>CM044563.2:1432036-2032036 GCA_024416835.2 Perccottus glenii
GGTGGGACCTGGGTTCTGTCAGAGTGGACCGGTCACGTCCTGGTCCCAGCTCTGGTCTGACCTGGTCCAGGTCTTCACGGCTCACCTCCAGACCCTGTGTGAAGGTCCAGACCAGGTCCAGGTCCAGGACCGGCCTCTGGGTCTGAGCCTCAACAGCATTGCCTCCTTCCGCCTCGGTAATGGAACATTTTGATATTTTAGAGCAGATTCTAAAAGTGAGTGCGTTCTGAGCAGGAGCTGGAGTTGTTTTGGTGAAAGTGTAATCACCAGAGTTTTATCTTTGGTTGTTTACACTGTCGCAGGAGTCAACGACATTTACACGATTAGGCTCATGGATGTGAGTTATTAGCTCTCCTATTTCTGTCTGGTTCTTTTCAATCCCAGTTTGATTTCCAGGAGGCGGGACAAGTGGAGCAGGATTAAACCAATCAGAGAAACAAACGACTGTGACCTAAGATAAACCCCTGTATGGTCATCTCATGGTGTTGAGCTTTGACTCGGTGTGAGGGGTTCAAGGCCAGGGTTAATTACAGGAACCTCTGCTCGTCTGACCCAAATGTTGCATGAAACCGTAAAATCTCTCTCTAATTTAAATGAAAATATGTTAAATACTAATTGGAGGCTTTCCCTGTGGGCTTTTAGTGACTTAGAAGTCTAGTGTGTGTTTTCAGAACGCCCTCCATTCTCACTGTGGAGTCATGTACAAACCCTTCGACAGACTTATGGTCACACTTGTTCAATGAATCCAGTCACAGATTCCTCCAGGATCCCCCCCGCTTCCAATTTTTATCTTCTTTCAGGCTAACCTTTCAATCATCATTGAAATGTTTTGTTTTGCATTGTTCATGTTTCAGAAGCACTTTTTTCTCAGTGTCTGTTATTACTGCCCCTGATAAATCCAACAACAACCATTAGGGACCAGAATAATTGTTTTTATACACTAGAAAATGAATTTAAAAAAGTGTAAATTCCTAGTTTAACTCCAGAGGCCACTGCTCCGCCGGGATCAGCTGAAATGTAAATATCACATAAATAAACAATGACTGTCCTGTCTCCCTTCTGTTCCCTCCGTATGTCGTCCTCAGGCTCTACGTCAGCTGAGACACGGTTTATTTGTTGATCTCATATTGAAACGGTTAATTATTCATGTGTTGAACATGTGCTGAGTGTTGTTCAGTGTAAACACATCTCTCCCTGAAGCAGCTGCGTGTTTAACTCCGGCCTCTTTAAACCTCCAGGATGTTCACAGTGTTGTTTTCTGTTGTTGGTGTTGTGTCCAGTTTGGAGAAGCAGACATGGTTTAGTTTCTGTGGTGTTGCTCCTGTCTGCTTCTCCAGCTCAGTGACGAACATAGCTGCATTTACATGAACAAACTAGTTTAGACGTAGGCATCTGGTTTTAGCTCCCAGCAGGTTGTCCTGGTCCTGTCTCAGCTCTTTCCTGTGGCTCATTAACACCACCTGTCCAGGTAAAGGTGAGACCTGGGAGGGACAGAGAGGACCCGTGTTTATCTCAGATATAACTACGTGTTTAACGTGTTTACTTTGACATGTTTCGATGCTAAACTTCCTGCAGTCTTCCTCAGAAGAGTCGCGTGTTACTGTGACGTGTCTTGGAGCTGATTTTGTCTGAAACGGTTGGACATTGGTCTGATTTAAAGAAAACAAATGTGATTTTTAACTGTGGCTTGAATATTTTTGGGCCTTTGTGGTGACGACTGTTGTTGAAGCGTCTCTCACACTCCAGCTTCTTTATCTCAGTTCGGTTGAGTTCCTCTTGTGTTTCCACTGAGCCGTGTCCAGAGCGAGTGGTCTGTTCATAAACCCTGGTGTGTAGTGAAGCTGGAGGAACTAAACTGCTGCAGTGAACAGACTGTTTCCACTTAATTCCCATCTTTCTAATTCAAAGATTCAAGACGTTTGTAGAAAAAACATAACCTTTTTCTTTGACGTGCTCCGTCCACAACAAACAAAGCCTGTATCTTTAAATCCAGAAGCTGCAGCAGTCTCTGTCCTGCTCCTGTGTGATGGCTTTATAGAGAGCAGACCAAACCTAATGACATGTTACTGCAGCTCCAGCTCCACAGGGGGGCGCTTTAGAGTCATTTCCAGCAGTGACTCCAAAAGTGATTAGTTCTGTGTTGTTCGTAAATGAATATTGGCAACAACAGGAGTGAGTGATGCCTTCTAATAATTTACAGATAATTCTAGCAGTTTATGCATAAAATGAAGAAAAATACATGTGTACATATATATTTAACACATGAAAGTATATAAAGATGTGAATATTTGAGGGTTAGAGGGGAGGGGTTTGTGCTAATTATTATTTTATTTTTTTGTGTGTGTGTTTTAAAAAAAGGGGGAGGTCATAAAAGACTGATCTGTTTCTGGTTACCAAAAAAATTCAGGTGCTGTTTTGTATTTTGTGGGGAACATAAAAAATACTACGTGTATGATGAAAAGCACATATTTATTTAAGTAGGACCTTGTATTAAAGCCTGTGACCACTTTGTTTGACGACTGTTCTCTTTCCGTCGGCAGGAGACACAGAGTGGGTTTTTGGTGAAGAGCCGTCGGTCGCTCCCTGGGATCTGGTCCGGAAACCTCTGAGCCAAAGCATCAGCCTCCGCCTCAAAGGTACAGCACCCGACTCCCGCCAAAAACACTGATCACAGAGCGACTGTCCTTTTTGGATCAGTGTCCTGGGAAAAGAGCCAGAAAGAAACGTGTCTTTTTAATCTCTTCCTCATTAGTTTGTGATTAGCAGGTTTTCAGTGAGATGGAAAGTGTTTGGCCAGTTTTTTTTTTTTTTGCCATATCTCACTAAATCCCAGTGGTCTCACTTTAACCAGGCATTTCTAATACACAGACTAATGAGGAATAACCAAGAATGAACCCACAGTAGTGCTAATAGATTAGATTAGATTAGATTAGATTAGATTAGATTAGAAGAACTTTATTGATCCCCGAGGGGAAATTTATTTTGTGTGGATCATAGACATGTATACATAAAGGACAAACATTTACATTACATTTACATTTAGTCATTTAGCAGAAACAGAAACAAACAAGATTACAACCCACACCATGAAGCCTGAAGTCATTTCATTCAGGCGCAAGGTCTTCAGAAAATTAAATACAGTATTTGCAATGTGCAGCCATAACAGACAGGTCGTTATAACAACAGTAGCTGTCACAACATAACATACATATGTCACAACTGCAGTTGCCGTTGTCCTGGTGGTCCTTCGGTAATTTGTCCGGATCATAATCAATCAGTTCTGGTTCTCAGCGTCAGTTAAGTGCGTGCGTCCATTTCGTGGAGTAACCTTGATGTTTCCAAACCCATGGTCAGGCCCGTAATCCACGTAGCAGCTCAACGGCCTGTTTCAAGATGTTGTCCACTCTTCTCCCCTTCATATCCATTAAGCTGCGTAGCGGCTCGCAGCTCTGACTCTCGGTGTTGTTTACTCTTTTCACAGTCAGTGCTGAGATGTCAGTCAGCACCTCAGACTGTGCGTCTCTTTGATGTAATCCCTCACGTCAGTTTAATTTCAGCAGACAGCGGCTGGGTAGATTTAAAGGCAGCTGTCTTACAAATTTTCCGATAGTTTAAGGCAGTCCCTAGACCAATGAGCAGGAACCCCTCTATCATAAGAGAAAAAAGCAAATGCAAATGGGTTCCCCCGATTAGTAGTCCAGCCAGCAGTGGGGTCAAGAAATAAGAGAAAAAATTTGAATGACGAGACAGAGAAGCATACACTGATAGCAGAGGGCAGGAGGAGCAGAGGGCGGGAGGAGCAGAGGGAGACGTCCGCCAGGTCCAAGAGCAGGACGTGAAGTAATATAATACTTTCTCATTAAAAAAACATAACACGCAGTTAGAAAGTCAAAATCATCATGACGCAGAACAGAATCATTCTTTAACTAGAGAAAGAGTTTTCATTCATTTAAAGCAGGACAAAAAACATGTGTTCTAAAACAGTCGGGTCATTTTAGTGCATTTTGTTTAAATAAAACTCTGTAGGGTCCAGTGTATCGGCCTCTTCCTGTTCCCTGTGTTTGAGCTGAGCCTGTCTCTCAGCAGAGGTCTGTCCCAGTGGCAGGAGTCATACACCATTTATATCAGAGTTTTCTGTTCAGCTGAGGGACTGTCAGTGAAATAGGCAGGATTCTTCCAATAAGTGTCTAAGAAGCATCAGATCGATATGGGAATGTATATTTTTGGACTTGCTACTTTAAGAGTTCTATGAGCGCAGGATGTTGTAGTACTTGGTGGCCCACAGCAGTCTGTGGATTTTCACGTCCTCGCTCGCGTGTCCCGACCCGGGGCTCCAGCTGTACTCCGGAGACAGCAGCCGGCTGGGTTTGTGCAGAAAGAAGTACTTGTTGAGGTGGCTCTCGTCGTGCCACAGCGCCTCCACGCCGTTGAGCTTGTCCTCCATGATGCCGGTGTAGCAGAAGTCTACCAGCGCCTTCACTTCCTGCCACGTTCCTCCAAAGATGGCCGCGTGGTAGTACCAGTCCCCGTCTCCATGTAGGCCTTGGACTTGGGTTTGATCGTATGTAAACTGATCCACAGGGAGTTTGTAGAACCCAGAGTGGATCTGAGCCACAGAAGGCCCCAGGGCCTCGGAGCCCCAGCGCGCGGTGAACTCCTGATCCACGTCGAAGCAGAAGACGTGAGAGAAGTGCAGGCTCAGCTCGGACTCGATGATCTCAGAGATGGTCTTCATGCGCATCATAGAGATGTCCTGCCAGCGCGAGTGCCTCTGCACAGGGACCACCCTGAGGCTGCGCAGGGGCCCCAGCTCCACCTCCGGCAGCTCTTCTGGAGTGTCCGTGAACACGTAGTACGACACTGGTAACGCTGTCATGAAGTGCTTCTCTGCAGAGTCCAGGAAGGTCTTCAGGTAGACCTCCAGATACCTGACAGAGACAGAGTCATCATTAGAAGACATTTTAACATCCTCTGATGTTTTTCACCTCCAGAGCCCTGACAGAGACCCCTGAAAATGATTTATTTTTTGCCAAAATTGCCTTTAAACCTATTGGTCACATCTGGAACGTGACCTTAGGTAAACCACAAAACCTCGTGTGTTGCCGTAATTCACCTGCTCTATGGGCCGCTCAACAATGAAATAAATCCTGGAACCTTTTTGGCTCATGTCTCGAAGAACAATATCCACTGTCAATCAAAGGCAGCCATAATTAGGATCCTTAAATCAGACAGTAAGTCCATGGTTAAATATTGTGACCCTGTGAAGATAAGTAGGCTTCTTCTAAATGAACACGAAGCACGTTTAGAGGCTTGTGGATTCACAGAACAGTTTAAACCCAGACTGTCCTCTAAGTTAGGACTCTGATGGTGAAAGAGCAGAGGTCGGCCATGTTGGTCATGTGACCCCCTGAAACACCCCTCTGGTACCGACCTGCCAACGGCGAACACAGTGAGAGCCACAGAGGAGCCGGCCAGTTTGTGTGCCTCGTCGTAATAAATGGGGTTAAAGGTGCCCTCCCACAGGATCGGAGCCCCCCACTGAGTCTGGGTCTGGACGTCCTGACGGGCTCTGGGACAGACAGGGACCATCACAGATACATTAGTACGAGGACGTCACTAACAACTTGGATCAATCCCCAAACCTTCTCTGATTGTTCCTCCTCAGAGTCCCACTGTGTTACTTAATGACATCACTCTGTAACAGTGACTCACAGATGGTTGAGGCTGATGTCTAAGCTGCTGGTGTTCATTCTTCTGCTCGAGGTCGACTCTGGGAGAATGAACTTCACTATTGCTCCATAGTTGTGGCTGTAGCTGTGAAACAAGAACAGAAACGGTAGAACAGCGCCCTCCACTGATCGTTTTAGAGACTGAAAGTGTGGAGTCAACAACAACAGATCACTAACTCGAACAAACTCTAAAAGATCAGTTTATCCAGAAAGAATTTAAGCAGGAATGTAACTTTGTAGAATACAAAGCATCTTCTCCTTTAGAACGAACAGAAGGTTTAAAGGGTTAGAAAGAAGCAGGAGGTTTTGTGATCTTTGTGTTGATATTGGATTTATTATTATTTATTATTTATTATGTAAACTTTTAAAAATACAAATACATCATGAAATATTTGCCACGACTTTAATTAACATGTCTGTGTTGAGGTTTTTATGTTAATCTGACGAGACAAAATTAATTGGGATCCTAGTTTTAGACATGTCCTTCCATCATTTAAACAGACTGTACCTGATATTTTTCTTCTAGTCGAGGGAAAATGGTGTAAACCCCAAATAGTTTATTGTAAAAGCAATTATTCGTGAAAAAAAAAAAAACCCAGGCTTGAAATGCCGTCTACTGTTTATTATAGAGGACTTTAATAGATATAGTGTAGTGTCTTGGAGCGCCAAGTGTGTTTGTAGAAAATCCTTTTAGGTTTTTCAGATAAACCAGACACATACTTCAACACCTTCATCAGAGCTTGCAATTTCTCAGCTTCAAATCACTTTTAATGAAATTCAAAATACCTTTTACAATCTAAAACTTGTTTTAAACCGGGAAAAGACTAAGTATCTGTTGTTTTCTAGAATCAAGTACAATCCTCAGCACCTGCCTCCTGTTTTCCCAAAGACGAAGCATTGAATTGGTACAACAATACAATTGATGATTGTCTTTCTTTTAAACCCCACAGTCCACTTTAAACCAGGAAACACGCTGCATCAAAAACTTGTCCATCCTAAAGACAAGACCCCCACAAACAGAGTAATGTAGTTTATACAGTTCAGTGAAGAGTGCAGTGACAGTTAGTATAGTATTTATAACATTGTTTTGAAACCTAAACCAAAACTAAGAGTCTCACCCTGGAACAATAAACACAGCACCTGAATGGAGCAGTGTCACTAACGACTCTCGCATCACAAGTCACACTTCCCATTCAGAGCCAACCACTATGAGACCAGAACAGCCTGGTTCATCAGGTTTAGTTTCAGGTCAAGCCCCTCCCTCTAGAGATATAAGCTCAGCTCTCTTACAGTTGATCTCTTGTCTCTTGGAATTAGAGACAAAACGTCTTCACCTTAAAAACTGAGTCCAGATGCTTTTACTTCAACCTTTTTTCTATGACTGAGAACCTTCACAGACAAGACTTTAAGACATTGTGTTCAGTTGTTTGTGGCTTTTCTTTAAACTTTTTTGGCTTCTGGAGTCAAACAAGAGCAACAAAGGAAAACCAGAATAATTGTTTGTGTTACACAGAAAAAGGATTGTGATGGATGTCCAGGAAGTCCAGGAAGTGTAAAGAGTAGGTCAAAGTGCAGTGTTTACAGCAATAACGAGTCCTGTCTGTAGACACACACTATCAACATTATTGTAGCTACAGTGCCTTGTGAAAGTATTTGGCCCCTTGAACTTTGCGACCTTTTGCCACATTTCAGGCTTCAAACATAAAGATATGAAACTGTAATTTTTTTGTGAAGAATCAACAAGTGGGACACAATCATGAAGTGGAACGACATTTATTGGATATTTCAAACTTTTGTAACAAATAAAAAACTGAAAAATTGGACGTGCAAAATTATTCAGCCCCTTTAACTTAATACTTTGTAGCGCCACCTTTTGCTGTGATTACAGCTGTAAGTCTCTTGGGGTATGTCTCTATCAGTTTTGTAAAACAGCTCGAGCTCAGTGAGGTTGGATGGAGAGCATTTGTGAACAGCAGTTTTCAGTTCTTTCCACAGATTCTCGATTGGATTCAGGTCTGGACTTTGACTTGGCCATTCTAACACCTGGATATGTTTATTTGTGAACCATTCCATTGTAGATTTTGCTTTATGTTTTGGATCATTGTCTTGTTGGAAGACAAATCTCCGTCCCAGTCTCAGGTCTTTTGCAGACTCCATCAGGTTTTCTTCCAGAATGGTCCTGTATTTGGCTCCATCCATCTTCCCATCAATTTGAACCATCTTCCCTGTCCCTGCTGAAGAAAAGCAGGCCCAAACCATGATGCTGCCACCACCATGTTTGACAGTGGGGATGGTGTGTTCAGGGTGATGAGCTGTGTTGCTTTTACGCCAAACATAACGTTTTGCATTGTTGCCAGAAAGTTCGATTTTGGTTTCATCTGACCAGAGCACCTTCTTCCTTTGCTTGCCCAGGTGGCTTGTGGTAAACTTTATGGATATCTTTAAGAAATGGCTTTCTTCTTGCCACTCTTCCATAAAAGGCCAGATTTGTGCAGTATACGACTGATTGTTGTCCTATGGACAGAGTCTCCCACCTCAGCTGTAGATCTCTGCAGTTCATCCAGAGTGATCATGGGCCTCTTGGATGCATCTCTGATCAGTCTTCTCCTTGTATGAGCTGAAAGTTTAGAGGGACGGCCAGGTCTTGGTAGATTTGCAGTGGTCTGATACTCCTTCCATTTCAATATTATCGCTTGGACAGTGCTCCTTGGGATGTTTAAAGCTTGGGGAATCTTTTTGTATCCAAATCCGGCTTTAAACTTCTCCACAACAGTATCTCGGACCTGCCTGGTGTGTTCCTTGTTCTTCATGATGCTCTCTGTGCTTTAAACGGACCTCTGAGACTATCACAGTGCAGGAGACTTGATTACACACAGGTGGATTCCATTTATCATCATTAGTCATTTAGGTCAACATTAGATCATTCAGAGATCCTCACTGAACGTCTGGAGAGAGTTTGCTGCACTGAAAGTAAAGGGGCTGAATCATTTTGCACGCCCGATTTTTCAGTTTTTTATTTGTTAAAGTTTGAAATATCCAATAAATTTCGTTCCACTTCATGATTGTGTCCCACTTGTTGTTGATTCTTCACCAAAAAAAATACAGTTTCATATTTTTATGTTTGAAGCCTGAAATGTGGCAAAAGGTCGCAAAGTTCACGGGGCCGAATACTTTCACAAGGCACTGTATAGCTTATTCCCTAGAAGCCATTTTAAGATTATGGTTTGGCGGAAACAAAGACATGCTGCAGGTCTGTCTTTGTTAACCAGGTCTAAACCAGGACTTATCCAGATCTAAACCAGTTCTAAACCAGGTCTAAACTAGGACTTATCCAGATCTAAACCAGTTCTAAACCAGGTCTAAACCAGGACTTAACCTAAAATTAACCACGTCTAAACCAGGACTTAACCAGGTCTAAACCAGGACTTAACCAGGTTTAAACCAGGTCTAAACTAGGACTTAACCAGGTCTAAACCAGGAAGTAACCAGGACTTAACCAGGTCTAAACCAGGACTTAACCAGGTCTAATCCAGGTCTAAACTAGGACTTAACCAGGTCTAAACCAGGACTTAACCAGGTCTAAACCAGGTCTAACCCAGGTCTAAACCAGGTCTAAACCAGGACTTAACCAGGTCTAAACTTGGACTTAACTAGGACTTAACTTGGACTGAACCAGGACTTAACCAGGTCTAAACCAGGACTTAACCGGGACTTAACCAGGACTTAACCAGGTCTAAACCAGGACTTAACCGGGACTTAACCAGGACTTAACCAGGTCTAAACCAGGTTTAATCCAGGACTAAACCAGGTCTGAACCAGGTCTAAACCAGGACTTAACCAGGTCTAAACCAGGTCTAAACCAAGTCTAAACCAGGTCTAAACCAAGTCTAAACCAGGACTTAACCAGGACTTAACCAGGACTTAACCAGGTCTAATCCAGGTCTAAACCAGTACTTAACCAGGTCAAAACCAGGACTTAACCAGGTCTAAACCAGGTCAAAACCAGGACTTAACCAGATCTAAGCCGAAAGCGTAAAACTCACCTGAGGAACAAGCAGCCAATGAGAATCAGAAGAAAAAACTTGAAGAATCTGAGTCTGAAACAGGTTCTGGAGACACAGAGGAAGGACCAAAACAGGGTTTGAACCAGGTCTATAATGAAGACTAAAGCGGGACTAAAGCTGGACTAAAGCGGGTCTAAACAGGTCTAAAGCGGGTCTAAACAGGTCTAAAGCAGGTCTAAAGACGGTCTAAAGCGGGTCTAAAGACGGTCTAAAGCGGGTCTAAAGCGGGTCTAAAGCAGGTCTAAAGCAGGACTAAAGCAGGTCTAAAGCAGGACTACAGTGGGTCTAAAGCTGGTCTTAAGCAGGTCTAAACCAGGACTAAAGCGGGACTAAATAAAACCTCTCAAACCTCGAGTCTGTGGCCTTGGTGCTGTCCATCTCTGGACGTCCTGAACTCAGACTGAACACTCCTCTTCTCCTCTTCCTCACAGACCTGTCCAACCTGATAAAGAGCTGTTTTAGTCTTTCTTTCAACAACCTTAAACCTAAGTCTGGGGATGACTGGGAACGGGGCTAAGGTCTGGGGGTGGGGCAAAGGGGTGGGGCCATTGCTTGACAATGACACAGAAATAATGATGAATTTGGTTCAAACAAGGTTAACAGTAAAACCCAGGTCTAAAACAGGACTAAGTTTGGTCTAAATTCAAGACTAAACCAGAACAAAACTAAACCAATTCTAACTTCAACTCTTTTACTGAATCAAGTGAAAACAAGATCTAAATGAGTGGCTAGTGTTGAAAACCATGACTATATCTAAGACTTAAACAGGACTAAATGGGGGGCAGACATACTCCGACCACCACATTTACTGATCCATACTGTGTTACTTCTCGACATCACTCTGTAACAGTGACTCACAGATGGTTGAGGCTGAGGTCTAAGCTGCTGGTGTTCAGAGCTCTTCTGCTCGGAGAAGACTCTGGGAGAATAAACTCTACCATCGCTCCATAGTTCTGGCTGTGGCTGTGAAAAGACAGACTTGTTACAGTGTCTTGCGAAAGTATTCGGCCCCCTTGAACTTTGCGACCTTTTGCCACATTTCAGGCTTCAAACATAAAGATATGAAACTGTATTTTTTTTGTGAAGAATCAACAACAAGTGGGACACAATCGGAGTATGTGAGCGGTGCAGAGTGGGAGCGGAGCGAGGAGCGGAGTTGTGTGATTTTGCCAGGTGCGAGGAGCGGATTTTTTAAATGCTGGAGCGTTGTGATTTTCTCCCGCTCCAAAACGCTCCACTATCGCTACATTACCAATCACGAGTCCCAGGACCAAACCACTGTCAGGAGACGGAGAGGGACTCAAAATGTTTCTAATCATATTTTGCATTTGTTTAAGCAGCACTGGAGATTTAGCTTTGCTCGCTAATGTTCAACCAGCCAGCATTTTTTTCTGTTCATAGGCCTATTTCTCAATATTAATATGGGCTAAAAGTTGGCTAAAAGAGATCTTTATTTTTTTCGTTTGGCAATTTGTTTAACTTCATATTTTAGTTTGTGATTTATTTTATTTAATGTAATGTTTTTCGTTTTCACTACATGCATCTTCTGATCAGACACTGGTGTTATTAAAAAATAAAATAAAAATACCCTGGAGCGAAAACGGAGCGAGACGTATAAGGACGGAGTGGGGGAGGGAGCGAGGAGTGGAAAATTGTACACCCAGAGCGGAGCTTGAGCGGAGTCATTATGAAATACTTTGAGAGTGGAGCGCAAATTCTTCCCGCTCAGCTCCGCTCACATACTCTGGTCCAGAGTGATCATGGGCCTCTTGGCTGCATCTCTGATCAGTCTTCTCCTTGTATGAGCTGAAAGTTTAGAGGGACGGCCAGGTCTTGGTAGATTTGCAGTGGTCTGATACTCCTTCCATTTCAATATTATCGCTTGCACAGTGCTCCTTGGGATGTTTAAAGCTTGGGAAATTTTTTGTATCCAAATCTGGCTTTAAACTTCTCCACAACAGTATCTCGGACCTGCCTGGTGTGTTCCTTGTTCTTCATGATGCTCTCTGCGCTTTAAACGGACCTCTGAGACTATCACAGTGCAGGTGCATTTAAATGGAGACTTGATTACACACAGGTGGATTCCATTTATCATCATTAGTCATTTAGGTCAACATTGGATCATTCAGAGATCCTCACTGAACTTCTGGAGACAGTTTGCTGCACTGAAAGTAAAGGGGCTGAATAATTTTGCACGCCCAATTTTTTCAGTTTTTTATTTGTTAAAAAAGTTTGAAATATCCAATAAATTTCACAAATTAAATTGTTGTTGATTCTTCACAAAAAATTACAGTTTCATATCTTTATGTTTGAAGCCTGAAATGTGGCAAAAGGTCGCAAAGTTCAAAGGGGCCGAATACTTTTGCAGGGCACTGTAGGTTTATAAAGAAATGTGTAAAATAAGAGAGTCTCAGACAAAATAGTCTTTATCTGCTCACTTCTGTCACAGAGCAACAACTGAAATGAGATATGACCAACCTTGAACTAATCCAGGACTAAACCCAGATTAAAACAAGACTTTACAAGGACTAAAGAAAGACCACAAACAAATCTACTTCTTGGATCTGAACAGGTGTTGTTTGGATTAAAATAATAAAATAAAAAAAATTATTAATATGAACTGCTTAAGGTTGTTATTCAATCCTAAAAATAGATGTGCCTTTGGTTGTTCTTGACGTCTCAGTTCAGTTAAAATTAGTTTACATAGTTTAATTATTTAAAAGGTCCTGGAGACTAGCTCAGTTGGTTTGTCGGAGTTTACAGTAAATGTTGATTGCTCTACTCACTAAAGCATGTCGGTCAGAAACAGCAGCAGAATGACTGGAGGTGATTCAACTCCACAAACTGGTTTAGAGTTGAGTAAACAGTGTAAAAAGATTTTCTCCCAAACAGAGCCACGTTTCTCTCTGTCCTGTTGCTTTTAGTTCTGTTTGTATTTGAGCAGATAGAGTTTTGTCAGTATTAGGGTTTGATTGTTTTGACGTTGTGTAAACGGCCCCTTAGCCTCGTTTGCGTGGTCAACATGAGCTTAAAGGTTTAAAATAGTCAGAATGTGTCGGAGCAAAAGCAAACAAGACAAATGTTTAACGAGAACTGAAGCAAGACAAAACCAAAGAATAATTAATAAGGACTAAAACACAAAACTAGTGACTAAACTAAGTACTAACTGAAGACTAAACCAGGACTAAAGTTACACTATTTGTCAGGTTCTGTTCTCTCGACAGTTTCAGGGCGTTTACTGTCTCTGCAGAGGCTCCTTTAACAGTTGATCTGAAAAAAATACAATAATCCAAAAAAATCATAAAAAATCATTAACATTTTAAATGAATTTTAAAATTCATTAAAATTTAAATAAATTTTAATGAATTTTGAATTTATTTATGAATTTAAAATTTCGATCGGATCATTT
The DNA here is from genome assembly GCA_024416835.2 of Perccottus glenii. NCBI lineage: Eukaryota > Metazoa > Chordata > Actinopteri > Gobiiformes > Odontobutidae > Perccottus > Perccottus glenii. The sequence goes on from CM044563.2 coordinate 1,445,239, forward strand.
AAAATTCAGATCGGAATTTTAAATGATCCGATCTGAAAACGGAATATGTCCGTTTTAAAAACTATAGTTTTGTATTTTTAAACCCGACCCATAGCTGTTTCCCGCTGTTCTCTCTTCTTCGGCTAAAGTCTGAACTATTTCCAAACTCTCTTTCACAAAAGAACCGGACCTTGGTTCAGTTTGGTCTGAAACACGTTCTGGAGCTTTCACCTGAACATTTGGTTCAAACCAAACAGTGCAGCTGTGAAAGGGCCCTAAAAAGGTCTAGGACTTCTTTGATTGTGACAGATCATGTTGAGGAACTCACATGAAGCAAGACAATATCAAACCTAAAGCAGGTCCAAAGTAAGACAATTAACAAATGTGTTTAGGAGCAAAGACAGATCAATAGTTTGTGTCTTTAACAGTGTTCTTCCTGTTTTGTGTTTGCTGCAGGTTTGTCAGTCGTGTCTGGGAAGTGGCTCTGGTCTCTCTGATCTCACTGCCGCTGCTCAACAACTACGTCCGACTGGTAACTTCTCTCAGAATTCACTTTTCTTTCTTTCTTTTTTTGTGTGGAGCCAAATGGAAGGAAAAGAAAACTGCACAGAACACAGGGCCGCTCTATAAGAGGGCACTTGTTTTAACATAAAAACACTTTAGTTTTACTCTGTAGCTCTCTGTGGGTTCTCTCTCTGTGTTTCAAACTTTGTCCAACTATTTTCCATCAGTGCATTACAGGGTTACTTTTTACAGAAGTAGAAGTTTGCTCTTTATTTATTTCCCTAATCTTTCCGCTGTGTTCCCACAATGTTCTGTTCTCACTGATGTGTTTAATAAGGAAGTAGTACTTCTTATAAAATGCATTTTTTAAACAAAGGACACAATAATCTGTTGCTGATCAAAGTCCAGTTTGAGACAAAGTGGGACATTGTGATGAAAGTTATATCTGTCTCCAGTTATATGCTTATAGTGTTCTCGACTTTTAGCTTCGTGGAAATGAGAGTCACTGTGGTGGTCTGACAGAATCTGTTTTTACTAGGGCTGGGCAAGTTAACGCGTTTTAATCGCGTTAACGCATTAATGAATTAACGCCGACAATTATTTTAATCGCGCGTTAACGTCGGCCGATTAGTATGATGAAAGACGAATGACTGCACGTATGAGCCGCCCTCATCTAGTGCTTTAAGTGGGCCGGTACGCACCTGTACTCAGTACCGCCACTTCTCCGTGCGCCCAGAACGTGCTTTTAGCGTACTGGTACGCTCATTTGGACATCTGTTTTAATAGAGGTTTTAATCCTTTGCCTGCTCTGCCGCTTTTCCAGAGCGCCCTTCACAATGCACGCTTCCTAATTCGTCCCACCAAGAACAGAGACTACATTACCCATACACCCTTGAGTTTGGCAAGTGAAAGGGAGAGGGTGTGTGAAACGCGCGGGAACTGCATTAACATGCTCTGACTGTAATAAAAACACAAGAGAGACATTTATATTGTTTATATTGTTATAATGTTATGATTGAAGCTCTGGACATAACTTGTTTTTCTATAACAAACTAAACAAAATATTAATGCCCTGTCAGTGGCAACTATTTTTGTTTTTAATATAGTTGTTTAATTTAATTAGGTGATTCTACATTTAAATATTGATGATTACAAGCTTGGGGGAAAACACAATTAATTGCAATTAATTACAGAAAATGTGCAATTAATTAGTTAATTTTTTTTAATCGATTCCCAGCCCTAATTTTTACACTTTGTATTTTACCTGCTTTACTGTGTAGGTTTATTTCTAAATTATATTTATTATTATAAAGCACCACAAAGTACTAAGACATTACATCGAACTGAGGTTTAGTGCGTTCCTTTGAGAGCGAGCTGTGATTGGCCAAAGCTTTCTGAACATTAATCTGTTCAAATCCTTCATAATAAAGCCTCAAAGACATCTTGTTTCTGTGAACAGGTTTCCTCAGGAGCAAGAAAAACATACTTTGGTTTAAAGACGTGTTACTTGTTGGAGGCACATTAACAGTTAAAGCCCCTCTTCACACTCACTGTGTCTCTGTCGTCACATTTTCTAAAAGCATTCTTTTCTTTGCCTTTTGTTTTGTTTTTGTCACGGGAAACATGCCCCTTTCAAAAACTCTGCCAGCCCCTTTCATATTTACTGTAGACCAAACATGGCACACAGTGACATCGTATACGACCCTCAACTGTTCATGGCCCGAGCTCAGTCAGAGTCAGACAGAAATAATAAATCAGGTTCACAAGTTTCTCTTTTCACTTTATATCAGCAGCACCACTCAGAGGCTCTGACTGCTCGTGACTAAAGGTGGAAAAAAAGGATTGAGGGGTTGTTGCTTCAATTAAAGATCTTTTTTGACACTGCTGACACGACCTGCTGAGAGTCACTCAGACAGGACGGTCCACAGCAAACGGGCTGTTTGTGTTGGTGGCACAGTCTGTGGAGTTTGTATTCCCACTGTGCTCCAGTTTCACACCAACATCCAAAACATGCTGTAGTCTCCAGTTAGTCACATGACCAAATCCTGGCTCAGATCTGGAGAGAGCACCTGAGCAGCTGATAATAAAGCTGAACTCTACTTTAAACCCAATCACCACTCTTAATGGTTTAACAGCAGAATATGTTTCTGACAGTTCCTTATGAACCTCCTCAGACTCTGAGAACATCTGGGACAGGCTTCTGCTCAAGCCCAGAGTTAAAACTAAACCTGGTGAAGCAGTGTTTAAGATTCACCAAAAACCTGGAACAGCCTCAACTTTAACAATGTTCGAGGGAAGTTAAAAATTTCATTATTCTAATTCTTGTCTGTGTACTTTAAATGTGTCTTTTATTTCTGTAAAGCACTTTGAGTTAGTGTCAAGCACTCTCATACATTATTATTATTATATTGTATTGGCCCAAAGAATCTGGAGTTTAGTAAAGTTTCCCTGTTTCTCGACACTAACTCAGAGTTGAACCAGCTTTTTCTTGTGACAAAAACATTTCAGGAGGAGCTGTCAGCGCTTGGACTAATCTACTTTGTTAAATGAAAATGTTAATCACTAACAAAGTAACTGAACTTTTTTTCTAAAAGCAGTTACTTCTTTGCTGCATCTCGGCTCAACTGTCGATCAAATGTTGTCGGTGTGTTTTTCAGGTGGAGCAGTACGGAAACCTGATGCTGCACGGCGTCGATGGAAGTCTGCAGGAGTTCATCGCTGCTGTGGTCGCTCACTGCATCAAGGTATACACCCCTTTTAATGTTAATTTATTATTTAAAATTATTTAATTTTAAATAATTTTATTTACTGATTATTACGTCCGTTTATGCAATCTGAAAACGTGTTTTACTCTGGAGTAAAAGCCATAGATTGTATAAATATGGATGATATCCGCCCATTGGTCCCCTATTCACCAATATTGTCATTATATATAAAATAAAATGGCCGTTACATCCGGGCTTTTCGGCTTTTACTCCATAGTAAAACAATAGTTTTTAGATAGCATAAACCAACGTAATTTTCAAAAATTCACCCCAGAGTTGCCACGTAGTAAAAACTTAGCTCTAGAGACCGGAGCCATCTTTTGTACCAGGCTGTAAACATGAGTTTTACTCTTGTAAAGTCGCCATTGGGTTTCTTCTTATATTTCCGCTTTTGGAGCCTGCCCTCTGGTGGACGGAGGTATATCGCTGTATTTTGCTGTAAATCGCCGTATGGTGGCGCCCTTACACGACGACCATTTAAGAGGTTCCATGGGAGAGGCTAGGTAAAAGCCGAAAAGCCCGGATGTAACCGCCATTTTATTGCCCTGTCGTAATAACAATATCAGTGAATAGGACCATGTTTATTTACAATCTATGATTTAAACCTACACTAGGAATAATTAAATAAAAGCAGGATAAATGTAGGTCAGAACCAGGTCTAAACCTGGACTAAACCAGTCAGGTTTAAGTCAGGACTCAGCCTAAAAGCCATTTTTCCATGTTCTGTAAAAACAGTAGAAACAGTACTTGTGGACTTAGATTTACATTTAGTCATTTAACAACATTTTGGCAATTTTAACAACACAAGGAACAAAAAGCATAAGTGCACAAAAGACTCGTCAGTTTAAACCCCTATTGATTGAAGAAAGGAATCGATAGAAAGGAAGTAGAACTCAGTGTTTGTCAGTCAGGTGTTGATGGAAGAGATGTGTTTTCAGGCGTTTTTTAAAGATGGCTACAGAATCTGCTGATCTTGTAGCAGCAGTAGATCATTCCACCAATGGAACAGAGCCAGAGAAACTTCCCATGATCCTTTAGTTGTTGCCCTGTTTCCATGACGACGGTGGGTGTGTGTGTGTGTGTCCAGCTGAAACAGGAAGCTCTGGGGCTGCAGTGTGACGTGGTCCGAGTCGAGGTGGATCAGAGTCTGAGCCGAGAGCAGCTGCTGGACGCCTTCATTAAATCTGGTGAATATGACACACAGGACTCACAGCGCCCCCTGCTGTTCAGTCAGGAGAAGGAGTCAGACCCTTGTTGGGTTTCTCTGCAGATGGGATGGAGGATAATGAGCTGATAGTGTACTATGTCTTTAGTGGTAGCAACCTATGGTGGCCCAGAGAGCTCAATGAAATACAGAAGCCAAAACACAGTTTTCAAAAAGAAACAGCCAAACGGAATTACATCTACATTTAAAAGCACCAGAAATAACAAAAGAAACACTGTAGAAACTTTCACAAACACAGAGTGAGTGCTTCTGACGCTGACTATCACCTCCTGTAGAGAACATGTTACACGTCACTGAGGATCCTTACTGATGTACTGTAATCAGCCCAACATGTGGAGCCAGACACATACCACATGACCTGTTGTTGTCTGGGCTCAGGTTTCCTGGTCCCTGTGGGGTCAGAGGTCAGCAGCTGTCATCGTGTGGTGGTTGTGGTTGAACGACTGGAGAAGGCCTCGTCTCTGTCGGCTCTGATGGGAGACATCTGTCACAGTCTGGACCAGAGAGGACCACAGTCCACCATCACCCTCAGCTCTGGTAACACTTTACTTCACTCTAACTGCTACAATCATCCATCACAACATTTGCATTTGTCAAAAGCTGTTAAATAGACCAATAGTGTCCGATTGATGCAAATTTAAGCTTATTTCTTATGAATCCTTCACGTTCCTCAGGTCCTCATTGGTTCGTGGAGGGCAGTTTCCTCATCACTACTCTGTCCAAGCCCCGCCTCCAGGGCTCTGAGCTCCGCCTCCAGCAGCACCTGCGCTGGGTCACCCTCCGCTGGGACCAGGAGCCGCTGCAAGGGATGCTGGGAAGACACCTGCGCCGCCAACTGCTCCAACAGGTCTGGGGTCTACATCCAGACATAAGAACGCCACCTACAGGACAAACAGTAACATTACACAGTGGTATATAGTCAACGTTCTGTCTCTCGTTTAGGTCGGAGAAGGGTCACATGACAGCCTCCTGCGGCGCTCGGCATCATGGGTAATGCAGGTTTGGCAGCAGCTGAACTCCTGTTTGTCCAGACTCGGGACGAACGACGCTCTTCTGGGACCTGAGAGTTTTCTGTCCTGTCCCCTCAGCACCACACAGGACATAGTCAGGTCTGAACCAGGACTAGACCAGGACTAGACCAGGTCTGAACCAGGTCTGAACCAGGACTAGACCAGGTCTAAACCAGGACTAAACCAGGACTATGTCTGCAGGTGGCTGAGTGCTCTGTGGAACTCTGTCGTCGTGCCCAGAGTTGAAGAAGCCATCGTTTCCAGGGTAACGTCCCGACGCTCCTCCCCCTCCTCCTGCTGCGGCCCGTGTCCTAGCGACCGTCAGCTGAGCGCGGGGCAGCAGGCCGTGGTGAAGGCGGCTCTGAGTATCCTCCTGAACAGAGCCGTGCTGCAGGGCTGTCCTCTCAGCAGACTCGGTGATTTGACCTCAGGAATATTTAAGTTAGATCTGATGTTTGTTAAAAAATATATCAAATATATAATTCTTCAAAAGACTCAGAGATCCGCCCAGTGATGCAAATTATATTCTAATATTGACATGTTATAAGCTAATAGTGATAAGGACTTTGAAGCTAAGGGTTTGGTGCCTATTTATGTCCTCAGCAGGTATTACTGTTGTGATATTTTTGTTTGTTTATTGTTAACGCTCAGTAATACAGTAATGAACGAGTTATTACACACATCACTAATGCAGCAGTTTGTAAAAGGAATATCCTACTGGCACTGAAAGATGAGCCAAAAAAAAAAAAAAAAAGACTGGAATACCTCTGAATTTGAATGTGACTCCATTAGAAACACATTAAAACAAAGCCTAAACCAGGTCCAAAGCCGGACTAAACCTGGACTACACTAGGACTAAAAAGAAGTCTAAAGCCTTACAAGGCTCAAACCCAGCACTAAACACTTAATCAATATTTTAATAGTAAAAGAATTTGTGTCTGACAGTGTTCTCATGTCTCTCTGGGTCTCGACAGAGATGGAGCGGTTCCTGCCCGACTTCCGCGGCGGCTCGTTCCCTCTGTCGGCCCTCGCTTCCTTTAAAGGAGCCTCAGACGGAGGAGGAAGAGGAGGAGGAGGAAGAGCAGGCAGCAGGAGGAGGGAGAGCGGCAAACTGAGGCGCTCCAACACCAGCCCAAGGAAGAGAGGGGGTCCTGGGACGGGCTGGAGCAGCGGGGGCTCCTTCAGAGAGGGTACGGACTACAGACAGACTTTTGTTAGGTCTGGATTAATCTGGGTTTTATTTAGGATTTAGAGGTTCTCTCTGTTCTTCCACTGTATTTAGAAGGTTAGACCCGGTTTAGACCCGGTTTAGACCCGGTTTAGACCCGGTTTAGACCCGGTTTAGACCTGGCTTAGACCCGGTTTAGACCCGGTTTAGACCTGGCTTAGACCTGGCTTAGACCTGGTTTAGACCCGGTTTAGACCTGGCTTAGACCCGGTTTAGACCCGGTTTAGACCTGGCTTAGACCTGGCTTAGACCTGGTTTAGACACGTTTTAGACCTGGTTTAGACCCAGTTTAGACCCGGTTTAGACCCGGTTTAATCCCGGTTTAGACCCGGTTTAGACCTGGTTTAGACCTGGCTTAGACACGTTTTAGACCCGGTTTAGACCCGGTTTAGACCCGGTTTAGACCTGGTTTAGACCCGGTTTAGACCCGGTTTAGACCCGGTTTAGACCTGGCTTAGACCTGGCTTAGACCTGGCTTAGACACGTTTTAGACCTGGTTTAGACCTGGCTTAGACCTGGTTTAGACCTGGTTTAGACACGTTTTAGACCCAGTTTAGACCCGGTTTAGACCCGGTTTAGACCCGGTTTAGACCCGGTTTAGACCTGGTTTAGACCTGGCTTAGACCTGGTTTAGACATGGTTTAGACACGTTTTAGACCTGGTTTAGACCCGGTTTAGACCCGGTTTAGACCCGGTTTAGACCCGGTTTAGACCTGGTTTAGGATTAACTTTTTAGTCTGTAGGATTATGTACATTTCTAAATAGATTTCTGTGCGGCAGGATCTCAGTCCAGCTCTGACGTCCGCTTCATCTCCAACGGAAAAGTCCAGAGGTTTGTCTCATATTTATTACATCTTTAACTTTTCTGTAATGAGCCGAAACAGCCACAAGAGGGCGCTGTCTCACTGCACAGATTTTATTCTCCCCGTGTCTTTTTCCACTAAATCCAAATGTATCAGAAAAAAAGACAAGTGATGCAAACAGAACAAAGTCTGGATTTAAAAATGTATTAAAGTGTGTTGTTGTCGCAGAGAGGAGTGGGTCCTGTGGCTGTTTTCTGACGATGACACAGACCTGATCAAAGAACTGCAGACCATGTGCTCCAGTAAATCTGAGCCAGACATCAGCAAGGTACTCACACTTTACAATCTGAATAATATGTTTTCATAACTGGTCTACGTTTGGTTCAAAAAGACAGTGTTATCACGTATTTGACTCATCGCTTGTCTGTAATTCATGACAATTATGGAGCTAAATATAAACTCTAACTGAAGACCTGTGACTGTAAACAGTGGTGTTTTCAGAAGAATGGAGCTCTAACAAAGCTTGAGTCCTGAGCTTTCAGAGAAAAGACGCTGTCCTCGTGGTTGTTTTGTTGGTTAAATGATCAGTGTGAGAAGAGAGTTAAACGTGTGTTTAGTGCAGCTTCATCACGTCTCGGCTCAGATAATGACGGACTCGGGCAGAGAACTCACCTCTAATGTGTTCTCTGTGTCTCTGCAGATCTCTCAAAACAAAGACCTGTTTTCCAGCGAAGGCCAGGACTCCAGCGAGCAGCAGCAAACTCCCACGGTCAGAGAAGACCAAGTTACAATGAATTACTCAAATCTAAAATTCTAAAGTTACAAAGAATACACTATAATTACATATAATCCATACCAGTCATTCCCCAAAAGTAAAGAGTACCTACCTACCTGACTAAACCAGGACTAACTTAGAACTTAGTCCTGGTTTAGTCAGGGTTTTGTCCTGAGTTAGTCCTGGTTTAGTCTTGAGTTAATCTTGGTTTAGTCAGGGTTTAGTCTTGAGTTAGTCCTGGTTTAGTCAGGGTTTAGTCCTGAGTTAGTCCTGGTTTAGTCAGGGTTTAGTCCTGAGTTAGTCCTGGTTTAGTCTTGGTTTAGTCTTGAGTTAGTCCTGGTTTAGTCAGGGTTTGGTCTTGAGTTAGTCCTGGTTTAGTCTTGAGTTAGTACTGGTTTAGTCAGGGTTTAGTCCTGAGTTAGTCCTGGTTTAGAAGGGTTTAGTCTTGAGTTAGTCCTGGTTTAGTCTTGAGTTAGTACTGGTTAAGTCAGGGTTTGGTCTTGAGTTAGTCCTGGTTTAGTCAGGGTTTAGTCTTGAGTTAGTCCTGGTTTAGTCTTGAGTTAGTCCTGGTTTAGTCAGGGTTTAGTCTTGAGTTAGTCCAGGTTTAGTCAGGGTTTAGTCCTGAGTTAGTCCTGGTTTAGTCAGGGTTTGGTCTTGAGTTAGTCCTGGTTTAGTCTTGAGTTAGTCCTGGTTTAGTCAGGGTTTAGTCTTGAGTTAGTCCTGGTTTAGTCAGGGTTTAGTCCTGAGTTAGTCATGGTTTAGTCAGGGTTTAGTCCTGAGTTAGTCCTGGTTTAGTCTTGAGTTAGTCCTGGTTTAGTCTTGAGTTAGTCCTGGTTTAGTCAGGGTTTAGTCCTGGTTTAGTCTTGAGTTAGTCCTGGTTTAGTCTTGAGTTAGTCCTGGTTTAGTCAGGGTTTAGTCCTGAGTTAGTCCTGGTTTAGTCAGGGTTTAGTCCTGAGTTAGTCCTGGTTTAGTCTTGAGTTAGTCCTGGTTTAGTCTTGAGTTAGTCCTGGTTTAGTCAGGGTTTAGTCCTGAGTTAGTCCTGGTTTAGTCAGGGTTTTGTCCTGAGTTAGTCCTGGTTTAGTCAGGGTTTAGTCCTGAGTTAGTCCTGGTTTAGTCTTGAGTTAGTCCTGGTTTAGTCAGGGTTTTGTCCTGAGTTAGTCCTGGTTTAGTCAGGGTTTAGTCCTGAGTTAGTCCTGGTTTAGTCTTGAGTTAGTCCTGGTTTAGTCAGGGTTTGTCTTGAGTTAGTCCTGGCTTAGTCCTGGTTTAGTCAGGGTTTGGTCTTGAGTTAGTCTGGTTTAGTCTTGAGTTAGTCCTGGTTTAGTCAGGGTTTGGTCTTGAGTTAGTCCTGGTTTACATTTATTCATTTAGCTGACGCTTTTATCCAAAGCGACTTACATTGAGCTTCTAATTACCAGTGTTACAGTCACTGGAGGCAAGGTGGGTTAAGTGTCTTTCCCAAGGACACAACGACAGTATGAACTGTAGGGAGAGTGGGAATCGAACCGCCTACCTTCCGGTTGAAGGTCCTGGTTTAGTCAGGGTTTTGTCCTGAGTTAGTCCTGGTTTAGTCTTGAGTTAGTCCTGGTTTAGTCAGGGTTTAGTCCTGAGTTAGTCCTGGTTTAGTCAGGGTTTAGTCCTGAGTTAGTCCTGGTTTAGTCTTGAGTTAGTCCTGGTTTAGTCAGGGTTTAGTCCTGAGTTAGTCCTGGTTTAGTCTTGAGTTAGTCCTGGTTTAGTCAGGGTTTTGTCCTGAGTTAGTCCTGGTTTAGTCTTGAGTTAGTCCTGGTTTAGTCAGGGTTTAGTCCTGAGTTAGTCCTGGTTTAGTCAGGGTTTAGTCCTGAGTTAGTCCTGGTTTAGTCTTGAGTTAGTCCTGGTTTAGTCAGGGTTTAGTCCTGAGTTAGTCCTGGTTTAGTCGGGGTTTAGTCCTGAGTTAGTCCTGGTTTAGTCAGGGTTTGGTCTTGAGTTAGTCCTGGTTTAGTCTTGAGTTAGTCCTGGTTTAGTCAGGGTTTAGTCTTGAGTTAGTCCTGGTTTAGTCAGGGTTTAGTCCTGAGTTAGTCCTGGTTTAGTCTTGAGTTAGTCCTGGTTTAGTCTTGAGTTAGTCCTGGTTTAGTCAGGGTTTAGTCCTGGTTTAGTCTTGAGTTAGTCCTGGTTTAGTCTTGAGTTAGTCCTGGTTTAGTCAGGGTTTAGTCCTGAGTTAGTCCTGGTTTAGTCAGGGTTTAGTCCTGAGTTAGTCCTGGTTTAGTCTTGAGTTAGTCCTGGTTTAGTCTTGAGTTAGTCCTGGTTTAGTCAGGGTTTAGTCCTGAGTTAGTCCTGGTTTAGTCAGGGTTTAGTCCTGAGTTAGTCCTGGTTTAGTCAGGGTTTAGTCCTGAGTTAGTCCTGGTTTAGTCTTGAGTTAGTCCTGGTTTAGTCAGGGTTTGGTCCTGAGTTAGTCCTGGTTTAGTCAGGGTTTAGTCCTGAGTTAGTCCTGGTTTAGTCTTGAGTTAGTCTGGTTTAGTCAGGTTTTGTCCTGAGTTAGTCCTGGCTTAGTCCTGGTTTAGTCAGGGTTTGGTCTTGATTTAGTCGTGGTTTAGTCTTGAGTTAGTCCTGGTTTAGTCAGGGTTTGGTCTTGAGTTAGTCCTGGTTTACATTTATTCATTTAGCTGACGCTTTATCCAGCGACTTACATTGAGCTTCTAATTACCAGTGTTACAGTCACTGGAGGCAAGGTGGGTTAAGTGTCTTTCCCAAGGACACAACGACAGTATGAACTGTAGGGAGAGTGGGAATCAGAACCGCCTACCTTCGGTTGAAGGCGACCACTCTACCACTGAGCTACTGCCGTCCTGGTTTAGTCAGGGTTTGGTCTTGAGTTAGTCCTGGTTTAGTCTTGAGTTAGTCCTGGTTTAGTCAGGGTTTAGTCTTGAGTTAGTCCTGGTTTAGTCTTGAGTTAGTCCTGGTTTAGTCAGGGTTTAGTCTTGAGTTAGTACCTGGTTTAGTCAGGGTTTGGTCTTGAGTTAGTCCTGGTTTAGTCAGGGTTTTGTCATGAGTTAGTCCTGGTTTAGTCTTGAGTTAGTCCTGGTTTAGTCAGGGTTTAGTCTTGAGTTAGTCCTGGTTTAGTCTTGAGTTAGTCCTGGTTTAGTCAGGGTTTAGTCTTGAGTTAGTCCTGGTTTAGTCTTGAGTTAGTCCTGGTTTAGTCAGGGTTTAGTCTTGAGTTAGTCCTGGTTTAGTCTTGAGTTAGTCCTGGTTTAGTCTTGAGTTAGTCCTGGTTTAGTCAGGGTTTAGTCTTGAGTTTGTCCTGGTTTAGTCAGGGTTTGGTCTTGAGTTAGTCAAGGTTTAGTCTTGAGTTAGTCCTGGTTTAGTCTTGAGGTAGTCCTGGTTTAGTCAGGGTTTGGTCTTGAGTTAGTCCTGGTTTAGTCAGGGTTTGGTCTTGCGTTAGTCCTGGTTTAGTCTTGAGTTAGTCCTGGTTTAGTCAGGGTTTGGTCTTGAGTTAGTCCTGGTTTAGTCAGGGTTTGGTCTTGAGTTAGTCCTGGTTTAGTCTTGAGTTAGTCCTGGTTTAGTCAGGGTTTAGTCTTGAGTTAGTCCTGGTTTAGTCAGGGTTTAGTCTTGAGTTAGTCCTGGTTTAGTCAGGGTTTAGTCTTGAGTTAGTCCTGGTTTAGTCAGGGTTTTGTCTTGAGTTAGTCCTGGTTTAGTCAGGTTTAGTCTTGAGTTAGTCCTGGTTTAGTCAGGGTTTGGTCTTGAGTTAGTCAGGGTTTAGTCTTGAGTTAGTCCTGGTTTAGTCAGGGTTTAGTCCTGGGATTAGTCTTATGTCAGTCCCTGTTTATTTCTGTATTTAGTCCAACATTTAATCCAGGTTTATTCATTTCTAACTGGTTTAGTGCTGGTCTCCCTTGTTTTGACAGGTTTCTCATTTAACCCTGGCTTTAGTCTTGCTTTAGTCCTGTATAAAGTCCTAGTTTAGTGCTGGATTTGGTCCTGGATTTGGTCCTGCTTTGGTCCAAGTTTTACTCAAACCTCCCTTTATTCTTTTTTTCTTCTCACAGACTCCACTTTCTCCCTCGACCTCCGCCTCTCGTTGTAAATCCCAGCTCCCCGTCCCGACCAGCAGGGGGCCTCAGCAGCATTTACACCCCACCGCCTCCACAACAGCGCACCCTACCTGCACCAACAATAACTCCATCAACAACAACCACCTCTCAAACCAACGCAAGACCAGCAGCAAACCCAAACCGCGCAGCACCGAAGACATCTGGATCCTGCATGAAAAGTAGACTCCATTTCCCACAATCCCTCAGCTCCCATTAATGTAATAGGAACTTGACGACTTTTTGACTTCTCGTATTTGTACTCGTGGTTACATTGTACTGCAGTTGTGAAACCTTTGGGGACCATAGTTTTATTCAAATAACGGTATTTAAAAACTCGGAGGATTGACGGATCAGGCTTCGGGGAAGAAAACGGAAAACTTTGGGATAAAAAGTGTAAGGTAAAGCGATTAGGGAACTGTACGGTTGCCTTTTCCACTCTTAAACTGTGATGTGTTAGGAAACTAGTGTTAAGGCTTTAAAGTGAGATTTATAAAGTGTTAAGTGAGCTCTGTTTCAGAAAGCAGCTTTAATAAAACTAAAGTATTAAAAATGTAATAGCACTCACGGCCTCTGACTGCGTTCAGTGACAGTCCAGTATTTTGTGAATGAGAGTCATAGGAAGGTTTTTCCTGCTGTAGGTAATTGTCAGCACAGCCCAGGTTCGGAGAAGCAGACGTGAGCAATGACACAGGCTTTTATGTGTTGCGCTCTTCTCAGTGACGTATGACCGATTTTATTTTCTGGTCCTCATTTATCTCTGAAGTTTAGTTCAGAAATGCCCCAAACCTTCAGTGCACACAAAGAAAACATGAGTGTGCTTCTCCTCCAGCCTTGATAAAGTGGGACCATCACATAAAGTAAATAAATCATCTCCTAGAAGTACATGACATTAATCCCTACAACAAATTAGATAAAGGCCTTGTTTCAGGGTCAGCCCTTGTTTTAGTCCAGATTTGTTTGGTCCTTGTTTAATGCTAGTTTGATTTTCTTTTAACTTTAGCTCTACATTAAGTCTTAGTTATGCTTTAGCCCAGGTTTAGTTATCTGCTTAGTCCTGTGAGGTGCTATAGTAAGTCTTGGTAGTATTAGTCTTCTTTTAATCAGAGGTTTGGCAAAAATCAAACCAAAATGTCGTACACTTTATTTCATATATTTCAAATTCATGAAAGAAAAATATTTAAAAAGTGTTTTTTTTTTAATATATAACATTTTTGTAAATAAATAAATGGTAAATAAAACAATCAATGTATATATTATATACATATTACATAATAACTGTATAAGACAATTTTGAAAATGACCCACCTCCATGGAGGTTTTTATTTCTTGTATTTGCCGTTTCTTTTTGCAAAACTAGTGCGGCTGGTGAGTGTTGTCCTTCACTGAAGGAAGCTGTAGGGGGAGCCCTTGTTTTTACAGACCTTGCAATTAGGGCTGGGCGATATGGACAAAAAGTCATATCCCAATATATTTAGGCTGAATATCGATATACAATATATATCCCGATATTTTTTCCGCAAAGTGAGAGCAAATGTTCAGTCAAAGCCAAATATAACGTCACAAGTAGTTTTATTGAAACCGCCATTTCAGTGAACAGGTGCAAAATCAAATGAATAAATAGTAAACAAGTTTCTTCACCTGGTTCATAATTAAATGCTCAGCTTTTTAAAAAATCAAAGCTCCATAAGGTGCATATTTAAATTTAAAAAAATATCTTAAAAATAGCCTATAAAATAAGGCCAATCTTTTTTCGAAATAAATATATTTATATGAGAAAAGTACATTATCAAAAATGTTTAGTTTTACAACTATAAATGGCTTATTAAAATCCAAAAACAGATTTTATTCTCCTTTCTAACAAATCCACAGATGCAAATAACGAACATTACAAAAGAATATGACAAACCCTAGTAACTTACAGCATTTACATATAAAGAAAGAACAAAATAAAGTGCTCAGTTTAAGAACATTTTTTTTTAGATTACCTTTTCCTTTTTGATAACTCAATTTCTTATCTGAACAGTCTCAACCAGTTGCACAAGAAACTTGAGGTAGACATTAGGAGACAGACAAGCGTATCCTCCTTCGTTTAAAGATTTTGTGCGAGAAACACCAGCCTGTCAACAGCATCCGGCTGGTCAACGCAAAATAGGTCACGTTAGCGAGCCGGTCAGCAAGGCTCTGTCTGATTTCAGTGTACATTTGTGGCAGTGCTTCTCGTGCAAAGTAGTTGCGACTGGCAAGCTCATATCTCGGGTCCAAAGTTTTCAGTAGCTTTTGGAATCCGACTTGTTCCACAGTTGCAATGGGGACCATATCTTTAGCAATGTGGAGTTTGCAGTGAGCTTTGTTTCGGGGCTGGAGCTTTTTCGGGTTGTCGATGGCTTGCGGCTGTGGCTTCTGCAGCGCGCAGTTTCAAAGACTCTTCGTACTGCAGTTTGTGCCACTGTTTAAGGTGGTGAAAAAGATTTGTAGTGCTTCCACCCCTGGCTGTAACTTGTACAAATAACGTGATGTTGTTGCTCATCTGATACTTTGAATCCAAACCATCTCCAAATTACTGAGCCACTGCTTTTTCAGGCTCTGTGCCTGCCCCTCGAACAGGAGGGGCGGGGAGCAGCGCAAATTTGAACTATATCGATATATGCGATATATGGTCTAATTCCATATCTCGTCTAAAAATATATCGATATATTTTTTTATATCGATATATCGCCCAGCCCTACTTGCAATGCATTGTGGGACCTTTAACGGGTCGATATATATTGGTGGGCCACTATAAACACTAATAATCTCATCAGTTTGACACTTGTCCAAAATGTTTGGTCTAAATTTAGCTTAGGTTTATGTCTGTTTAGTCTTTTAGTCCTGTCCTAGAATTAATCTTTAGTGTAGTCCTTGTTCAGACTTGGTCCCAGTTTAGTCCAGATTCTGCCTAAGTTTAAGATTTAGTCACCTTTAGTGCCACAAAGGTCTTGGGTTCAGTCCTCAATTTGTACAGGATTAAATCAGGGTTTAGTGTGGTCCTGGTTTGGACCTGGTTTAGTCCAGATTAAATCTCCAATATTTAATTATGACTTCCACTTTATTCTTGTTTTAGATCTGCTTAAAACCAGGTTTTGTGTTTTGTTAGTTAATAATAATAATAATAATAATGGATTGGATTTATATTGCGCTTTTCTCCCGAGGGACCAAGGGACTCAAAGCGCTTACAGTCCGTCCATTATTCATTCACTCCACAGTCACACACTGGTGGTAGTAAGCTACATCTGTAGCCACAGATGCCCTGGGGCAGACTGACAGAGACGTGGCAGCCATTTTGCGCCTACGGACTCTCCGACCAACACCACATACATTCACTCAACATTCTTACACATTTATACGAGGCAAGGTGGGTTAAGTGTCTTGCCCAAGGACACAACGACAGTATGAATTGTGGGGAGAGCGGGAATCGACCCCACTACCTTCCGGTTGAAAGACGACTGCTCTACCACTGAGCCACTGCCGCCCTTTATCCTGGATTAGTCATAAAGTACTTTTAGTTCTTATCTAGTCTAGATTTAGTCCGAGGTTTTATTCTGGTGTAATCCTTGTTTTATCTGCAGCTGCTTTCTGAAACAAAACTTTAAAACCTGCTCAGACTCCACTGAAGCAGATTTACAAGTGTTTTCATCAACATCAGTGTTAATTTACTGTTTTAATCGACTGGTTTTAGGTCAAGTCAAGTTAGGAATAGCTCCTAAAGTGTTTGCTGTTTTGAATCCGAGCCGTGAAAGTTAGCCGTTTTGTTGAATTAGTATTTTTGCAAGTCTTTTTCTCTTGAACTAGTCTCGAGGTTGGTTTAAATACTGTCAAATTAATCAGGGTTTTACCAAATATATATTGTAAATAAGAGTTAGTAAAGCTCTATAGATTGGTGTACGTGGTTATGACGCTTGTACAGTGACAACACTTAAAAGAAAACTGCTGAAAAAAATAAAGTTGTGTACATAGTGTTTGTAAAACCGGTTTTGTTTTGTTCCTGCAGCGCTCACTTGTTTCAAAGTGAAGCGGATGTGGCAATAAGTAACGTTCAGAACCAGAGACGGGTTTGAAAATGGACGTAGTGATTTTAAAAAAAAAATATTAAAACAACAAAATAAATACTTAAAAGCTGATTTTATACTTGTAATACCACTACTGTCCACTAGGGCTGCCTCATTAGTTCCTATTCAAATGAAATCACCAAATATTATAGACATTTGTTTACTTTACATTTGTAACACTTTGTGAAGCAGGGATGATAAATGTTGAAAGTTCTGTATAATTTATGGGTTTAACTCAAGTTTATGAAAAATAATAAATACTTGTAAATAAAGTTCCAAAAGCAACATTTGCAGTTTTCAAAGAGACTGTTGGTGTGAGGCAATAGGGTTGTGATAATTCATCATTTGGATTAACTCCACTAGAGTCAGCTTCATAAGCACCGTTCTCTTTGAAACATTACATTTTTTCAGGGAATAATTCTTGGCTTCTTGGCTTTATTTGAAACAGACTGGTGAAGCCTGTTTCTGGAGGAAGCAGGAGTCAAGGCTGCAGAATTTTAGAATTGTTGGAGTCTGTAAAATTCAGGGAAATTTGAGGGTACCCCCAAAAAACATAAATAAAAATGTATTTAAAAAATGAACAGGTTTAAATCATAAACTGATTTTAGTTCATGTAGTCTATATTTAATGATGTCACGGCGGTGGGTAGTGTTGTATATCGCAGTGAGAAACACTATAGTTATACATTTATTACCCTTTCACAGAACATGTTTTAGGTTTACTAAGTTTACTTCATGATTAACCCTTTGTTCCTCACATTTAGTCCAGGTTTGGCTCAGATTTAGTCTCGGTTTCATTATTCTTTAGTCTGGAGATAATATTATTTGAATAAACGTAGCTCAAAAAGGGTATGAAGTGAAAGAATAGCTCATAAAAATATTTCCTCTTTACAATAAAAACGTTATAATTAGTTTAAAGGTTTTGAAGAAGTGGAAAGTAAAATTCTTTTTAGTTCAATATAAAGTGGATTTTTTAAAATTGTAATACCACCATCATCCACTAGGTTTGGCTCCATGAAGCTGGTTCCCATTGACAGAATATACCTACACATATTACAGATGTTTATATATGAGCTCAAAAGACACAAAGGAGCCATAATAACACTGAAGTTTTGCATTTCTAGCCATGTTTCTTATTTTTTTCTAAGTATGGTTGTCACTTCTGGCTCCATTGGGAAGTCATAATCTCTGTCACTATGTCCACTTTTCTATACCGTCTCTGGTCTCAGCTGATGTCCCGTCTGATGTAAGCCATATTAAAGATCCTCACATTTTGCTGAGTCATGTTCACGCACTGCCTTTTTCCTCTTTTGAACTTTTAGTTACTTTTATTGTTTTTCTTGCTCAACATTCTCACTGTGCTTTTGTCTTGTGTTAATTTAAGTTTTATTTGAAGCATTGTTTATATCTAACTAAATCTACAATAATCTATACATATGTACAGGAGAGATTTAAGTCAATATGATTTTAGCTGTTTGAGTTTTAAACTATTGTCTTTCAAGCACAACATTAAAATGGCACTGGGAAAATCCACCTCCGACTGTGTGTGGCTTTATTTCTGATTTTTAAAGTTTCAAGAAGATGACAGATTCACATTTTTACTGGACACTTTTACATGGAACTTGGTTCACTCTCTCAGGTGTTGCTCCTGTCTGCTTCTCCAAACCGGTGCTGATAATGATCTATAGAAACTAAATACAATAGAACTAATAGAACAACATTTACAAAACTCTCAACACTATCCTTTTAAGAAAACAGTGCACATAAAAACAACATTTACACTGACATACTTTGGAATTTATTTATGCATAAAACAATTAGTAGTAGTAATTGAAAATATATAGATTATTTTAATGATGAAAGAGATAATCTGGCCTTGTGTCCAGTTAGAAGACAGAATGTAATGTAAGGTCTGAAGGTGCCCGGAGCTGCCCAAAGCCTAAGAAGCCCGCACCACGTCGTACAGTTTTTTGGCCCACACCAGTTTCTCTGTCCTGATGTCCTCGTGGCCGTTGCCCCAGTCCCGGCTCCAGCAGTATTCCGGAGACAGCAGCCGGCTGGGTTTGTGCAGGAAGAAGTACTTGTTGAGGTGGCTCTCGTCGTGCCACAGCGCCTCCACGCTGTTGAGCTTGTCCTCCATGATGTCGGTGTAGCAGAAGTCCACCAGCGCCTTCACTTCCTGCCACGTTCCTCCAAAGATGGCCGCGTGGTAGTACCAGTCCCCGTCCTCCATGTAGGCCTTGGACTTGGGTTTGATCGTATGTTAACTGATTCACAGGGAGTTTGTAGTAACCAGAGTGGATCTGAGCCACAGAAGGCCCCAGGGCCTCGGAGCCCCAGCGCGCGGTGAACTCCTGATCCACGTCGAAGCAGAAGACGTGAGAGAAGTGCAGGCTCAGCTCGGACTCAATGATCTCAGAGATGGTCTTCATGCGCATCATAGAGATGTCCTGCCAGCGCGAGTGCCTCTGCACAGGGACCACTCTGAGGCTGCGCAGGGGCCCCAGCTCCACCTCCGGCAGCTCTTCTGGAGTGTCCGTGAACACGTAGTACGACACTGGTAACGCTGTCATGAAGTGCTTCTCTGCAGAGTCCAGGAAGGTCTTCAGGTAGACCTCCAGAGCCCTGACAGAGGTTTGTTAGTGTCATAATAAGGAAGTGAAAAAACAGATTTAAAGCATCGAGTGTGTTGTAAAGGCTGACCTGCCAACAGCAAACACAGTGAGAGCCACAGAGGAGCCGGCCAGTTTGTGCACCTCGTCATAATAAATAGGGTTAAAGGTGCCCTCCCACAGGATCGGAGCCCCCCACTGAGTCTGGGTCTGGACGTCCTGACGGACTCTGGGACAGACAGGGACCATCACAGATACATACTGTGTTACTTCTCGACATCACTCTGTTCCGAAATCACTGTTATAATAATTTTTATTATTATAATTGTTTATATTGTTTATAGTTAGTGGGTGCTCATAGTTCTCTACAGGTCATGTCAAATCATGTCATGTCCTCCATGTTAGTCCAAGCATGGAGTAGACATAACTAGATAGACATGGGTTGCCATGGTACTGCTGCACCTGGGGCCTTGAGGAGTGTGTATGGAAGATACACCTCCCACTGACAGCCCCCACTGCAGTGATATAAAATCTCATGTTTTGTTTACTTCTTTAAGCAAATTCACTTCTGTACCTTTGATATATATCCGTGTGTTTGCTTCGTTCTTGCAAGAATAAAACCTGGCCTTTCGTTTTTTATAATATAATCTGTCTCCGTGTCTCTCTGGATAATATAAGGATATAGAATTCTTATAACATTTGGTGCCGTGACCCGGATCTCAATATTCGTTGTTTCTCATGCAAAGAGGTGAGCTGACGTGCACGGAGAAATGCACAAAAAAGCATTTCTTGTAAGTCCCAAGCTGTGCTGTTAAAGCAGTAAGGGCCAGATATCCCCTCTGTGTGTGTGAAGCACGATGACGAGATCTGGACTGAAAAAAGAGAAGAGCAGAGAGACGAGAGGACAGAACAGACAGTCTGGCTGCGGAACAACTGGACGATTGGACTGACAATTCAGGTAAACAGCTGTTTAATTTAATTTTTGGTGTGTGTGTGTGTGTGTGTGTGTGTGTGTGATTGTGAATACCAAAGCTTCCGGAAGTAGTAGTTTTGGGATTCTTGCAGACGTTTAGCGGGCTGCATGTATTTACATCACCATAGTTGATGTGTTTCCATGAAGTTGGCAAACGTAGGAGATCGCCAGACGCTGATAACGCTTTGTCGAGACCCTGCCTATATGGTTTATGGTGAGATTTTAAATGGGATTTTCTGAGATTAATCTGTGTTAAAGCTTGTTGTCTTGCTAGAATTAAGTTTGATAGATAACCTATGCTCTGTAAGTCTTTATGTTGTTTCTTGAAACGGACCCGCGCGATTAGTTCATTGGCCGTGACGAGTGCGGAATCTACGCGATAGATAGGGCACCTAATTACAATAAAGGGTATGGGGTCTAAAGAGCTGGTCTGGGAAGCTCATGATTTACTTCAGATAAATATTCACGAATCTAATACGCATTCAAACGGTCTGATCTAACTACGAATGTCGGTTTATGTGCGACACTCACGGGAAGTGTGATAAGCACAAGGTAGCTCGAGCTGACTCTTTAATCGAGACCCTGCGAAGCCTATGGTTAATGGTGAGATTGGAGTCAGTCGCGTTGGGCGTGACGTATAGGAAGACATAGGCCTACGTGAGTGTTCACTGCATGTGAAGCGGTGATTTTTAAAAGCCCACTGAAAGTGAGAGGCTTTGCTGAAAAAATGTTCACTGCATGTTGAAGCGGTGAGTGAGAAAAGCCCACAAGACGTGAGGGGGCTTATACTGAGAATTGTTGACCTAAAGAGTTAAAGATAAAGGTGTGTTTGAGAGAATAAATGTGTTATGAATGGGCCATTGTTGGATGAAGAATGAGTCTAATGATGTGAATCAGAACAAAAGTAATGTTTTTGTTTAGAGAAAGTTTGAACAACATGAGAGAGAAAGGTAGCTTCCATAAGCTATTTTTCTAGTTTGAGAAAGAAAACAGAAGCAGAGAAGAGATTTTAAAAGAAGTACACACATGTACTTCAAAACACTAATCATTTGTATTTTGTTTAAATGTTTTCTGGGAGCATCTAGGTCTCGGCCTTCCTCGCTCGGACAACAGTGCCCTCTCCAAACTTTCTCTGCACCCCACCTCCCACCTGCTCATTTTTCAGCTGAAAAGAAAAAAAATGTCTATGTGTTATGGGAATTGTATGTTTTTATTAAGTGTCTATTTTTTAGTTTTATATGTTATGCTTCTGTCTGCTTATGTTCTGTTCTCATGCTATTACAAACATGTCCCTAGTCTAAGCTATTACCACCTGGCCTCTAGGTCGACTGTAGGGAGTGAACATCCTCCTCCTCCTTCACATTGTGGACTGATATGTATAAAACCCATATGTATTGTTTACTTTGTAAGCAGATTCATCTTGTTGTACAGTCTCATGACATGTCTGTACTTCGCTTCTTCCTTGCAAGGAATAAATCCTGACCATTCATTCTAAATTCAATACAGTCTCACTGTCTCCTCATTATTCTGACGAACAGAATTCTTTTTACAATATAGAATTCTTATAACACTATGTTAAAACAGTTCAAACTGTTAAAACGATCTTAAAGGTTTTTTTTTTTGAAAAATTGAAAGTAAATGAGAAATAAGTAAATAAAAAAGATAATTGTTAAACTAACAAGGTGAATTGTTAAAGTTTAAGATCATATGCCAATGGCTCGCTGGGTTTTAATCACTGTTTGAAGTAATTTTAAAAAAAGTTTAGAGTACTGGGACGAACACAAGGTCCTTTTGAACAGACGTTAAGTTTTGGTTTTGGTTTTGACCAAACTTTGGGTCTTTGTAACCTAAAGAAAAAAGAAAAAGAGGTTGAGATGTTACATTTTATTAAATGAACAGTAATGATAGTTA
This sequence comes from Perccottus glenii, assembly GCA_024416835.2. Taxonomy (NCBI): domain Eukaryota; kingdom Metazoa; phylum Chordata; class Actinopteri; order Gobiiformes; family Odontobutidae; genus Perccottus; species Perccottus glenii. Next base: position 1,467,169 of record CM044563.2, read on the forward strand.
CTGATTACAATTTTGGGAATTTGAATAAATAAAGAGAGACACGTTATTTTTATTGTACACTTGATGTTTAAAGTTTCTGTTTAACATTGAGTGAGGTGAATTCTTTATGTGGCATCTGAATGACAAATTAGTGGAAACATGAAAATAGTAATTGATAAAACGTTTTATGTTACGTTTAAATTAATATGGGAAAAATACAAAAACAAACTGGTTTATTGTATTTAGCACCTGGTGGTAAAACTGAGTTTTACAGAGACAGTATAGAACAAATCTATACTGAACACAATCCTAAAGAAATTTAATTTAAAAGTAAATAAAGCAGAACTTGAACAGAACTTTGTAGGGGTCTGACCCAAGCGGGAGTAAGAACATTTTGTTTTGAAGTAAGAGAAAATTGTGTTTTCTTTCTAAAGAAAGTAATTTAAGGTAAATTAAACAATATTTTGAGAATATTCTAATTTAAAAGAACATGTGAAATAAATTGTGAATTGAAGGTGAATGTTTAAAAGTTTGTGAAAATAGATCATGAGAAACCAGTTCTGATCTATATAAATTATTTATGTTTGCATCAACTGAGTTAAAATGTATCAAATTGTGGAAGATACCAATTACAGTTACAGGTAAAGACCTACAACTAATGGTAACTAAAATTAAAACTGAACTAAACAAAGTTAAGTTTTAAACATAACGTAAACAAAAGTGATGCTATTTGGGAAAACATAAAGAAGATGAATAATTAGAAATGCTAATTAATAAAATAACAATTTAAGGTGGTAATTGGAAAAAAACATTCTGTTTTGTTTTTATTTTATTTTTATTTTTTTATCTTTTATTTTATTTTGTTTAATTTTTTGTGGTGTTTTGAGCCATGGTTGTCCCACGTCTCAAAAAGGGGGGAGATGAAGGTTTAAACTAAAACTGTGTTAAAGTGCTGAAGGAATGCTTGGTTAACCTAATGGTTGGCATGAGGCTGAAACAACAGTGTTTAATACAGTTAAAAGTTTAAATCAAATAATGAAATAAAGAAAGTTGACAGGACTTTTCTGGAGAAGCACTGTTTAGTCTGATTAAACTTTTTCAGATTAAAGTAGATTTCCAGCAGACCATATCTGTGGAAACAGGGTTTATCTGCTGTTTCAGTTTTATGGTTTGATCATTTTAAGGGTTTTTATGGTTTCGTTTGACGAAAACCTAGGAGGCACTTTCTATGGGTCTATAATGTCAGAGAACGTTCTGATTTGTTTGTTTGTTCTTTATTTGGATGGAAGCCAACTACAACAAGTATACCAGTTCAGAAAAGGAGTTTTGACAATTAATATAGCCACCACCAGTAAGAGCTAATATTAACATAGTTCTTTGAACTTATATCATCTTGGTTTACACCTGTGAAGGGAAGCACACCTGTGAGCAGGGCTAGTGACGGGGTCACATGACTTCCTGTGACATCACTCTGAACTTGACAAACGTAGAGATCAGGGACAGGTGCAGTGCAAAGCAGAAGTCTGGAGGTTTTGTGAAAGTAAGACCATTAGACCAGCGTTGCCTGCTGACCGGAAACATGCGTCCTTAAAGGATCCTCGTTTTATTTGTGTTCACATACAATGTGACGGAGAACATCGTGAGTGGAAACTCACACTTTAGGAGCCAAACAGCAGCTCCCTCAGGTTCATTTGAGAGCCCCATTTACATCGACGACAGAGGCGTCTTGAAGGTGTCCTTAATGAATATAAGGCTAAAATTTAATTAGCATTAGGATTTGAATTTTTACCTTTTGGGACAATTTATGAAAATGTGGATTAAATTAAGTATATTTATAAACAACAAAGGTTTATGAATTACACAAGAGATGCTGTAACTGTTAATTAAAACTGAAATGAGAGAAAACTGGTCCAAGGACTGGACAGAACTAAATAGCACTGAGCATGCTTTTAGCTGAAAAGGGGGGATCTACAAAAGGATTTCCTCCAAAGTAACACAGGACTAGTTACAGCAGAACTAAGTCTTTAAGAAAGGACTTCAAACTCTAGCAGAGAAATTAGAGTATTCTGGAATAGAGAAATTAATTTTGACCTGGTTTTAAAACATATTTGGAAGATTTACTGGGATTTTAGAATCTGTATTGAGATACAGTACATGTACTTGTTGTTGCACTTCCATGTCTGATAACTTTTGTTTGTGTTGCTTTCCATGTATCCGGAGCTTGTTGGTGAGATTGATGAATGTGGCCATTGCTGGGTCAACATTCCTGGACATGCACCTGCCAAACGACTAAGGTCAAGGCTTTGACCTCAGGTTAACACTTTGATATCTGAGGGACGTTATTGTTTGCATGTACACCAACGGGACAACAGCTCCAGGACGGATCATACTACAGACCTAAGGGCCGTATGGTTCATTGAATTGATTATGCTGAAGAGAATTGATTAATCATTATGAATGTGCATATGTCTCACTCCATGTGTTTTTCTTTTCGTTACAGGGACAGAAATGGAGAGAGGGACAGGCCAGAGATCTTGAGTCCAATGGGTTGACCAGCTCAACCTCTGGCAAATTTTTCTACTTTATTTTGGAGTGACACTGTGTTTTGATTTATGATTTATGGACATTTATGATTTATGGACTTTAAAGAATTTGACTTTGAAGAATCAGTGCATTACTCTGTGGGTTCCCATTTGATTTGAAACATTTCCATTATAATCATTTGTTGTGTTTGTTTTGACATGTGTTGTAAGTTAATCATTTGAAGTGATTACATACGTTTGATGCTTGATGTTTGTGTTTTGTCACCGCCTTTGGGGCGAGGGTGGATAGAAGAGTTTTTCCAGCTTTAGGTAATTTTACCAATGGGCAGTGTTGTGCCTGAAGCGCGTTCATTGAGCGATAGTTCATGAACTCGTTCATATTTTGGCGAACGTGAACTGAACGTGCTGTATTACTGCCTGATGAACGTTACTGTGAACTCGTTCAGTCTGGTGTCTGTGAACGGCACGCTCTCTCAGGTTAACTTCGTTCAATAGGGTGCCAGATTTCTATAGAGCCTTCCAGGCGAAAACCCGGCTAAAACACACATAAGCGGGTCTTAATATGTAGCGGAAAAACACCAAACCTGGCAACACCAGCCACCTGTGTCGCACCGCCGTCCGCGCATGCGTGATGCGTCATCAAAAATAAATAAATAAATAAATAAAGCACGGAGGCGACAGCAGCATGTAGTAAGGCGTATGATCATTTAAATTCATTCATGTAACTTGTTTGTTGAACCTGCCTGGTCTATTTTCCCAGGATTCCAATATTCTGTTTTAGCATGTGGCAATGGAAAATTATTAAAATTGAAAAACGTTTTCACCTTAATGATTACTGTCCTGTTTTTCTTTGAATAATTCCTCATTAAAAAAAGACCATTCAAGCAGCACGTTTGTCCTCATGTTCTTGAGAATGTACTGTAGGGTTGAAAGCTGCAGCTGCTACTAGTGTGGAGTGAATGGACAGCAACAAAGCATTAAAGCAACAATGTCCCCTCAATGCTAATGTAAACCCTGGTTGGATAAGGATTGAAAATTGTATATGAAAATTAAATCTGACGCATAGCTTCATTGTTAAAACTGATAAAATAATTGCTGTCTGTGATTCTACTGTATATGGGCTGTGGCAATAATTTTGAAAAATAATAGCTCGCAGCAACATATGGAAAAAAAGAACTATGAACTAGTTCATTTTGGAACTGTGAACTTAGTTCAAAATTTTGAAGTTTGAACTGAACTGAACTAGTTCATTTTAAAATTTGTGAACTGAACTTTGAACTAGTTCTTGTAGAAAGTGAACTTTCCCAACACTGCCAATGGGTCAAAATGTTCTTCTGGCTAGGATCAACAGCCCTGCTGGGTTTTCGCTTCTGTCATAGTTTACAACTCACACTCAAGCTAGTAGGTTGTTTATGCTAATGGTTATCAGCATAAAGAGGGGAATGTTATAATAATTTTTATTATTATAATTGTGTATATTGTTTATAGTTAGTAGGTGCTCATAGTTCTCTACAGGTCATGTCAAATCATGTCATGTCCTCCATGTTAGTCCAAGCATGGAGTAGACATAACTAGATAGACATGGGTTGCCAGAGGACTTCTGCACCTGGAGCTGGCCTTGAGGGGTGTATGAGAGATACACCTCCCTCCGACAGCCCCCACTGCAGTGATATAAAATCTAATGTTTTGTTTACTTCTTTAAGCAAATTCACTTCTGTACCTTTGATATATCCGTGTGTTTGCTTCATCCTTGCAAGAATAAAACCTGGCCTTTCGCTTTTTATAATATAATCTGTCTTTGTGTCTCTCTGGATAATATAAGGATATAGAATTCTTATAACAGTAACAGTGACTCACAGATGGTTGAGGCTGAGGTCTAAGCTGCTGGTGTTCAGAGCTCTTCTGCTCGGAGAAGACTCTGGGAGGATAAACTGTACCATCGCTCCATAGTTCTGGCTGTGGCTGTGAAAAGACAGACTTATGTTATGTTCATAAAGAAATGTGTAAAATAAGAGAGTCTCAGACAAAAAATTCTCAAATCAAGAATACATCAAGAATAAACCAGAACTAAAACAAGGTATTGACCTGAAATAGAAGCAGCTGAGGCAGGCCACCAACAACAGCAAACAGGTGAAGGCCCAAAAAAAGTCTCTCCTGGAAAAAAAGCAAGATGTTGTCAATAAAAGCTTTTTTATATATATTTACAAAAATCGTACTTAATGTCACATTACATTTTCATAGAAAAACTTCTGCTTCACTTCACAAAGTGTTTAGAGTCCACCAGCTCCTGCCGGAGTTTACAGTAACTGTTGAGTGCTCTTCTCACTAAAGCAGAAACAGACGTTTCTGTCGGGCAGAAACAGCAGCAAAACGTCTAGAGGGAAGTGGAAGGGCTGTTGTGTAATTTACACATTGAGTAACTAAACCTTAAAACAACTTTTTTTAGTTAATGAGCTGTAAGAGTGGGGCTTTATTAGAGCTGTTCATTGATTTGAGTAAAGGTTTTGACATTTGAGTATAAAGTATATTAATGGGGTTATATGGGGTTAATCAAAGGAATGGAACCATACAGAATCACTCCCAAAGGGTCTTTTAGGCCATTTCAACGACAGTATCCCTTAGAAAAGGAAGCTGAAGACGGCATTGCACCTTTAGTGGAAGCACTGAAGAGAAGAAATTCTAAGGCTAAAGTTTATAAAGCATTTGCTTTAAAAACTTTAGCAAATGCTTTTTTTTTTATTCAGTGTATCCACATAGTCAATTTTGGTTTGTGTTCCAGTACAGGAACAGGAAGTGGACGTTCCCACAAACGACACAAGGGTAATTCGAGTCACCAACGATGTTTTCACAAGCAATAACCACAAATCTTGCAAAATTTGACCCTCCAATGATGACATATTAGTGGCCTCTCTAACAGAACAGCAGTGCAGAGCAGACAGTGTGTCTCTGCTTAAGTACCTTTTCGAACAAGACCATTCAAAGTATCGCATGCAGTGGCAGTGCTGTTACTCCAGAACTAAGTAACCTTTATGTCTCCAGCAGGGCATTTAAATTCCATGACAATACTAACGTCATTTAACGATTGAACTGTGTAAGACTCTGCATCTACACTGTTACCTACCGAGTCGGACAGAGACAAACATGATTGTTTAGCTGACACAGAACAGACAGTCTGACCAAGACCAGACTTAAAGGACATACCTTTAGCTTCTGTGGACATTGTAATGTTCTTTATGTGGACGGCTCATGTAAGAAAAAACAAGACAAGACTAATGCCTCAGGGTTTGCAGTTCTAACCTCTGACAGAGTACTCAGATCTTCTTCATTACCAGCTCGTTACTGGGCACAAGCAGCTGAACTAGTTGCTCTAACTGAAGCATGTAAATTAGGCACATGCAAGAGAATCACTGTATACACTGCCAGTTTAAATGCCTTTTCTATTTTGCATGTGTTTGCCCAGCAGTGGAAAAACAGGGGGATGATCCCATCCACGGGGAAACCAATTACACACAAAAACTTTTGTAATGACTCAACTTCCTTTGGAAGTAGCAGTATGTAAATGCACTGCACATACATCTAATACAGATCCAGTCTCAAGCAGGCGCGGAAGCAAAGAGAGCAGGCCACTACATTTACATTTAGTCATTTAGCAGACGCTTTTAAGCTTCCATTCACCAGTGTTACAGCTGGAACACCACTGGAGGCAAGGTGGGTTAAGTGTCTTGCCCAAAGACACAACAACAGTATGAACTGTAAGAAGCGAGCATCGAACCGCCAACTTTCAGAAATGCAACTGTTGTGAGCCATAGGCTGATGCATGTCTCAACAGCGGGTATAATATCGATGATAAACCAGTATTTTGCAGCGTTTAGATTCCAAAATTATTCAAAAAACGTTTGTGCATTGTGCTTGATTTGTTTAAAACACAATCCACAAGGAAGGCTCAGGCCCACAGCAGGACACATCCCAGAGCCAAGCTACCCTTTTGGATACAAATCTATGGACTTTATTAATGTGTAAATGAGTAAATGTCATGGCAAACGATACTGTTTAACCATCACTGATTTATTTTTTTATATGGGCAGCGGTTGTAACTTCCTCTTGAACATTGTTCAAGTTGAGCCTTGTTTTACTTTCTCTGGGGTTGTACCAACAAAAGCACTGGCCACAGTGATTGCACCAAGGTTCGGTTTTCCAACACAGTTTTATTGTGACGATGGATCCCATTTCAGGAACACAGTTATAGCTGAACTATCACAAATATTTTCAATACAAATTAAGTATTTTACCAGCTACCTCCCTGTATCTGCTGCCAGGGTTGAACGGCTAAATGGAACAATTAAATCAAAACTCAGAAAAGCAATGGAGGAGACAGGAAAGACTTGGGTGGAATGTCTCCCACTGGTAATTGCAGACCTCACCGAGTTCCCATTATACAGTTGAAGGAGGATGACACAGAAGAATTTAATGATGAAATACAGGATAACTACTGTCCACAGTTTCTTCTCCCACAGAACAAGTCAAAGCTGTTGTGGGACCAGGGGACTGGGTGTTCATCAAGGTGTCGAAACGCAGAAATTGGTCCTCACCACGTTGGTAGGGTTCCTCCAGGTTCTACTGTCCACTCCCACGGCCGTGCGGATAGCTGAACGGGGAAACTGGGTACATCAAACTCACAAAAAAGCCAGTGTTCAGCAAGACAAGTACCAGACTCAGACGGGCACCATGCAGAACCCCGTCCAACCCCGGCATACATTCCATATTACAGGATGTGACCTCAGAGGCACCCTATGCCTGTTGCTAACCATATCCCTTACAGTATAATTACCATACCATTACCATACCATAACCTGGCATTTTGAAACCTGTTCCCAAGCAAAACAGGACAGCAACATCACTAGAGTTAAGCAAAATGGGAAAAATGTAGGGGGTAATACAGACTCAATACTGACGTCAAAACTGTTCTGTGCAGATTAATCTCTGTTCTGTTCTGTCCTCTCGACAGTTTCAGGGCGTTTACTGTGGAGCATGAGTCTCTGCAGAGGCTTCTTTTACAGTTGAACTGAAGAAATACAATAATCAGACTGGAGTAGGGCCGATAGAGACGTTATTATTAATACACAGTTAATACCAAGCCCCTCTCATTGAACCCCTTATAGGGGCCTCACGTATGGGTGCCACCCAACAGCAATAGGGGTTAATTAATACGTCTGTTTATGCTAACTGAAAACTATTGTTTAATTATGCAGTAAAAAAACAAAAAAAACCTGGATGTAACTGCCATTTTATTTTCCTGTGGTAACGACAATATCTGTGAATAGGGGACCAATGGGCGGGAGACATCCATATTTTTACAATCACAGGTTGTAACATCTCTGCCAAAGCGTGGAGGCAGTAGCTCAGTGGGTAGAGCGGTCGTCTTTCAACCGGAAGGTAGGCGGTTCGATTCCCGCTCTCCCCACAGTTCATACTGTCGCTGTGTCCTTGGGCAAGACACTTAACCCACCTTGCCTCCAGTGACTGTAACACTGGTAATGTAATGTAAGTCGCTTTGGATAAAAGCGTCTGCTAAATGAATAAATGTAAATGTAAATGTAAACGCTTCATTTGCGTTTGGTGTGAACCAAACCTTAAATTACATTCTGTCTTCTAACTATTTGGACACATTAGCTCAGTCATGTTTGTGGGATTAAATCTAAATCAACTCTTGTACATAAAAGTCTGTTTCTGAAATGTTTTCTCTGGGCACCTTTAAATGTGTCTCTCAGGACACACCGAGGTCTGATTTATCTGCATCAAGAACATTCTTTCAAATGATTTATTTTGAACTGAAGCAGTTTGGGATGTGACTGTTAATTTATTGCTAGTTTTTATTGTAAAAAAAAGTCTAGAGTTTAGCTTCTATGTGGCTTTTCCTGGTAGAGCCCATAATATATACTTGGGTGACCCTAGTTTGATTACGGCTCGGGTCATTGTCATTCTCTCTCTCACCCTTTTTCCTGTGTGTCTGCTGACAATCAAATAAAGGTGATCTCAAAAGAGTCTGTCAAAGGATTTTAACAGCTCAGGTGTTTCTAGACTGAACAGGTAACTCTGGCCTAAAATAAATTTCATCAAAAACAACACAAAACTTTTCATTTGACTGTAAATATATTTGATCGAACAATACTTTAATACATTGATGGAGTCATTTACACTGTAAAATAAAAATCATCTTTGTCACAGTTCAGACAGCATACCTTTTAAATTTACTGCATTTTACAAAATTTATAAAAAAAAAAAAAATCCTTTTAACACAAACAATACAAACTAGTTTAAAAGGTTTTCCAGTTTTTGTTGGAAAGATACATTTTTTGTCTAATATTGGCCAAAAATAGATTTCATTTTAATAAAAAAAACTACTTTGTGATGGATTAATGGCTTGGTCCTTTGATCCAGGTTTAAAAGTGGAATGTGAAAGGCTCATTTTAGGAAAAGAGTTGATTTTATTTTTGTGGTAAATTCAGAGAAATCACAAAATAAAGGTTGTAAAAGGCTGGTTTGTGGAGCTTTTGAGTCGCTCAGTGGCTAAAGTGCATCACAAAGAAAAATAAAAGAGTCTGAGTTATAAGTCTTTGACTGATTGATTTTACAGAAATATATTCAAGTCCAGTTAAGTCCTGGTTTAGACCTGGTTTAAACCTGGTTTAGACCTGGTTTAGACCTGGTTTAGTCCTGGTTTAGACCTGGTTTAGACCTGGTTTAGACCTGGTTAAGACCTGGTTTAGACCTGGTTTAGTCCTGGTTTAGACCTGGTTTAGTCCTGGTTTAGACCTGGTTTAGACCTGGTTTAAACCTGGTTTAGACCTGGTTTAGACCTGGTTTAGTCCTGGTTTAGACCTGGTTTAGACCTGGTTTAGACCTGGTTAAGACCTGGTTTAGACCTGGTTTAGACCTGGTTTAGTCCTGGTTTAGACCTGGTTTAGACCTGGTTTAGACCTGGTTAAGACCTGGTTTAGTCCTGGTTTAGTCCTGGTTTTGACCTGGTTTAGTCCTGGTTTAGACCTGGTTTAGACCTGGTTTAAACCTGGTTTAGACCTGGTTTAGACCTGGTTTAGTCCTGGTTTTGACCTGGTTTAGACCTGGTTTAGACCTGGTTAGACCTGGTTTAGACCTGGTTTAGTCCTGGTTTAGACCTGGTTTAGTCCTGGTTTAGACCTGGTTTAGACCTGGTTTAGACCTGGTTTAGACCTGGTTTTGTCCTGGTTTAGACCTGGTTTTGTCCTGGTTTTGTCCTGGTTTAGACCTGGTTTAGACCTGGTTTTGTCCTGGTTTAGACCTGGTTTTGTCCTGGTTTTGTCCTGGTTTAGACCTGGTTTAGACCTGGTTTAGACCTGGTTTAGACCTGGTTTAGACCTGGTTTTGTCCTGGTTTAGACCTGGTTTAGTCCTGGTTTAGACCTGGTTTAGACCTGGTTTAGACCTGGTTTAGACCTGGCTCAGTCCTATTACAGACAGTATAATAAATGTAGATATGATACAAAATAAACTCTTCTTGGTCCTAATACTTAACAATACGTAAGTGTCCTTCTGGTCCTTTTGAAACTTCTCCCAGACTCCCAGAACTGCCTCAGACCCACCTCAGACCCGCCTTAGAACCAGGCCCAGACCCGCCTTAGACCTGCCTCAGACCTGCCTCAGACCTTCTTCAGACCCGCCTCAGACCCGCCTTAGACCCGCCTTAGACCTGCCTCAGACCTTCTTCAGACCCGTCTTAGACCCGCCTCAGAACCAGGCCCAGACCCGCCTTAGACCCGCCTCAGACCTGCCTCAGACCCGCCTCAGACCCGCCTCAGACCCGCCTTAGACTCGTCTCAGACCTGCCTCAGAACCAGGCCCAGACCTGCCTCAGACCCGCCTTAGACCCGCCTCAGACCTTCTTCAGACCCGCCTCAGACCCGCCTCAGACCCGCCTCAGACCTGCCTCAGACCCGCCTTAGACCTGCCTCAGACCCGCCTCAGACCTGCCTCAGACCCGCCTTAGACCCGCCTCAGACCTTCTTCAGACCCGCCTCAGACCCGCCTCAGACCCGCCTCAGACCCGCCTCAGACCCGCCTCAGACCTGCCTCAGACCTGCCTCAGACAGGTCTAAGGCGGTCTAAGGTCTAAGGTCTAAGGCTCAGACCTGCCTCAGACCCGCCTTAGACCTGCCTCAGACCCGCCTCAGACCTTCTTCAGACCCGCCTCAGACCCGCCTCAGACCCGCCTTAGACCTGCCTCAGACCCGCCTTAGACTCGTCTCAGACCTGCCTCAGAACCAGGCCCAGACCCGCCTTAGACCTGCCTCAGACCTGCCTCAGACCTGCCTCAGACCCGCCTTAGACTCGTCTCAGACCTGCCTCAGAACCAGGCCCAGACCCGCCTTAGACCTGCCTCAGACCTGCCTCAGACCTGCCTCAGACCTGCCTTAGACTCGTCTCAGACCCGCCTCAGACCTGCCTCAGAACCAGGCCCAGACCTGCCTCAGACCTGCCTCAGACTCGTCTCAGACCCGCCTCAGACCCGCCTCAGACCTGCCTCAGACCTGCCTTAGACCCGCCTTAGACCTGCCTCAGACCTGCCTCAGAACCAGGCCCAGACCTGCCTCAGACCTGCCTCAGACCCGCCTTAGACCTGCCTCAGAACCTGGCCCAGACCCGCCTCAGACCCGCCTTAAACCCGCCTCAGACCTGCCTCAGAACCTGGCCCAGACCCGCCTCAGACCCGCCTTAGACCTGCCTCAGACCTGCCTCAGAACCAGGCCCAGACCTGCCTCAGACCTGCCTCAGACCCGCCTTAGACCTGCCTCAGACCTGCCTCAGAACCAGGCCCAGACCTGCCTCAGACCTGCCTCAGACCTGCCTCAGACCCGCCTCAGACCCGCCTCAGACCCGCCTCAGACCTGCCTCAGACCTGCCTCAGAACCTGGCCCAGACCCGCGTGTCTTAGAGGCGAGTGTCGCGCACGCCGCCCTCGCTCTCCTCGGGCAGACTGGAGATCTTGTTCTGGTTCTGGCTGGGGGCCGTTGCTGGAGTTGAGCCGGTGCAGGTTGGGGAAGAGTCGAGGCGGTCGGCAGGACTCATGGCCTGTTTCAGCTGACTCGTCTCGTTCATCAGCTTCTGGATGGAGTCGTAGGTTTTCATGGAGCTGCCCTCGATCATCTGCAGAAGAAAAGAGACGTTAGAGTAAAAGAGGGGAGGGGCTGTTACAGAGTGAGGTCAGCAAGTAACAACATGGGTCACTCAAAAAGCTGCACTTATTCTTGGTTTAGACCTGGTTTTAGTCATAATTGAGTCTGGTTTTGTTATGGATTTATCTGATTTAGTCCATTAATCTCGATTTAGTTTTAACATGAGTCCAGATAAAGTTACTTTTTTTTACTTTTTCAAATTTTTTTACTTTTTCTAATTTATTCACATTTTAGAACTGGGTTCAGTTCTAGTTTAGTCTCAATTAAAACCCTGGTTTACCTTAGACCTGGTTTAGTCTTGGTTTAGTCCAGTTCTTGTTTGGGTTCGGTCTGTTTTTCCATCCCTTCATTATCCACTTAGGGAAATCCATTTTAGACCAATTTTAGGTTTTGGAAAACCTAAAAACTTGTTCTTGGTTTGTTTTTTGTTTAGTCACAATTTAGTCCACAGTTTAGTCTTGTTTAGTCCAGTTTAGAGTGGACTTTGTGCTGATTTAGTCGTGGTTTGGCCTCATTTTTGTGCTGGTTTAGCTCCAGTTCAGTCCTGTTAAATCCCACTTTAGTCCAAGTTTATTCCTGGTTTAGACTGGTTTTGGTCTGGGTTTAGACATGGCTTTGTGTCGTCCTGGGTCTTTTGAGAGTGTATTACTGGTTCTGTCCTGCTCTAGTCTTGACTTAGTTTTAATCTTGGTTTAGTCCTAGTTTAGTCTAAAAGTAGTCCTCACCAGAAAGGACTGACACTCGAGCAGTGGCTCCACTCTGTGCTCTGATAAGATCACTGTACAGTCAGAGAAGGACTGCTTCAGGGTCTTCCTCAAAACCTGCAGCGTTCTGCACAAAACACACAAAAACACACACAATTAATGCTTTTATTACGTCCTGAGGTAATAACGCTGCTGTAACAGTTCAGAGGAGGTCTAGGGTTAAAGAGGTCTTGATCCAAATGAAGCAAACCAAATGTAAAAGTGGTCATCAAGTTAAAGAGGCTCATTTCAGGCTTCATTTAACGCCTGAGCCACAAACAGCTGCTTCAGATGGACTCCAGACCGGTTCCTGTTGGGTTCGGGACTCACATGGGGTCGAGGTACGCCGAGGGCTCGTCCAGCAGCAGGATACGGGCCTTGCTCAGGATGGAGCGGGCCAAACACAGCAGCTGTTTGTGGCCGTTGCTCAGAACGTAGCCTCCGTCCTCGAGCTGGAAGTCCAGTTTATCAGGGAACTGCTCGATCACAGACTTCAGACCCACCTGAAGAAACACAAACCACACAAATCTGTCTTTGCATATTTATGAATATCTACTTGTACTGATCTGAAACTCCGGCTCAGGGAATATGACGCGAGTAAAGTGAGCAATATAATGAAAAGACAATAATATTGAACTGAACTGAATTATAAGGTTTAGAGCCAAGCTTTGATTGGATTTAATTGCCAAAATTATTCTTCCACAACTCATAAACCACGTTAGAAGCATGTTTATTCTAAATAAACAAGACTTTACTATGGCCTCAATTTCTAAAATGAGGACCTTTGATGAACTATAAAAAAATATTTTTCAAATGACTTTACTTTTCTTTCTATCCTCTGTAGAATACAAATAGTTCTCACGTGCCGTCAAAATTAGTTTAGTTTATTCTTTATTTGTCATGGGCCGTGTACAAATACAGAAATCTCACGGGAGAAGAGATGCTGTTACAAACTAATTGTGAGAAAGAGCAATAATCTGAACCAGTCTATAGTTTGTTTTCTATCATATTCTTAATTTAAGGGTTTTTGCTACACTGTTTTTGTAAATATTTCAGATTGCACTACATTTGTTTTTGTGTAAGCAGACACTTGTTCTTTTGGACTTTCTAACACTGCATTTTTACCTCGGACGAACACAACTCTTGACTGTACGGCTGTTAGCATGAAGGACATTAGACACTGACAGCTGCAGATCCCAAAAACAATATTTATTTATTCATTTATTTGTTTCTTGTGTCGGTGCGTTGTATCTCGATAGTTCCAGACTTACTCATAGGCTACGCTATACTGTCAAATAACAAGTATCAGACCAAACCTCAACATGCCGGGCGATTAGGAACTAAAGGTTATTCACCCCCCACAGATGGGAGGGTGGGGCCGAGAACAATGAAAGAATGACACCGAATGCTGTTTACAGACCTATGGCAGGAAGAGGGGGGTTTGAGGGGTGTGGTCTTCCTCCTGAGCTTCAGATAACTCACCTTTAATCCATAAAGTCAAGTATAGTCCATACCTCGTCTGCGACTCTCCACAGCTCCTCGTCGCTATGTCGTCCGTGAGGATCCAGGTTCATCCGGAAAGTTCCAGTCAAAATAAACACTTTCTGTTTTTCAAAGATAAGATTAATTTCTGTTAAATTTACTCAATATTGACGCGGTATATAATCGTCCTTTTACCTGTGGCACGACCCCAAAGGCCTTTCTCCAGGTGTGCAGCGACACCGAGCTCCAGGAAACACCGTCGATGCAGATGTCTCCGTCTGTGGAGGCCAGTCGGAGCAGAGCAGACAGGAGCGTGCTTTTACCTGAGCCCGTCCTGCCCAGAAGACCCACCTGGAGACGACACGGGACAAACATCGTTTAGAAAGACCAACCTGGAAGGACAAGAACACCTGGGCTGTGTAAAGGTCTGTAGTGCTCACGCTGTGGCCCCCGTCCACAGAGAAGCTGATGTCGCTGAGAACGGCCCGCCCCGCCTCGGTGTATTTGACGGTCAGTCCCTGGACGTCCATCTGTCCGCGGCTGGGCCAGTAGTCCTGAGCGTGAGGGTTGTCTATGACCAGGTCCGGACCCGACCGACCCGAGGGTTTAACCGGACACGGCTCCTCGGACGGAAGGTCGACAAACTTAAAGACCCGGTCCACAGAGCGCATCTGTGGGACAGACAAAGAATCAGTAAGTCCTGGTTAAGCCCTGGTTTTAGTGAAGACTTTAGACCTGCTTCATGTTGGACAAGTCCCATTTAAGTTCTGGTTTAATCCCAAGTTAGAACTAGTTTAGTCCAAATGTGTTTCTGATTTAGTTTTAGTTTAAGTCAGAGTTAATCTTGGTTTATTTCTATTAGGTTTGAATTCAGTCGTGGGTTTTAGATCTTAGACTTCTTCTAGACTTGCTTTAGTCCCAGTTTAGTCCTGATTTAGTTTTAGGTTTAGTCCTGTTTATTGTTGGATTTAAATTTGGTTAAGCCCTTACTCTTGGCTTTAGTCCTGCTTTAACAGCCACCAGAGGGCGCTCATAAACAGGAATATATTTAACTTTTTTCAGACCCTTAACTGTCCTCTATTGAATGTTGTGTGCTAATGTGGTACCAGTTCGTCCACAGTGATGCTGGTGATGACGGCCCACTGGAACGTCCCCAGAATCAACATCGCCAGAGACACAATGATCCCAATTTCACCAGGTTTGTCCTCTGGAGCAAAACAAAACAGACAAATACAAAAAAGAGTTTTGGTTTTTAGATGTGGTTTGGTGCTGGGTTTTGTTCTTTAGTCCTTGTCTAAACCCTGTTTAGACCTTGTTTAGTCCTTGTTTAGTCCTGGTTTAGTCCTGGTTTAGTCCTGGTTTAGTCCTGGTTTAGACCTGGTTTAGTCCTGGTTTAGTCCTGGTTTAGTCCTGGTTTAGTCCTGGTTTAGACCTGGTTTAGTCCTGGTTTAGACCTTGTTTAGACCTTGTTTAGTCCTTGTTCAGTCCTTGTTTAGACCTTGTTTAGTCCTGGTTTAGACCTGGTTTAGACCTGGTTTAGACCTGGTTTAGTCCTGGTTTAGACCTGGTTTAGTCCTGGTCTAGACCTGGTTTAGACCTGGTTTAGACCTGGTTTAGACCTGGCTTAGACCTGGTGTAAAGTACTTCTTTATTTAATTGGACCCGACTTACGGTTGGTGCCGGCGGCGATGAAAGCGGCGCTGAAGAAGAGCACAAAGATCATGTCACACCTGAAGAGGAACCAGCGCAGCGTGGCCAGGTAGTGGAACCACGTGGCTGTGTGCGTGTTCAGGGCTTTGTGGAACAGCATCTCGAAGTAGGTCTGTCTCCCGAACGCTCTGATGGTCCACAGACCCTTCAGAGAAATGATGAGGTGAGAGAAGATCGGGCTGCGAGCTGAAACACAGACCAGGCTTTTAATCATCGGACGTGGATTGTGGATTTTTTGCCCAATATCATAAAAACAGTCCAAGTGCAAGGATTTTTAAATATATATATTTTTTATAATAATAATGTATTGGATTTATATTGCGCTTTTCTCCCGAGGGACCAAGGCACTCAAAGCGTTTACAGGCCGTCCATTATTCATTCACTCCACAGTCACACACTGGTGGTAGTAAGCTACATCTGTAACCACAGCTGCCCTGGGGAGACGTGGCAGCCATTTTGCGCCTACGGCCTCTCCGACCATCACCACATGCATTCACTAAACATTCATACGAGGCAAGGTGGGTGAAGTGTCTTGCACAAGGATACAACGACAGTATGAATTGTGTGGAATTGAACCTACTACCTTCTGGTTGAAAGACGACTGCTCTACCACTGAGCTACTGCCGCCCCAAATGGAATTATTATAATGTAAATGCCAGAATATGCAAGTGTTATAACATTGAAAAGATAAAAAAAAAACAAAGAAAATAAAAATGAAATTGCCTTTTTTAATAAATTAATAACTAAATCTGTGCAAAGAGCCAGTTCTCAACAGATCATGGAAACACACGAGTTCCTGTTGTTCTTTCTACAACTGCCCAGAGGACAAACTGAGAAGCACACTCATGAAAAAGAAACAGTGTATATGTTTTTTCTCTGGGTTTCTCCCTTTGTCAGTTTTGTTTTGTTTCACATTTGCACACACTTTGTTTTATTTTGAAGCTTTGTCTTTTCAGTTTACTCTTTATTACCTTTATATTTCAAGCATTTTTCAGAAAAACTCTTTGAACTGTTGGACTCCCTTCATGCACAAAGTTTCTGGTTTATTTTTAATTTAGTGATAAACAAAGAAATAAATCATTCAGAAAGTCAAAAATAAAACAGAAATTTAGAGTTAGAGCCACCTTTAAAATGCTTTTCTTTTACGTTTGTTTTATTATTATAAGTACAGCTGTTGATCTGGAAACATCTGAGAAAATATGCAAAGAATGACCGTTATGTGTCAGTAAATGTTTAAGAGTTGAGTCACAGTTATTTTGCGGACAAAACAAAACGCTATGACATTATTTCCACAAGAGGAAATCCCAGCTCGGTTCAGTTTGACCTTAAAGTGCTCTGGAAACGCCTCTGTCATCGGCCGAACCGTGACAGAGTGAACACGGAGGGCGACAGGAGGCAGAAAAACAGAAAACACAAGGAAAGAGGAACTCAGAAACAGACGCTGACCTGTTCCTTCTTCCTGTGGATACAGAGAGCCTCTGAAAGTGGTCAGTGCAGTTATTCACCAGGTTCAATAACTTCAGTTCAAGTTTTACTCTGTTGCACATTTGCTTAAGATTTTGCACGCTCTTATTGTGAAATGCTTTAAATGAATGTTGACTCTTTAGTTTAAACAAAAAAACAATCCCTTTAGTTTGTTATTCAGAAAGCCCGGTCCTTTCTCCAGAAACACACTAGATGGCGCTGTTAGTCCGCATGCTAAAACATTTTACCTTCTCTGTGCTCCACGTTTTCCCTTGTGAACTTGATGAATAATATAGTTTTGGTTTTGCTCTCTTCCTGAAGCAATTCGTTTTTTTGGGGGGGTCTCTTCCTTCCTCTGCGGTGCTTGAGTTCACATTTTATTCGAACAGTACCAGAGTTCAGTTGAAGCGAGTCTCGGAGCAGGCTTGGTGGCTCTGAGTTTTCTGACCTTAAACCTGCTCAGGACCAGGTTTGGACCAGGACCAGACTAAAGCTCCTTCAAAGGTTTCCTGGAGATTGAGTCTGACTCATGATGAACCTTTCTAATGGAACAGAAATCACAAGAAATCAAGTCTGACTCATTGGGTTATGACGCGTAATGGCCTGCGGCCCAAGTCTTGGATTTTAAAAAGCTTAATTATGTGTATAACACAGTTTGGTGTACCACAGGGATCATTTTTTCTGCTGGACATGCTTTGAGATCCATCCGTCCCAGCATAACACTCTCATCGTCGAAACAGCTGCAGGTTTTGAGCAATTTGACTCAAATATATGGACTCATTTTTTTTTTTTTTTTACAAATCTAGTTCTTAGCATCTGATCCTGGACAAAACCATGGTTGCATAGAAAAATCTAAATCCCGCCTCCCCCTTCCAGACTTTATAGACCTTTATCTAAAGCCAAAGATCAGTAGATACATTATCTTGTTGGAGCCAATCCTGTTTTGAATGACGCCAAATGGAAAGCTCCGGTCCCAGGAGCTTCATAAAACTGAAAAGCACATATAAGCCTCTTCCTGAATGTCACTGTTAGTTTCCTGTTTTACTAAAGAGTCACTAACGTATTCACAGTTTAACCCTTAACCTTCAGACTCTCAGACGACAAAGCTCTAACACAATGTCACAATAACAGGCGGCTCACAAAGACCCTCTGAAATATGTAAAATAATCCATTACGTTTCCTTATCACTTCCTGTCGCCACGTTCTTCCTCTGGTAACTTTTTTTCTTGTTTCTGTTTGACCTTTGACATTTGATCTGGGCAAACATCAGCTCTGACTGAGGACAGCTTCTGAAAACTGACACAACGTCCAACAAGAAAAGCATATGTCTCACTAAGATTTACTATTGTAGACCTTAAAATCATTCCCAAAGTCAGAAAAAGTGATTGTATTTGTGTATAATCTGAGCGAACCAGCTTCAGGTATAAAGCATTTCAACATGAGTTTCTTGTTCTTATCACTACAAAAATGAGTTGTTTTAAAAATGAAGAAACAAAAGCTCCCACCTTCCGCCTCGAGGAGTTTGAGCTGCTGCCCCGTTCGCAGGAAGTACTTTCTCAGAATGATGAAGATGACGCCCAGAGGGATGGCAGCGATGAAGATGTACGGACGGATGATGGACACAGTGAAGATGGCTCCGGTCACGATCAACGTCAACTGGACAGAAATAAAGTCAGATTAATTGAAATGACGAGGGTGAATCATGTGAGTACTGTAGTGCCCGGCAGCGTTCTCACCTGGATGAGGTCGAAGAGAACCAGAGGCAGCATGTCGTCTATCGTCGCCATGTCTTTAATGAATCTGTTCATGATCCGACCTGAGAGCAGTAGAGATAGAGTTGCTGTTTTACAAGCAGTGATGAAGATCCCTAACGTCCCCTGAGACCGTAGAAGGACATACATCCGTGGGTTCCTGTGCAGCTCAGTGCGGCTTTACTAGAGGCATTTGAAAACACGACAACACTTCAGACAAACTGGAAAAGGTAGGTATCGTCGTGTTTCGAACCTGATTTCATGGTGTTGAGCACAGCCATGGCGCCCGCTGCACGGCGCTCAGCATCTGTTCGTGAAGCCGTTTGGAGACGGTGAGCAGAGTGTGGACCAGCGGCAGGCCTCTGAAGAAGCCCAGGGCCAGGACGCTCTCTGAGGTGGCCACGTAGATGTAGATGATGTAGTAGGCGCTGGTGGGGGTCACGATGATGGCCCGGTAGACCGGAGGAGACGAGGCGTTCAGGTGCTGCTCGTCCATGTGGTCCAGAGACGAAGGGTTGGCGGCGTCTCTCCGAATCTTTCTGAAGACAGAGAAGACAGAGAGGAGAGTTTTTGTTTTGTTTTTGTTGGGCTTTCACTGACCGACCAGTGGGTTCTGTCACTCCATGTTTTGTGTCTCTACCCACTTTCGTCAGTTATGCTAAACTTTCAGCTAAATATTATCTTTGTTTCGCTTTTGATCTAGACATAGTTTGCAGATAGAAACATGCTCCTGTTTGAACAGTGTCTATGACAAAATAAAAACAGCTGAAATGCAACACCAATTATAACCTGTAAAATAATCTATGGATTTCAGTCAAATAAGAAAAATAATGGCCTCAAAACAGCTGTTTTTCTTCTTTTATTTACTTTGTATTACTTTTCCAGTAATACAAACATTATTTTATGATGTTAACGGTGGCCTACAGTCTATTTTTTTACAGCATAGTATATTATTTTATCTTATCTTACATCTTATGGACATATCCAGAGCAGGATATACTCTCTTTTAAATCTGTAACCATTACTTGGTTATCCAATGGGAGGGCTCCTTTTTCCTGAAGCGAGCTGGGATTGAGGTGAAGTTTGGGCTAAAATTCCTGTTAGAGTTTATATGGGAGTATAAAATCATAAATGCTCTTATGAAATGTAATTGTATTCTTGTTTCTTAGACATTTATGAAAATTGTTACCAAATCTAACCCCAGCCGTTCCTTCAGGACTTACTCAGTGATGAGGTAAATGCCGATGACTGATCCAGCGACCTGTTAACGAGACACACAGAGTGAACTCTGGAGCGACCTGAGTGAAAACCGTGAAAGATTAAAGGGGCCGGACCTCGAGGACGAACACGAGGACGATGAAGATGAGGCGTAGACCAGGCTTTTGTTGGTGGTGATGTATCTGAGGTACGTGCTCCACGAAGTCGTCTCAAACACGTTTTTGTTTTCATCTGCGAAACATTGCTGCGAAGAAGAAAGAGAGGAATAAACCAGGTCTAACCCAGGAGTAAACCAGGTCTAACTTCGTCTCTCTTTTACCTCCATGTCCTGCTCGTCCACGTCTTCATTGATGTCGTAGACGCTGTCCTTGGAGAGTCTCCGGGCATAAATGTCCAGCTCGAAAGCGAGGTCGCACTGAGGCGTGATGGACAGCTTCTTCCTGAACAATGACTGCACCTGCTCTCGTCTCTCGTGGCCCTGAGCGTTCGTGATAAACGCCAACACAGACTGCCTCCGCCCCCCGTTCAGGTGGCGCAGCCCGGGATGGAACACGCTCGACCTCGGCAGCACCTCCTCCACCTGGTCGTCTTCTGGAACCACAGAGAACTTCCTGTCTGAAAACTCCCGAACGCCGTCTTCGATCGTTTGATTTTGCTGATTTGAACTCGGTTGGGAATTCCCGATGAATGAGATTTTCCGAGCTGCGGCTAATGGATTCAAAATGAGCGATTGTTTGCGTTTTTCCGGGTAGTTCTCGCCTCCGTTCTGCATCTGGTTGGAGATAATGGGAGCATGCGTCTGCCGGAACGACTGCGGAGCGCCTCCGGGCCCCTGAAGCCGGCCGTTTTGCCGATGGAGACTCGTCGCGTCGGTGAGGATAGAGCCGCGTCGTTCGGCATTGATGTTGTCGACGCCTCGAGGCCCAGGAGCAGGGAGCTGAAGTCCGGACGCTTGGCCTGGAGCTCGGAGAAGGAGCCGTAGAAGTAGCAGTCGCCGTTGTGCAACAGCAGGATCTTATCGGCGCGTTTGAGGTGGTCGAGTTTACTGGTGACGACGATGCGGGTCTTAGAGGCCATCAGTTTACACACACATCTGAGAGAGAAGAGACGCACAGGAGTTATTCATGTTTGGATTATTCTAATATATTGCCTAATCTAAATAAAAGACACATTCTTTTTTAGGCGGGAACATGGTTTTGACAAATGACGGCTATGCACTTAGTTTTGATCCAAATGTGTTTCAGTCATTCTAAGAAAAAATGTCTTGTTTAAATAAAAGAGAATAGAAATGGCAGTAGAGAAGCTGGTGATTCAATCCACCAGTTACTGCTGAAGTGTCCTTGGGCAACACACTGAACCTCAGTTATAATACTTTAGATTTGAAATTATTAATAAGTTACTGTGTTTTGTATCTTGACCATTTGCCAAAGCCCACATTTCATCGAAGAATAACTGCAGGTCGTCTTTAAAGTTTTAGAGGAGTTGACTGTGGGATGAGACTAAACACAGATAAACCTGACCTTCACCCGTCACTCCTTTCTTCTTCTTCTTCTTCTGCTGCTGCTGCTCAAATGTGAGAAAAGAGTTATAAAAGGTTTTTAGTGACTCACTTCTCAAAGATCTCTTTCTCTGTGACGATGTCCAGGTGAGTGAAGGGAGCGTCCAACAGATACAGGTCTGCGTCTTTGTACACGGCCCTGAAGCAGAGAGTAAGACAGGTTAGACCCGGTTAAGTCCTGGTCTAGTCCTGACTTTAGTCCCAGTTAAGTCCTGGTTCCAAGCCTTGTTTAGTTCTGCGTTCAGTCTTTTTTTAGACCCTAAGTCTTTTCAGGTTTAATGCTGGGTTCAGTTAAATTGAGGTTTAATTATGAGTCATTGCTTTAGTTCTGAGGAAGAGGTCTAAACCAGGACTAAACCAGGACTAAACCAGGTCTAAACCAGGTCTAAACCAGGTCTAAACCAGGTCTAAACCAGGACTAAACAAGGACTAAACCAGGTCTAAACCAGGTCTAAACCAGGTCTAAACCAGGTCTAAACCAGGTCTAAACCAGGACTAAACCAGGTCTAAACCAGGACTAAACCAGGACTAAACCAGGACTAAACCAGGTCTAAACCAGGTCTAAACCAGGACTAAACCAGGACTAAACCAGGTCTAAACCAGGTCTAAACCAGGTCTAAACCAGGTCTAAACCAGGACTAAACAAGGACTAAACCAGGTCTAAACCAGGTCTAAACCAGGTCTAAACCAGGTCTAAACCAGGACTAAACAAGGACTAAACCAGGTCTAAACCAGGTCTAAACCAGGTCTAAACCAGGTCTAAACCAGGACTAAACAAGGACTAAACCAGGTCTAAACCAGGTCTAAACCAGGACTAAACCAGGTCTAAACCAGGACTAAACCAGGTCTAAACCAGGACTAGACCTGGTCTAAACCAGGACTAGACCAGGTCTAAACCAGGACTAGACCAGATCTAAACCAGGACTAAACCAGGTCTAAACCAGGTCTAAACCAGGACTAGACCAGGTCTAAACCAGGACTAGACCAGGTCTAAACCAGGACTAAACCAGGTCTAAACCAGGACTAAACCAGGTCTAAACCAGGTCTAAACCAGGACTAAACCAGGTCTAAACCAGGACTAAAACAGGTCTAAACCAAGTCTAAACCAGGTCTAAACCAGGTCTAAACCAGGTCTAAACCAGGACTAGACCAGGTCTAAACCAGGACTAGACCAGGTCTAAACCAGGACTAAACCAGGTCTAAACCAGGTCTAAACCAGGTCTAAACCAGGACTAAACCAGGACTAAACCAGGTCTAAACCAGGTCTAAACCAAGTCTAAACCAGGTCTAAACCAGGTCTAAACCAGGTCTAAACCAGGACTAAACCAGGACTAAACCAGGTCTAAACCAGGTCTAAACCAGGACTAAACCAGGACTAAACCAGGTCTAAACCAGGTCTAAACCAGGTCTAAACCAGGACTAAACCAGGTCTAAACCAGGTCTAAACCAGGTCTAAACCAGGTCTAAACCAGGACTAAACCAGGTCTAAACCAGGTCTAAACCAGGACTAAACCAGGACTAAACCAGGACTAAACCAGGTCTAAACCAGGTCTAAACCAGGACTAAACCAGGACTAAACCAGGTCTAAACCAGGACTAAACCAGGACTAAACCAGGTCTAAACCAGGTCTAAACCAGGTCTAAACCAGGACTAAACCAGGACTAAACCAGGTCTAAACCAGGTCTAAACCAGGACTAAACCAGGACTAAACCAGGACTAAACCAGGTCTAAACCAAGTCTAAACCAGGTCTAAACCAGGTCTAAACCAGGTCTAAACCAGGACTAAACCAGGACTAAACCAGGTCTAAACCAGGTCTAAACCAGGACTAAACCAGGTCTAAACCAGGACTAAACCAGGACTAAACCAGGTCTAAACCAGGTCTAAACCAGGTCTAAACCAGGACTAAACCAGGAGGTCTAAACCAGGTCTAAACCAGGTCTAAACCAGGTCTAAACAGGACTAAACCAGGTCTAAACCAGGACTAAACCAGGTCTAAACCAGGTCTAAACCAGGTCTAAACCAGGACTAAACCAGGACTAAACCAGGTCTAAACCAGGTCTAAACCAGGACTAAACCAGGACTAAACCAGGTCTAAACCAGGACTAAACCAGGTCTAAACCAGGACTAAACCAGGTCTAAACCAGGTCTAAACCAGGACTAAACCAGGACTAAACCAGGTCTAAACCAGGTCTAAACCAGGTCTAAACCAGGTCTAAACCAGGACTAAACCAGGTCTAAACCAGGTCTAAACCAGGTCTAAACCAGGACTAAACCAGGACTAAACCAGGTCTAAACCAGGTCTAAACCAGGTCTAAACCAGGTCTAAACCAGGACTAAACCAGGACTAAACCAGGACTAAACCAGGTCTAAACCAGGACTAAACAAGGACTAAACCAGGACTAAACCAGGACTAAACCAGGACTAAACCAGGTCTAAACCAGGACTAAACAAGGAC
This sequence comes from Perccottus glenii, assembly GCA_024416835.2. Classification (NCBI taxonomy): domain Eukaryota; kingdom Metazoa; phylum Chordata; class Actinopteri; order Gobiiformes; family Odontobutidae; genus Perccottus; species Perccottus glenii. Next base: position 1,491,281 of record CM044563.2, read on the forward strand.
TAAACCAGGACTAAACCAGGACTAAACCAGGTCTAAACCAGGACTAAACAAGGACTAAACCAGGACTAAACCAGGTCTAAACCAGTCTCAACATATCGTCCTTAAATCCTCATCGACCTCAGTCTGTAACAAAAACCTGACTCTGAACTCGACCTTTATCAGAGTTTTTAGATTAGATTAGATTCAACTTTATTGTCATTACACAAGTACAGGTACAAGGCAACGAAATGCAGTTTAGGTCTAACCAGAAGTGCAATAGCAGCAAAGTGCAGGATATGGAGATGTACAGGATTTACAGGTAATATGTACAATGAATATAAATATACAGATGGTTATTACTATAAAAGGTGAGTGTGTGCCATAAATATAATTACAGGTGTCTATTTTCTATAAACAGCATTTACAGGTGAATATGTACTCTAAATGTAATGTAATACACATGTGTCGCGCCGCACACACACATACACACACTCACTCACATACACACTCACACACACACACATACACACAGGGGAATTAAACCGGGAGAGCTATACACACACTCACTCACATACACACACGAGCACACACACATACACACACTCACACACATACACACACTCACACACATACACACACTCACACACTCACACACATACACACACACACACACACACTCACACATGCATACACTCACTCACATACACACACTAAAAGAGGAAGTGTTTTTGTGGGAATTAAACATGTCTCACTAATATCCACTATGTTTTTACGAATGCTGCGTCAGAGAGACTTAAATAACTTCATAAATAATTAATGTAAATATGAGAGAGTCGTTATTGAGGTAATGGACCAATAACAGTGACACTAAACTCTTCTTCTGTCTTTTTAAGAGCTGCCACACTTGTCTGTCGCTGTAAATGTGTTTAACTGTAAATAATGCAGAGGTTTATTGGACCAAGAAACAGACATAAACTCATAAATCTGAAGAGGAGCTGAAAACAGCGATGGTTTATAATGACTTTACAGGCTTTGAGATGTGTAAATACGACTTTAGTGGCAGCAGAAACTGCTTATTAACAGGACATATGTCACTTTTGGTTTTGGATCATATTTGATGGAACGACAGTCTGTCATTGTCTGATTGTATTTCGATATGTGTTTCCATAAATGTGACGTTAAACTGCCCCGGATTCAAAAACAGCAAACAAAGAGCTAAACGCTAATAAAACTATAGAGAACAGGTCAAACTCAAGGCCCGTGGGCCAAATGCGGTCCTTTGCAATGTTTAGTGTAGCCCTTCAATACATTTGGTACGGGTAGGTTTTTTTGGGATTTGAACAGGTTTTAGTCGGATTTGATCTTATTTTGTTGTTTCATAAAATCTTGTTAAGCCAGTGTAGCAAACTACAAAGATAAAAACTCCAACTAAAACCTGTTCAAATCCATCTAACACTTGCTCAAATCCATCTAAAACCTGTTCAAATCCATCTGAAACTTGTTCAAATCCATCTAACACTTGCTCAAATCCATCTAAAACCTGTTCAAATCCATCTAACACTTGCTCAAATCCATCTAAAACCTGTTCAAATCCATCTGAAACTTGTTCAAATCCATCTAACACTTGCTCAAATCCATCTAAAACCTGTTCAAATCCATCTGAAACTTGTTCAAATCCATCTAACACTTGCTCAAATCCATCTAAAACCTGTTCAAATCCATCTAACACTTGCTCAAATCCATCTAAAACCTGTTCAAATCCATCTGAAACTTGTTCAAATCCATCTAAAACTTATTCAAATCCATCTAAAACCTGTTCAAATCCATTTAAAACTTGTTCAAATCCAACTAAAACCTGTTCAAATCCAACTAAAACTTGTTCAAATCCATCTAAAACTTGTTCAAATCCATCTAAAACTTGTTCAAATCCATCTGAAACTTGTTCAAATCCATCTAAAACTTGTTCAAATCCATCTAAAACTTATTCAAATCCATCTAAAACCTGTTCAAATCCAACTAAAATTGTTCAAATCCATCTAAAACTTGTTCAAATCCAACTAAAACCTGTTCAAATCCAACTAAAACTTGTTCAAATCCAACTAAAACTTGTTTAAATCCAACTAAAACCTGTTCAAATCCAACTAAAACCTGTTCAAATCCAACTAAAACCTGTTCAAATCCAACTAAAACTTGTTCAAATCCAACTAAAACCTGTTCAAATCCAACTAAAACCTGTTCAAATCCAACTAAAACCTGTTCAAATCCAACTAAAACCTGTTCAAATCCAACTAAAACTTGTTCAAATCCAACTAAAACCTGTTCAAATCCAACTAAAACCTGTTCAAATCCAACTAAAACTTGTTCAAATCCAACTAAAACCTGTTCAAATCCAACTAAAACCTGTTCAAATCCAACTAAAACCTGTTCAAATCCAACTAAAACTTGTTCAAATCCAACTAAAACCTGTTCAAATCCAACTAAAACTGTTTAAATCCTGGATCCAAACATCATTTTATTTGCAGTGTCTGGCTTCTTATTTTGTTTTTTCTGACCAGATTTGATTGTTGCTTTAAAATGTTTTAACCGACAGGTTTTAGTCAGACGAAGAAGTAGAAAAGTTGGTCCTAAACAGTAAATACTAAAATTCGACAAAAACAGTTTACTTCAAAGAATAAGGTTCTATACATTAAAATAAATCATATTTTAATGTATAGAACCTTATCCTTTTTTTACTTTTATCATTCTTTTATTAAGAGTCTTTTAACATTTCTTGTATCTGCTGGTTTTATAGTTTGACAGTCAAAGACAACTTGTATATTCCTGAAGTCTCTGTGAGCGGCTGGTCCAGAAGCTCACAGCAGCAGAAGCCTCCCTGACCTAAAGCTGGAGTCTTCCTTAATGCCCTCGAGGGGGCGCTATCTTGCTCCACCCAGGGGAACAGACAGATCTGCTAATTCTTTTATACCTGCTGCTATCAGGCTTTAAAACAGCAGCAGCAATGATTGATGACTTTATTTATCTTTACTACGGTCTTATTCTTGTCTTTATTTTATTCATTTATTTATTATCGTTGCACTTTACCCACTCGCTGCTGAAATGTATTTATTTATTAATTACTTGCACTTTATGACGAGCCTAGTTTAATACTGTGTTTGTGTCTTTTTTAGTCTGAGCGGCTGAAAAATCCTACTAAAACCTGTTCAAATCCAACTAAGAAAAGAGCTTCATAGACAGAAGGTTACATAGTTTGTCTTAAATTGAGCTGTGCAGCAGTAATACACCTCTCTTTAGAATGTGTCTTTAGATTTTAATGTTCTCGAAGCTAACACACACAACCTGAATAAAAAACACATTAAAACCACAAGAGAGATTGAGAAAAACGTCTGAGAGGATCTGGGCTATAATCTGTCTTGTGTTGTTTAAAATTGCAGGAATGTTTTTAGCTTGTGTCTTTTTCTATTGGCTGGCACGTGTTAGATATAAATGTCGATGCAGTGAGTTGGTGATATTGTGTATCTTTGAGATCAAACCCATTTTAACCCAGTCCTGTTCGTGTGTGTGTAATCAGCCCCAGAGCCGCTCAGTGAGGACAGCTCCAACAGGAAGTACCTGGCCAGACCCACGCGTGCCCTTTGACCTCCGCTCAGAGTCACGCCCCCCTCCACCAGGTGAGTCTTATCCTTCTCCGGGAAATGAGAGAAGTCCTGGAAACGACACAGAGTCAGGGGTTAGTCACAGATCAGAAGGACACTGCTTCTATTTTCAGATTTGTTCAGTTCAGTCTGAGATGAGATAAGGAATGGGTTGGGAATAACAGGCTCACAGCATTTAATAATGGTAGCCTAAAACTGGATCTGGGCAGGTTTAAAGTGGTTAAAACAGGACCTTTACTGGTTTTAAGAAGCTTTAAACTGGTTATAGATGGATTCAATGGGTTTTGAGTAATAATGATTAATACACAAAACATCACCACAGACGTAAAAGTCTCAAGCCACAGATGGAGAATGAATGAAAAAGACAAATGCATGTATTGTAAGAGATGAGGACAGAGTCAGTGTCGGAGTGTTGGAGCCGTACCTGCAGAGTACTTCAGCCGTCTGTGGGACACACAGAGAGTTTGTTTAACGGCTCATAAAAAGGACAAAAACATGCTGCGTGTCTGAGTCTGGACAAAAGTGACTGCTCCAGACTGAAGGGGGTGTACACAGAGACCCCGCGACGCTCCGCTGCATATTCAGGACCACAATGCACTGCAGTTACAGCCACAAGCCTATGTTTTATACAGCACCGTAAAAACTCTACAGCCACCGACGGTTCTGGGTCTGAGTTGATCTGAGCTAAAGATAAAGAAGATAAAGTGTGCGTTTGAGATGAGACAGGAGTGCTGACATAATTCAATAAACAAAGGCTCAGAAAATCATTGCCTTTTATATTATTTATTATTATTATTATTATTCGATCACTCGGCAGTGCAACACTAAATAGAGGACAATAATTAGAGACAGTTACAGTTTTGTTCCAACCCTCGATCAGCCGCTGTTTCTTTTCTTCGTTAGGTTCTTTTCATGTGCGGTCGTCCTGTTTCTGTTCAGTGTAATGTTTGTTAGAAACACGGACGAGGCTCATGTTGCGGTGACAGTGCGTTTCCGCGGCGACAGAGAAGCTGTCACTCAACACAGAGTTTTATGAAAGAAACCTGAGCCGAAGACAGAGAGATCATCAGAGCGCAGAGGAATAAAGTGAGCTCTCAGAATGAACTCATGCAGGACACAGACTCAACTGAATTATGTCACACAAGGTCAAGATAAAAGGCAAAAGCACTTTACATGAAAATAATCTTATCACCTTGAATCTTTCAGACCTTTCACTTGAATCTGGACACACCTTATTACAAGGTGTGTAATTTACCCAAAATTTAGGAAAAAAACTAATTGTTATCCAGGATATTAGATGAGTATGTTCAGCACATACCACAAGCTTTGGCCAATAACAGCTCGCTGCTTAATAACGAGTGCTCCCATTGGTCAACACTGACGTCAAAGAGGAAGTAAGGGCTACTGATAAAACAGAGATAGTGTCAATTCTTTCCCCTGTCTGTTTACTCTACTCTTACTATAAAAGATAAAGAGAGAAAAAAGAAGCAAAGTAAAACGCAAACAAATCAAATAAAGACTGTCAGACTGATGTAATTACATCAGTCTGACAGAACTCAGCTTTATAAATTTCCATTTTTTTCTTTTTAAGAAATTTTAAACGTGATAATTCAAAATGTCAATAAAAACTGTTACTGGGAATGCAATGTTAGCAGACCTTCTCAAACATAACTCTAACCTGTTAGTTCAGGCCAATCCGAGCCAACAAAACGTTTGTCTGAAAGAAAAGCTCAAAATCACAAAGAAAGACAGGTTTGAACATGATGGAGTAAATCCATCTGAATGAAACACCAAAGATTAGTCAGATTGACTTCTCTACTGTAGGCAGCATTACTCCACTGGCTGTTAGCATCACCAGCTACATTGTGTGACTTGTCCGTACCTCCTCGAGCTGACAGGCCTTGATGACGGAGGTGTAGCGGTACTCGTCGTACGTCAGACCGAACAGGATGTTGTCTCTGATGGTCCCTGGCAGGATCCAGGAGGTCTGAGGAGAGAACGAGATCCTGCCGCTGTGACGGACCTTTCCCTCGGACGGAACCAGCTCCCCCAGGATCATCATCAGGAGAGAGCTCTGAGGAGAGAGACAGTACTGAGACTGGACCAGAACCAACCCCGGTCTAAGGGTTCACTCGCTCACCGTCTGCGTCTCACCTGCTGCACAGACCGGTCCTGGGCCGAGTCGGCTTTGCACGGACTTACCAGGCTGGACTTAACGAGCTGGACTTAACGAGCTGGACTTAACGGGAGGGACTTAACGAGCTGGACTTAACGAGAGGGACTTGACAAAAGTGTGCAATGAAACATGTTGTGTCTGAGCTTTCCAAAAAGTCAAGTCCCGTAAATGTCCCGTCGCCGGTGGGGAACAGAGAGAATGTAAGCATCTTTGTTAGCAAAGAGGCTAAACTGTAAATAAAGGCTGTCGTCCTGAGTCTAAACCATCACTGAGCCATAAGTTATTATTTCATAACACCTAAACATAAGTGTTCATCTGTTTGAGGCTCTTGTCAGAGAGATGATCATGTGCTGCCTTCTGTGAGTCTCTGCTGCAAACACTGCGAGTAAAAAGCAGGGGTGTCCAACTTAGGGTCCGCTGACAAACTCTATCTCCAGTCTAACTCCGATCCAGTACTGGTTTAATCCTAGTCTAACCCTTGTCTAACCCCGGTCTTGGTCTAACCCTGGTCTAACCCTGGTCTAACTCTGGTCCAGCCCTGGTCTAACCCTGGTCTAACTCTGGTCTAACTCTGGTCCAGCCCTGGTCTAACCCTGGTCTAACCCTGGTCTAACTCTGGTCCAGCCCTGGTCTAACCCTTGTCTAACCCCGGTCTTGGTCTAACCCTGGTCTAACCCTGGTCTAACTCTGGTCTAACCTCGGTCTCGCTCTCACCTTCCCAGACCCCGTGGACCCGGCCACAGCCAGCATCTGTCCCTTCTCCAGATACAGACTGATGTTCTTCAGAACCGGAGTCACGTAGAGGTTTGTGAAGAACAGGCCTGGGTCTGCGTTCGAATGACGACTGGACTTATTCTCGCGCTGGATCTTCTCAAACAGCTCCCCGATGTCCTGAGAACACAGATTTATGCTTGTTTAATCAGGACTGTCTGAAAATATTAACAGACGTTGATGCAAGAGCAGAAAATGTTTGTGGCACAGATTTCCCCTCGATTTTGTAATGATAATGATTTACATTTAAAGCTCCATAGAACCAAGTGGAAGGGCCCAACTGAACTGGAGTAATTTCACCGAACGTTTGGTCCTGGAAAATGTTGCACGTGTTGCTCTCTTTTTAATCATTTTATTATTTTCCAGTGATTTCCAAACTTTTTTGTTATGTCATCAAATGTTGTCGAGATGTTCACTTAGTGTGTCTTTATGGATGACGTATTGTCTGCTGTTGAATGGATACTCATTTTCCTTTTCAGAATATCAAAATGTAATCTTAAAATAATATATAAATCAATGAAAATTATCTGCATTTGTAAGTAAAAGGTGCTTTTTGTGAGAGTAACCATTTTTAAGTTTAACTAAAAGATCTACAGGACTGAACAGAGCACCATATTGAGTCTGGATGATATGAGCAGGAACAGATCTACTACAAAAGGATAAATCATGAACATTTAGAGGTCCACTACCCCAAAATGTCTCAGATGACAACAAATACATGTAAGTTAGAATCCCACCATTTTAAATACGCTTGTTTCCACCAGCTCCTCCCTTTTGTCCATTTCCAGTTTGTCTGTGATCCTCCGTTCTGAGACAAAAGCCTCGTTTGAAAAGCCCACAGCTTCTCGGCGGCTCCACCACTGACCCCCGTGACACGTCGAGGGTTTTTGTGACCCGCTGACGTATGAGGAGGAGAAGAAGAAAGACGACTCCCTTCTTTCATTCATTTGCAAATGGTGCATTCCGGGAAGAGGAGAATTTGGGAATTAGCCGTGATTTGAATAGATGCAGGGAAAGAGACAGCGGTTCCCGGCAGAGAGTAAACGGTTAGTGACAGCATCGGGATTGTTAATTACATCGGAGTGAAGGTGGCTGAGGTTCTCACGGTGTCGAGTTGAGAGTGAAGTGCAGCTGATTGAAGAGTTTACAGCCGCTAGAGTTAGATAAGATTAAAATACCTGAGCAAACCAAGGCTGGGAAAGCACTGCTGAACGGAGAAGGGCATCGGACAGTGTTCAGTGACCAATATGAAGGCATTGGTCAGGGTCTATGCATCAGATTTTGGGCAAAAAGCCATTTTTCTTGATTTTTACAGAAATCAAGCACTAATTACTAAACATTCCAAATCTTCCTTCCTTCATTTTTTTTATTTTTTTTTTACCAAATAGAAACTAATGCATCATCACTGCATAAACATACAGTATGTTTATTACACAGTCTGTAGGTTAAAATAGTTCTCCAGATAAAGCAGGAAAATGTAAAGACTGCAGCTGTCACGTTTTGTTTTTTACCTAATTTCTTTAGTGATGGTCAAAAAACACAAACACTAATTAAAACTGATATTTAGTGGTAAAATGGTCAATGAACTAAAACAGTGACTGACCTCGTCCCATGAAGCCGAGACGTTGACCAGCTCCAGTTCTGTTGTCGTCAGGTTGTACTCCAAGACTCTGTACTCCTCCTTCAACAGGAACTCCTGCACAAAAAACAACATACACGTTTTAAAATCTAGGAGTGATCATTACAGATTCTTTTACACAAGGGGCCAAATATCAAGTGTTTAATTTGTTGTGATTGTAAAAAAATGGCTTTATGTAAATCTGTTCTGGACTGGGTCTAAACAGAAACACTGATAATTACTTCATGTCTTGCCTTTTTGTCTAAATCTGCCAAAAGTCAATAAAAAAACAACTTGCATCCAGCAACCGAAAAAGAACATGTTTAATGCCAGCAGACTTTCTTGTTTCAAATAATGGCTGTAAAGGATTTTCCAACATAAAACTGTGAAAGTGAATGCCCCTCTCCCGCTCCCGAGAAGACGAGTCTGGTGTCCGTATAGTATAATTATGGATGATATCCGCCCATTGGTCCCCTATTCACCAATATGGTCATTACGAATGGGCAATAAAATGGCCGTTACATCCGGGCTTTTTCCATAGTAAAACAATAGTTTTTAGATAGCATAAACAAACAAATTAATCAAAAATTCACCCCCCCCCCCAGAGTTGTCATGTAGTAAAAACCGGAGCCATCTTTTGTACCAGGCTGTAAACATGAGTTTTACTCTTGTAAAGTCGCCATTGGGTTTCTCCTTATATTTCCGCTTTTGGAGCCTGCCCTCTGGTGGACGGAGGTATATCGCTGTATTTCGCTGTAAAATCACCGTATGGCGGCGCCCTTACACGAGGACCATTTTAGAGGTTCCATGGGAGAGGCTTGTGTCCGTACCTCGATCTTCTTGACCAGAGCCAGTGAGTCGTACCACATCTGGATGGACCCCGGCAGCTGTCGAGTGAGCGTCATCCTCAGGACCATGCAGTAGGAGGCCGTGGTGAAGATCCGCCGCAGGATGATGCCTTTACTGAGCGCGTGCGGGACGATGGCCGACACGATGACCAGGATGGCAGAGAAGAAGTACGCGGCGCTGTAAAAGTACCGCAGCGAGCCAATCTTCCTCGTCAGGGTCATCTCATCTCTGGAAGAAAAAAACAACATCGACCTGGAATAAAGACCTGCTCAAATCTGAGTTAATCCTGGTTTAGACCTGCTCAAGTCAGAGTAAGTCCTGGTTTAGACCTGCTCAAGTCAGAGTTAATCCTGGTTTAGACCTGCTCAAGTCACAGTTAGTCCTGGTTTAGACCTGCTCGGGTCTGAGTAAGTCCTGGTTTAGACCTGCTCGGGTCTGAGTTAGTCCTGGTTTAGACCTGCTCAAGTCAGAGTAAGTCCTGGTTTAGACCTGCTCAAGTCAGAGTTAATCCTGGTTTAGACCTGCTCGGGTCTGAGTAAGTCCTGGTTTAGACCTGCTCGGGTCTGAGTAAGTCCTGGTTTAGACCTGCTCAAGTCAGAGTAAGTCCTGGTTTAGACCTGCTCGGGTCTGAGTAAGTCCTGGTTTAGACCTGCTCAAGTCTGAGTAAGTCCTGGTTTAGACCTGCTCGGGTCTGAGTGAGTCCTGGTTTAGACCTGCTCGAGTCACAGTTAGTCCTGGTTTAGACCTGCTCGAGTCAGAGTTAGTCCTGGTTTAGACCTGCTCAAGTCGGAGTTAGTCCTGGTTTAGACCTGCTCAAGTCTGAGTTAGTCCTGGTTTAGACCTGCTCAAGTCGGAGTTAGTCCTGGTTTAGACCTGCTCGGGTCTGAGTTAGTCCTGGTTTAGACCTGCTCGGGTCTGAGTTAGTCCTGGTTTAGACCTGCTCGGGTCTGAGTAAGTCCTGGTTTAGAAGGAGTTGGGGCTGGAGACATACAGTATTCCCATGGCTTAAATCGAGTCAAAAAAGTTACTTTAAATCTTGTGACCAGCTGCAGTTTCTCTTAGATTTCCATTTTACTTTGACACACTTTTTCACTCACGTTTCTTTCCTAGAAGTTTTAATATCAAAGCCTTTTCTCTGGCTCCACATTCATCTGTGATCTCTGAAGGATTATTGCACATGGCTCTGATTCTAACACTGCTCTGTGATTCAAACAGGTTTAACACCGAGGCTTTAGGATTAACACCAGAGTCCGAGGCTCCGGCGGAGACGGGTTCAGGGGGGACCACGCCAGAGTCCGAGGCTCCGGCGGAGACGGGTTCAGGGGGGACCACGCCAGCATCCGAGGCTCCGGCAGAGACGGGTTCAGGGGGGACCACGCCAGAGACCGAGGCTCCGGCGGAGACGGGTTCAGGGGGGACCACGCCAGAGACCGAGGCTCCGGCAGAGACGGGTTCAGGGGGGACCACGCCAGAGACCGAGGCTCCGGCGGAGACGGGTTCAGGGGGGACCACGGCAGAGACCGAGGCTCCGGCAGAGACGGGTTCAGGGGGACCACGCCAGCGACCGAGGCTCCGGCGGAGACATGAGAGCCTGGGACCAGCTCACAGAGGTCAGACAGATTCAGAGAGAGGATTTGTGAGAGGGACTCTTCGAGTTTAGTTGTTGTTTGGGAAGATTGAATTCAGTAACTCCTGGTTTATGTTTGGTTTTCAGACCAGGTCCAGGGAAGGTTTGACCTGGTTTTATTATTACTATTTTACTCAAGGTTTTGTTCCAGCTCATTCGTTGGGTTTTTCCTGGTTCAATTCAGATTTATTCCTGTCTAGTCCTACTTTTAGAACTAGTTTGCTCCTGATTTTAGTTCCAGTTGAGTTCTTGTTTGGTCCAGTTAGGTCTTACTTTTGTATGTTTTGGTTCAGGTTTTATTCTTTTTCTTCCTGGTTTTGGTTTAGTTTTATTACAGTTTGTGCTCTTACTGTCGTATGTTCTTGATGATGGTCTCCATGATGTCCTCCCAGCCGTAGGCCTTCACTGAGTGAATGTTCTCCACGATTTCTGACGTCAGAGCCAGACGCCGACTGATCAGACCTGCTCTCTTCACTCTGGAAATACAACAGATCTAGTATTACACATGTTGCTCGTTTCATCGAAAACACTGATTAATCACAGATCTGTCCGAATCTAGAGTCCGACTGAGATCAAACCTACTGCCCTCACTTTGTGATGGTATATTGGAGTAATACATGTAGCATTACCAAACCTGTCCTCTTCCAGGGGAAACAATGAGTTTGAACAGTTTTGAACTGAAGTCAATGTGGAGCACTAAACTGTTTCTTTACCTTAGTGTCTGTGTCTTTAAAAACTCATTTGTGCCATTGTTTGTTGAATTTCCATGAAGCCTTTGGAAAGAGCAGGTACTATGAGATAAAAACCTGGAGGTGATTGAATGAAGCACCTCTCACCGAGTCTTGCTGTAGTATTTACAGTGAGACTCCTGCACCTGGCCCCAGTCACCTGCCTCGATAAAGTCCACCTGATGTAGGCTAACGGCAGGACCACAGTTCTCTAACTCTGGGCTCGATATCTAAGGATCTTTCCAAGAGTCAGACGTGCGTCTCAGAAAACTGAATTGTAGAACGGAAACAGAAGGTGTTGGAGAAATGAAAAAGCAGTTCCAAAACAAATCCAAACTACTACAATTAATTTACAAACCAATGCATTTGGTTTTAGATTAAACCTAATATAAATTCAATTTTTAAAAAGCATTCATTCAACTTGAGCACTTCAAATTCAAATACAACATATTTTGTTTCAGTTTCTGGAGACACAAATATCGTCCCATAGTCCTGTCCCGGACCTTAAACACATCTGCACCTTTAAAGCATGTCTTAATAACAGAACATAAAACTATGTAAAGGTCCTGTTTACGACAACTCTACACTTCCTGTGATCCTGTCAAAATAAAAGAGAGAGGAATGGGTTTGACCTGAACTCTACTCTGATTGGACCAGGCCATTCTGGTCTCATAGTCGTTACCTTGAAAGGTCGATTTCAACACACTGTTGTAAATAAGATGGCAGGTGATAACGCTGGCAGATGAAGGCCTCCGTTATCACCTGTCACACTATTTACAACAGTGTGTTGAAACCTAAATCAGAACAGTTTCACTCCAGAAAGACAACAAACACCTGAAGGAAACACCACGAGGAGCACAATGCCCTTTCCAGTTCCCGACTATGAGACCAAAGTCCAGATGCCTTTGATTAATCTTTTCTTCATTTATCTGAGATCATTAACGACATCGCTTCAACAGCAGCTGATACACAGCAGGTTAAAGAGTAGAATCAGATAAAGTTGGTACAAACATTTGGGGGACTGTCGCTGGGCCCCAGACGTGCGCACCATCACAGACTCTGGTCTTTTTAAATCCAGGATATAAACATATAGTGCCTTGTGAAAGTTTTCGGCCCCTTGAACTTTTCCACATTTCAGGCTTCAAACATAAAGATATGAAACTGTATTTTTTGTAAAGAATCAACAACAAGTGGGACACAATCATGAAGTGGAACGAAATTTATTGGATATTTCAAACTTTTTTAACAAATAAAAAACTGAAAAATTGGGGGTGCAAAATGATTCAGCCCCTTTACTTTCAGTGCAGCAAACTCTCTCCAGAAGTTCAGTGAGGATCTCTGAATGATCCAATGTTGACCTAAATGACTAATGATGATAAATGGAATCCACCTGTGTGTAATCAAGTCTCCATTTAAATGCACCTGCACTGTGATAGTCTCAGAGGTCCGTTTAAAGCACAGAGAGCATCATGAAGAACAAGGAACACACCAGGCAGGTCCCAGATACTGTTGTGGAGAAGTTTAAAGCCGGATTTGGATAAAAAAAGATTTCCCAGGCTTTAAACATCCCAAGGAGCACTGTGCAAGCGATAATATTGAAATGGAAGAGTATCAGACCACTGCAAATCTACCAAGACCTGGCCGTCCCTCTAAACTTTCAGCTCATACAAGGAGAAGACTGATCAGAGATGCAGCCAAGAGGCCCATGATCACTCTGGATGAACTGCAGAGATCTACAGCTGAGGTGGGAGACTCTGTCCATAGGACAACAATCAGTCGTATACTGCAAATCTGGCCTTTATGGAAGAGTGGCAAGAAGAAAGCCATTTCTTAAAGATATCCATAAGGAATATCTTTAAGAAATCCATGGAAGAAAACCTGATGGAGTCTGCAAAAGACCTGAGACTGGGACGGAGATTTGTCTTCCAACAAGACAATGATCCAAAACATAAAGCAAAATCTACAATGGAATGGTTCACAAATAAACATATCCAGGTGTTAGAATGACCAAGTCAAAGTCCAGACCTGAATCCAATCGAGAATCTGTGGAAAGAACTGAAAACTGCTGTTCACAAATGCTCTCCATCCAACCTCACTGAGCTCGAGCTGTTTTACAAAACTGATAGAGACAAACCCCAAGAGACTTACAGCTGTAATCGCAGCAAAAGGTGGCGCTACAAAGTATTAAGTTAAAGGGCTGAATAATTTTGCACGCTCAATTTTTCAGTTTTTTATTTGTTACAAAAGTTTGAAATATCCAATAAATTTCGTTTCACTTCATGATTGTGTCCCACTTGTTGTTGATTCTTCACAAAAAATTACAGTTTCATATCTTTATGAAACATATTTCTTCAGACCGGTAACACTGAGTAGGGCTGTGACACTTTTATATGTTTGGTTTTATGACTGTATATTCTTTTTATTACTCTGGTTTTATTATTGTTTTTAACTGTAAATTTTATGTTGAATTTTATTGGAAAGCACTTTGGTCACTTTTAGTGTCGTAAAGGGTTATAGAAATAAACTTTGATTGATTGATTGATAAGTGGCAGACCTGACTGTACATTTTTAATAAATCAGAAATCATTTTAGTAGGCTATGTAATATTTCCTGTAGTGTTCCAGCAGAACACACTCTGACCAGAATTATGGTTATTTATTCTTTTTTTATGTCTGATATCATTAGAAATTGTATTGTGCTGTACGTTTAATTATTTTAAAAGAACTAAACACATATTAACAGCACTGATTTATGGCTCAGATGTAGAAGAACCATTTGTTCCATAACTTGATCTATTCTTTTAAAACATTCCAGCGTCTCATATATAATTAATAACAACAATACTATTACTGCTTAAGGTTATATTTGTTCTTCTGGAGCTGCATATAACTTGGTTTTGTGGAAATACAATGACAAAAACACATTTATTAATATTAACTTTTATAGTTTTTTGTTTTATTGATTTCTGGATTTCTTTAAGTGTTGTTAGGTTATATTTATTTAATAGTCCTACATTAGAGTCAATAACGGACTGACTTCATAGAGTGTTCATATGCACAGCTGAGTTCCAACTGGACTACGTTGTGTGTTTTGGGTTGTTACCGGTGCGGCCCCATCTTCTGCGAGAGCCAGGCCTGGACGATGCCCAGCAGCGTGAGAGCAGCCAGAGCACAGAGGCCGTTGACCTCGATGAGCTCCCAGATCAGCCCCACGCACAGGACACACTGGAGCGGAGTGATCCACACGAAGTGGGCCAGTCCCAGGCTCTGGAACACAAACGGGACACGAGTCTGAGTCTGGGTTAAAGGTCACACACACCGCAGGAAAGATATGAGTGCAAGAATAATGAAGATCCAGATCTACTGTAGTTTCGACTGGGACACTTTAATTCCAACATGAGCAGTTTTAAACGGCTCTTCAAGTAGTTTCAGTTCAAATTTTCACCGTTTTTAAGCTGCTTTAGTTGGATTTTGCCTTCATTTAGAATTTGCTTCTAACTCATTTTTCACAAACAACAAAACACAGAGAAAATTTAGATCCCTTTTTCATTTTCCTCTGACTCAAGGCCTTAGCTTTAGTCCAAACAAAAAATATACAGAAAAACATAGATGAAGGTAATATAAGAAAATTGCACTAGAAATAATGACAACAAAATTAGTTTTTTCTAACTTTTACTACAATGTCTGATGAAAAACAAGTTGTTGTTACATAATACTTCCATGATTCTGCTGCACAGGGAAAAAAACTAAAGTTAAGACTGCACAATCATTAAATCCAATTTAATCCAGGACATTTAACATATCGATATTTCTACATGTGACACAGGCTTTTGGTTTGAAAAGTGGGTCCGGCAGCACTTTTCTAACCTTGAGCTGCAGCTGAACCCTGGCTTTACAACAGGTCCTGTTTTAGGTTTGGAGCTGCTCTGATTGGACAAAAATGAGGTTGAGAAATCCAGTCACCTCCAGGTGTTAGAATCCTTTGTCAGTTTGACAGTCCCTTGGATGAGGGACAAATGTCTTCACCTTTGAACCTACCAGAAGTCTTTTTTATAACCTTTTTCTTAATTCTAGATGAAGAATATTTCATTTTTTTTACACGTGGCTCATGCACTGAGTTAGTGAGTGGGTGATAATTGTCTTTGAGCCGACGACACAGTGTTTCTAGATTCAACGCCGCAGTGAGACTGAATGTGTTCACAAACAGGAGTCGAATAACACCGGAGCGCCTCAGAGAGAGAGGAATGAGAACATAAACCTGAATATAAGCCTGTTCTCTAATGTTGTCTTTGTGACAAATGCTCTTTTTGTTTTCTCTGTAGCTTCTATTTCACAGTCAATCAGATGAATGTCTTCAGATCCAAACTGAACCTTGTTGGACGTTAGAGGACGAACCCTGGAGTCTCTCTCTTCCTCTGCGTCTGTGCAGGAGAAACAAAAAGTATTTCTTATCTTCTGATTTTTTTCCCATTTCCGCCTCCTGCTCTGAAACTGGTGCATGTATTTCCTCAGAGAACACTTCAGGGCTTATGAAATACAACTCTTATTAGTCCTAAAATCCACTTGAATCAAAAATCATCAAACTGGGCTCAGACGGCGAGGCTCTGTTTCTGAAACCGTCCGTAGCCTCGAGGTTTCTGCAGCGTGTCTCAAAAGAGGACAGAGCTGCTGCAGGCGGCGGCTTCAGACAGACTCTGTTGTCTGCTTTTGTTCCAGACTCTGCTCTAAACCTTTTCTACAAACACAATGAAAAGTACTGTTGTGTTTTCTCTGAAAAAAGGATGAGTCTGAACCAGGTCTGAGCAGAACTCACTCCTCTTTTATAAATTTGTTTGTTTATATTAAATATTCCAAAAATATGCCATCCAACCCAGGAATTGAACCCTAGACATTCCTACTGAGAAGCCACCACGCAACCACTCTTTTTAGGAGAGGGCGAGGAGAGGGCGAGAGAGGACGAGGAGAGGGGATAGGAGAGGGCGAGGAGAGGGCGTAGGAGAGGGGGTAGGAGAGGATAGGAGAGGGCGTAGGAGAGGACGTAGGAGAGGGCGTAGGAGAGGGCGTAGGAGAGGGCGTAGGAGAGGGGTAGGAGAGGGCGAGGAGAGGCGAGGAGAGGGGATAGGAGAGGGCGAGGAGAGGGCGAGGAGAGGGGGTAGGCGAGGCGAGAGAGAGGATAGGAGAGGGCGAGGAGAGGGCGAGGAGAGGCGAGAGAGAGGACGAGAGGACGTAGGAGAGGGCGTAGGAGAGGGCGTAGGAGAGGACGTAGGAGAGGGGTAGGAGAGGGGATAGGAGAGGGCGTAGGAGAGGGCGTAGGAGAGGGCGTAGGAGAGGACGTAGGAGAGGACGTAGGAGAGGACGTAGGAGAGGACGTAGGAGAGGGGGTAGGAGAGGGCGTAGGAGAGGGCGTAGGAGAGGCGTAGGAGAGGGCGAGGAGAGGCGAGGAGAGGGGTAGGAGAGGGGATAGGAGAGGGGATAGGAGAGGGCGTAGGAGAGGGCGTAGAGAGGGGTAGAGAGAGGGATAGGAGAGGGGTAGGAGAGGGCGAGGAGAGGCGAGGAGAGGGGTAGGAGAGGACGAGGAGAGGCGAGAGGAGAGGAGGCAGGAGAGGACGAGGAGAGGGGTAGGAGAGGGCGTAGGAGAGGGGGTAGGAGAGGACGTAGGAGAGGGCGTAGGAGAGGAGGTAGGAGAGGGCGAGGAGAGAGGACGAGGAGAGGCGAGGAGAGGGGTAGGAGAGGCGAGGGAGAGGGGTAGGAGAGAGGACGAGGAGAGGCGAGGAGAGGGCGAGGAGAGGACGTAGGAGAGGGCGTAGGAGAGGAGGTAGGAGAGGGCGTAGGAGAGGACGTAGGAGAGGGCGTAGGAGAGGGGGTAGGAGAGGGGGTAGGAGAGGGCGTAGGAGAGGGCGTAGGAGAGGACGTAGGAGAGGGCGTAGGAGAGGGCGTAGGAGAGGACGTAGGAGAGGGGGTAGGAGAGGGCGTAGGAGGAGCTACTGCTGCAGAGACATGTGAAGTATGTTTTGGGCTCATCTACTATTGTTTGTGCTATTGTTTAAAAATAAATCATTTGTTAAATGTTGTCATCTACAATTATGGCTTATTTTTTATATCTTGTTGTAATTCTGATAATATTATAAAACTGTGTTATTTTTTAGGGCTGTTCTTGGGATTGGTTCCAGATGTACTTTTCCAGATTCATGGACACATAACTGTTTTATGGTTAACACACACAAAGTCACCTGTCCCTGTCCCGATCCAAAGCCGTGAGCCCCCTCTGCCTAAACCACGGGGCAGTGTTGTCTGTGGCTCCAGTGGGACCGAGGGGCAGCAGCTGCCCTAGACCTGCACTTCACAGTTTATCTTGCTCTCAGTGTTGTGTTGTGGCACTGGCCACGCAGCTTCACTTTGAAGAACTAACTCCATCATCCAGGTTTTTGGTGGATTAGATTGGGACAGGTGAATGTGCCCCGCCCGCTGTCATGTCCCGATGCATTAAACTCTCTCTCTATAGCCGACCCACAGCTCTTCTGAGCTGCTCCTGCCCCGGTCTCTGCGGTCCTCTGATGAGTAAGGCTACCAATGTTTAAAATGTCCGCTGCACTAACCCTCCAGGTCTCCAGCAGAGCAGCTGCTCCAGACCATAGATTGTTTAAAAAATGGGTGTCGCGCGCCCTATTTACCGATTGTCGTTACCACAGGGCAATAAAATGGCAGTTACACCCAGACTTTTTGGCTTTTACTCCATAGTAATACAATATCTTTCAGATAGCATAAATGGACATATTAATCAACCCCAGAGTTCTCACGAAGTAAAAAGTTAGCTCTAGACTTCTTTTGTACCAGGCTGTAAACATGAGTTTTTGGAGCCTGCCCTCTGGTGGACGGAGGTATATTGCTGTTTGGCGAGGACCGTTTAAGAGGTCCAATGAGAGAGGCTTGTTCTAGACTCGTGGTGCTCTTCAAGGCACAGCCCACTCCAGTTCTTGGTGTAGCCACAAGGCTAACCGGTAGCTGCATAGCCTATCACAATATTAAATATCTAGTCATATTTTCAAAGCAAAAAAATAATAAAAATAGGGTTATTTCTAGATTTCCAATAAAAAAAATTCTAATTGGTAATAGGGAAACAGCTGTTTTACGTTTTTTTTATTGTTTTCTTCAGGATGAAACTTGATTGGCTATTTTAGATGCAGATAGATATAGCACTTTTGTGTCCAAATGATTGACGTCACAGTGAATTAAAAAATACTACAAATACTCACACTGAGACACACATTTCAAATATACAGAATATTTTATACTTTTAGGTTGCAGTTACAACTCTCACCAGGTGGGTGAGAGTTGTAACGCCTCCATGCTTAAGTACAATTTTATGAATGCTTCATGCACTAGGCCCAGTTGTTATTAAAATTAAGCTGCGACAATGTGAGACACATGAGAGAGCACTGTTTGTGTGACTCACCTCGTCGAGTTTGTTGAGATGCGCCGACATTAGGCTGACCAGCTGACCCGTACTGATCTTGTCCAACACTCGACTCGACAGCTTCAATGTCTGCAGAGGTCAGAGGTCAGGGGTTACAGAGAGACGACAACAGAAGCCTTTTATAAAGCCTAAAACCTTGGACTAAAAAGAATTTGATTTCTTGGACCAAGAGGTGTTTAAAACATGAAGGCTTTCTACAAATGAGTGGCTAATTATGAAAGTAATCATTACTTTGTAGCTAATTAGACAAAAATCCACCCCTGGTTTAGTCCTGGTCCAGTCCTGGTCCAGTCCTGGTCCAGTCCTGGTCCAGTTTCTTTATGATTAGTGCACTGGAGAACTCTCGAGGCAGAGAAACAAAGTATATTCTCTCACTTTTGTTTGTTTTTTTCTAACATTTCAAGGTTTTTTATTTTCTAAAAATACAGGTAATATATCAGCTCTATAACCAATTGTCACCAAAGTAACTGTAAAAACTATAATAAAAGAGTCACATTAAAGCAGGTTTTGGTGTTGGACACAATTTAATGCTCATTAAAGTCGCTTAATTTCACTTTTGCACAATTTATCAATGTTTTTATCAGTTATGCAAATAAGAATATTAGAGTTAAGACTAAATTACTCAGATTAATGTATAAAACATCAAATGAGCGGCTGTTAATCCATTAAAAGGGCAGATAAATGTTGAGATGCTGCTAAGACTAGGCCAGTACACCTGACAGTTCAACACAATATCTCATTGTTTTTTCTATTTCCTCCAGAAACTGCTGACCTCTGTCTGTTTATTAAATTTTAGCGTGATTCGCTGGCGCCTCTATCTTATCAGCTCTGAGGTTGTCTTGTATTGTTCCAACACAAAGATACAAAGGGAATGAGCCGCTGCTGTAAGTAACAAGTGTTTCTGACTCAGGACTGACCTCACCCACGAGACAACTCTGGAGAAACCAGGAGAGTTCTTTTTGAGCAGTTTCTGTTTTCGTGTCAGTGCACCTTTATGAGTCAACGATTCAAAAAATAACAATATAACTGTGAAAGGCTGAAGAAATACTCACTGTTACATTAGCATAAGACATCACCGCTGTTCAAATCCATCTAAAACCTGTTCAAATCCATCTAAAACCTGTTTAAATTCATCTAAAACCTGTTCAAATCCATCTAAAACCTGTTCAAATCCATCTAAAACCTGTTCAAATCCATCTAAAACCTGTTCAAATCCATCTAAAACCTGTTTAAATTCATCTAAAACCTGTTCAAATCCATCTAAAACCTGTTCAAATCCATCTAAAACCTGTTCAAATCCATCTAAAACCTGTTCAAATCCATCTAAAACCTGTTTAAATTCATCTAAAACCTGTTCAAATCCATCTAAAACCTGTTCAAATCCATCTAAAACCTGTTCAAATCCATCTAAAACCTGTTCAAATCCATCTAAAACCTGTTCAAATCCATCTAAAACCTGTTCAAATCCATCTAAAACCTGTTTAAATTCATCTAAAACCTGTTCAAATCCATCTAAAACCTGTTCAAATCCAACTAAAACCTGTTCAAATCCATCTAAAACCTGTTCAAATCCATCTAAAACCTGATCAAATCATCTAAAACCTGTTCAAATCCATCTAAAACCTGTTCAAATCCATCTAAAACCTGTTCAAATCCATCTTAAACCTGTTCAAATGCATCCAAAACCTGTTCAAATACATCCAAAACCTGTTCAAATCCATCTAAAACCTGTTCAAATCCATCTAAAACCTGTTCAAATCCATCTAAAACCTGTTCAAATCCATCTAAAACCTGTTCAAATCCATCTAAAACCTGTTCAAATCCATCTTAAACCTGTTCAAATGCATCCAAAACCTGTTCAAATACATCCAAAACCTGTTCAAACCCATCTAAAACCTGTTCAAATCCATCTAAAACCTGTTCAAATGCATGCATAACCTGTTCAAATACATCCAAAACCTGTTCAAATCCATCTAAAACCTGTTCAAATCCATCTAAACCTGTTCAAATCCAACTAAAACCTGATCAAATCCATCTAAAACCTGATCAAATCCATCTAAAACCTGTTCAATCCAACTAAATGTGGCCCTCTTTGCAAAGGTTTCACAGATGATTCTTGTTACAATTTGCTGTTTGCCTTTAGGTTAAAAAATAAAAAATAGCATAGAAGTATTTTTCAAAAACGTTTCTAACAAAAAGTTCCAAAAGTGGTACTGTACCTTCTTGTAGATGAGGCTGAACAGGGCGATGCGGATCTGCATGCCCAGGTGGTGCAGTCCAAAGATGGCCGGCTGCAGCAGCATGAACCTGGCCACGAACAGCAGACACAGGCCCAGAGCTATGTAGTAGCCCTGCTCTCGCTCCGGGGCTTGGACCTGGTCGAAGGAGGCGATGATCCGACCCAAGAGCTGGGGCTGCACCGTCTTTGAGGCCTCCTGCAACGAAACCAGACGGAGGGAGGGAAGAGAGGGATGAAATGTGCAGCTGGTTTGGAATAAAAGGACTGTATTCTTTAAATTAGTTCTCGTTTAGTCTAAGGAAACATACTGTAATTATTTGGTGTATTTTAAATAAAGTGAGCCTTTCTGGAGCCAGCCATCACTTCAAACTTAATCTGGTTGATGCTAAAATGTGTGCTGTGCTGTGCTTTTGGTTTTTTACAGAAACACTGATGTCTCAGCTTCTTGTAGACATAGCCCTCCCTGAACTCGGACGTAATCAGGATTATTTCCCCCGGACTCTCCTCTGACAGTGTGTGTTGTCATGAATAACTGAGAAGCGGTGGATGGACTGAGCTAACACAGATCAACGCCTTTCAAGATACTCAAAGTGCTTTAACAGAGTCCACTATTCATTCACTCCACAGTCACACACTGGTGGTGGTAAACTACTTTTGTTTGTAGCCACAGCCCAGAGACTCCACCGAAACACACCAGACCAGACACTGGAGGAAAGGTGGGTAAAGTAACTACCATCAGTTCTTCTATCTGCAGATTAACCTGCTTCAGTTTTCTTTGATAATCCAGATTTAAAGTAAAGGGCCAAATCAGGAATGCTTTTACATTTTTACAGTTTTTAAAAGCTGAAGCTTTGAAAAATGGAGTTTTACAAACTTGGATACTCACGCCGAGGTAGAGGAGGATCCCGAAGAAGATGAAGGGTTTAATGAAGCATCGGGCCAGAGCTCTCATGAGTTTGGGTTTGTTTTTGGCCGAGACCACCTCCCGGTCCCACTCCCTGAAGAGAAGAAAAGAGAGACGGGACGTTTTAACAGTGGGACAGAACCAGACAGAACCAGACTCAGACCTGGGGACGGGTCACGTAAGGATCTGTGATGGAATAATACGGCTCTACAACCATCGCTAAGTTTGGACTGAATCCTTTGACTGGGCCCAGTTGGTGAAGAGGTTAGTGCCCCTGCCTTTCGGCTCGGAGACTGGGACATTAGATTCATCAAGACTTAAATATGGAGAGGGTTACGTCAGAAAGAGTATCCAGTGTAAAAAGTGATTCACTGAGGCAACTCCTGAAGTGAGCAGCTGGAGAAAGTTCTCCTTCAGACCGAGGTTTAAGAGCTGGAGCCGGAACAAGGTCCTGGAGCTCTTTCCAGGAACGCTAAAATCTACTAGACCAGGACTAAACCAGGTCTAAACCAGGACTAAACCAGGTCTAAACCAGGTCTAAACCAGGACTAAACTAGGTCTAAACCAGGTCTAAACCAGGACTAAACCAGGACTATACCAGGTCTAAACCAGGACTAAACCAGGACTAAACCAGGACTAAACCAGGTCTGGACTATAATAACTAACAAAGTAATTAGCTTATGTTAACGCTCTCGTACTAAATCATGAATTTCTTTGCTAATGTATCCTCTGTTGTTTTTTTGTTCTGTTGCATTGTGTTCCTTTCTCACTAACTTTATGAAAAGGAGTCAGTTAATGTCTTGAACCTTTAAATTGACTGGTTTTGGTCAAAATAATAGAAAAGTCCAGTACTTTCTGAAACGCAGGCACAGCTTTCGAAGACTCATGAGTGACTCAATTATGAAACACGTGTCTTGTGTTAACGTTGTGTCTTAATGAAATCTGGGATTAAAGCAGTTATTTGTTGAAGTAATCCTGTCTTTGTCTTAGAATTCTCTCTGACTGACTGCTCCTCTTTTGTCCAAAAGACGGATTTCTCTGAAAAAGAACTGCTTTTGAGGTGACAAAGAAGAAGAGGAGGAGTGTAAAGTTCAGTTTCCCAGAATGCCTTGTGTCTGTGCGGTCAGGTCTGAGACAAACGGCCCAGACTCTCATTCATCAGCGAAGTCCGGGTTTTAAAGGTCAGCACTGTAGCTGGTCTAAGAGTAAAAAACAACTCCTGGCATCAGTTAAACTGATGTCAGAGAAACACAGACTAAACCAGGACAAGACCAGGTCCAAACTAGGACTAAACCAGGACAAGACCGGGACAAGACCAGGTCCAAACTAGGACTAAACCAGGACAAGACCGGGACAAGACCAGGTCCAAACTAGGACTAAACCAGGACAAGACCAGGACAAGACCAGGTCCAAACTAGGACTAAACCAGGACAAGACCAGGACAAGACCAGGTCCAAACTAGGACTAAACCAGGACAAGACCGGGACAAGACCAGGTCCAAACTAGGACTAAACCAGGACAAGACCAGGACAAGACCAGGTCCAAACTAGGACTAATAATAATAATAATAATAAGTTTTATTTATATAGCGCCTTTCCAGAGCTCAAGGACGCTTTACAATAAACAAACAACAATAAGGACAATTGACAAAGAGAGCAGACAGGACAACAACAGGCAAATGAGTGTTCAAGTACAGTAAGCGAAAAAAAAACCACTAAGAACTGTAACATTTAGAGAATAGGTGTGTTTTGAGCATGGATTTAAATTCAGAGATGGTGTTAACTAAACGGAGTGATAGGGGGAGAGAGTTCCACATTTTGGGCGCAATAACAGTGAATGATCTGCCCCCCATTGAAGCAAGGCGATGCCGAGGGACAACGAGAAGGCTGGAATCAGCGGATCGTAAAGAGCGCGTAGGGGTGTAGGGGAGAAGCAGGTTACAGAGGTAGGGGGGAGCAAGGCCGTGAAGAGACTTAAAAGCGAGAAGGAGAATTTTGAATTTAATACGGTGAGCAACAGGAAGCCAGTGAAGATCGTGCAGAATTGGGGAAATATGTGCAGAACGCACATATTTCACGACTAAACCAGGACAAGACCAGGTAAAGACCAGGACAAGACCAGGTTTAAACCAGGTCTAAACCAGGTTTAAACCAGGTTTAAACCAGATCTAAACCAAGTTTAAACCAGGGCTTAAACCAGGGCTACAAAACCGAAAACACAACAACAATTTAGACAAACCGTAAAAGGTAGGCCTCGTTTGCAGACAGAATTCTTACTGCTGATTGGACAGAACATTTGTCACTCAAGATATTCAGGGAGTACAGCCTGCTGCGGCGGGAGATTGGGGTGTGTACATGAAAGTGCAAACATGTTCTGTTCTTATTGTGGATATTGTTTAGAGATGGCAGCCTAATCATTCTGCAAAGATATGCTCTCAGGAAATCCAAAATCAGGGCATATGAATACTCTTCGTCAAAGTAGCGCAAATGATTTCCACTTTATCCTTGATTGCAAATGGAAATCGTTATTATTTTTCTTATATTGAAAATGAAGGCAGAACACATATAAAATAAATAAAGTCAGATTCAGATTTCCTGTATATCTTGAGTGACAGATGTCTCGTCCAATCAGAAGACAAACTGTGTTATACTATAAAGTAAATGTGTGCAGACCTTTCAAGTCGCTCGGAGAGGTTGTCTGCATGATCGAACGACGGGGCTTTGTAAATGTCTGTGAGCTCAAGTTTCTTTCTGAAGCCCTTCCTCAGCAGCGGAGACGTCCACCTGAAGGACAAGACAGGAGACAAAATGTATTCAACATATTTGACCCGTTAGTCCATCAACCACTGGTCCATTAGTCGTGGTTTAGTCCTGGTCAAGTCCTGGTTTAGACCTGGTTTAGACCTGGTTTAGACCTGGTTTAGTCCTGGTATAGTCCTGGTTTAGACCTGGTTTAGTACTGGTCAAGACCTGGTTTAGACCTGGTTTAGACCTGGTTTAGTACTGGTCAAGACCTGGTTTAGACCTGGTTTAGACCTGGTTTAGTCCTGGTTTAGACCTGGTTTAGACCTGGTTTAGACCTGGTTTGGACCTGGTTTAGTCCTGGTCAAGACCTGGTTTAGACCTGGTTTAGTCCTGGTCAAGTCCTGGTTTAGACCTGGTTTAGTCCTGGTCTAGTCCTGGTTTAGACCTGGTTTAGACCTGGTTTAGTCCTGGTCTAGTCCTGGTTTAGACTTGGTTTAGTCCTGGTCAAGTCCTGGTTTAGACCTGGTTTAGTCCTGGTTTAGACCTGGTTTAGTCCTGGTTTAGACCTGGTTTAGTCCTGGTTTAGTTGTGGTTTAGTCCTGGTTTAGACCTGGTTTAGTCCTGGTTTAGTTGTGGTTTAGTCCTGGTTTAGACCTGGTTTAGTCCTGGTTTAGTTGTGGTTTAGTCCTGGTTTAGACCTGGTTTAGTCCTGGTTTAGACCTGGTTTAGACCTGGTTTAGACCTAGTTTTGACCTGGTTTAGTTCTGGTTTAGTCCTGGTTTAGACCTGGTTTAGACCTGGTTTAGACCTGGTTTAGTCCTGGTTTAGACCTGGTTTAGTCCTGGTTTAGACCTGGTTTAGTCCTGGTTTAGTCCTGGTTTAGTCCTGGTTTAGACCTGGTTTAGTCCTGGTTTATTCCTGGTTTAGTCCTGGTTTAGACCTGGTTTAGACCTGGTTTAGTCCTGGTTTAGACCTGGTTTAGTTGTGGTTTAGTCCTGCTTTAGTCCTGGTTTATTTGTGGTTTAGACCTGGTTTAGTCCTGGTTTAGACCTAGTTTAGACCTGGTTAAGACCTGGTTTAGTCCTAGTTTAGACCTGGTTTAGTCCTAGTTTAGACCTGGTTTAGACCTGGTTTAGTCCTGGTTTAGTCCTGGTTTATACCTGGTTAAGTCCTGGTTTAGTCCTGGTTTAGTTCTGGTTTAGTCCTGGTTTAGTCCTGGTTTAGTCCTGGTTTAGTCGTGGTTTAGACCTGGTTTAGACCTGATTTAGTCCTGGTTTAGTCCTGGTTTAGTTGTGGTTTAGTCCTGGTTTAGTCCTGGTTTAGACCTGGTTTAGACCTGGTTTAGTCCTGGTTTAGTCCTGGGTTCGTCCTGGTTTAGACCTGGTTTAGTCCTGGTTTAGACCTGGTTTAGACCTGGTTTAGTCCTGGTTTAGACCTGGTTTAGTCCTGGTTTAGACCTGGTTTAGACCTGATTTAGTCCTAGTTTAGTCCTGGTTTAGACCTGGTTTAGACCTGGTTTAGACCTGATTTAGACCTGGTTTAGTTGTGGTTTAGTCCTGGTTTAGTCCTGGTTTAGACCTGATTTAGACCTGGTTTAGACCTGGTTTCGACCTGGTTTAGACCTGGTTTAGACCTGGTTTAGACCTGGTTTAGTTGTGGTTTAGTCCTGGTTTAGTCCTCGTTTAGACCTGGTTTAGACCTGGTTTAGACCTGGTTTAGTCCTGGTTTAGACCTGGTTTAGTCCTGGTTTAGTCCTTGTTTAGTCCTGGTTTAGACCTGGTTTAGTCCTGGTTTAGTCCTTGTTTAGTCCTGGTTTAGACCTGGTTTAGACCTGGTTTAGTCCTGGTTTAGACCTGGTTTAGTCCTGGTTTAGACCTGGTTTAGTCCTGGTTTAGTTGTGGTTTAGTCCTGCTTTAGTCCTGGTTTATTTGTGGTTTAGACCTGGTTTAGTCCTGGTTTAGACCTAGTTTAGACCTGGTTAAAACCTGGTTTAGTCCTAGTTTAGACCTGGTTTAGTCCTGGTTTACACCTGATTTAGACCTGGTTTAGACCTGGTTTAGACCTGGTCAAGTCCTGGTTTAGACCTGGTTTAGACCTGGTTTAGTCCTGGTTTACACCTGATTTAGACCTGGTTTAGACCTGGTTTAGTCCTGGTTTAGTCCTGGTTTAGTCCTGGTTTAGACCTGGTTTAGACCTGGTTTAGTCCTCGTTTAGACCTGGTTTAGTCCTGGTTTAGACCTGGTTTAGACCTGGTTTAGACCTGGTTTAGTCCTGGTTTAGACCTGGTTTAGTCCCGGTTTAGTCCTGATTTAGTCCTGGTTTAGTTGTGGTTTAGTCCTGGTTTAGACCTGGTTTAGACCTGGTTTAGACCTGGTTTAGTCCTGGTTTAGTCCTCGTTTAGACCTGGTTTAGTCCTGGTTTAGACCTGGTTTAGACCTGGTTTAGACCTGGTTTAGTCCTGGTTTAGACCTGGTTTAGTCCTGGTTTAGTCCTGATTTAGTCCTGGTTTAGTTGTGGTTTAGTCCTGGTTTAGACCTGGTTTAGACCTGGTTTAGACCTGGTTTAGACCTGGTTTAGTCCTGGTTTAGACCTGGTTTAGTCCTGGTTTAGTCCTGGTTTAGTCCTGGTTTAGTTGTGGTTTAGTCCTGGTTTAGACCTGGTTTAGACCTGGTTTAGTCCTGGTTTAGACCTGGTTTAGACCTTTAGTCCTGGTTTAGTCCTGGTTTAGTTGTGGTTTAGTCCTGGTTTAGACCTGGTTTAGACCTGGTTTAGTCCTGGTTTAGTCCTGGTTTAGACCTGGTTTAGACCTGGTTTAGTCCTCGTTTAGACCTGGTTTAGTCCTGGTTTAGACCTGGTTTAGACCTGGTTTAGACCTGGTTTATACCTCGTTTAGACCTGGTTTAGTCCTGGTTTAGTCCTGGTTTAGACCTGGTTTAGACCTGGTTTAGCTGTGGTTTAGTCCTGGTTTAGACCTGGTTTAGTCCTGGTTTAGACCTGGTTTAGACCTGGTTTAGACCTGGTTTATACCTCGTTTAGACCTGGTTTAGTCCTGGGTTAGACCTGGTTTAGTCCTGGTTTAGCTGTGGTTTAGTCCTGGTTTAGACCTGGTTTAGACCTGGTTTAGTCCTGGTTTAGTCCTGGTTTAGACCTGGTTTAGACCTGGTTTAGTCCTGGTTTAGTCCTGGTTTAGACCTGGTTTAGACCTGGTTTAGTCCTGGTTTAGTCCTGGTTTAGACCTGGTTTAGTTCTGGTTTAGTCCTGGTTTAGACCTGGTTTAGTCCTGGTTTAGTCCTGCTTTAGTTCTGGTTTAACCAGGTCTAAACCAGGTCTAAATAAAGACTAAATGACTAAATCTTTACTAGTCTTTACGCAACTTTTACGCATGAAATTAAAAGTACACAAAAGTTAATTATAACACGATTTATTCACACTTAAAACAAACACAATCCAGATTTTGCCAACAGTTAGGCTACCCTTCATTTTTTACAACTTCTTTACAGTTTTCACGTTGAAGTCTCAAATACATCGCGCGCTAAAGTCTCGCTCTGGAAGTTTCCTAAACTCACTCACTCTTTCCACCAACGACCCAAACTCTTCTCATCAACTCAGTATTAAAACACACATCCTAAACTCTTCTTAAAGTTCCGTAAACAGCTTTTGAAAGTCTTACCAGAAGAAGAATTTGGACACGAAGTTGGCATCTTCCACGGGAGATTTCTGCATCCTCACGCGCACCTGAGCTCCGTCTCACATTGGTCTCCGTTTTATTGGCCTTTTAAAATCCTTTCAGTCCTGGTTGCACCGTTCACTTTCTCCAAATAATTAAGTAAATTACACTTGAAAGCGCGTTTTTTTTTTGCTATAGATTGTGACTCCACGATGTCGTTAAATTCAGAATAATCCCTAAAACCGTGTTCGCTGTTTTGTTAAATTAGCGCCTTTTTTTTTCTTTTTCTTTTTTTGTGTGTGTGTTTTTTAAGTGTCTAGTGTTGTCCGTGTTGCTCCTAAACCTCCCCGCCTTTCCCTCTGTCCTTTTCAGTGCACACACAGGACCGTCTCATCTTTTATGAGCGCACGGGAGCCCGCTGTGAACGCGCACGTCATTCTCAAACAGAGAGAAAAGAGAGAAGGAGAGATACAGTCCTGACGCACGAATCTTCAAACAGAGATACGGGGAAATACTGAATAATTAATGAAGGCACGTGATTCAGATGGAAACGATTTTTATTGTTTTCCAAATGAAAAGAGTTTGGTAAAAAACTTTGGGATTGGTTAAAACTTTACAGAAAAGAACAAACTAGAGACAGGTTCAAATACAAATCTGATGTTTGGGGGAGTCACGTGGCTTGATATTTATATCATTGTTTCTACTTGTTTAATACTATAAACTGTATTTCTAACAGGCCAAGTTTGGAGAGGCAGACAGGAGCAGTGACATCTTCACTTTCAGCTGAGTATTCCCAAACAGAAAAGAAAAGTAAACTCCTCAGATGTATCAGACGAGATCAAACGAGTACAAGAGGCTCTGATATTGTTGAGGTCAGATATTAGCATCACGTGAAGGTCTCTAACAGAACTCAAGCACAATCAGAGACTGACCTGGTCAAGAGAAAGTGTTTTAGGACTATTTAACCCTGTCACAGCTTTATCTAGAGACAGAGTTTTATTTGGGCCCAACAAAGAAATCTGCAAAATACTATTAATAATATAAAAATGTGAATGTGTTTTCTTGCAGTGTACATCTATAGCTTCAAACTGAGTTCAAATGTGTGTACGACCGGCTTTAAGGCCATTTTTATATATTTATATTTATTTTGATCTTCGGACGTCCAGACCCCTCAAGACCTTAGCTGTTTATTATTTTATATTCAATTAAAATCTTGTTCTAACTCTGTCTCCTTCAAACTCTGACCTCTGTGAGTCTGGACCTGGTCTAAGTCTGGACTAACTCTGTCTCCTTCAAACTCTGACCTCCGTGAGTCTGGACCTGGTCTAAGTCTGGACCTGGTCTAAGACTGGACCTGGTCTAAGACTGGACTAACTCTGTCTCCTTCAAACTCTGACCTCCGTGAGTCTGGACCTGGTCTAAGTCTGGACCTGGTCTAAGACTGGACCTGGTCTAAGACTGGACTAACTCTGTCTCCTTCAAACACTGACCTCCGTGAGTCTGGACCTGGTCTAAGTCCGGACTAACTCTGTCTCCTTCAAACACTGACCTCCGTGAGTCTGGACCTGGTCTAAGACTGGACCTGGTCTAAGACTGGACTTGGATTGTTTAGATTTTAAATCGGTTCCAATTAGGATTTATTTTAATGTGGTTTTGAGCACAACACAAACTGAATGGTTAGAAGCATCTTGACAATCATTTAAATTGATGCTACTTTAGTTTTTAGTCGACCCATCCCTGGACTAGACCCTTTCCAGGCGTTACTCAGATAAATTAGATTAGATTAGATTCAACTTTATTGTCATTACACAAGTACAGGTACAAGGCAACGAAATGCAGTTTAGGTCTAACCAGAAGTGCAATAGCAGCAAGTGCAGGATATGGAGATGTACAGGATTTACAGGTAATATGTACAATGAAATGATAAATGCAGGGACGTCTTGACTGTAAATGCCACCAGTCGGCTGCTGTTTTGTGACGTTTGCTTTGTTGATGTAAAAGGGTCATCCAGAACAAAGATCTAATACTGAGAGTAAAAAATGGAC
Organism: Perccottus glenii; assembly: GCA_024416835.2. Taxonomy (NCBI): domain Eukaryota; kingdom Metazoa; phylum Chordata; class Actinopteri; order Gobiiformes; family Odontobutidae; genus Perccottus; species Perccottus glenii. The sequence goes on from CM044563.2 coordinate 1,521,754, forward strand.
ATGTCCACACCTGTTACTTGAACAAAATGGCCACCTCCCGCTGTAAACAGATCTTATTTTCTCGATGCACAGAAGCAGGCTCATGTCCCGTTTGTGTTCCAGAGCCTGGGACTGGCCCTCTTCGTGTGGACCACTCCTCTTCAGTGTCTCCTGTGTTTCGTTATAGCTGAGTTTCATTGCCGTCTGAACTCCCCACCTTGCTGTATCCACAATGAATAAAGGTGCATTGTGTAAAATGTAGTCTTCAAATGGACATAATGGTCACAGTCACAACCATGTTCTCGTTTGTTTATCTTGGAAAAACAGACATTTAAACCTCTATAGATCCCAGAGAGGACAAACTGAGCCTCATGGAGAAGAAAATGTTGACACACCTTAAGGAGACTGCTAAGTGTGTTCACTCAGTCACACTTTTTTAAATCTTGTACTTACTTATCGACTTCCTCTGTAACAGCTGAAGTTCTTTCCGTGAAGCCTGATGTCATTTCTCTGAGTCATTCACAAAAAACAGTAAAAACCACCATGAGACCATTTGTAAATGAAACTTTTTATCAAGTTTCAGCTGAGTTAAAAAAAAAAGGGAAAACAAAACAAAAAACACATTCCTGCAGAGAACACAGATAAGAGGTCAGATCCTTTACTGTCACTTTATTCAAAGAAACAGCAACAGGAATACTGCTCCTAAAATAGTATTTTACTTTAAAACAGGTTGAGTTTAGATTACCACTTTTGAATAAAATACACAAAGACTAAAAAGTGGGACTGAACCAGGATTACACTGAAGCAGGACATTTAATATATATTTTTTTTAATAACATGATCAATATTGTTGTATTTTTCGTTTTCGTTGCAGTGTACTTGTACAATTGTAATGACAATAAATTGAATCAAATCAAATTTTTGTAACAAATGTAATAGTAAATTCCACTGTTAAATGTGACAGCAAGCTAAAATTTACATATAATATAATTTTTACAGAACTATTATAATTATGTCCATACACAAGATAAAAAAAAGCTTCAAAGGCTTATAAAAAAGATTGTCAGGGCAAAATTATCTCATTTCAGAATATATGGATAAGTCTAAAGAAAATAATAAAATAAAATGAAAGTGAAGGAATTCAAATCTCATCCAATGCCTTTTTAGCCTTTTCCACATACAGGTGTATAGGCTATAGACAGTTAGGAAGTGTGACCTGTTAAGCCTCAGTTACAATAAACACAAGTTAAATCCATTAAATATATACGGTACAAGTAAATGAATAGGGTCCAAACTGAGATTTTTGGTGATGCAGCCTGTTCTGGCTCAGGACCTGACTCTGAAGGAGCCGCCGTCAATGAAACGCACCCATAAACGAGAGAGCGCCCTCTGGTGGACATTACGTACAACTGCAGCCTCTACCAAACAGCCACATGGCAACAAACGCTGCTTATTCACATATCATTTAAACTTAATCAAATATTTATTTTATGTTACTCTTATAGACGTAACCTAACGTAAGTATTTAAACAACAAGTAACTAATAATTACTAAAAAAGTGGCAAATAATAAAAGAGACCAAAACGTGGTTTAACTAGTCATAGGTTCAACCTTAAATCAAACTTTCTTCCTCTTACATTTTTTCCCTAGGTATCATTAGATATAACTTGCTTTAAAAGCCTTGACGCTAAAGTCAAAGAAGATTTCAGACTCAAAGCGCGGAAAGAAAGGATTTGTGCTATTTTTAACTGCCGTTGAACTTCACCCGAGGCCACTAGCTTTTAGCCGCTAACCCGAATTAGCCGCTAAAGAACAATTTAGCAGCTTCCGTGGTAACGTTAGTGCAGTTAATCTGAAAAGTAGATAAGAAAGGCTGGGTTTTAATGGACTAAGACTGGGCCGAAGATGCTGTGAACCATCATTAAACTAAGAGGCAGAATTGGTCGCTGTTGAATTTCCTAGCAGCCCGTTAAGATAACTGCTAACGCTATTGCCCTCTGGTGGACGGAGGTATATCGCCGTATTTCGCTGTAAAATCACCGTATGGCGGCGCCCTTACACGAGGACCATTTTAGAGGTTCCATGGGAGAGGCTTGGCAAAACCGTGTGTCACACGGCGAAAGCGTGAGAGTTGGCAGCTCTACCGTTTCTATTAAGCTAACCCAAATTAGCCTACCAAACAAATGAACCAATCTATAAACTTGGCTTTTCCGGCTGGAGATGAGAGTGAGACCAGCAGCGATGAGTGGGACATCGGTTCATCTAAGAAAAAGCCTCTGCCTGTCGAGGTAAATATTTTATTTTATTTTTTTTAGCAAAAGTTTGCCAGGCTAAACTTTGTTAGTAATTCAGTAATGCCTCTTTATCTTCTGCTAACTGAAGCTAGGATGTTTTTTGTGCCAGTTTTGTTTCAAATAACTCTCAAAATATATTTTTTCTATGGTAAGTATCAAATAGAGAAACAAACTATTTTCCAGTTAATAATATAAACACATGGACATTATAAAAGTATGTCCATTTACTTAAAGGACACAAAAAAGCAATGGTTTCTATGCTGAGTCATTATTGCGGTGCACTTATATTAATATAAGGTGAATTGCTTTTACTAAAAACATCTCGTCGGTTACAAAATGTACATCAGAGTGTGGTCAAAACATTTTATTAGCACAGTAGAAGATTATGTGAGATGATTTACTTGCACTTTTGCACGTCTTGCTGCCCTTTTTCACAAGAATTACAAGAATCCTGTGACGTGACCTAAGAACATGCAACTTCTCCACCTAATGTTCTGAACAGTGTTGGTGTTCTTGGTATTTTCTGGGTGAATGTTGTTGGCTTGTTAGAGGCAGTGGCTCAATGGTAGAGCAGCTGTCTTATAACCAGAAGGTTGGCGGTTCAATTCCTGCTCTCCCTGTTCATACTGTCATTGTGTTCTTGGGCCTCCAGTGTCTGTAGCATGAATGTTGTGACTGTAGAGGTGTGTTTGGTGGTGGTCGGAGAAGGCTGTGAGCGCTGTTTGTATGACGGCCCCCCCCTCTCCGTTTGCCCCAGGTGTGAATGGGGCGAGCAGAAGCACAATGTAAAGCGCTTTGGGTGCCTGAAAAGGGTGCAAAAAGCGCTATTTAAATGCATGCCATTTACCATTTACTTTGATAATATTCAGTTTATTTTCTGCAGAAATATGCAGGTGTTGCTTCTGTTCCTGCTGATGACGACCAAGTGTCTGTTCTGAAGAGAGCCATCAGTAAAGGAGACTCAGAAACAGTGGAACATCTGTTGGACAATGGTAAGACACAAAATAATGACAAATCAAGAGTAATGTTACTGCACTGTTTGCCTATATTTAAAAGAAAACTTTATTGTTGTAATATATTATTGACTATAGTCACAACTGTGCCATTAAATGTGACTCTGTGTGGTGCTATTTCCTGTTGTCTTCAGGGCTTGATGTGGACGCCAGGCTGGACTTTGAGTGGACTCCTCTGATGTGCGCCGTGAGTGTGGCCAACTATGACTTGACCAAGATGTTACTGGACCGAGGAGCGAGCGCCAACTTCAGCAAAGGTCAGAGACATGGACAACAGGGCTTCAGTGTGTGTGTCTACTGCAGAAACAGAGACACAAAACTCTCTTTCTGTAGGAGATATAAATACAATTTGAAGAGAGTTTCAAAACTTGGATGTGTTGCTAATATATCATATAAGAAGTTGTAGCCGCGAGAGGCTGGAGGTGCAGCTGTAAATTGCTGCAGGAAACAAACGGTTTCTGCTCCTGTTTAATGCTGTGGAGAAGAAGAATTAAATGTTTTAATTTCTAAAGTAAGAGCTGTAAAATGCTGACTCTGGAAACAGCTTTGTTTCAGAAAAAAGGTTAATTTAAGATGTTTTCTGGAACAAGACATAATTAAGTATTGTCCAATCAACAGACTGCAGTGTTTAGTTCCACCTTTTGAAAAACCACATACTTGGACCAGGGCTGAAGCGTCCCCAAAGTAGAACAGAGCAGTTCTGAAAAAAAAAACTTACCCGACCTGCACTTTACAGCTCAGACACGTGGCAATTATCTCATTATTAAAACCTGTCCAAGTCCATCTCAGACTTCTTTAAACTTATCTAAAACTTATCCAAATCCATCTAAAACTTGTCCAAATCCATATCAAACCAGTTTAGACCTACTTAAATAACCACACGTCTCTAAGGAGAACATGGGGAACAATAAGACTGCAAACTAAATGTATAGTATTGACATTTATTATAACACAGAAGCTGTGCACAAATATCTCAGCATTACCCTGTACAGTAGAGAATGAGAATTGGAAAGTAAAATATTGTCCAGCAACAGACAACATCAGCTGTTTATCGGAGGCTTTATGGAGTGTTTTTTCTGCAGCTGATAAGTCTCTGTGCTAGATTCCTGTCAGCGTCTCACATGTGTCGCTCTTCTCTGTCACTGTTTACGCTCCGTCTGACGGCAGTAAACCCCCCCACCCCATTTGCGTCGGCACAGAGCTGGAGTAAATAAACCCAGAGCCTGAGAATGGCCCAGAGCCACCGACAGCGGCGTTATCAATCACCGAGACGATCTGCATTTGGACTAACGCCACCCGGACGTGACCAGGGCTTAATCATTTCCTTCACCTGCCTCCAGCGACGGCAGCCATGTGGATGAAACGCTCACAAAACAGAAAAACTGGGATAATTCACTTCAGACACAAACAGCAGTGGTGCCGACAGAGCGCCAGGGATTTTTAAAACGCACATTTAACAGAACTGCTAGTGTTTTTTGTAAAGCAAAACGAAAAACGTAGAGAGTGTGACAGAACCAAGCCTGCATTCATTATTTTTGTTTTCTGGCTATTATTTTGTGAATTACAAACACTCCAGTGTCTGTCTCCACTGCATTAAACAGGAGCAGGAATTTAGAATTGAACAGGTTATTGTTAGATTTAGGCAGGTTTTAGATAGACTTGAAAGAGTGAGGCCATAAAATGTAGGAAACTGCTGTAGCCGCTAAATTTAAAGTGTAGAAAATGGGAATACAACAGAATACTCTTCTTCTACCGTTTACTGCAGCTTGATACAAATACTTCTAGCATGTATCTTTGCTTCAAGAATTTGAGGAAGATTTCAAGATAAAACTGCTCCATCCTACTCTAGAGTTTTCTGCGTTAATTCATCAGTACTTTTCATCCACAGATCACTGGACAGTGTTGATGGCCAGCTGCACAGCCTCGGCCTCTGAAGACAAGATCTCCAGCTGCGTCCAGCTCCTCCTGTCGAGGAACGCTGATCCCAACCTGGCCGACAGGTGCGACTTCATTAATGCAATAATGTGTTATGTGCCAGTATTTAACCCTAACCCTGCAGGATTAAACAGTTTGTTGTTGGACTGTTAGAGCCGCATTAAGCTTTAAATTTGAAATAAAACTCTTCCCTGTGCTCACATCACAAGGACACGTGACCCGCAGTGTTCGTAGGTATTACACACTGGTTTATGCAAATGAGTTGTTAGTTATTTTGATTAATATAAAGACGTGTACGCTGCTCCTTTTACATAAAATAATGAATAATCTTTACGCTGCAAAGAAAGTCATTTAAGCTGATGCATTAATCTCTTCTGTCTCTGTTTGTGTCCACCGCGGCAAAAAAACACAAGACGAGACAGAACAGGTACAGACTGCTTTTTCAAACTTTTCTAACCTTTTTCTGGAGAATAACCTCTAAAGTATCCCTCGGTTGTCGTCAGAAGAAGCCTCTCTCGTGACTCTCCTGCAGCAGCCGCTACAGAGTCTGTGCTCTTCTCAAAGACGTTAGAAAAAGAACAGCCACAGGCCCAGCTTCATGCTAAAGACTCTTAACCATTGCATAATTAAACGTCTGAATGTTATATTCTATTTTTGGTTCATGTGGAGTCTTTAGTTTATGGCGGGACAAGGACTTGTCAATGTGTGAGAAACACAGTGGTAATACATTTTTGACATTACCATAGTCTTACTGGCTACCATTTCAAACTTTTAAGAGCTGTGCTGTTTACCGTGGTGGAGTGAAACCGAACAGAAAGAGGTTTATCTAAAATATTTACAAATGGTGGATCATTACTTTACGGTCAATCAGTCAGTGTTTGTTCTCGGCTAAACCAAACTTCTCACAAAAGACACTTGGGCTATTCTTCCTGACCGCCTTCACACGACACAGTCTTTGTAGTAAATGTCCTGGATTCCTGCAGCGGACAGTAGATCTTACTCTAAACTGTCTTCACACGACAGAATCTTTGTAGTAAATGTCCTGGATTCTTGTGGTGGAACAAACGGAGGTCAGATTTTCTCAAACATGTGAATATTTACCCCCAGTGGCTGCTGCTGTTTATGTCTCTGTGACCCCCACCCACACCGAGGCTCCAAACACGCACAGATGTACCCGTCCTGGAGTGACAGATCCATTTGTTCATAAACAAAACATTTGAGGCAATTTTGAGAGGATTTTATGAGAAGACTCTGTGGAAATAAAGGTTTACATATGAACGAATAAAATCATTGAGTCACGTTTAGGTCTGAACTGATTTTTGGACAGTTCATGGTTTAAGAGAAAGTTTTGACATGGTTTTTGATGTTCAGGTCAGTCTAAGACATGTTCAAATCCATCTTAAACTTGTTTAAATCCAACTAAAACCCATTAAAATCTATCTAAAACCTGTTTAAATCCATCTAAAACTTTATAAAGCGCCAGGGTTCCAGACTAACTTCTTTTTAATCACTGTTCCATTACCGTCCCATAAACCAGTTCCAACCGTCCCTAAGTAAATGTCAATCAGCCTAGGGCTGGACGATATGGCCAAATTTTATATCACGATATATTTCTTAATTTCGGTCGATACGATATAATTTCGATATCAATAGCTAATAGCTAAAATTTGCCGCGTTGGAGGTCAGCCTACTACTGCTGTGCTGAGCACTGGTTTCGTGACTCTGCGGTGTACGTCATCACAAAAGTAGCCAATGGTGTTCTGCTCTTTCTGACGCATGGCTGAACGTCAGTCAGTGACAAATGCTGTTATATTATTATTATAATATATATTATTATATTGAAATATTGAAAATGTGTTTAATAATCATATCACCTTTATTGAAAAAAAAAATATTGCGATATATATTGATATTGAATTATTGTCCAGCCCTAAATCAGCCCCATTAATTTATTTAAAATATAGGCTAACGTTTGTCCATTTGTAATTTTTTAAACAATCACAAATCAAATTCTACATGTGTTTACATACAATTTAATTTGCTAATAAGGTTAGGTACCTTGGTGAATATTAACAAAGTTTACTTAAAATCCTCAATAAATTTGCCTCTGATGGATTTTTGTGTTCAATAATTAGTTCTGTTTAACTCACCTCGGTTTTAAATGAACAGCAAAGTATTAAAAACGCTGAAACCGCTCTGGTGTCCGCTCTACTGCTGGACATGTTAACCAGCGGCACTAACGTGGCTCCCTTGTTGAGAAACGGCTGTTTAGTGTCGCCTTTAAACTAACATTATGCCTGTGAACCCTGCCCTTGAAATTGAACTCAAGCAACAGTGGACCAGACTAACTTCTTGGTATAGAACAGACTGTTAGTCGCAGCTGGCCAGGTTACCCTGGTTTCACACCGAACCATCCAGAGAAATGGAGGAATGTGAGTGTGGTTTGATTTGAGCTGTACACCTCCTGCTTCCATTGCGTCTGACGTCTGAAAATCAAAGCGATGATTACCCACAGCTGTGTCGCAGCGTTCGGCTGTAAACATGGCTCTGTCATCTCTCTCACATCAGCTCCATGTGGGGTCTGTTGGCTCCATCTGGGACGGTTTCCCTTCAGCTGCAGCAAACCTGGGCTGTTCCACCACCGGACCTTCTGGACCCTCTGGACTTTAACTTACAGTGCTGTATTGTCTCTATTGACTGATAAAAGTTAGGTTTTAGCTGGACCTGGAAATGGAGCAGGTATATATTAACAGTATTTTCTTTTCCTTCATAAATGTGTTTTTTTCTAAATTGTAGAAAAACAGACTCTTAAATCCATTCAAGTGGAAAAAAAAGAAAAGATAACTATTTATGTACAGCTACATAAAATCAAGATAACAAGCAGTAACTAACAGTGGATTAGTCGCTGTGTGACCAGGACAGACTCCAGAGAGGACACAGTCTGGAGTTAACATTGGCTGCAGATAGTTTATTGTCGATGTAATGAGTAGCCTGGACAGAATGAACTTCAGAGATGGACAGGCAGAGGGACAGGCAGAGGGACATAGAGGGCAGGACACAGGCAGAGGGACATGAGGACAGGCAGAGGGACATGACAGAGGACAGAGCAGACAGGCAGAGGGACATGTAGAGGGACAGGCAGAGGGACATGTAGAGGGACAGGCAGAGGGACATGTAGAGGGACAGGCAGAGGGACAGGCAGAGGGACATGTAGAGGGACAGGCAGAGGGACATGTAGAGGGACAGGCAGAGGGACATGTAGAGGGACAGGCAGAGGGACATGTAGAGGGACAGGCAGAGGGACATGTAGATGGACAGGCAGAGGGACATGTAGATGGACAGGCAGAGGGACATGCAGAGGGACATGTAGATGGACAGGCAGAGGGACAGGCAGAGGGACAGGCAGAGGGACATGTAGAGGGACAGGCAGAGGGACATGTAGAGGGACAGGCAGAGGGACATGTAGAGGGACAGGCAGAGGGACATTTGTTTGTTTGTTTATTTGAACATGTAAATAAAAAAATAAAAATAAAAAATACAAATAAAAATTTATATTCATACAATCATGCATAATATTTATACAATTAAAATAACAGCCAAATTAAGTCATGTACTTCTCAGCACAATCTTTCCATATTATTGTAGATAATTCAAATTAGAAATTCTCATGTTCAAAAGGAGTAGGAAGAAGTTCATAACAAACTTTTCAAGTCCTACCCCATTTCTCTAATCTTATCCTTTAATTAAATACAAACAATTTGATGCTTCGCTTATATATACATCCTATATCTACCTACCTTCTGTTCACATAAACCTATTCATAGATACAGATGCATACACACACTCCCATTTTTTTTTCTCTCTTTTCCATTTATCTATAACAAATCAAATAATAACACCTCCATACTTTACTTAACATGTAGACCAATGAACCTGTATACAATACTATCACCTCAAGTCCTTTTCGTATCCATTTAGTATATTCAGTTTAAATAATCTTTTAAAATTACTCATTGTTTTACATGATTTCATCTCTTCACTGCAGCTCTTCCATACAATAACTCCTTTGGTTGTGATGCATTGATATTTAGAATTTGTTCTTATAGATTTCTTTTTAAATACATATGTTCCTCTTAAGTGATAATTGCTCTCTCTCATTTGAAACAACCCTTGAATACTGTCAGATAGTTGCTGATTATTTATTTTATACATAAATTGTGCAGTTTGAAATCAACAATATATGAGATGGACAATGGACATGAAGATGGACATGAAGATGGGTAGATAGATGGACATGGACATGAGGACATGTGATGGACGAGGACAGAGGATGGACATGTAGAGGGAGATGTAGATGGACATGCAGGGACAGGACATAGGACATACAGAGAGGGACATGTAGATGGACATGTAGATGGACATGAGATGGACATGTAGATGGACATGTAGATGGACAGGCAGAGGGACAGGCAGAGGGACAGGCAGAGGGACAGGCAGAGGGACATGTAGATGGACATGAAGATGGACATGAAGATGGACATGTAGATGGACATGTAGATGGACAGGCAGAGGGACATGTAGATGGACATGAAGATGGACATGTAGATGGACATGCAGAGGGACAGGCAGAGGGACATACAGAGGGACATGTAGATGGACATGTAGATGGACAGGCAGAGGGACATGTAGATGGACATGTAGAGGGACATGCAGAGGACAGGACAGAGGGACAGAGGGACATGTAGATGGACATGTAGATGGACAGGCAGAGGGACATGTAGATGGACAGGCAGATGGACAGGCAGAGGGACATACAGAGGGACATGTAGATGGACAGGCAGAGGGACATACAGAGGGACATGTAGATGGACAGGCAGAGGGACATACAGAGGGACATACAGAGGGACATGTAGATGGACAGGTAGATGGACATACAGAGGGACATACAGAGGGACATACAGAGGGACATACAGAGGGACATGTAGATGGACAGACAGAGGGACATACAGAGGGACATACAGAGGGACATACAGAGGGACATACAGAGGGACATGTAGATGGACAGGCAGAGGGACATACAGAGGGACATGTAGATGGACAGGCAGAGGGACATACAGAGGGACATGTAGATGGACAGGCAGAGGGACATACAGAGGGACATGTAGATGGACAGGCAGAGGGACATACAGAGGGACATGTAGATGGACAGGCAGATGGACAGGCAGAGGGACATACAGAGGGACATGTAGATGGACATGTAGATGGACATGTAGATGGACAGGCAGATGGACATACAGAGGGACATGTAGATGGACAGGCAGAGGGACATACAGAGGGACATGTAGATGGACAGGCAGAGGGACATACAGAGGGACATGTAGATGGACAGGCAGAGGGACATACAGAGGGACATACAGAGGGACATGTAGATGGACAGGTAGAGGGACATACAGAGGGACATGTAGATGGACATGTAGATGGACATGTAGATGGACAGGCAGATGGACATACAGAGGGACATGTAGATGGACAGGCAGAGGGACATACAGAGGGACATGTAGATGGACAGGCAGAGGGACATACAGAGGGACATGTAGATGGACAGGTAGATGTGGTATGTGCTTTACCAGGTGAGTCTCCTGTCAGTCACAGAGAAAGACCAGTTCATTTAGAGCCGGAGGATCATTCTTGTTATTAACGAGTAAACCTGTCAGTATCTTCAGCATGTGTTAAACATTCCTAACACTAAATTTATGAGTATTTTGCATTATTTACTCTGGGACTTCCCTAAAACCTGTTAATGACAAGTGTTAGTGATGAATAACTCGTACTTTCCCAGCTCTGTCCGAGTTATTTATTGTTTTTTTTTCTCTCTGCGTCAGTTCATTGATAACACAGGATCCTGCAGCTGAGGTTAGTTATAAACTTCAACAAATACCTGCCCTCCCAGACCCTCCCAGCTGTATGGTTTAGATTTAGGGACTTGGAACAGGTTTTTCATAGATCTTCAGGCTCCATGTGTCCTCATAACCATTGTTGATTCAAATCAGACAGACCCTCCCAGCTGTATGCCCTCCCAGCTGTATGCCCTCCCAAATCTTTTGACTTTTCCTCCCAGCTTGGAGACCTCCCAGCTTTTCTCACGCCTCCCAGCTGTACGCCCTCCCACCCGCAGGCCCTCCCAGCTGCAGGCCCTCCCACCCGCAGACCCTCCCAGCCGCAGACCCTCCCAGCTGTATGCCCTCCCAGCTGCAGACCCTCCCACCCGCAGGCCCTCCCAGCTGTACGCCCTCCCACCCGCAGACCCTCCCAGCCGCAGACCCTCCCAGCTGTATGCCCTCCCAGCTGTATGCCCTCCCAGCCGCAGACCCTCCCAGCCGCAGACCCTCCCAGCTGTATGCCCTCCCAGCTGTATGCCCTCCCAGCCGCAGACCCTCCCAGCTGTACGCCCTCCCAGCCGCAGACCCTCCCAGCTGTATGCCCTCCCAGCTGTATGCCCTCCCAGCCGCAGGCCCTCCCAGCTGTATGCCCTCCCAGCCGCAGACCCTCCCAGCTGTACGCCCTCCCAGCTGTACGCCCTCCCAGCCGCAGACCCTCCCACCCGCAGACCCTCCCAGCTGTACGCCCTCCCACCCGCAGACCCTCCCAGCTGTATGCCCTCCCAGCTACAGGCCCTCCCAGCTGTACGCCCTCCCAGCCGCAGACCCTCCCACCCGCAGGCCCTCCCAGCTGCAGACCCTCCCAGCTGTACGCCTCCCAGCTGTACGCCCTCCCACCCGCAGGCCCTCCCAGCTACAGGCCCTCCCAGCTGTACGCCCTCCCACCCGCAGGCCCTCCCAGCTACAGACCCTCCCAGCCGCAGACCCTCCCAGCCGCGGACCCTTCCAGCCGCAGACCCTCCCAGCTGCAGACCCTCCCAGCTGTACGCCCTCCCACCCGCAGACCTTTCCAGCTGCAGACCCTCCCAGCCCTCAATCCCTGAAAGGGCTGTTTTATCACTTAGTGATTAAAAAAACTCTGTTATCCCCAAAACAAGCTTCCATTATGGGTCATTTGTCTCCTACAGCGTCTATCACAATTACTTGCACATGCCGAATTATGCAAATTAGGAAATGACATTATTTAACTTGCTGTAACTTTTAGGAAAGCCAGTCGCTACTTTCCTTACAGAGGAGTAGGCAACACTGTCTGATCTGTAAAATAGTCTCTGATATGATTTTGTTTTTTTCTCGTCTGATTGCAGGTCTCACATGACGTGTCTGATGCTGGCCTCCAGAGACGGTTACAGTAAAGTTATTAATCTGTTGGTGTCTCACGGAGCAGCCGTCAACGCTCAGGATTTAAACGGGTTCACTGTGAGTTCGACCAGGACTACCCCAGGACTAAACCAGATCTTAAGCAGGTCTTAACCAGGTCTTAATCAGGACTAAACCAGGACTAAACAAGGACTAAACCAGGACTAAACCAGGACTAAACCAGGACTAAAGCAGGTCTAAACCAGGACTAAACCAGGTCTAAATCAGGTCTAAACCAGGACTAAACCAGATCTTAAGCAGGTCTAAACCAGGACTAAACCAGGTCTTAAGCAGGTCTAAACCAGGTCTAAACCAGGTCTAAAGCAGGTCTAAAGCAGGTCTAAAGCAGGTCTAAAGCAGGACTAAACCAGGTCTAAACCAGGTCTAAACCAGGACTAAACCAGGTCTAAACCAGGTCTAAACCAGGTCTAAACCAGGTCTAAAGCAGGTCTAAACCAGGTCTAAACCAGGTCTAAAGCAGGTCTAAACCAGGACTAAACCAGGTCTTAAGCAGGACTAAACCAGGTCTAAACCAGGACTAAACCAGGTCTAAAGCAGGTCTAAAGCAGGTCTAAACCAGGACTAAACCAGGACTTAAGCAGGTCTTAAGCAGGACTAAACCAGGACTAAACCTAGAACTGTAACCTTGATAAACCACTGCTAACTCAAGACCAAAATGAAAGGGGGTGAAGCCTTTCTAAAGGATGTTTGTGCAGGCTTTGTGCTTCGCGGCGCAGTACGGCCGAGAGGAGTCCGTCCTGAAACTGCTGCAGCTCGGAGCCGATAAAACCATCCCAACCAAAACTGGGAAGACCCCCACAGACCTCGCCGATCAGTTCAGACACACACAGGTGGGTGTTTTGAGGACTTACCTGGAAGAGTGTGCATCACATAAATCAGTGCAGCCTGGTCTCAGATCCACCTTCAGGACAGTTTAGCTTGTTTCCATTAGAGATGCTCGGATCAGCATTTTTGGGGCCGATCACCGATCACCAAAATCATGCTTTGCCGATCACTGCCGATCAAAGAATGGCAGGGGAATGGGAATCCTTTATCTATAATCAGAGCAGAGTTTGCACCATTTGTAGAAATGAAACTAACTCTAAATTAACTGTATTGAGAAAAAAAAACTGTTGACGGTTGGTTTAGTTTCTCATTCTCTGCATATTCAGTTGTATGGTGTGTTCTAAGATGCCTAATCATGTTAATGGTGTTAAAATGACGTTGCTTGCTTCTAACTCGAGGGATTTCATCACGACATACATTGCAAATGGCTAACTTTAGGTCTTTATCGGACACTTTGATAAACTTCCAGACGGGAGAGCTCATGTTGCCACTGACGAGCTCCGCTCTGCTGGTGTGTACCTGTGCTGCGCGCCGTGCATGCACGTGTGAAAAAGTCGCATGATTTACGGCTTTTTTGATCGGAGCTTTTGGGGTTTGCCGATCAAGCTATTTTTAGTCAATATCGGCCGATCATGATCGATGGCCGATCAATCGGAGCATCACTAGTTTCCATGTTTGTACTGTACAACAGTCTTTCATACACAAATGAATAAAAGCTTAATTTAGCAAGGAAATATTAATTACCTTTTGTCCTGTTCTCAGATTGGGAGGATCCTGAACGCCGCCTCCAACCAAACCCATAGTGTCTATCCTTTCTTCTCCTCAGGTGAATCCAAGGAATGGTAAACACATTAAAGTTTTCTCTCACATTATGTTAAATGGATGAGTTTTCTGTGGCTTCTTTTCCACCTTCACAATCTTCAAATGTCACAATATTCAGTGCATTTTATCCTGTTTTACTGTTGGGAACTCAAACTCTTTTAAGAGCTGAGACAGGGTGCAGCTTCTCCCCCAGAATCTCTGCTAATGTGCAACTTAATGTGCTGCAAGTGGTGACTGTTTTTGTTAAAGAAAATAATGAAGCGGCTCTTGTGACTCAAAAACTCTGTCCCAGTGCTCTTCCACAAGAAAGCCACCTCACTTCAGTATAAGAGCGAAGTCTGTGCTCCGCGTTCGTCTCATCACCGAGCTGCTTAGATATATACGCAAGATAAGGCATCTACTTTCATGTGGTTAACAACTTTATTCACAACTTTCAAAACTACACTAAGACTTAAGACTGACTGAAGGAGTGAAGTGTAGAAGAAAGGTTCCAACTAAAGTAAACTATTTTAAAATAAAATACCTGAAAGATTGTAATTGTCTATAAAATAATAGTAAAAAAAAAACAGATTTTACTTTGTGGACTGGCAGCATATGAGCCAGGAGATTAGGAGTCGGCAAGCTTTCAATAACCTTTAGATTTATCCACAATGTGGTTTATGCAGCTGTAGAAGCATCAGCAAATAATTTCACAGGCCATCGTTTATTAATCTAATTTTTTTATATATACCGGTAATCTCAATTGTAACCACAAGAGTGTCTGTTGATTAGGAAAAAAGCTTTCCTTAATGGAAAATGTGCTTGAAATTTGAAAATAAGTGTCAAAGAAAAAGTGGTTTGATAAATCTTCTTGTGTAGCGGTGCCCCCTACTGGACGCTGAGTGAAGTGTCTGTGCAGCAGGTGGAGCCTCAGACATAAACAATAACAAACCTCAGAGCTGTGTGTTTATTCCCTTCAGACACAGAGTAATTATCTCTAAACGCTGCGGGCCGCTCTGTGTGACAGGCTCCGACTCTCACAGCCTCTAAATATCTTGTTTAAAGACACTGTGTCAGGCCCTGAACTCACCAGGACTTTTCCTACAGCCGTTTGATCCTCGTGAACTGAGAAAGAGAAGTGCTTCCTCCTACTCCAGCGTTTCTCAAGAGGCCAAGGGTTAAAACCTAAGAACTGAGAAAAAAAGGTGATCTCATTAGTTACTACGGGACAAGGGGCTGACCTTTGAGTGAGCAGGACGAGCAACAACAAAAAAAAAACTTTGTGAAGAATACAGCCATAGACTTTCTCACTCTCCGTCATTTTGACGGACGGAGCCGTAAAATTTCCGTCCTCGTCTATTATTACCTGTCATTTTTAATTTTCATACTATAATAATACTTGTAATATGCTTTTTGTTTTACTCACATTTTAAGAAATTTCAAAACAAGCAGAGATTATTAGTTTTATTTAAGAACAACAGATAACGTTAATTACAAAAAAGTAAAAGGATATTTTGTGATTGAACTCTAGAGCAGGGTTTTTCAAACTTTTTGTGTGTGTGGACCACTATTTGTAATAAAAAAATTTTGCGGACCACCTCATAACACACATAATAAAATGTCTACACACAATCTTACCTGAATTAATCCGCACCTCTAAATAGGCTTACTAGCACTACTATAGTCATCACATCAGTGTGCAACAGGCTTGTTAAAAGAAGGTTTACTGCACACAACGGCTGCCACATATTTAATTTATTTATTTACTCATGTGCCCGAGGGCATAATCAGGTTAATTTGAACAACAGGCTTATTTCCATAGCAATGGAACACTTGGATAGTCAACATTTCAAAACCTTTGGCATTTCTGAAAAAAACATTCTGAAAAAAACATTTCAGAAACACGAGAGCAACAAAACGGAAAACAAATGGAAATTAAAATAACAGGTCTCTCCACAACCCCCCACCCCCTCTTTTTTATTGTCAACTTGACAATCTAATGCAAATGTTATATCAATATAGACCTACATATTCTTTTAATTTTTTTTATGGGAATTTCCTGGTAAAATAAAGGTAAAATATTATTTTATTTTGCCTTTCCACGGACCACCTGCAGTACCCTCACGGACCACTAGTGGTCCGCGGACCACAGTTTGGGAATGACTGCTCTAGAGCACGCGGCATATTACACAATATGATTTTGTTTTAGCTTTTTTCACTTTTATTTACAATATCAGAACTATTTGTCGATTTGAAAAAACTAGCTCAGCTGCCGTGACCTTTTTGCATCTGAAGGCAGCGTGACAAAGATAACACGATTCAAGATAATTGCTGATTGATATATGTACATTTGCCACCAACTGGTCAGGAGTAGGAATTACAATAGATCACCCTCAGAATAATTCGTCAAAATGACGGATGACATTCAGATTTTTCAGTCCCTGCTAAAAAAAAAAACGTCAATGATGGAAAATATTCGGTCACTGCGACCTCTGAATACAGCATCCTGATACGTGCACTATCTGTGTCGGCAGTAGCTCAGTGGGTAGAGCGGCCGTCCTTCGACCGGCGGGTGGGCGGTTTGATCCCCGCTCGAAACATCCCAAAACATCCTAACATCCCGCTCTCCCCCACATACTGTCGTTGTGTCCTTGGGCAAGACACTTAACCTACATTGCCTCCAGTGAGTGTTCTGTAACACTGGTAAATAACTTAATGTATGTAAAGCGCTTTGAGTTCCTACAACAGTAGGTGGAAAAGCGCTATATAAAAAATAAAATGTATTATTATTATCTACCCATTATATAAACATTGTTTTAAAATATAAATGTGGAATATTCATTAACTACTGCTCTGATTTTTAAACCCTGTTTTCTTTTTTTTTAGCACCAACAAACTGGACGACCTGGAGCTGCTGCTTCACGGTTTAGACCTGGGCTCCCTCACTGACATCATCAGCGTGAGTTTTATTACCCGTCTTTTTTCTTATCGGCTTCACGCTCAGATTACAATCATCTCCAAACACAGCTGCTTCTTGGAGACACTTGGACGAAGAGTCGTTTACATATTTTTAACAACGATGCGTAATGGCTCCTGTATCTTCTGTTGAGCTGAATCAAACCAGGGTCAGGTGTTCCATAAGGTGTATACAACTCTGAAAATACTTGTTAAATCTGTATTATTTTACTACAAATTGGGATTTCACAAAGCTTTTTTGAATAGACCCTTTATTGGTCAAGAAAATAAAGTAAAAGCGACTCAAAAGACAAACTATTGCTTGAAGTTTTTATAGATTTTAGTGGGTATTTTGTCCACAGGTGTTATAAGCAGAGAGGGTTAGGGTTAGCCTGTAGCTGACCGTTTGTTGCAGTTTTGAATGAAATAAGAAAATTAGAATGGTCTAAAGTCATGTCACTCAGATGCTCAGAAATAGTCCTGATGCTTGAACAAAGAGAGCAGACGTTAGAAATATGTGATAAATGTTTTGATTCAGTGGAGACTCCTCCTGATGAGGGTCCGTCTGCGTCTGAGCAGCAGCTGGAGGAGTTTCACTGAACACTCACTGTCTCTGTTCAAAGGACCATGACATCACCTGGAGTCACCTGCTCACCATGGACCAGGACGACCTCCACAAGGTGATTAATGTCTGACACAAACAGAACTGAAGAAAGGGGTAAATCCCTGCTTAACTTTTAATATAACCTTTAAATACTTGATTGTATTCAATACTTACACTTTCATTTCATTTCATTTTCATTATTTTGGTGATTTGGTTTTGGAGAAGTCTTGGAAAATGACTGGCTATGGAAGTGTCTAAGCACATAAAAATACTTTGAGATTAAAACTAGAATAGAACAGTGAAAATACAAGCCTGTTAATAAAAACAAAGTACAAGAAAGTCATTTAAATAGTACTAAACTAAATAAAGACTTGTGTTAAAAACCAGTGCAAAGAGATGGTTGTGAGACGGAGTTCTTGGTGAATGTCCCTCAGATCGGGATCACAGACCCAGTGGACCAGCAGAAGGTGCTGAGGGCAGTGCAGCAGATGGAGCTGGACAAAGTGGATCTGGAGACGGTCAGTCGACTGGGAGCGGCCAACGCAGGGTAGGAATCACTTTAGTGAATCTGTGACCAGTCGTGTGAGGTTTTAGTGAGTCTTTCCTATTTTGGGGCCATTGTGATACTAATCTACATCACTACGTAACAGGAAACCAGGCTGAAATCAATCAGTGTTTATATATTAGACCTTCCACGGAGCCTTATGCTGCTCCTTTGGCTGTGAAGGAAGAGGGCTGTACTCTGAGCTCCACACTTTCACACATTCAACTTGGATTTAATGAGGCTTGTTTTACCCGGACTCTCCCCTTTTAACATTTTTTTTGTGTTCATTTATAGATAGTCCGGTGGTTTTACTGAGAAGTGTAGGAAGTGTTCTTCACCACAACAAACTGGTATAAAGACCACTTTTCAGCTGGATCCTCCACAATCATCTTCAACTCTCCAGCTTTACGTTTATAATCTTAGCTCATTTCTCAGACTGTCAGTGTGTTAGATTAGAACAAATGTAACTGAAGGTACATCCAAACATAACAGGAATCACTGCAGAGAGAAAACACTGTGTGACAGAACACGTCTCAAACTGTTTGTGAATCGTATTTAAAATTGTCCCGTTCGAGTCTGGTCTGATAAACCTGTCGTTGGGAGAAAACCCTCGACCCTCCCCTGTTTAGAGCCGTCCAGTGGAAGTCATCCATCAGTCTGTGAGAGTTTCCCTCAGCTCGGCTCTGAAGCAGCTCCTGATGGTTTAAACGCCGGCTGTGGTGATTTGTAAGGTGAGAGTGGACGAGGAAGAGCGGAGAGAACAGAGCCGCGCCTCAGCACTTCATGAATCCTCCACAAAAACTCTTTATCTCAGAAACATAAAGACAGTGAGATGGAGGAAGAAGAGCTCAGTCTGCATCTTCACAAGTTTGGAACAAAACAAAGTAAACATTTAGGTTTGTTTACTCAAAGTAGTTCTCTGTGTTCCCAGCAGCATTTCACTGACCAAATCTCACAACAGACAATTAGAGAACAAACAATACCGTGTATAATGATGCATTAGCCTTGTTTTTATAAAAATCATAAAATGTTTGTGCAACCACCAACATGATAAGCCTCCGAGCACATGGCTACTTTGCATAAACCAACAAAGTACGCTGCAGTGCTGCACAGACACAGTTTCTGTTTGGATAAATGTCCCACCACTTACTAAACCAGTGCATCACAGGGTAATATTAGTGTCTTTAATGTCTGCAGAGTCTTTATGGACATTATTGGAGCTGCTCTGGAGCGAACGGCAGCATTAGCCACAACACAGTGAGCAACGCAGGGTTATTTGATTTAGCTTTGTGGGTATTTTTACATCATCCTAACATTTTTATTTTTACAACATAAACATTTTGTAAGCATCATGAGCTGTTGTTGCTGTGTTGTTTACAGCAGAGCTTCAGCTAGTTACCGGTTAATATTTGTTTAATACATTTGGTTTAAAGCAAAACTAAACTAATTAAAATCTGCAATGGACATTTAAAAGAAACCATGATTAAAACTGGTTTAACACCTGAGTCTAAGTGTTAGAATGTCTCCTCGTTCCCACCGTGGTCCCGTCAGAGTCGGACCCCGTGTCTTTCTCTTGAGGCCCTCATTTGTCTCTGCGAGGATAAACTAACAGCAGGACGTTCCTCTGACAGTGTTTACGCGCCGCTCTAACACCACGTCCCATCACACGGGGAAATGTACCATTAAGATAAGAGCCATTCATTTCCCCAGAGCAGCGGGCCATTTATCATTTAAGGTGGACAGATTTAAGGAGGACTGACGGAGACTCGGCCACCTGCTGCGTTATTAATGAACCGGATCTTTAGGGAAACAAACAGAAGATGTTCACACTCAGTATCCGTCTGTGAGATAAAGACGGGAGGATTTCTGTCGACATCTATAGAAAACTTTTATGGCCAAGCCTTTTTAGTCCCACAGACTTGAGTTGAAATTATGGCTTCCTAATAACAGATAATATTTTGTGTAGTTCTACTTAAATAATTTACATTTTTAATCTTCTCTGTCCCCTTTTTTAAGTCTTGTCTCAATTGTTTTGGCCCTGATGGAATATTCTGTTGTTCAGCTCTAAACCAGGACTAAACAAGGATCTTAGTTTGTCCTTGTTCCTGGTGTCCTCCTCAAAGCCTCTCCCTTAAACCCGTTATCGTCCTCAGTGTGTCACCGATTCAAAAGCTCCATCTGACTCTGAACTGGGTCTTCGTAGAGCTTTACCTGAGTTTAATATTCACTTGCAGACCCGATTCCTCGTGGAAACGCTTGCATTGTTTCCTTCTAAAAGTTGTCCGTGTTCTAGGAGTGAGGAGCTGCACACTTTCCTGCTCAGTGTGAGGCAGCAGTGCTGTTATTTGACGGAGAGCATCCAAGACGTCAACAGCAGATTCCCTCGAAAAGCCTCACAGGTTGTAATTTAACTGTATTTCTGTGATTTATTAGGCTTTTGTCACTGATTTCTGTTTCATTAAAAACCTGAAGCTGGTTTTCTCTCTGGACCCAAACAACGAGGCTCAGGCCGTTTGTAACCAGCTCCTGGTTCAGACCAAAGACCTGCAGAAAGAGCTCACTCTGCTGCGGGACCTGCTCTGTCAGGTAAATACTTGCACTCTCACAGGGAACAGTACAAATGTTAGGAATAGGGCTTCATTTACACTTCACTTATCACATAAATTACATGTAAATTTATATCAGTCCTGCCCAGTAACTTAGAAGGTTGGTGGTTCAATCCCCGCTCCTTCTTTCAAACTTGGACCAAAGAAATGAGGTGAGTACGGGAGTGTTTGTGGTGAAGGCACAAAGGCAGCTTGATATGGTGTGTTACACAGAACCAAGTCTTTACAGGCACAGGTGAGATGAACACCTGCAGAACAAAAATTATAGTTAGTCCATATCTAAAAATACAAAATGTGTTTGTGTGTAATATATATCTATATATAGATATCTATAGATATCTATATCTATATATAGACTTTAAAAGATTGTCCTGTACAATAAGCCGCACATAAACCTATAAAATGTTCACTGAAAATAATAAAGTAGATATAATCTGTAAAACAAATTCTGCTTCACAATCAGGAAGTTACTATGAAGCTCCTGCTGGTACATGATAAATCTTAAAACCCAAGATTTTGCTCAGCCCTGCCTGGAGGTGATTGGTTGAAGCCCCTGTCATTAATGTCCTTTCACCGGGTCATTTTATCCAATCAGAGCAGAGTCTCCTGTAGACGCTGTTTACTGTGACAATTGAACTGGAGAAATACAATAATCAGACTGGAGTAGAATAGAGACATGTTATTATTAATATAGCATTATTACAGAAATGATTTAAATCACTTTAAAGTTCTTCAGTTGGTTTCACAGGAGGCTTCTGTCGTAGAGTAGCAAGAAAAAATAGAGCTAAACAAAATGTAAAACAAAGTAATCTATGAGTTTTATGTTTTTAAACCTGACCCATATCTGTTTCCCTCCGTTCTCTCTTCTTCGTTTAATCGGCCGTGACTTCCTGATTTTGGTCTAAAGTCTGACCTTTCTCCAAACTCTGTTTCACAAATGAACCGAACCTTGGTTCAGTTTGGTCAGGACCGAGACCAAAGGTGTTTGGTCTGAACCACGTCCTGGAGCTTTCACCTGAACATTTGGTTCTAACAGGAAAGTCTAAAAGTCCAGACCATCTCTCAATCAGTCAGACGTATTAACAATCTCTTGCAATCTTTGATCAGGCTGTGTTTAATTGATGTTTTGTTTAATCAATGCTTTGGTAAAGCAAATGCTCCACAATAAAAATGAGTCTAAATATAACTGCTCAGAAGAATCCAGTGTCGGCGAGTGATGGCAGCTGCTCGTCTCAGGCTCCAACACGTTTCCTCTTTTTCTGCTCAGGATTAAAACATGACCGGTGTGTGTCTGACTGTGGCGAGCTGCGACAGGTCTGTGCACCTGACCGGGTTACTATGCAGTTTTTAAACTGGAAAAGTATGGAATTTTATTTGAACAATTTCTTGGTCTGAAAAAGTCTGAACTATTTATTACATTAAATGTTAGAAGGCTCCAATGGTCCAAGCCTGCTTAATTTGTAAATCTGGAAGTTGGAGAGTAGTACATATGCCAGACCAGTAGGGGGTAGGCTTTCTTTTTTTAAAACTTTTGCTAACGACATTATCGGAGTCAAAGGTTTGCCTTATTGTGGAGTGAGAACGCCTTCCTTGCATAAAAGAGAGTCCAATCCACAACACAATCTTTGCAATTACAAGTCATTGTATATTTACAACTAAATTTGGATGCAATCTTCAGGTGCACTCAATAAATACACAAGAATATAAATAAAAGAAAATAGGGTAAATTTTGTTGCGTGAACAGTCTCTAAATCAGATTTATAATTATTTAACAAACAGGATTGGCCATATGAACTTGTAAGGAACCGGCCGAACTCTAATAGAATAGGTTGACCTGACTTTCACAAGTCTTTTTTTGACTCTGCTGTCCACTTGCATCTTTTCTGATTCTCATTTAAAGCTATCTCCTGGGCTCAGTCTTTCTACTTTTCCAAGATGGACTACTGCAAAGAGTACTGGGTACTACAGATAAACTGTAGACTCCATTTACACTGCGCCTTTAATAAATGACTAGCATTTGTTGCCAGCTTCACAGGACTTCAACTCGGTTTGTCTGATGTCTGAGTAATTCCCTCTGACCACTTACAGAAATATGTCCTTGTTTCAGGAAGTTCCTAGACCTTCAGCTTCGCTGCCAGTTCCCAAGTACGAGCTAAACGTCTCATACGTGCCAACTTTCCCCCTCGGTGTGACACTGTGTCACGCTCCGACTCTTTTCCGTTCACTTTAATGAACGCTTTAGTCCTCTGGGACGTGACTCCTCGTCAGACGGGGATTTAACACAGGACGTTGTGGGGTTTTTGAGTCAGACTCGAGCAGTAATAGAGCTGATAATTCTCATGCACTCAGGCTTTAAGTGGGACGGGCCTGAAACTGTCAGAGCAGGGAATAATCCGAGAGTGTTGACCTGCAGCCCTTTCACTTCCTCCACCGGGTCACGTTAGCTCTGGTCACATGGTTTAACACATAACATTAGGCTTAAAAACGTACACCAATTAGATAAAGACAAAACTACACACAGTCCTAACAATATTGATCCAGTTTATAACTGTCACTAGAAAAGGTTGTCTGGATTTTAACTTTTTTTTTAAATTAGTTAAGTTACTGATAGCTTTACTTGGTACTTGTTAGTATCGGAGCCCCCTGTACTCGTTTGAGCTCCTCTGATACGGCTGTTCTCAGTAGTGTTCCCATTTTCTTTTACAGCACTGTTTGGAAATAATGGACAAT
The DNA here is from genome assembly GCA_024416835.2 of Perccottus glenii. Lineage (NCBI taxonomy): Eukaryota > Metazoa > Chordata > Actinopteri > Gobiiformes > Odontobutidae > Perccottus > Perccottus glenii. The sequence goes on from CM044563.2 coordinate 1,545,356, forward strand.
AAATAAAATGAAACCAAAGCAAAACTGCAAATGATCTGTGAAAACCAAGAGGCGTCGGGAATCATTTCAAAAAACAAAAAGATTTCTTCTCTTAATACTATTTTGTTTTCTCAAGGTTTTGTTGAATTTTGTTCCACTTTACTTTGGCTTTGGCTTTCTGTTTTTTTATAGCAAACAAAAAAGGAATTGGAGATTTGATAAAATAATACAGAACTGTGCAAATGTTTTAGGCAGTAAAGAAAGTATTGTAATTTTTTTTTCAACCTAAAAAAAGTGAGTGGACAAACAAAAGAGTGATTCTTAACATCATGGAGTCTGGTCTGGGTTAGTCCTGTTTGGCCTGGTTCTGTCTGGGATTCCCTAAATGTTTGAACAGAACCTGAGACAGTAAACAACAGGAACTGTTTCTGTTTTGAGCCAAAGAATTTAGAATATTCTAATTCTTTCACTGCGCATTTTCTAAAACTACTAAAAAATAAACATACTTCATACTTTACTTTTTGTATGCACACCTGACTAATACTCAGCTACTGAGCTCAGTACTGTCTAACTATAACAGAACAAGATGAGAGACATTTAAATGAATTCCTGTGTTCAGGTGGACCAGGCCGAGGACTGCTGTCACCTTCCTGATCCTCCGTGTAAACGCAGCTGGAGGCAGGTCCTGAAGAGGGCCACACTGAGCGCGCTCGGAACCGCAGCGCTGCTGCTTGTATTTAAAGCCACAGGTGGAAAAAGTCACCATCTGTAGAAATGTTGATTTAATCAGAAACTGTCCTGTTTGTTGAGGTAGATTGTTTTATTTTGATAATTTTTTTTGCATTTCTTTGATGCTAAGCTTAAAAAAAAAACAGAAATGATATCATTTAATTTTATTTTTTATGCACCTAAAATATGTTTGTTTCTGTATAATTATGTTGTTTTTCTATTTCAAAAAACTAAATAAACAAAAAACTAAAAAACTTTTATTTCATGTTTTTAGTTGCTTTTATTTCATGGTTTAGACGCTTGTTTACGCTGAACTAAAAAGTAGGGCTAGAAAATATATCACAATTTTTCATTTACCGTTATTGCAATCTCTACAAATGCAAAAACAGCTTAAATTAAAATAATGTTACGTTTTTCAGATATTTACTCTTAATTAAAACAATCCTGATTTGAGCCTAAATTTAGCCCTGGTTTACTCTTGGTTTAGTCTCTTTTGGTTTTGAGTTAGCCCCAGTTTTGACCAGAGGAGATCAATACAGAGCCTTGTATTTCTTAATAAATAATTTGTTGACAAATATATTGCAGGTCATATAGTTATCACGTTTATTCAATTCAATTGATTGCTTAAATACAAACAAAACATCAGCAAAACGGTAAGAGTGAAAACAAAGCAGTCTCTGTTTTCATGGCTCCAGTCCACTGCTCCTCGAGGATGTGCCGCCCTTTTACAGGACAAAGATTCTGATATGATTGTGTTTGGCTGTTTACACGAGGAAGTTGTTCTCACTGCTGCTGCGTAGAACAACATTCAGTCTCTGTGCTCCACTAATTCATTCATGTACACATCCATATTGAGGATTCAGAGTTTATCAGAACTGCTCCTGAAATCTAACCTGGTCCAACTGTTCCACAGAACCATCTGGCCCTACAGTCTTTAAATTAATACCTGGAGGTGATTAGATTGATCCAACAGTCTCTACATCTTCAAAACCTAAAACAGGCCCAGACCTGTTGGAGCCTCATCATTGGACACGACGAGCCGGTAAGGCCAGAGTTCAGACACAAATATTTTGCTTGGAGCAGTTAAAGATGGATTCGAGTGAATTTGTAAACCCACTTAAATCAAGCTGCAGCACAAGGTTTCCAGAAATCCTCAGGATTCAAAAAGCTAAACGTTAAAGGGCAATGCAAAAATGATTACCTTTTCTGTGTAATGACTGTAGCAACAGGGTTCACAGTAAAAGGTAGATGCTTTAGATTATGTCCAGTGTTTGGCTTCATGTAAATTCCATCACATTTAGACAGCCGCTCCAAAGTCAGGATAAAATCTGGAGAATAGTGTAAAAGGGGCTTAAGATTGGCTGATACAGATCACGTGTGCTGTAGGTTATTACAATGCAATTTATTTTAATAGTTTGAATATAGCATATTTTTGATACAGCACAGGCAAGTGCAAGTTTTGTGTTAAAATGGGGAGCTGTTTTGTAAATGTCATCAGCATTGAACAGTATTACTGGTTTTCGAATAATGACATTTTAAAATATTCCTAATAACCAGTAATATGTCCCATGTCTATTTGTCAGTTCAACAAAGACAAGTTAAAATGTATTTGTTCTATTTCAATAAAAGAAATTAACATGCTTTTGTTGTGTTTAAAAACTGCTTAAATTTCACATCATTTTGAAAAGGCTTCAAAAAAAACAAAACACAAATGTATCCTGTTGAAGGATTGGGACAGACGTGCAGGGTTCTCATACGTCCTGAAATATCTGGAAATGTATTTAGTTAAGTTATTAATAATGTTTTTAATATTGTGTGTGTAAACTTTTTATGGGTATTTACTTTAAAACTGAACTTACATCCATCTGTGAATTCTCTGAAGCGGCTGTAGTTTCAGTTTTGACCCTCTACAGCTGCTGTAGTTTGAGTTTTGACCCTCTACAGCTGCTGTAGTTTGAGTTTTGACCCTCTACAGCTGCTGTAGTTTGAGTTCTGACCCTCTAAAGCTGCTGTAGTTTGAGTTTTGACTTTCTAAAGCTGCTGTAGTTTGAGTTTTGACCCTCTAAAGCTGCTGTAGTTTGAGTTCTGACCCTCTAAAGCTGCTGTAGTTTGGGTTTTGACCCTCTAATGCTGCTGTAGTTTGAGTTCTGACCCTCTAAAGCTGCTGTAGTTTGGGTTTTGACCCTCTAATGCTGCTGTAGTTTGAGTTGTGACCCTTTAAAGCTGCTGTAGTTTGAGTTTTGACCATCTAAAGCTGCTGTAGTTTGAGTTCTGACCCTCTAAAGCTGCTGTAGTTTGAGTTTTGACTCTCTAAAGCTGCTGTAGTTTGGGTTTTGACCCTCTAATGCTGCTGTAGTTTGAGTTGTGACCCTTTAAAGCTGCTGTAGTTTGAGTTTTGACCATCTAAAGCTGCTGTAGTTTGAGTTCTGACCCTCTACAGCTGCTGTAGTTTGAGTTCTGACCCTCTACAGCTGCTGTAGTTTGAGTTCTGACCCTCTACAGCTGCTGTAGTTTGAGTTCTGACCCTCTACAGCTGCTGTAGTTTGAGTTCTGACCCTCTAAAGCTGCTGTAGTTTGAGTTTTGACCATCTAAAGCTGCTGTAGTTTGAGTTCTGACCCTAAACCTGCCCAAACAAGAATAAATTGTCAGTAAAGCAACCCATTAACCCTTTGTATTTAGAAACAGGAATAAAACTGGGTCTGTTGTCAATTGTATAATGAGAGAACTTGAATTGAAAAGCCTTAAGAACACTGCAGTAACCCAGCCCTCTATAATACTGATGGATGTTTTATTGCACAACTAATTTAATAACCGGTATTTACTTCTCTATTAAGGGTTTAAGTGTTAAACGATTTAAATACTGCTTCTGTGACTGCAAACAAATTACTCCAATTAAACAGGTTAATAATAATTTGGTTGGAGTGCATGTTAATGGCCATGAATCAGATTTATAAGACTTGTCAGATCTTACAGACTTCTAAGATCTGCTGCAAAAACAAAGTTCAATGTGCTTTTTTCTTCCACAGAGATCATGGGAAAAATCTAATTTGCAAACATTAATCTGATCTGCTTCAGGAGCTCGTGGACCTCCAGAACAACTCGCTCAGATCAAAGATGGAGGAAATACTCTGTGACAGTACTACAGATTTCCCCGAAAGACTTCAAAAAGCTCTGCACAGATAATCCCACCGCGCTGGGCTTCATCAGGCTTTGAGAGAGCATAGTTTTCTCTCCCGCCTTTGTTTTTGGAGACATCATTCCTGAGTTATTACTGAGCAGATGAGGGTTTGTATAAGGCTGTAAAATAACAGTGTGTCATGCTTCTGCGGATCAGAAATATTTGGCACCTGTGCGATAGTTGGGTACGGCACTGGGGCATTTTCACCTTTCACATAAGATTTAGGGCTTAATCAAACAAAATCCACCGCTTTATTTACATGGTCTGAACTGTATTTTTGCATCATATATTGTCCTGTTAGTAGCCATTAGCAGTCTAAAGTTTATTCTATTTACAGAGTTTCTACTAAATACTTAATGATTTATTTGGTATTACCTATAAACCAGGAAACTAACAGGTTTTATGTAAATACAAATTATTTTCCTGTTCTTAGTCTTAAAATTGTTTCCACCAAAACAACCTTTATTGCACATATTTAGATTTTAGGATGGTCATTTTAAGTGTTTTTGGACCATGGCTCTATCCAACAATCATGGCTTAAATAATTCCAAATGTCCAGCTGGTAATGCTCTTAGTCTATTTCAGTGGCAGTTCTCCATTTTTTCCACAAATTTCCTTTTTAGAATCTATAGTGTTTAAAATAATAAAAGTAGTGTAAATGTCTGCAATGAAGATGATTCTTCTTTCATTCCCGGGGTTTTAGAGCTGATTAAGGTACTGTACAGGTGCAGTAGGTCAGTGGTAGAGCGGCCTTCGACCTGCGGGTGGGCGGTTTGATTCCCGCTCGAAACTAGTGATGGGCAATAATGAGGCTCACAGACGGCTCTTTAAATAATGTTTTAACTATGAACTTGACTGCAATACGTGTAAAAACACGTTATTTTTTGCCAATGGAATATCAATTTGGCATTTTTTCGCTACAGACATTGACTTTTGCATAAACTGGTCCTTTATAGAAGACTGCGTTGCTGGGGGTTGCAGAGTAGGCCTACTTGAGTGATTACATCTTTAACTGTGGAGGTGCTGGCTCCAGGTGCTCCACCACCTTCACTAGTTTAAAGAAGCTCCGATAGCTTCACAGTCGGTGCACAGTTCACATAAACCGGTGTAGAACCGGCAACCCTCCTTCTAATATATATATCATATATATCTAATATCATTGGCTGACACCTCGTGTATGATTGACAGGAATAAACAGTTGAAACGAATGATTTTTTAACTAAATTAAAATAATATAATATTTTATTATTACATAATGGTTTAATTACTATCAGCTATATTAAAAAAAAAAGAGTCGGCTCTTCAGATTTGTGAGCCGGCTCCTATCGTTCACTTAAAAGAGCCGCGAACGACCCATCACTAACTACTCTAAACATCAGAACATTCCGCTCTCCCCCACATACTGTCGTTGTGTCCTTGGGCAAGACACTTAACCTACCTTGCCTCCAGTGGTGTTCCAGCTGTATCTCTCAAAGCGCGTTAATGTATGTAAAGTGCTGTGAGTGCCTACTACAGTAGGTGGAAAAAGGCTATATATATATATATATATATATATATATATATATATATGTATATATATATATATATATATATATATATATATATATATATATATATATATATATATATATATTAAAAAAATACAAATTAGCATAATAAAAGGATAGCTTAGCAACTTTAGGCACATTGTCAAATTGTCTGACGCAGACCAACATTAATCTAATGTTTTCACTCATTGGGGACTTTAATGGTTGTTGTTATATTGTTCTTTAATTTGGACATTGTCAGTGTCTCGTGACATTGTGCCCAACCACGTGACAAACCACAACGGTTTAATATTTTACAACGGTTAGCATTAGCATAAGCTAATTTTACACTTCGCCGACTCAAGGTTACATTTCACTTCGAGCGCAATTAAACAAGCTTCAAAGAGGTTAAACAACTTTTTATGTACTTTCTGCTTTTTCTTTATTACCACAACTGTCTTAACTTCCATAAAACGTTAAAGAGTAACTGCCCTTTTAAGGCTTTTAAGGGCAGTTACTTTTTTGCGGTTAGCTGCTAGCTCTCTTAATTATAAAATTAAAATGTTTGTAATACTGTATTTTGTTTTCTGTCCTGTTGGCATAACTTCTATTACTACAAAGAAAATGTCTAATTGTTTGATTCGCAGGTGACAGAGGGCAGGGGGTCGCTGCTCCCGGGGCCGCGGACCCGCCTCTGCGCTGGACCCGGTTTGAACGCGTCCCAACCGCCGCTGAGCTCCACTGTTTGGCCGCTTTCCAAAGCTGTCTGCTGTCAAACCAGCCTGAACAGATCCTCCAGACTCATTCCTGAGCCGGGAATCTGCCCACCCCTTGAGTAAAGTCCTTTAAACTGATAGCACATCATCTGCCGCTCCGCACTCGGACTGCTGCTGCGGAAAATGAGCCAGGCATGGTTTTTACTTTTAATCAACTCATCCAACCTCGCTTTTTATTTAACCCAGTTCTGATTGGAGTCTCCTCTCTGCTGTTTTAGGTAGTATTACCTGTGGAAATGCTCCGTCCAGACCCATAAAGGACCGGTTAATATGAACTTATTGCCAAGTGGAATATGTTTTCTTTTATCTGTGGCAATCTGCTGGCTCACAGCCAAGGTCGATGCGTCCTGGTGGTGAGTAATTTCACTTTTAGGCAATTTGAACCACTTTAGCGAACCACAAAGCTTTTAACTATGTCTAAAATGTGTAATCTGTGCCATAAACCTTTCATTAGTTTTAATTTAATAAAAAAAAGCTGATAATCATCTCAACCTGCCATAACTTATTTGTGCAGAGGAATATTTGGACAGATACATATTTAGAAACAATAATTCGATTTAATTTATATTTCTATACCTATTTGCATTTTCTTCATCAGTATTGGATATTTATAGTGTTTCAAAAGCTACATTTAATCCAAGACTCACACAAAGTGATAATGAGAAGATATTTGAGCAGATAAGTGCTTTTGTTCTCACACATTTTACTAATTCTGCTCTAGTTTCTCATCACTTTGCAGGTAGAGTAAAAACCATGAAACATTTTGTTTTATTAATTTTCTATTTTATCATGCCTATAAATAAAATTACTTGTATTTTCATATTGTCATTAACTTAACTCTTTCATTCACATTGTGTCAGAACAAACAATATTTATCACTGGCACATATTTAAAGATTTCTGGAGGCATTTTTTTTTCGCATTCCTAGACAAGAATACCTGAGTGTAGTTTAATTTATTCCCCCCAGACTCTCTCTCTCTCTCTCTCTCTCTATCTATATATATATATATATATATATATATATATATATATATATATATATATAAACAATATATAAACAAACAATAATAATAATAATATTATTTCTTAAACTGTAGCCATTTTCCAAATTTTTATCAAATATTTGTGCTGTTTAAATATCAGATTAGTTCCTGTCCTGGTTTGTCTCAAATCCTGGAAGCACTTTGTCTCTTTTTATTCACAATCAGATGATGTTTGGATCCTGTTAAGTTTTTAGTTTGCCTCAGTGAAGTGAAGCAGGACAGTTTTTATCTACATCATTATCATTAGTGTCAAATGTCTGCCTTCGTGCTCTGAGAACGCTTTTCTCCACAGCTTTGGTTTTTTTCTCCTAAAACATTCTCTCACAAAACAGCTGCAGCAGGTTCTCGGGGCAGAATGGGGTTCAGTTTCTTGCTCGAAGGCACTTCATCAATGTAAACAAGAGACACATGAATATGACCTGCTAACCTCTTATTCATTCAACTGTGCCCAAACCAGACACTGCCCAAAAGAAGGAGCTTGAACAACCTGCTCCTGAGCCACTGAAGAATATAAGACTTGGGGATAATATTTGTCAGAAAAACTCTGACATGCCTCCGGTTTATTTCAGATGTAAAAGCTGCTGGTGTACAGTCCTCGCTGCCTGATTTAAGAAAATATAACATAAAGTTCACGCTTCTTGAGAGTACTTGAATTTCAGACATGCAGATTTAAAGACTGGAAAGTACTTGAAAACAAAAACAGGTAATGTCTCTGTTGAGCAAATGTGCACATTTTTAATGTTGACCGGTTTTACTGTAATATATGTATAATATACTACAATTAACCACTTTTTATAAATTAAAAATTGAGAAATTCTTTCTAATTCAAATCTCTTACAAGAATTACAGCAAAATAAATTTAATGCCAGAAAATATGTTTATCAATATTTAAGTCTGTGAATGTTCTCAGTCATCCAGGTCATTTTGAAAAAGGTTGAAGTAAAAGCATCTGGACTCAGTTTTCAAGGTGAAGATGTTTTCTCTCTAATTCCAAGAGACTTTATCAATTCTGAGATCAACTGGTGAGAGAACTCAGAATTTATGAAACGAAATGTCAAAACGTCTTGAAAACCGAGTCCAGATGCTTTTACTTCAACCTTTTTTTCATCAATATTTAAGAACTTCAATTTCTTTAAAGACAACTGTTTAAAATGGTCTAAGTTTATGAAGGTCATTATTACTCTGAAACTCTGAATGTAAATGTTAAGTGTTATTACTCTGAATGTAAATGTTGAGTGTTATTACTCTGAATGTAAATGTTGAGTGTTATTACTCTGAATGTTGAGTGTTATTACTCTGAATGTAAATGTTGAGTGTTATTACTCTGAATGTTGAGTGTTATTACTCTGAATGTTGAGTGTTATTACTCTGAATGTTAAGTGTTATTACTCTGAATGTGAATGTTGAGTGTTATTACTCTGAATGTTGAGTGTTATTACTCTGAATGTTGAGTGTTATTACTCTGAATGTTGAGTGTTATTACTCTGAATGTTGAGTGTTATTACTCTGAATGTTAAGTGTGAGTGAAAGGTGCAGTGCTGTAGGTTTTCAAGGTCTTTCAGTTACACTACATATGCTAAATAGACAAGGCAATTTTATTTATATATCACAATTAATACACTGAGTAACTCAAAGGGCTTTACAGGAATAAAAGACAATTTACAAGATTTAGATTAAGAAACATAAGAAAAATTAAAACATTTTAAAAGAAGAGAATGTTGTAGTGTAGGCGGAGCTAAAGAGGAAGGTTTTTAACCTCCTTGAACATTGTTAAAGTTGGGTATATAGATATAGGACTATATTAGGTGGTTAATATAAAATAAATGGTGCTTTAAAAGTCCTTGAAAGTCCTTAAATCGGATGTTCATGAAAGAGTGGGAACCCTGAACACAAAAGGCTACATTTGAAACTGTGGTTCCCACTTCAGCCCTGATCCTCGGGTTTATCTTCTGTCCAGGTTCATGGGTTCACTGGGCTCTCAGGTGATGTGTGACAACATTCCTGGTCTGGTGAGCAGACAGCGGCAGCTCTGCAGACAGCACCCCTCGGCGATGGCAGCGATCGGACGCGGTGTCAGCGACTGGGTCCAGGAGTGTCAGCACCAGTTCAAGAGCCACCGCTGGAACTGCAACACCACCCAGAGGGACCACAACCTGTTCGGACGACTGCTCCTGCGCAGTGAGTCTCAGTCAGTCTGTAAACACTGAACACTGCCGAGGACAGAGGTCAGAGCCAGGTCTGGGGACAAGGCTCAGGACTAAAGCTGGTCTAAACCCAGGCTAAGACAGGACTAGATCCCGGACAAGGCGAGGACTTAAACAGGACTTGACTGAGACTAAAGTCTAAGCTAAATCCAGGTTTAAATCAGGACTAAAAACAAGTCAGGTGCAGGTGTTTGTAGGTTCTGTCTTATCATTATTTTGTCATTTTTGCTTTTTATTCCTGAACCTAGGACTAAACATGTACTGAACGTAGGACTACAAAGATATTTACTGCCCCAGACGTTACTTAAGTTTGAGCCGTGTACAAAGCTTAGTCTAGAACCCATCGCTCTCACAAGTCTGAGGATCCCTGAGCAGACCACATAAAGTCAATTCCAAAACAACAAAATAGAACCAGTAAAGCTTAACAGAGAACAACCTAATCTTAAAACTAAACTGGACTGGGCAATGTTTTTAGACAGTTAACATTTTTCTGAGAGAGAGATTAAATTAAGTAAATTACCAACATTGTTATGTCGTTGGTCTCTCATACTCAAACATGGCACCCTAAATATAAACCTTTTCTTTATTTTATTTGACTTCGGGGCCTAAACTCTTCTCTCTGTGTTCGGTCGGTCACATTATCCTCAGCTCTCAGGTTCAGCTCATTGTTCAGCGATGGCAGCTCCTGAAACCCACCCGGCTCTGTTCAGGAGGGATCTGTGAGGATTTATTTGAGAATCACCGTCTGCGGCTCATTTAGGCTTTAATTATGATGATCAGGTTTATGTGGTTTACATTACAGAACTCCTCATCTTCAGTCCACTGTTCAAAATGGAAAAGAGTCTGCCCTAAACAGGAACTAAAAGGTCTAATCCCATGATTTATTCAGGTTAAAAGTAGAACTAAACCCAGGATTAAGCTTTAAATAAAGCAGGACTCAAGCAAGACCAGATCCAGTAAAAAGTCTAAACAAGGATAAAACCTGGACTGAATTGGGACTAAAACTCACAGGACATGGCAGGAATTGTCTTTATTTAGTTTTATAATCGGACAGTGACTGGTCCTCATTGACCTCGGACCTAAGGCTGAGGTTTGACCCTGAAGGCCTCACGACAAACAAACTGACAGCATCATGATGAATGTTCAACACCACATTTGTAATGGACCGGTCTGTTTCCCACAATGCACCTGTGTCACACTGATGCACACTTTGAACTCTTTGGTCTTCTCCAGTTAGAGTCTGGTCTTTAGAGAAAGGTCTGAGACTGGCTCCTGTTACAGAGTGAGGTAGATAAGTAACACAATGAGCCTCTGAGGAAGAAGGATAACTTCAGAGGGAAGTAACAGAATACGTGAGAACACAATGTGAATACTTTTGCTGCCTCTGGATAACTTCAAGATTTGGGTTTAGTCTTGGTTTAGGCCTTGTTTAGCTCTACTTAAATTATTCAAACTTATCACTTACTACTGAGTTAAAATCTCTCAATAAGTCTCCAGATCATTGAATTGTCACAAATATATGAATAAATCAGCTGTAATAATCCCACAAAGAAAAGTGTTGAGGGTTGAACAGAGACTTTAAAGTGAACAGCAGCAGAGCCCAGTGTAATCGTCTGAAATGAGCTCCTGACAGTGACACCACGGAGCGGCTTAATGCAGTGTGACACAGAGAGGTCGCAGCTGGAGGATTACAGACTGAAGAGACGGGGTTAAAGCCGGGGGCATGGGAGAGGAACATCAGCCACACAAACTATCTTAGCTCTTTTTCATTTTAGTCTTTAACTAGAAGTCTAGTTCTGGTTTTAGGGAGTTCTCTTCTGAAAGTCTGCACTAAAAACTCAAATAATTACGCAGTGTTTGTTTGGTTCGGTAACTTTTGGTTCCTCTCTACAGTTTTTAAAAGTGGACTATTGGACTTTCCCTGTGTTCACTGTTGTCTCCTGTAGACGCCGTTTACTGTGATGTTTCTGCAGAGACTCATTTTACAGTTGGACTGATCTTCATGAGTTTAATCGACCGTGACTTCCTGCATTTGGAATTAAGTCTGAACTATCTTTAAACTCTTCCATAAATGAACCGGACCTTGGTTCAGTTTGGTTCGGACTGAGACCAAAGAGCAGCTGTTGGATTTTTCACTAGAAGTCCTAAAGTCTGGACCAAACAGAGCAGGAGTGAAAGCTCCTTAAGTCTTGATTTAGTCCTAAACTGTGCCTAAAAAAGAAGTAAAACTCACCTGATCCTACATTGGTGGACTCTTCACTTATTGTTGCCTGTTGTGTTACATATCTACCTTCCTCTGTAACAGAACCAGGCTGAACATCAGAGCGAGTCTCAGGCTCTTGGACCAGACCTTTATCCAGCCTCAGACCTGGGAAATGTTGATGCTTTGATGTGTGTAATCAGCTGAAGTCTCTGCTGGAGGAACATGATTAAAAAAACTCCAGAGACAACAGCAGATGGTGGTCATAGAGGCAGCCGCGCAGCTTCAAGGAGCTTCAGACTCAGGTTTAAGATTAGACGCTTTGATTTGGTTCGGTTCATATCAGAGAGAGATCTGATAAGACAAGAGTTTTGACCTCAAGAGGCTTTAAACTACTGCCAGAGAGATAATACTAGACCTCACAGAGAACGCTGCCACAGAAAACAAAATAACTGTAGAAACACTTTAGACACTGTTAGGTGTACCAAGTGATTGCAACATCAGGAAAAAGGAACATGAGAAACTAGAGAAATGCCAAGGGCTCAGAGAAGAGCTGGAAAAGGCTTGGAAGGTGAAGGCGACAGTGGTGCCTGTGGTCATCGGAGCACTCGGGGCAGTAACCCCCAAACTGGAAGAGTGGCTACAGCAGATCCCTGGAAGAACACCAGACATCTCGGTCCAGAAAAGTGCAGTACTAGGAACAGCAAAGATACTGCGCAGAACCCTCAAGCTCCCAGGCCTCTGGTAGAGGACCCGAGCTCGAAGGATGAGAGACCACCCGCGGAGGGTGAAGGACAAAGTTATATACTCTTAAGGCTGTGCAATTGGGCAATTTGTTAAAAGGGGTGTGTTGACAATACTGTATTTGTTCTGTTATTTGGGCGGCAGTAGCTCAGTGGGTAGAGCGATCGTCTTTCAACTGGAAGGTAGGTGGTTCGATTCCCACTCTCTCCACAGTTCATACTGTCGTTGTGTCCTTGGGCAAGACACTTAACCCACCTTGCCTCCAGTGACTGTAACACTGGTAATTACATTAGAACAATGTAAGTCGCTTTGTATAAAAGCGTCAGCTAAATGAATAAATGTAAATGTATTGGCTTTTTATGTTCTTCTGGCAGTTGCATTGTTTGTCCTAAACCCTATGCACACTTGTCCCTCCTCTGCAGGCAGTCGTGAGGTGGCCTTCATCTACTCCATCTCTTCGGCCGGAGTGGTGTACACGCTGGCCCGGGCCTGCAGTCAGGGGGAGCTGGACTCCTGCTCCTGCGACCCCAGTAAGAAGGGCTCCTCGCGGGACGACAGAGGCTCGTTCGACTGGGGCGGCTGCAGCGACCACGTGGACTACGCTGTGAAGTTCAGCCAGGCTTTCGTCGACGCCAGAGAGAGGAAGGAGAGGGACGCACGGGCGCTGATGAACCTGCACAACAACCGAGCAGGACGCAAGGTATCAACAGGACGGAGGTGGTTATTATTCTGAAGGGACTTTTAACCTTCAGAATAATGGATGAACCTAACTTGTTTAAATATCTACACGTTTTAGTGACACAGCAAGGTGAACTGAATAGTTAGAACAGTTGTTGGTCGATAGGAAGCTCATTTAGCCACAAAATATTCTCAGAAGATAAATGAAAGCAGCACTTCAGGAAGGTTCTTTTAGCCTCACTCTGACACAGCCTTGGACTTGTTCCCTAAAGGTCTCGGTCTCAGTTACAAGATGACAGGGAAAAACAACAGAATTTATCAGATACATTTCGATCTACTTTAGTACAGTAATGGCAATAGCTCAGTGGGTAGAGTGGTCGTGTTTCAACCGGAAGGTAGGCGGTTCGATTCCCACTCTCCCCACAGTTCATACTGTCGTTGTGTCCTTGGGCAAGACACTTAACCCACCTTGCCTCCAGTGGCTGTAACACTGGTAATTACATTAGAACAATGTAAGTCGCTTTGGATAAAAGCGTCAGCTAAATGAATAAATGTAAATGTAAATGTTTACACCAGACACTTACTACCCAGTTTAAAACGATGGATACGATAGTGGTCTTTAGGCCTCATTCAGTCCTTGGTTTAGCTCTAAGTATAAGTGTCATATTCAGGTCTAGTGCCTTCATAACCTCTTCCACTGAAGCCGTGTGTCTCTGATCTTAGGCGGTGAAGCGCTTTCTGACCCTGGAGTGTAAGTGTCACGGTGTGAGCGGCTCGTGCAGCCTCAGGACCTGTTGGTTAGCCATGTCCGACTTCAGACGAACAGGGGATCACCTGAGGAGACGGTACAACGGAGCGGTGCAGGTGGCGGTGAACCAGTACGGCACCGGCTTTACCGCGGCTCACACTCACTACAAACGACCGAGCAAACACGACCTGGTTTATCTGGAGGAGTCTCCGGACTACTGCGTACGGGACCCGCTGTCAGGTGAGAGACACACAAACACGAGAGATAAATGCAAGTCAAGAGTAATGACAAACATGAGTCTAAAAATAATTACACTAAACAATTCTGAGCTTTCAAGTCTTTATTGAACACACACATTCAACATTCAAAATGACAGTAAAAAAAGTAAGTGAACTCTTAGAATTAATAACCCCATTGGCAGCAATAACCTCAACCAGGCCCTTCCTGTAGCTGTGGATCAGACCTGCACATCGTTGGAGGAGTTTTAGTCCATGCTTCCTGCAGAATGGCTTTAGCTCTGTTGGGTTGAGGTCTGGGCTCTGACTCGGTCACTCCAAAAGGCAAATTTTGTTTTTCTGAAGCCATTCTGTTGTGGACTTGCTCTGGTGTTTTGGTTTGTTGTCCTGTTGCATCACCACCATCTACACAGTTCCAGACGTACAGACCTGGGTGAGGGGTGCTTTCCTGTTCTGCAACACTGACACTGATTATGTATAACCTAATACTCTTACTCATGATAAAATGATCTTCCATAGTCAGTTTCCCTGGAGGTTAGAACACTGTTGTTAGTTTTGTACGTGCTGTAAAATAACTGTAAGTGTTTGATGATTCAGTTTGATCTGTGCCAGTCCTGTAAGAACTGTACTGTAGTAATAATCCTGACTCAGCTGAGACCTTCAGATAAATGTCTGGTCCGAACCCTCAAGACCAGCTCTAAGTGTGAAATCAGTTCAGCCTCGGCCCCAGAGAGTCTCAGGCGCTAAACTCATCTCTCGGCGCTCGCTCATCTTAATTCAATAAGCAGTCAGCGGCGGCGGGATGATGTCAGCCACATACTGCTCTGCCAAAAGAGGGCGCGGCCGCCGGTCGTGTCCAGACTCATTAGAGACGCTGAGGGTAAACAGCACGAATTCCTCCCAAAGTCACCCACAGCAGCTTTTATACAGAAGCTCCTCACACATGTTCCACTTCAGCAGCACTCAGCACCGCCACCGACCACCACCGACCACCACCGGGAAAGATCTGAACCAAAACATGGAAGAATGAATATGAGAAGCGCTACAGGAAGTGGAAAAGCGCTATATTAAAAAATACATAAAATAATGAAGCGCTTTCAATAAACAGGGCTATGCCAGAACTAAATGGGTCCAAAGTAGGAACAAACAGGACTAATTAAGGACTAAGAACAAAAAATTAACCAAAGATCAAACTGGGGCAAAATCGAACCATAATCTGGGATAAACCAGGACTAAACAGGACTACACTAAACCAGGATCAAACCCTGTTCAGATCCAAATCCTGTCTTGGTTCAGTGCTTATCTTATTGTTCCTCCCCATTGTGTTACGTATCTACCTCACTCTGTAACAGAACCAACCTGAATGAGTCTGAAGTCTCAATTAGGTCCATATCTGAACCCATCATCAGACTCTCATCTCTCTGTGTCTGTCTGTCTTCTTCTGGCACAAGGCTGCGCTCCTATTGGCTGCTCTCGATCAATCTAAGCAGCAGCAGGACTTAATGAAGCCGACTGACTCTGGTTCACCTTGAGACGCAGGGAAATGACTTTTATCAGACTTTCTCTCCACATGTGATTAATGTGAAAATCCCAAGGAAACATCGAACATTCATAATGCATTAAACCAAAAATCACTATTGACTAATTAAGTAAAAAAAATAAACTAGACTTTAATCTAGAAGTAGATTAAATTAAATTATCTCCATTGGTCCACATTGACTTTCAAAGTTTTAAATTTAAATTATTTATAGTAAGAGTATGTAAGCTGCATCTCAACATTTCCTCAAAATAAACCTAATGTATTTTTATTTTTGCAACTTTTTAAAATTTTCTTGCACATTTAATTTAAATACAGTTTATTTTTCTATAACCAAATCGTTATAGTTTCCACAAAAGGCTTTACAGACAGTACAAGACCTGTCCTGAGTGCCTCCATCAGACTAAGGAACAACTCCAAAAACCCAGCCCAACCCCAGGGACAGCGGCTCATCTCTGTCCAGAATGGTCCAGATGTGGTGACTCTGTCCACGTCCCCCTCAGAGCTCACTTCAGGACATCACGCTTCTTCTGGAAGAGTTTAACGTCTAGAGTTTAACAGAAGAACAGACAGCTGCTTGTTAAGTGTTTGTAACACTCTCTGTAACTATTCCATCTTTGTAACAAAAAAGGCCCCAAAGTGCTCATGTGTCTGTAACGTTATGGTGCCTTCATGGTGTCCAGCCTTAAACTGGTGCTACCAAATAAAAAAAGTAAAAAATGTTATGACCTGTTTATATCTTAAACGTAGTTTTGGTTCAGTTTAATTTTTACAAAGTGAAGGAGCATTACAGTATTGCAGCTCATATTGTTCTTGTAACGTGTGTTGACCCTTCACCTGTGTGTCTCTCCGTAGGTTCTCTGGGGACGGGGGGCCGTGTCTGTAACAG
The DNA here is from genome assembly GCA_024416835.2 of Perccottus glenii. NCBI lineage: Eukaryota > Metazoa > Chordata > Actinopteri > Gobiiformes > Odontobutidae > Perccottus > Perccottus glenii. The sequence goes on from CM044563.2 coordinate 1,561,824, forward strand.
GACGTCCCGCGGCGTGGACGGCTGTGAGGTCATGTGCTGCGGACGAGGATATGACACATCCAGAGTGAGCCGCACCACCAAGTGTGAGTGCAAGTTCCACTGGTGCTGCGCCGTGCACTGCCGCGACTGTCAGCAGCAGATCGACGTGCACACCTGTAAAGGCCCCACGTGACACCGCTCTCACCCGTGAGGGCCCCACGTGGCACAGCTCTCACCCGTGAGGGCCCCACGTGACACCGCTCTCACCCGTGAGGGCCCCACGTGACACCGCTCTCACCCGTGAGGGCCCCACGTGGCACAGCTCTCACCCCTGAGGGTCCCACGTGGCACAGCTCTCACCCGTGAGGGACCCACGTGACGCCGCTCTCACCCGTGAGGGCCCCACGTGGCACAGCTCTCACCCGTGAGGGCCCCACGTGGCACACCGCTCACCGTGAGGGCCCCACGTGGCACAGCTCTCACCCGTGAGGGCCCCACGTGGCACAGCTCTCACCCGTGAGGGCCCCACGTGGCACAGCTCTCACCCGTGAGGGCCCCACGTGGCACAGCTCTCACCCGTGAGGGACCCACGTGACGCCGCTCTCACCCGTGAGGGACCCACGTGACGCCGCTCTCACCCGTGAGGGCCCCACGTGACACAGCTCTCACCCGTGAGGGCCCCACGTGGCACAGCTCTCACCTGTTCTTACCTTTACCCACCACTACTGTCCAGAATGGCACGGGTTAATAATGCTTTACTGACTGGTAAAATATTTTGGATTTAAACTGGAGTTTGCCAGAGGTTCACAGATTTTGAAGAGAAGGCTATGTATTACATTTGATCTAAAAATGGAATCAAAAGAAAATATTTTGAATAAATCTTGGGTTATATATGTTTTGTTTTAGTTGAACCTCATGAAGCATTAGAGAAACACATTGGTCTTTGTGGATTTGGGTTGGATCAGGAGGCAGTGCTGGTGTAAAGTAGAAAGTAGGGCTGCACTAAATATCACAAATGTATCATTATCGCGATATTGATTTCAATATTTGTTCGACTTATATCACAATCACGCTATTTACCTGGTTTAGACCTGGTTTAGACCTGGTTTAATACCTGGGTCTAAACCTGTAAAATAAAAGAACCTGGTTTAAAAGAGATTTAGTCCTGGTCAAGTCCTGGTTTAGACCTGGTTTAGACCTGGTTTAGTCCTGGTTTAGACCTGGTTTAGTCCTGGTTTAGTCCTGGTTTAGACCTGGTTTAGACCTGGTTTAGACCTGGTTTAGACCTGGTTTAGACCTGGTTTAGACCTGGTTTAGACCTGGTTTAGTCCTGGTTTAGTCCTGGTTTAGTCCTGGTTTAGACTGGTTTAGTCCTGGTTTAGTCCTGGTTTAGACCTGTTTAGACCTGGTTTAGTCCTGGTTTAGTCCTGGTTTAGTCCTGGTTTAGACTGGTTTAGTCCTGGTTTAGACCTGGTTTAGACCTGGTTTAATCCGGTGTTTTGCCTGAGAACAAGTAAGAAAACTGTTGTGTTCTTCCAGATTTGTAAAATAATGACTGTTTTGAATCCATTTTGAAACTGAAAGTTGACCCAAGATGTATTCTTAGCTTTGATTTAAGAAGATGTACGAGCTGTTTGAGCCAGGTGTCTCTTACCTGACACAAGTGGGTTTTACTAATGCTTTATCCAGTTCAACACTGACATTACAATCAATAAAACATTAACTGTAGATACTTTTCTTTTACAAATACACTGCGAGGCCGGGACACATTCACTGTAAATATTCTGCATCTTCTAATCTTTCTGTGGTCCTTTTACAATAAACCAACACCGTTTATCCTTTTTCACGTGTTCTTTGACCAATTGGATCGTTTAAAAACTCAGTTAATCACTTTGTCTCTTTACTCCTGGTGTACACTGTAAAAATTACCACTAATGAAACCCTGTAACCTGCAGAAACTCTGTAAAAAATCTATTTATGATTTTATTTTTGTCTTGCTACTGACCTATGTAATTTAAATGTCTTTATTTTTTTGCCAACATACAACTGCAAAGTTCAGAGTGCATTATCCTCAGAGTCAAAATAAAGCAGTTGGATGGTACTTTTTAGTTTTATCCCTCTCTGTCTCCAGTTCTATCATTTCCAAAGTCTTAGACAACCTCGTGGCCAATTTGCAGGAAATCAACGCTGCAGAGCGCGTTGCCAAGTCCGCAGTTTTTCTTTAAACACCATGTCGCGGGTTCTTTTTTCAGGTTAAAAGGTTATTGATCAGTTTGTGTGTCTTACATTAAACCAAAGCATTTCAGAGATGTGACTACTTTCTCTGGGGATTAGTCTTTATTGTCTGCAGTCAGACATTTTTGGAGCATTAGCCACAACACACTGAGCAGGGTTAACTTTGTTAAATTCAGTTTAGTGATGTTATTTTCAACATCCAAAATTAGAAACAAATTAATTCAATTTATTACAGGAAGTTAATCTGGACTAATGACCTAGCTGTGGTTTAAATGTAATGTTTACTGTGGGTTCTCTCTGGGCCCTGTTCCTCCCACAGCCCAGAGGTGAATAAATACATTTAAATGTCTCATAAGACCTGCCGTTATCACAATAACACTATAATATTCCATCAGAGATTCACACTGGGTCCTTGTCGTAATCATTTATTTTCTTCTGCTTATTTCCGATAAGGGTCATGTGACTGGAGACTGAGCCTGGCACACCCTGGACAATGACCAGTTAGTTGCAGAGTTAACACGTGGAGACTTTCACTCACTGTGGGTCTTTCTTTGGGAGAGAACTCTGTTACACAAAAGCCGTTGATCGAACTCATGAGCTTTGTCAAAATAAAGCTCTGCAGTAGAACCCAAACAGACCATACTGTACCTTTGACACACCATCCAAAGTATCATGTTGTATAAATATGCCGTTTCTTTGAATTAAAAAAGGTCAGAGGCAGTGGAAATGCAGCGATACACAAAAAGTCCTTTATTGTGTTTGTCTTTTCACCTTTTAATGTTGTCAATTCATCACCTCTTTTTGTAAAACAAAACAGCTGTAAATGATGGAAAAAACCCAAACTGCAGCAGACTTCTGCAATAAAGTCACTTCTGATTTGTGTCATGCCTCTCTGTTGGGTTAACTGTCCTCGGCATCCGTTTAATCCAGGTTAATCCGGTTCAGTCCAGCTGTTTTTAATCCAGATTCATGGGGTTACGGTCCGGGTTTTGTGAGTTCTGGTTCTTGGGCCTAAATGCGTGTGAGCTGGTGCCAAAGACTTGACGGCAGAATACTCTCCACTTTCTCCATGATGAAGTTCAGAGGAGCGAACAGCGTGCTCAGGAACTGCAACAGAACAAGAAAACTGATTTTTAATGATTTGCTTTTTTTTTTTTTTTACAGTTTTTTGAAAAATATTTATTTACATTTTTGTGAAAAAGTATAAAATATAAAAACATTTATTTACATGTCAAGCTTAGTCTCTTGTCGCCCAGTTACATTTTTCAAAAACATATATATTAGTATTAAAATAAGGTGAATGAAAGTTACAAAGCTGATTGAATTGATGCTAAAAGTTAATCTCTCTCCCCTTTACTATTTTTATTTATTGAGAATAAACTGCCTCTGGACACCATCGGATCATTTGAGATTTTTTGTGTACTATGACGCACGTATGTTTAATGTTTTAAAGCAAAAAAAAAAGGAACCATTGACTTTCCAAATGTGAGTCAAGATCCACCGTGAAATATGGATTGTGTTTTGTCAACATCCTCAGACGAGGGCCGGGGTCTGCAGGTCAAACAGAGATGTTCCACTCTCGGAGGTCTCTCTGCCCCAGCCTCGACTCGTTCATGGAAACGTCTTTACTGTGAACTTGACCCAATGACACAGGCCGTGATTGGCTAAAGCTCCAGCGTTTAAGGTTCCTGATGCAATGTGTTAAAGGATCTGTGCAATATTTATATAAAAGTTTTGTAAATGTAACTCACGGCTTTGGCGAAGACCCCCATGAGCTCGGGAAACTGGTGTGTGAGCAGAGCCAACATGGCGGTGAAGGAGCAAAGGCCCGCCGTGAACAGGATGAAGAAGGGCAGCTCCTTTTTGGGATAAACTGACACCTCGTGAAACACTGCTTCCGCGCAGAACGCACCGACCGCACACAGACCAGACACAGAGAGGAAAGGAAGCAGACGAGAGAACAGGATTAGTTTAGGAGGAAAAGATCCTTGTTCAGACCAGGTTTAGTCCTGGTTTAGTCCTGGTTTAGACCCGGTTTAGTGTCTTACTGGGTAGCAGTTCTCTGTCGGCCGTCTCTGTGCAGATGGGATAAGGGTAGAACAGGTGACCCTTCTCCAGAGGATACGGGATCATCCTGAACGCTACAGGAACAAAAAAACAAAACAAAAACAACAGCAGTTATTCCCACTTGTCAAACAGGCTCATCACTCCATCTAGTGGCCCAAAAGCCTCATTATCTCTGACACTGACATAAATCCCCAGCAGATCTGGTTTCAGACTGGGTTAAGTAGACTGGAGTGTACGTACTGCCCTCCCAGGTGCAGTGCAGCAGGTTGAGCGCCCCCTCGACACGTTTCCAGTGCTGCAGGTGGAAGAAGGCGTAGGCGATGGCCTCACTGTCTCCACGTTTGAGGATGTGCTCCGGAGGCAGGATCAGACTCTTCATCTCCAGTAAATACTGAGGAACAAGAGCAACACAGAGAGATTCTATTTAGTTATTTGCCATAAAACATCAACACTAGAGGGCGCCAGTTCAGATTCTGAACTAAAAGAAGCCGACTGTAAAGCTGCTAAAGGAACGTCTGATTATTTATCCCTGGGTTTAAATCCAGATTAAACAGAGTGAAGGTCTTACTTTGGGAACATGTGGGTTGAACTCCACTGCTCTGTGAATGGCTTCTACTGCGTTCATCTCTGCTGTGCTCAGGCCTCGTCTGGACGCAGCTTCTGGAGAAAACCTACACAAACAGACACAGATTTAATTAGAACTCAAGAGGTGAGATAAAACGAACAATAGCACAATCGAACAAGGCTCAGACAGATTTAGCAGAGAGAGGCACCCTGGAGCTGTCAGGGCCGTACACAGGATTAATCCCTGAAGGCCTCTTATGTTTGTGCCGTTAAATACAACAGCCTTCATTTGTAGAAGTCAATAATGTCTTCAGGTTCATACAGCAGTGTTTTCTTTTCTCCAGAGAGCCTAGTGTAACACCTGAGCAGGGATTAAAGATAAAAACTATGGGACGACTTCTGTCATATTTTACAAGTATTGTTAATTATGCACTGTCCCTGTTATTGGTAAAAAAAAATTTAAATAATTTGGATTAAAACATGAGCTTGACCGAAACTAACATGTATTTATTTATTGTAATGAAAATAAAATGTTCCTAAATAGACCTTTATTCTAAAATAAGTTTCATAAAAAGCCTCTAAATCAGACCCAAACACCTGAGCTCAGTTTGTAAATCCTCTCCAAAGGCTGCCCTAATGTTTTCCATTTGATTCAAGTGTAATAAAGAGCCATTGTAGAGTGAGGGACCTGAGTGAAGAGCGAAGACTCACTTGTCGGACACCGCCCGGGCTTTGAGCAGCGCCGCGGTGTAGCAGATCGTGGCAGATTTAGGTAAACTTATATCTGTAAGAGACAAACACAAAGGGAGTCAAAGACAGAAGACACCAGGACTCGAGGATCTCAGGACGGGCCTTTTAGAGACAAACAGCTTTAAAGGAATTAACTTTGTGTTTAATTTATGAAAGTCTTTAAGTGAAGAGTAATTATTACCATTTCTGCAGCATTTGTTAAAGAAATGTGTTTTGCGACCCGGCCCCGGATAAGCCGTAGAAGATGGATGGAAATGTGTTGTGATTTTATTTGTTCATTTAAGGATCTCTCACAGTAAAGACTATTCTTCCTGGACTCAAAGAGTTAAAAATAATGTCCATGTTCCACAACATTTAAAGCAAATAACTGTTTGGTTAAATGCGCCTCCTTTGAGCTCTCGGAGGAGAAAGTCTAAGCCTCTCTCAAAATAAACATTTTAAAAGACCTGTTTCTGGCAGATGTGTCTTTAACCTTTGACCTGCACCTCCTCAGATGATACTCTTTAAACGGCGTGCGGCTCGTGAGACTCGGACACTCACCGTCGTACTTGGCCAACACGGCCTGAACGTCGGCGTAGTTCTGCAGCTCCAGCAGCGACTCCAGCAGGTTCTCGTGGATGTTGAACATACTGAGGAGAGGGAACTCCTTCATTAACTGGAAAACACACAGCTGTTGTTACATGTAATACCAGGCAGGGGGCGCCGCAGCAGCTCACATCAGGCTCAGAGCAGGACGGGTTCTTACTTACATCTCTCATCATTTTAACGGCTTCTCGAGTGCGGCCCAGTTTCCTCGAGCACATGGCCAGGCGCCGCTTTATGTAAACCAGGACGTTAGTGTCTCGTCCTGAAAAACACACGACAACAACAAGAACTAAGACTAATTTAACAATAGCTCAGTGAGTTCAGAGAATACTGCAGCAGCTTTCTCAAAAACAAACGAACAGGACGAGAGCAACTCTTCTGTTGGACCCAATGGAACCTTTACAAGACATTTAACAGACATTCATTTAATTAATTTAACCGTTAACTGTTAATTTAACTAGACAGCACAGACTTTAATCTTCCATTTTATAAAACTTCTATTATAAAAGTTTATGAGCTTCTCGTTGGAAGCACCTCCACATTTCTGTCTTTCATAAAGCAGCCCATAACAGTTTTAATTATCATTGTTGTTCCTATATATATAAATATATAATTATTATTTTACATTTCCTCCTACTGTAGAAGGCACTCAAAGCGCTTTACATTAAGGTTCCATTCCCCAGTGTTACAGCTGGACACACCTGGAGGGTTAACGACAGTGTGTGTGGAGAGCGAGGTATAGATACATTACAAAACATTTATTATCCAGCCTTTATTTGCTGAGCTTAGTTCTGTTTGTTTTTTTCTTTCAGGGTTGGTTTGTCACCTGGGTGTATCTTCTCACCCAGATATAAAGCTGCTGTGTTTAAACTCACTGTGCTGTGCCTCGTACTGCGTGCCGTGATGCTGCAGCTGCTGACTGCGTCTGTAGCAACCCTCTCCTGCTTTTAGAGCCTGTTTGAACAGACGCTCGGCCTCCATTATCGTCGTGGCCTCTTCTTCGGCCAAAAGGATGAACGCCGTCGCACAACTGCAAACACACGACAGTTAGAGCAGGACACTGATCCACCCAACTCCAGCATCACATACTAGAGGCTGTGAATGTGTGTGTAGCACTGTGTCCACCAGAGGGAGCTGTGACTCACTCTTCCAGCTCCAGAGCTTCATGAGCTGCAGAGATTCGAGCCTGAGGGTTCCTCTCTCTCCAGGCCTTCTGCATGACTGACACACACACACAAAAATACAGGCTTCAGTCAACTTTCATGTTTTTATTGTAGCATTCCACACTGTCCCCGGCTCAGTGGGACCAGTACAAGTCTGAGCCCTGCTCTGGTGAATCTGACCAGGGCAGGCCTCTTACATTTACATTTACATTTATTCATTTAGCAGACGCTTTTATCCAAAGCGACTTACATTACATTACCAGTGTTACAGTCACTGGAGGCAAGGTGGGTTAAGTGTCTTGCCCAAGGACACAACGACAGTATGAACTGTGGGGCGAGCGGGAATCGAACCCACTACCTTCCGATTGAAGGACGGCCGCTCTACCCACTGAGCTACTGCCGCCCGCTCTTCTGATTTTTCTCTACTGACATTTTATTTTTATTGAAGAATTTAAACAGGTTTCAGTTGGATTTAAACAGGTTTCAGCAGGATTTGAACAGGTTTCAGCAGGATTTGAACAGGTTTCAGCAGGATTTGAACAGGTTTCAGCAGGACTCACTGGCGTCGGCCGGTCGGAGGTGGTCAGAGTCGCAGGTGAAGAAGGTCTGATGATCCTGGGCCGACAGGTTCATGTCGTAATACGTCAGAGGCTCTCTACCTGTCACCCAGGTGTATCTGAGCGAGAGAGGGATATCAGAGCTGATTTCAGAGAGAGAGAGCGGAGAAAGAGAACTGGAATAAAACTCACCGATTATACTCTGCTCCTCGAAATAAGTTCAGCGGATTTCTCCAAACTTTACATTCTGCAGAAACAGAACGTTTCTGGACTTTAGCACAAAGGACTTTTAACAGAAATGTAAAGCACTCAAACAATGGTCTTGTTAAATTAGAGAGCAATAAATAGAACTTAAAGTTGGTTGTTAAAAGTGCTACATAAATCTTATTGATATTGTGTTGAACATTTAAAGGTCACGACAAAAACACAAACCTTTTCATTTCTGTATAAATTCTGGGAAAACCCTTTACATTTATTAAAACAAATCTCCATAAAAGAGATGTAAAGCAATAATATAAAATGTAATTGAACACAGTTTCCTAAAACCATATAAAACAATGCTTAACAGTCTGTAGTTATTCAAAAGATGAACTTGACCATGTTTTCACAGAAAGGTATTGAGTAAAATGTTTTCTGACCCGAGACGCTCTGTCGGCTGGAGTCTGTCTCTCCGTTGCTGTTGTTGTTGTTGGTGGGAGAGCTGCTGTCCACTCCTCCCAGCAGGGGGCGCAGGTGACTCACCGACACCTGCTCGATGAACGACGTGCCATATTTTCTGAAGTACCACCATTCAAAAATCTGAAACACACACAAGAAACAAAATTAAATGTATTTTTTCACTGTAAATAACCTGGTGATCACTTTTAAAAACCTATAAAAGGTTTTGGAAAAGAACCTCTTTAGTCTTTAATATAATATGTTGAGTGTAAGGCTCAACAATTTCCAATATTAATTGCATATTAAAAAAAATTATTTTCATGGGTCATGTGACTTGTTGTAAAAAATGCAGCTGTATTGTCCTCGAGGCTGTGTCTGAAAGATGTTTCTAGAAAGTAGAGCCGTACATACGACCGTATTTAGAGTTTGACAAAACAAGAGACAGAACAAAGACCAAACCGTTTAACCTCAGGCCCACAAACCCAATGGCACTCAAATCATTTCAGCCATTCATCTGCTTCTGGGTCCCGTTAGAGGTCAGAGGTGACTGGAGCCTATCCCAGCAGCTTGTATACATCTCTATTTGCATGGACTGAAGCCCTGTTTTGTACTTGTGTTTTTAATGTGCATTAGCTGAGCATGTGGATACCATCAACACAAAGTAGACACACGTATACAGGAAGTGAACAGGAAGTGTCCAATAAGAGCTCTTTAAGTACGAGTGTCTCTGGCTCAGCCTCAGGGAGAAAACATGGGTATTTCAAAAACCACTGACAAAAATACAAGTGTAGATATTTGGAGAATATTGTACAAACGTGGATTATAAACCACACATGACAAATCATTTTTAAATGTATCGCTCTTCGAACAGCCTTTACCCAGGTCCAGGTCCAAACTCACCAGAATGAGTCCTGAAATGAGAGAGGAGGTCCCGGTCAGAGCCACGTAGAACTTGGGCGTCAGCGTGTTCAGAAACATGCTCACTGTAAAAAAAATAAAATAAATAAAAAACAGAAAGAGAAAGTCTCGTTAAAGTCACATTAGACAGTTCCTTTGAAGAGACATCTCCAAAGAAATAAACAGAAGTGGGACAAGTCTTTGGAGAAAAAGCAAACGATTTAAACAGGAATCAAACATAAAGCATTGATTTCCCAGGATGCACTGCAGCGAGAAGCACAAAGAAGCAGAGAATGCAGCGTCGAGGAAACACCACAGGGACACTATCAGAGAATAACTGCAGATCTTCAAAAGGTAAAATATGAAAAGCATAAGAAATGAATCTTGAATCAGAAACCAGCAGCGAGAACACGTTTACAGAAGATTCAATCAGGAACAAAACCGCTCAAAACTACAGACGGGAAAATGTTACTGTGTTTAAAACAACCGTTAAAGTTTGTCAGAACGACTGCTGCTGTGGAATGTGCTTCAGAGCAGGTTCACTTCCAGGTCGACCACTGACCAATCAGGAACGAGCTGCTTTTAACAGCTTTAAACTCAGAATGGGTTTATGTTGAGATCCATGGATTAACAGAGTTTTGCACGTGCACGTCCTCCACGTGTTACTGTGGGTTCTCTCCGGGTACTCTGGCTCCTCCCACCGACCAAACACATGCATGTGTAGGTTTACTGGCAACTCTAAAATGTCCCTAGTGAATGAATGTGAGAGTGAACGGTTGTTTGTCACTGTCTCTAAATGTTAGCCCTGCGAGTAACTGGCCACTGTCCAGGGTGTACTCCGCCTCAGGCCCAAAGCTGCTGGGATAGGCTCCAGTCACCCGTGACCCCTAACGGGACAAAGCGGTAGAAAATGAATGAATATGAACAAAAATGTAACAAGCTTTGTTTCAAATCATAGGCCTTTGAATTTAAATTGAATTTTCAGATGCATGTTTCCAGTCAAAGTCCCAAGTCAAAACTGGGACTAAACGCTGGACAAACAGAACAAAAAGTGAGCAGTAAAGAAGAGTTTGTTGTGATGTAAATGAATGAGTTCTGTTGGAGACGCTCTCTTTCTCTGAGGCCGGCTGCAGCTGGACGTGTTTGTCTCTGAGCTCGAGAGGCTGCGCTTCACAAACAACAGTGTCTTTGAGCAGCGTCAGGACGGACTCAGAGCCAACAGCTGCTGCCTCTTCATTTAGAGAGACTCTCAGACGAACGGCCGCTTCATTAACGACAGACGAGAGCGAGACGAGAGCGAGACACGACGGGCTCAAAGACGAGGAGCTGGAGGGATATTCACTCACTACTGCACTCTTTAACTAATACTTTGATTTTTAGAGTCAAAATAAAAAGGTTTTAGAAAAAAGGTTTAAAAAAGGTTTTTAGTCCTGATTTAGGAAAAAAAAAAGGACTAAACCTTGACTCATAGAGTCATGGTTTAGTCCTAATAGACCGAGACTAAAACTAGATTAAAATCACAAAACAATGATTAAAGGTAGAAATAAAATTATACAAACACTAAACAAAAACAAGTCTAAAACATAGATTTAAATCCACTTCTGACCCAGAGAGCATCATGGGAAAAAGAGGAGAGGGGCTCTAACAGCTCTAACTTTTGAGCGAGGACTAAATGTCAAATAGACGACAGACAAGTGACCTTTAACTGAAGCACAACACGACCAGAATCAAAACGATTGAACGGATGAGCTCCGACAGAGCCAGGAACCCCCGTCGACCAAGGGACAGTGAAAACTGTGTTTGTGGTGGTCCGTGACGTTTAACGGGACAAAACGCACGCCCTTCCCTCGAGACACTGTCACTGTGTCCGAGGAGATGGACAGATGTGAGCACAAATAAAAACTTAGTTCAGGGACAATAGGTTTAAATCAGGTTCAACACATTCAGCTGTGCTCTCACAACCGTCGCCTGAGGTCCACAGGTTCATTACATCTGTTTTCAACACAAACTAGGAATCATTAATATGTTGGAGAAAATACAAACACATGTAAACAACACATGGGACTAGTGTTTACAGTGTGTCTGAAGCGAGTCACAGTGAGGTGTCAGTGATGCAAGAGCAGGAGAAAGGAACTCAGGACCCCTGTTTTAGACCCTCTGTACAGTGGTATCAGGTCGGTATCGGGTATCGACCGATTCTTAAAGAGCCAGGATCGGTCTCTGGATCTGAACTGAAAAAGCTGGATCTGCACAAACCTACGTAACTCTGTAAAGACACATCACCAAACGGATAATATTCATGCAGCTGTGACTTTAATCTGATCCAGCTCCAGATGAACCTGTTTAACGACACAAGCCTTGTTTAAGTGACGATAACGTCTTCTACTCTTTCAAAAATATACACCACAACATAACCCAGTCTTTTAGGCAGGATTAATAAAACAAGACAATACCAAGAATCAAACTAGGACCCTTCTATTTCCATAAAACATTTTAATACAGCCGTCAAAGTGCAAACAATACCTTTACTGTCGATGGAAAAACTCAGGCTCGAACTTCTCCTAATCACCACCCGAGCTGCTGCTGCATTAAAACCAGACCTAAACCAGACCTAAACAGAACCTAAACCAGACCAAAACCGAACCTAAACCAGACCTAAACCAGGCCTAAACCGAACCTAAACCAGACCTAAACCAGGCCTAAACTGAACCTAAACCAGGCCTAAACTGAACCTAAACCAGGCCTAAACCGAACCTAAACCAGACCAAAACCGAACCTAAACCAGACCTAAACCAGGCCTAAACCGAACCTAAACCAGACCTAAACCAGGCCTAAACTGAACCTAAACCAGGCCTAAACTGAACCTAAACCAGGCCTAAACCGAACCTAAACCAGGCCTAAACCAGACCTAAACCAGGCCTAAACCGAACCTAAACCAGGCCTAAACCAGACCTAAACCGAACCTAAACCAGGCCTAAACCAGACCTAAACCAAACCTAAACCAGGCCTAAACCAAACCTAAACCAGACCTAAACCAAACCTAAACCGAACCTAAACCAGGCCTAAACCAGGCCAAAACCAAACCTAAACCAGACCTAAACCGAACCTAAACCAGGCCTAAACCAGACCTAAACCAGGCCTAAACCGAACCTAAACCAGGCCTAAACCAAACCTAAACCAAACCTAAACCAGACCTAAACCAAACCTAAACCAGACCTAAACCGAACCTAAACCAGACCAAAACCGAACCTAAACCAGACCTAAACCAGGCCTAAGCCGAACCTAAACCAGGCCTAAACCGAACCTAAACCAAACCTAAACAAGGCCTAAACCAGGCCTAAACCAAACCTAAACCAAACCTAAACCAGACCTAAACCAGACCTAAACCAAACCTAAACCAGGCCTAAACCAGGCCAAAACCAAACCTAAACCAGGCCTAAACCAACCAGGCCTAAACCAGGCCTAAACCAAACCTAAACCGAACCTAAACCAGGCCTAAACCAGACCTAAACCAAACCTAAACCAGACCTAAACCAGACCTAAACCAGGCCTAAACCAGGCCTAAACCAAACCTAAACCGAACCTAAACCAGACCTAAACCAAACCTAAACCAGACCTAAACCGAACCTAAACCAGACCTAAACCAGACCTAAACAAAACCTAAACCAGACCTAAACCAGACCTAAACAAAACCTAAACCGAACCTAAACCAGACCTAAACCAGACCTAAACCGAACCTAAACCAGGCCTAAACCAAACCTAAACCGAACCTAAACCAGACCTAAACAAAACCAGACCTAAACCAGACCTAAACCAGGCCTAAACCAGGCCTAAACCAGGCCTAAACCGAACCTAAACCAGGCCTAAACCGAACCTAAACCAGGCCTAAACCAGACCTAAACCAGGCCTAAACTGAACCTAAACCAGGCCTAAACCGAACCTAAACCAGGCCTAAACCAGACCTAAACAGAACCTAAACCAGGCCTAAACCGAACCTAAACCAGGCCTAAACCAGACCTAAACCAGGCCTAAACTGAACCTAAACCAGGCCTAAACCGAACCTAAACCAGGCCTAAACCAGGCCTAAACCAGACCTAAACCAGGCCTAAACCAGGCCTAAACCAGGCCTAAACCGAACCTAAACCAGGCCTAAACCAGACCTAAACTGAACCTAAACCAGGCCTAAACCGAACCTAAACCAGGCCTAAACCAGACCTAAACCAGGCCTAAACTGAACCTAAACCAGGCCTAAACCGAACCTAAACCAGGCCTAAACCAGGCCTAAACCAGACCTAAACTGAACCTAAACCAGGCCTAAACCAGACCTAAACCGAACCTAAACCAAACCTAAACCAGGCCTAAACCAGACCTAAACCGAACCTAAACCAGACCTAAACCAGGCCTAAACCGAACCTAAACCAGACCTAAACCAGACCTAAACCAAACTTAAACCGAACCTAAACCGAACCTAAACCAAACCTAAACCAGGCCTAAACCAGGCCTAAACCGAACCTAAACCAGACCTAAACCAGACCTAAACCAGGCCTAAACTGAACCTAAACCAGGCCTAAACTGAACCTAAACCAGGCCTAAACCAGACCTAAACCAGGCCTAAACCGAACCTAAACCAGGCCTAAACCAGACCTAAACCAGAACTAAACCAGGCCTAAACTGAACCTAAACCAGGCCTAAACCGAACCTAAACCAGGCCTAAACCGAACCTAAACCAGGCCTAAACCAGACCTAAACCAGAACTAAACCAGGCCTAAACTGAACCTAAACCAGGCCTAAACCGAACCTAAACCAGACCTAAACCGAACCTAAACCAGACCTAAACCAGGCCTAAACCGAACCTAAACCAGACCTAAACCAGACCTAAATCCAGGCCTAAACCAGGCCTAAACCAGGCCTAAACCAGGCCTAAACCGAACCTAAACTGAACCTAAACCAGGCCTAAACTGAACCTAAACCAGGCCTAAACCGAACCTAAACAAGACCTAAACCGAACCTAAACCAGACCTAAACCAGGCCTAAACCGAACCTAAACCAGACCTAAACCAGACCTAAATCCAGGCCTAAACCAGGCCTAAACCAGGCCTAAACCGAACCTAAACCGAACCTAAACCAGGCCTAAACCGAACCTAAACCAGGCCTAAACCAAACCCAGACCTAAACCAGACCTAAACCAAACCTAAACCCAGACCTAAACCAAACCTAAACCAAACCTAAACCCAGACCTAAACCCAGACCTAAACCAAACCTAAACCCAGACCTAAACCAAACCTAAACCAAACCTAAACCCAGACCTAAACCAAACCTAAATCCAGATCTAAACCCAGACCTAAACCAAACCTAAACCAGGCCTAAACCAGGCCTAAACCAGGACTCTTTGTTAAATATCGGTCTATTCTGATAAAGCCTGTTTATAATCCTGTCGGTGACGGCGATGGCGGTTGGAGTCTCCGTTGCCATGGAGACCTTGGTTAGAGACAGATCCGTTTCCGTGGTAACCGCTGACTTTCTATCTATTTCTGTCTCTGCCTCAGAACGGCTCTGTTCGAGGAGAGTTTAGACAAAGATGAGGCTTATTTTTTTTAAAAACACGGTCTCCAGTGGAAAACCAGGACTAGGGATGCTCATTTTGATTAATTTTCCCGACCGACAACCGCCGCTCCTTAATCGATTATTAACCGTTAACTGATAAGATTATAATATTGAATTGGCATTAACGGCTTAGTGTACAACGTCCTGGTCCGTGGCGTAAACACGCTACAAAGAAAGCCTGCGTTGTGCTTGCGTCGTCATGCAAACCCCAACAATATATATATACCAAATTAAAGCTTAAAGTCTCATCTTTCAGACGATATAAACCATTTTAACACGTTACAACCACAGCGCCGACACCAAAGCCTTTTTTACAGACAAGCACAAAGATTTAGTTTGGACTTGTATTACCTTTTGACGGGTCTCTTGGACTGAAACAGCAACAAATGCATGTAAGCGTGTCTTTCTGTCCGTAAAAGGTCCAGTGAATAATATTCAGTAAAATAATTAGGTCCACAAGACATGTTATTATCCTCCAAGGCTCAAAAACTGCAGAGAAGTATTTCCAACTTGAAAACTGCTGCGACATTTTTGTCATTTCTATTAATAATAAAAGCCATAAGTCCGCGAAAAAGCTACTAAAATGCTAACAGGAAGTGTTAGCCGATTGACACCTTTTTCAGCCAATTGTGAGTTTTGACATGGGCGGGACCTGGATATGCACCAATGGCCGCACAGACATCTTCAGGCATGTGTCAGGTGTGTGGTTGCGCCTGCCGACGTGCTCCGTGAGTTAATAAAGATAAGCTATATAGTAGGCTATTTTATTTTTAAACCATGCAGCAAACAAACAAAAAAAAAAACTTAAAAACTTTTAAACCGTTTAACTGATAGTATTAATCGGTCAAAATATTTACTATAGGTTAACGGTTAAACGGTCAATATGAGCATCCCTAACCAGGACGTGATGAGATTAAAGAGTTTATCTGAGGACTGTGTCCAAAAGTCTCTTTATTTATGTTTCACTGAGATTATTCAGGTGTTTGTTAGAATTTAGAAACAATCCAAAAAAAAAAAAAACATTAGCAAAGTAACTAAGATTACTCTCTTTCCAGCAGCAGCTGCAACCTCTGTGTAGGCCAGGTCTAGGCCAGGTCTAGGCCAGGTCTAGGCCTGGTCTAGGCCTGGTCTAGGCCAGGTCTAGGCCAGGTCTAGGCCAGGTCTAGGCCAGGTCTAGGCCTGGTCTAGGCCAGGTCTAGACCTGGTCTAGATGTGCTTGATCCAGATTCTTTGTAGAAGTTCATTAAAAACAGGACTTTATAAGTCTGGTTTTGAGGCTTCAGTGAGGACGGGTCTAACACAGGCTGTGGGGTCAGAAAGGTCAAACGTGCACAGTCAGCACCATTGTGTTTAACCAGGAGTGTGTACGAGGGGTCAATGAGGTCATGCTCACAAGGAACGCTCATTAAAGACAAGTTAAATATGAAACGCCTGAAAAGGGGCATGAAAACACTTTCCACAAACAGTGACATTCACCGGAGAAAAGATGGAGTGTTTTAAAGGAAATGCTACAACGTTTGAGAAAAACTAAGGTTTGATCCTTAGTTCCTCCACAGCTGTGAACAAGCGGTGGATTCAAACAGAGACAGGAGAGACGCTGAAGGATTAGCACAACATTAACAAAGTAGATAAAGTTACAGCTCCAGAGGAAGCCCTGTTAAATTAAACAAGTCTGGTTTAAGAGTCAGTGGCTGTTCCTAAACCCGGTCCAAGCCGCAGACTCAGAAGTATGAACGGAATATATCATTTACAAAAGCAGAATCCATCGTTGTAGTTATATACACACACACACACACATGGTGGGACATGGACAATGTTTGGAAACACGTTACTGCACTAATGTCTCTACTATTACCGTTTCATATCATTAAAATATGGCCATTTTCGTTCTCTGATTAAGATAAAACAGTTGAAGTAAAAACATCTGGACTCAGTTTTCAAGGTGAAGACGTTTCGTCTCTAATTCCAAGAGACTTTATCAACTGACCTAAAGAGAAATGGAACATTTTGTGACTGATGAGATTAAGATTAATGAGATTGTTCTTTTTGGTCCAAGAGCCACAGACAGTTTGTGAGACAACTACCAAACTCTGAATTCAAGCCACAGTGAAGACAGTGAAGACAGTGAAGACAGTGAAGACAGTGAAGACAGTGAAGACAGTGAAGACAGTGAAGACAGTGAAGACAGTGAAGACAGTGAAGACAGTGAAGCAAGCATCATGATATGGCCATGTTTCTCCTTCTATAGAGTTGGGCCTATTTATCACAAACCAGGGATCATGGATCAGTTTGCATTTGTTAAAATACTTGAAGAGGTCACGTTGTCTTTTGTTGAAGAGGACATGTCCTTGAAATGTTTGTTTCAACAAGACAATTACCCCAAACACACGAGTAAACGAGCAAAGTCTTGGTTCCAAACCAACAAAATTAATGTTTTGGAGTTGCCAGTCCAATCCCTGGACCTTAATCCAATTGAGAAGCTGTTTCTGAAGCAAAACCAAGAAATGTAAGTCTAATTTAATGTTTAATGTAGTCGTTAGTGACACTGCTCCATTCAGGTGCAGAGTCGTTAACGACTCTCCTAAACCTTAACGACTCTCACATTAGGAGTCACACTTCCCTTTGGCCAACGACTATGAGACCAGAGCAGTCTGGTCCAATCAGGTTTGGTTTCAGGGGAAACTCCTCCCTCTAGAGATATAAGCTCAGCTCTCTTACCAGGTAAACTCAGAATTGATAAAGTTTCTTGGAATTAGAGACGAAATGTCTTCATCTTGAAAACTGAGTCGAAATTAGGGCTGTAGCTACCAAATATTTTAGTAATCGAGTATTCTACCAAAAATGTAATCGATTGATCGAGTAATCGGATAAAATGTATTTACTGAAAGTGCAATATTAAATATGCAAGAGAAAATAATACTCTTAGGTCTCTTAAAAAGAACAGTTTCCTTTTTTTTAATAGAAAAATTAAATTTTATTTTTTAAATGCATAAAATGCAATGCATACTTCAAAAATAAACATTTAGTTATTACCCATTGTTTCTCTGTCTGTACTTGTACTGTTAACAATAAAAATAAAGTGCATTTAAGTGCCATTCATTTGGGGTTTTAAATAAAGCATTTTCTGAGATGCAAAAACAAAAATGAATTAGTTTCAAATTACTTTTTAAAGTATCAAAACTAAAGCTTACATTAAATTAATAATTATACAAAAACACTGCCTTTAAGTCATGCAACTTAACTTTCAGAACTAAAAGTTAACTAAAAGTTCTTAACATAAGTCTTCTTCTTGGAATGCTCTCTGAAAACTCAGCTGCTCAGTGGAACATGAAGTAGCTGTCCGCACATACAGTGCCTTACAAAAGTATTCGGCCCCCTTGAACTTTCCAACCTTTCGTCACATTTCAGGCTTCAAACATTAAACCGGAATTTTTGGTGAAGAATCAACAACAAGTGGGACACAATCATGAAGTGGAACGAAATTTATTGGATATTTCAAACTTTAACAAATAAAAAACTGAAAAATTGGGGGTGCAAAATGATTCAGCCCCTTACTTTCAGTGCAGCAAACTGTCTCCAGAAGTTCAGTGAGGATCTCTGAATGATCTAATGTTGACCTAAATGACTAATGATGATAAATGGAATCCACCTGTGTGTAATCAAGTCTCTGTATAAATGCACCTGCACTGTGATAGTCTCAGAGGTCTGTTTAAAGCACAGAGAGCATCATGAAGAACAAGGAACACACCAAGCAGGTCCGAGATACTGTTGTGGAGAAGTTTAAAGCCGGATTTGGATACAAAAAAATTTCCCAAACTTTAAACATCCCAAGGAGCACTGTGCAAGCGATAATATTGAAATGGAAGGAGTATCAGACCACTGCAAATCTACCAAGACCTGGCCGTCCCTCTAAACTTTCAGCTCATACAAGGAGAAGACTGATCAGAGATGCAGCCAAGAGGCCCAAAGCAAAATCTACAATGGAATGGTTCACAAATAAACATATCCAGGTGTTAGAATGGCCAAGTCAAAGTCCAGACCTGAATCCAATCGAGAATCTGTGGAAAGAACTGAAAAGTGCTGTTCACAAATGCTCTCCATCCAACCTCACTGAGCTCGAGCTGTTTTGCAAAACTGATAGAGACATACCCCAAGAGACTTACAGCTGTAATCACAGCAAAAGGTGGCGCTACAAAGTATTAAGTTAAAGGGGCTAAATAATTTTGCACGCCCAATTTTTCAGTTTTTTTTTTTTTGTTAAAAGTTTGAAATATCCAATAAATTTGTTTCCACTTCATGATTGTGTCCCACTTGTTGTTGATTCTTCACAAAAAAATACAGTTTTATATCTTTATGTTTGAAGCCTGAAATGTGGCAAAAAGTCACAAAGTTCAAGGGGCCGAATACTTTCGCAAGGCAATGTATGTTCATACAAAGCTGTGATGATTTACTGAAAAAGAGGTGAAAAAATAATTAATATTTATTACTAAGTAAGCTATAATATCATTATTATACAGCAAGTTCATGGCTGTGCATTTATAAATCCTATTCATGGCAATCAAACTAAATACTTGTGAATACTAGAATAATTTGTTTTATGGCTGCTCAATATTGAAGAAAAATGTGAAACTAGCAAGATGTAATGTTCGATATACAATCATGGGATAATGCTTTGAGTGTGTAAAATAAATTTAAATGTATATTTAAAAACTGTAAATGATATAACCAAGTATAGCCAATCACAACTTTTTTTTGGCAGTAAATTAAGTCCTTTGGTAGTCGTGGTATAAACTGTTGTTAAATAATCTGGTGGTGTAACGGCCCCTCCGCATCCGCGTGCAGTATATTTTCACATAATTGTACTGCCCGTCGTGGGTTGTCCATGACATAGTTAACATACTTGATTTAACAGCCTTCATCTTGACTAGCAATCACATTTTTTTAAATGCTGCATTGAATTGACCTTGTCCCGGGTGACGGTGCTCTGGTCTCTGAGGAGAGTGGAAGTTCTCTGTTGCTGCTGCAGCATGGCCCTCGTGCTGTTGTGGTATGCTAGCTCGATCTTGCAATGGACACACGCCACAATGTTCTCTTTACGTTTTAATATGAAACCCAAACCTTGGACAGTTTGAGTCGTTTTCTCCTGTTTTGTTTCTTCTCTTTGCTCATTGTTATCGCTCCCTTCCATTTTGCAGCTCGCGCCCGCACTCTCAAATCAAAACACCGCTGACTCCTTGCGTCTACTTCCGCTTTGTGGGTGACGTAAACGCGCTGTCACATAAAAAAAAAATCATTGCGAAACAAACTGACGTGAGCTTTAAAATAAATTAACAGAGTCTTCGAGGCAGAGGAATTTGCCTCGATCATTTTTTGTAATCGAGTTACTCGAGGAATCGTTTCAGCCCTAGTCCAAATGCTTTTACTTCAACCGTTTTTTTAAGATGTCCTGGATGACTGAGAACCTTCACAGACACTTCTGATTAATGTTTGTAAATGTATTACATATTAATCTTACATCGAGTCAAATTCTATCACAACATCCAAGTTGAACAAATAAACATTTACAAACCCCCCTTAAAAATATTAAAACATTGTCCAACAGGCTTCCATCTCAGTCTTCTTCCTAAAAATGAGTTTGTGTTTTAATGAGAGCAGACAGAGCAGGGCTTTTCCAGAAAAACCCACTGCTCTCATTGTTCTTTGACTTAATTAAACAGTTGAGACCGAGCCGCTGTCGAAAACTGAACCGAGTCGAAGCATCAAGTCTGACCCCGAGACGACCTCGAGGATCTGAGACCGGAGCAGACGGACTTCAGGGGAACATAAGATCAATGTTGGAGCTCAAAGGGTTGGTGAAAATGGACATTATATATTAGGCGTTGTAATAAAATAAAACTTTTTGTCATGAAATAGGACAAAGCCAAAACTAAACCAGGAAGCATTTAAGGCATTGTGGGAAACGTAGTTCTGAACAAAAACATGCATGAGTAAAATCCTCCGTAGCTATAATTTAACTCTAAACAAAAGTAAGGCCTGTATTCATTTGAAAAGATCTTAATGTCTCACTAAAAGCTTATTTTATTCCTACAAATCCTGCTGCTAAATGTGACTACAGCCAAACATTTTATCAAATAAAAAAAAAACAAGTCTTTTTATTCATTTCTGTGGATTATTTGCTTCATCTACTGCATTTTGTGTCTCAATGGAAACAAAAACATGCTGCAAAACCTGAAACCAAACATAGCTCACATTTCTACAAAGATAACCAAAGTCTAAACCGGAGGGAAAGTTTATATTCACACTGCTGCTCTTTACAATTCACTATAAACTAATTTTAGTCTGACAGAATGGAGGTAATTATGAACCATGTTGGATTTAGACACATTTAGAAGCATGTCCTGTTATAGGTAAAGTACCTTTGGTCAAGACTCAAGTTATTTTGAGAAAATGGGAGCTATATTTGAATTTAGTCAGTTTTAAGAGCATGTTTTTTTATTTTTTTTATCACTGGGTCAACAAAAGGCTCAGTACAAAAACAGAAATGACCATTAAAAGATACTGTTACATGAGTTTTTAGTCATTTCTCTCAAAATACTGAAAGCTAATGTTCAGCTTCATCCTCTGCGTCTGTGTATTTTAGTTCAACAGAAAATATGGTAAACAAGAGGAATGTTTGATTTTAGACAAATTAAGCCTGTTTTTAAGCAGAAATGGGTATAATGAGCTTAAACAGGTCATAGATTGAACAATAACAGTATTTTTATTTTTCTTAGAAGACAATAGGAGTTAGTTTTATGCAGCTAGAGTTTACACTTCAAACCATGGACATTTTTATTTATATTATTTCATATTTATATATATATATTAGCATTAGGTCACAAAATGCAAAAGACTACCTCAGAATAAGCTTTTTTGCAGCTGTTAAAAACCTGAGCTGTACTAATGGAAACTGAAATGAAGGATTGTAGATACATTTAGCAGCATGTTTTGTTAGCATTCGGTCACAAAATGCTCCAGAATCAAAAATAGAGATATATATGTATGAGATGGACTGCCACGTTGAAGAATAAGCCTGGTTTTTGCAAGGTTAAATGTTTAATAAATGCAAAAAAATGGATGGAAAAATGATAAACGAGTGTGATTTTCTCGATGTACTTACGTGAAGACTCTGTGCCGAACATGTCTAGGCCTCGAGCTGCGATGGAGGGAGCAAGGAAAGGAGGTGAGGAGGAGGCAGGGAGCGAGGGGACAGGAGAAGAGACTGACGAGTGGGCAGCAGCTAAACAGTGGGGGGCATCCGAGCAGCAGCACAAAGACGCATCCAGAGGGTTTTTTTTGTAAATCCACAAAGAAAGAGAGGAATTAATCCAGAGGAAGAAAGGACGAAATGAGCAGAAGTCCGGCGTCAAACATGGCTCGCATCGCTCCGTGTTTAGAGCTTCTTCCTTTTTTGATCAGTGATGGTCGGAGGCAGCAAGAGGGAGAAAGAAAAAAAAAAAAAAAAAGAGAAGGGAGAGGGAGGGAGGGGGAAGGAAGATAGAGGAGACAGATGAGAGACGGAGAGATGGAGCTGCTGAGCTCGAACGCTGAGGACGGACAGACGGACAGAGAGATGGAGGTCTGTGGTCGGCCGCTGAAAGACAAAAGCAAACACAGAGTGACGTCAGAGAGAAAAGGAAAGGACGGGGGAGGGACAGACAGAAGAGGAGGAGAGGGGTGAGAGGGTAAAACATCATGAACATGCAGAGCCTCAGGTCGGCTTTAGTGAAGAATAAGACTGACAAGGAGTCAGTTAGTCCTGCTTCAAGACCCGCTTCTAGTCCCGCTTCAAGACCCGCTTCTAGTCCCGCTTCAAGACCCGCTTCTAGTCCCGCTTCAAGACCCGCTTCTAGTCCCGCTTCTAGTCCCGCTTCTAGTCCCGCTTCAAGACCCGCTTCAAGACCCGCTTCAAGACCCGCTTCTAGTCCCGCTTCTAGTCCCGCTTCTAGTCCCGCTTCAAGACCCGCTTCTAGTCCCGCTTCAAGACCCGCTTCTAGTCCCGCTTCAAGACTCGCTTCTAGTCCCGCTTCAAGACCCGCTTCTAGTCCCGCTTCAAGACCCGCTTCAAGACTCGCTTCTAGTCCCGCTTCAAGACCCGCTTCTAGTCCCGCTTCTAGTCCCGCTTCTAGTCCCGCTTCAAGACCCGCTTCAAGACCCGCTTCTAGTCCCGCGTCTAGACCCGCTTCTAGTCCCGCGTCTAGACCCGCTTCTAGTCCCGCGTCTAGACCCGCTTCTAGTCCCGCGTCTAGACCCGCTTCTAGTCCCGCTTCAAGACCCGCTTCAAGACTCGCTTCTAGTCCCGCTTCTAGTCCCGCTTCTAGTCCCGCTTCTAGTCCCGCGTCTAGTCCCGCTTCTAGTCCCGCTTCTAGTCCCGCTTCAAGACCCGCTTCAAGACCCGCTTCTAGTCCCGCTTCTAGTCCCGCTTCAAGACCCGCTTCTAGTCCTGCTTCTCGTCCCGCGTCTAGACCCGCTTCTAGTCCCGCTTCTAGTCCCGCGTCTAGACCCGTTTCAAGACCCGCTTCAAGACCCGCTTCAAGACCCGCTTCTAGTCCCGCTTCTAGTCCCGCTTCAAGACCCGCTTCAAGACCCGCTTCAAGACCCGCTTCAAGACTCGCTTCTAGTCCTGCTTCAAGACCCGCTTCAAGACCCGCTTCTAGTCCTGCTTCTCGTCCCGCGTCTAGACCCGCGTCTAGACCCGCTTCAAGACCCGCTTCTAGTCCCGCGTCTAGACCCGCGTCTAGACCCGCTTCAAGACCCGCTTCTAGTCCCGCGTCTAGACCCGCTTCTAGTCCCGCTTCTAGTCCCGCGTCTAGACCCGCGTCTAGACCCGCTTCTAGACCCGCGTCTAGACCCGCTTCTAGTCCCGCTTCTAGTCCCGCGTCTAGTCCCGCTTCTAGTCCCGCTTCAAGACCTGCTTTAAGTTCTTTTTAACATAAATCAACATAAAGTCTCCGGTAAAGTCCTGTAACTTCCTAAAACCAGTCCAGTGTAGTCTTTGACGTGTCAGACGCTGGTTATAAGTCAGACAGAACACACGTACAGAGTCAACAAGGCTTAACGCAAACTAAATCTTTTTCATAAACATGTCTGTTTCACTTTATATATTGTTTAAACTGGACTTAATGGCAGCTTTACATCTCAGCCCTCCAATCAGATTCTTCTTCTTA
This sequence comes from Perccottus glenii, assembly GCA_024416835.2. Lineage (NCBI taxonomy): Eukaryota > Metazoa > Chordata > Actinopteri > Gobiiformes > Odontobutidae > Perccottus > Perccottus glenii. The sequence goes on from CM044563.2 coordinate 1,586,088, forward strand.
ATATCCCTTTGTCCATTTTTTATACAGTCTATGGTCAGTGGAGTGGACTGTGTAGACCCTCCTCAGTCAGATCCAGATGGAACCAGCCACAGGCTTTATTTAGACCTCAGTCCAGTTTCAGAAACATGATCCTGCTTCAGTCTTTACCTTCACTCGATGGAAAACCCCTTGGTTACAAGCTTCTGTTAGAGTCGGGTCCGTTTATGAGCCGCCTTCAACAGAGAGCATCACAAACCATTCTTCTGACAGTTTATGAAACCAGACGTGACCACCATATTTGGGACAAAGTCAGAGTTCAAGTCTGTAGCAAAGTCAGAGGCAGCGAGTGATAAAGCATTAGTGGGGCTGGACCTCAGTGCTCTTTACTGCTCTATCAGCTCATTGGTCAGAACTGATCACATGGAACCAAGAGCGAGGACCGTAGTGACCTGATCTATGGGCCACACAAGCCGGAAATAAACCTGGAAGCCCAAAACTTGTTTATGGTGCTGCACCAATGCGCAATGACACCTGAAAATGGGCCTACTCCTTCAGGATCCTGTTCTGATAAAACGTCCATGGCAAACAGAGAGAACTGCAGCACAAATGACTGATCGGCTCTGGATATGGTTTAATTTCTTTTTATTTCTCTCAGACGTCTATTTCATTAAAGCATTAAAAATATATATATATAAATAAATAAATAAATAAATAAATACAGTAGTTATTTATCAAAGTAAAGAGTCTCAGTGTCTGGTCTGGTTTTAGATTTAAAGCAGGATTGATCCTGGTGAATCTGAGAGTGGATTTATGAAATAACTACTGGACATAAACCTGACCAACTCCTACAAACGGCTCATTCAGGGCTGTTCTTATCAATACAACTCTGCTGTCATCACATGGTGTGAGATAAAGTTTAGTGAAAGTGAATTGCTCAGTAAATTTTTCATTAAAGTGTTAAAACGGAAAGTTCTGTTGCAGAAACAGGAAGTAGAAATTAAAATGGTGGTTATCTGTTCCTTGTTCAATCTTTATCTAAACCTAAACATAGGCAACCTTAGAAATGTTTTTAAAATGGCAGCAGCAGATGTCCAATAAAAAAGCCTTATCAGTTTTTAAAACAGATGCAGATTGATCTAAAGTTAAACGAGCCGTGGAATAAACGGAGATCAGAGCGGCTGGTCAGTGGCATTTTAAATCTGATTCACTCTGATTAAACGGAAAAGGTCAGAGGCTGGAGCAGATTTATTTATGGAGCAGTCAGAGGCTCATTTGTGAAGCTAATATTCCTCAGTGACTGATGGAGATTCAGACAAAAGTGACGTCATATAAACCAAAGTCATTTCTACAAACAGTGAGTGTAATGGTAAACACTTCAGAGCAGGGACGCAAAATAGAAAGAACAGTCACTAAACTCACAGCCGCCAGATCAACCAGAGCCAGGACCGGACTCAGAAGGACCTGGACTCAGAAGGACCTGGACTCAGAAGGACCTGGACTCAGAAGGACCTGGACTCAGAAGGACCTGGACTCAGAAGGACCTGGACTCAGAAGGACCTGGACTCAGAAGGACCTGGACTCAGAGGGACCTGGACTCAGAGGGACCGGACTCAGAGGGACCGGACTCAGAGGGACCGGACTCAGAGGGACCGGACTCAGAAGGACCGGACACAAAAATGTGGGTCTGGACCATCACACGGACTACAGACATCTGATCGGACTAAATACGTGTTTGACAAGAGCTGGAGTGCAGAATAAAACCTCTGAAGACTGAAAGCTGTAGGAGAGCGAGGCGTCTAAAGAGAGCGGTTTTAGGATTCACTCATTTGCCTAAAGCATGGAAATAACTCTCATTTGCATCGCTCTGTTCTTAGACACATTTGAATTTCTAGATTTGAATAGAAGCTCAGCTAGAATTAAACAAACTGCACTGTACTTCCCACTGTATTTTAGTCTTGGTTATGTCCAGACTTAATCCTGGTTAAGCCTTGGTTTTGTCTCAATTTAGATAAAATTAGATCAAATTAGATAAACCCTAAATTGGTCCTCAGTTTAGTCCATGGTTAAGGCCATTGTTTTCTCCCAAATTTATTCATTTATTTTTGTCTGGTTTGGTTCTAGGTTAGGCTTTGTTTTAGTCCCTGTTCAGCCCTGGTTTTGTCACAGTTAAGTTGTGAAGTTCACATTTTTCTACCAACATCCAGTTTGCAAAGAGATGCTCACCATTAATTTGTCCCCATCTCTATTGAGTCAAAACCAAGAGAAAACATTTCCTTCATGATTTAAAAGGGTATTATAGTAATGCCAACTATACGACTTTCTATTACTAATATGCTCTGTTACCATTTGCAAAAACAAGCCTGGACTGATTCGTAAAGTTCTGACAAAAATCTGCATTTGTCAATGTAAAAGTGCAGTGTATCCACCTCAGCTGCAGAAAACACATGTATTGTCTGAGAAATGTGGTTTTATTTACAAAGTAGACGAGACAATCACCAATAACCCAAGACTGGAATTAAGCATAAAGCGATACGACTTAGCTTTCGGCCGATACAAGCAGAAAAGGCACATACATATGCTTTTAAATTGTCTGAAATGCACCTAAAGTCCAAGTGTGAGGCTTCCCATTTTAAAGCGGCTAAGCATTAGCCACTGCTAGCTCACTGCTAACGGGCTAAACTTTATTAAAAGTGGGGTTAGTTTGCCGAGGGCTAAGTTTTTAAAAGTGGAGACTTGGTGGGGTATTTAATGAAAGGTTTGTCTTACCTTAACTAGAGATAAAGCGGGCTAAGTCCGTATTAGCTGCGGGCATTTCTCCAGCAGCGGTGGAACATGTGTTTATCCAGCGGCAGAGGGCAGACTGTTGTAGACGTGTCTGTTAGCATCAGTTAGCTCACGGTTAGCTTCACTGTTAGCTTTCACCGCCTCAAGATGGCGCTGCGGCAGGTTCATCGAGTTCTTACCTGGCTCCACACTATTCAATTTACACACTAATATTTCGTTTCAATTAATCAACGTAAGATTTCAACTTAAACTAATGGCTAGTGTCGTAAAAATGTAAATGTAAAATGTAAACAGTTAAGGCTGCTCCTAAACGTCTAAAACTGGACTAATGCTAATCCCAAAACTAGCGCAAATTTAATACGGATTTATTCAGGATTTAGCAGCACTAAACCGGGGAAGAAAATACGATTAAATTAAACTAAATACTAGGGCTAAAGTAACTAAAATAAGGAAAAAGTATAAGTAAACTTTGACCAAAACAAAGGCCAATATCTGGGACTAAAAGATAAAATGAGTGAAGCCCAGGACTAAATAAGCATTAAACCAGAACAAACCTTGGAGCATCAACATAGTGCTATTGCCTAGAATAAACTAGGAATATACATAGACGAAATCCAGGGCTATATCTGTATTATATCAGAAAATAAATCCAGTCTGAAACCTGAATAATGCTCAATTTCAGTGTTTTTCCCACAATTAGTTTCTCTATAAAATAGTAGTAGGCTATTAAATACAAATTATCAACCTACAGATTCATATAATACACTTATTTTGCCCCAAAATCTCAGAAAAGGGTTGAGGTTACAAAAAAAAAAAGACAACAGTGTGCTCTAAACTGATGCTAGACAGACTTCCTAAGACCAAAGTGAATGATACAGCTAGTTTCAAGTGTATATTAACAGCATTACTTTTACCACCGTGGATCTTCTCAAACTCACATCACTTTACTGTATTTAGTGTTTGCCATTAAGTCAAAAGAGTTTTACTTAACGACTAAAAATGAGCTTTAGTTGGTGTTCATTGTATATTATTTTACGACACTGTAATTCATAATATATTTTTTAAGTCATATTTACAGCATGTGCACCATTTATAATAACATAAATGGTTATAGTTATTGGTTAAGACTCAAGAGCAGTCCCAAAAGTACCTCATCTAAAATTTTATTTGGGTCGACAAAAAAAATTCAAACAGTTCAAAAACTGAAATATCTGGTAGTCCTTGCATTAAATGAAAAAAGGGGAAAATAGAGCAAAGACATTAAACTGGACCAAAACGGTGATATATGAAAATACAATAAAAAAGTCAGAAAACAAACCAAAAAAATTAACCTAAAATAAGATCAATATTAAATGGGAAGAGAATAAAAAGAGAAGTATTAGTGAAGTAGTAGTTGTGGCTAATTGAAGCTATGCATTTGAGTTTAGACCTGTGTTTAGTCCAGAATTACTCCTGAAGTTTTTAGATTTAATCCTGTCGAGTCCTCTTTACCTGCCTCAATCCTAGTCCTGCCATTGTTTATTCTTTTTTTGTCGACTCCAGAACCACTCAAACAAATCCAGACACATGCACAAAAGACGAGTCAGTGAATAGAAAATTTGTCATTTAATGCAACGTAACTGTGACTGAATTACATTTAATCTCATAAAGACTTCACCAAACTGACAGACGATGGTTTGTTATATTACAATGTGCCTCGTTATAGAGAATATACAGGTTTATTTCAGTTTATTTATCTGTTAATCATAAAAATAAAACAGTGGAAGAGAATTTTGAATTGTTTCTGATGCACAATAAACTGTTAATTGTTTCGTCGAGTCAAAAAGGCAATTTATTTAGTCACAAACAGACGAAATGTGAAGGGAGACAGTATCGAAAACATAAAGAGGCTGACAGTGGTGTCTTTTTGTGTCGTAAAGAATCTTTTTTTTTTTTTTCATTTTAATTGTGACCTAGGAGGGAAGCCCGATCTGTTTCTCGTTCTCTTTTGGACAAAAATCTCCCAAAATTGTTCACAATCTGCACAAAATAAAAGGCGTGGTCTCGTTTACAGGATAAATATTGCACATTTACATCAACAGTATTTTAATTATTCATTTATTGGTGTTTTTTTTTGCATACATAACTGTTCCTATGTCTCCTAATTTTTTCCTCAACAGTACAAACGTAAAGTAGCAGTCGTCGTGTTTTTGTAAATTAATTTTAGAGTTGTTTGAAAAATGTCCGCCAAAATTTTGGTGATGTTGGATGCTTCTGATTAGTAAGAATTCAGTTTCCATTTTGAAATTGAAAATGGAAAAAATTGTTTTGTTTTTAACTCAGATTTATTAGATTTTTTATGATGAAGAAATAAACATTTACTGCATTTTGCAAACGTTTGAAATCTTTGAACATTTTGAATGTTTCCAATAAGAAACACAAGCAGTTTTTAGCAACAAAAAAAAAGTTCTTGAAAACAAGACTCGTTTCTATTAACTCGTTTTTTATTAACAGTTTTTTTTTAAACTAAAATAGTAGATAAATCTTTCCCAGAAACTTGTGAATTTTTGGTTCCGAGAAGCATTTTTTCAACAAAGTATGATTAGAAATTAAAATATGCCGCCAAAATATTGTCTAAAAGTTGGTGGCTTAAAATTGTGTTAATGAACTTAAAATAACGTCAATCAAAGTTCAATGAAGAAAACAAAAATGGTAGAAGTTCTGTTTTAAGTGTTACATTAAGAATTGTTGCTCAAATTTCCATTTTATCCAAAAACACGACTCCTGACATCAAATATCTTTCCCAAAACTGCCAAGGTTGATGAGACCAAACCTTTCTTTTGCGCCTGATTTTCTCAAATTTTTGTACAAAGACGATACATCTATCCAGTCATGCAACAGTGTCTGGGATTAGGACAGGGGCAGGGCTGAAGGGAGTTGTCCGTTCGTGGTTGGTTTGTTGTTTGTGGTTTCAAGCGTTTTGCATCTCTTTGCCGATCTTGTAGCTGAGAATCTTGTTCCAGTCGATCTTGGTGCGAGTCACAGGAAGCTGGCGGCGTAAGGCTTTGAAGGTAGTGTCCGACATCGTCTGATAGTTCTCGTTAATGGCCGTCTGAGGAAAAAAGAGAAAGGATTACGAGTGGGAAGCAGTGTTGTGGTTAAGTCACCACAAGTCTTTTGAGTCCAAGTCACTAAAGACAAGTCGAGTCATCGTCTCTTGAAGCCCGAGTCACTAAAGAAGGGTTTGAGTTACTTTAACACTGGACAATACGCAACCTTGTGTATACATTTATCAACACTTCTAATGGGAAACATTAGCAGTTTTTAGGCGACAACAATCAGGAATAAGCTCAGTAAGTAGTCAGTTTGCAATTTAAAATGGAAATTCTAGCCTAAAATCTGTTTTGTTTTTGAATGATTTTAAGAAAGGTGGCTAGTTTTCTGGATCTGAAATAAACTTCAACTTCTGTCAACTGTATTTTGAAAAACATCATAAGAAATTGTTTGTAAAATGGCCATTAAAAGTGACGTCATTAAATATGACGTCACTTTTAATGGAAAAGTTTTTGTTTGAATTTTGCTTCAAATGAGAAGCTAGTCTGAGTCGAGTCTCGGAAATGAACCCATCGAATCCAGGATTTTCACTAATTTCCTAAAATTTGTTCAAATACATCACTTTGTCTTGTTTTGAGGACTTTAAAAATTTGAGTTTGTGTTTGAGCCCCTCTCTGTTCATCTGCTGTGACTGGTCCAAGCTCTTTTCTGATTGGTTGACTTTGTTTAAAACATGGACCAATGATCGTCTTGAGTCATGTTCTTTTTTAAACAGCGTCTCCATCTCGTTACGAACCTGATAGTCGTTCTCTGCAGCTTCCATAATCTTCACAAACTCGGTCGCAGTGGAGGCCGGGTTCTGTGAAAATAACCGGATTTGTTTTTAGTTTCTTGGATAAAACCCTAATGGGACCTGATTTGTGTGGCACTCACGTTAATAGACATGGACTGCTGGACCTCTTTGTGGCTCACCAGCTGCACATTGCCATCTTCATAATAATGAACCTGGAACAAGAACGAGATGAGCACATTTAAGAACAACCTCGATCGACCAAAGTGCTGTACAGGCCAAACAATAAAATTAAATAAAATATAAATAGAATAAATTAATACATTTTCTTTAACCATAGAAATAGACTTTTTGTTTGAACAAAAAAATAAAATGCAAATGGACAAAAATAAATAAATACAAATTTATAAAAAATAAATAAACAGACATCAAGTCAATAAATAAGATGCACTTTCCCGTGACTTACGTCTACACAAACTGTATATTTAACTTTTTATTTTATTTTTATTTTAATTGCCCCTGGAGTTAGCCTGTATTAAGAAAAAAAGGGCTCAAAATGGAGCCTTGAGGCATCCCGGTGTCAGCACAGACGACTGAGAAGCTTCATGTGTTACACCGACTTAAGTTTGTGAATAAATAATGTATTAATTAAATAATTATGGGTTTATGAGGCTTTGTGAAAACCCGTACCTGTATTTTCATGATGCCTGCCACCTGAGTGGTCGAAGGGGTGATGGTAAACTTCCACTCTGATCTCCAGCGGCCGTTCCTGAACAAACACAGAAAGTACTTTCATTTTAATTTAATACTAAAACTAGTATTAATCACAAACCGACCCAAACCGAACAGATTCAAATTTAAGAACGGTTACAAATATTTATAATATTAATTAATGACGTGACGGTCTTTTGTGTCCAGACCCTATGTTTGAGAAGCACAGCTCTACTTGATTCAAATACTGCTGTTGTTCTTAGATACAGCTCTAGTGTTGTATCCCGTCTGTGTTTTCTTCATTACAGGAGACAGAACCTCAGAGGGATCCTGACGATAAGCTCCCGAAGCAGCTCTAACGAGGATCAGAGCAGGTCTGATCCAATTAGATTAAACGTGATCATAATCGGCTCACGGCGCTTTAACAACACAACTTACAACAGGCTTTAAGTAAAGAGCAGAACAACTTTTCCATGAGAATATGGGAATAAAATGATGAACAAACCAGAAGTTTTTGGGTTGAAACTGATGACACTCGATGCAGACGATGATGGTTTGTTGTCCGTCAATGATTTTCCCGTAAATCTGTGGAAAAGAGAGAATTATCTTTATCTGATTATCTTTAGGCAAAGACATTTTTAATCCACCTCTTGAACATTGTTAAAGTTGAGACTGTTCTAGGTTTTTGCTGAAACTTAACGCTTTAGTTTTAACTCTGGGCTCGAGCAGAAGCCTGTCCCAGATGTTCTCAGAGTCTGAGGAGGTTCATAAGGAACTGTCAGAAACATATTCTGCTGTTAAAGAGACATGCATTAAGAGACTTAATGGTTTAAGCTGTTCAGACACAAATAATCAAGGACTTATACTAAACTAAAGTAAGCAGAAGTAGACAAATATTTTATTATTATTATTATTTGTCCTTGATTATTTGTGTCTGAACAGTGAGCTTAAACCATTTTTTAAATATATATATATAAAGCCTTGCCCCAACATTGCCCAGGACCACAACTCGAGGAGCCACACTACATTTGGAAAAAAACTGCTCTCAATAAAAAGAAGCTTCCAATAAAAGACTGTTCACAATATGAAACTTTATGAGTTATTTCAAACACAGGAAAACGTCAGGCCACTTTTAATCCTGTATTTTACCCTTTTGTCTTACATTTGCTTTCATGTTTTTGTATTTTATCGTGTAATAATGCCTTATTTGATGTTACCTGGATATTTATTATTGTTACAGATGTTTATCCATTTGCAAAGTCCCTCTTCAACAAATAAACAATCAACTGAACCAATCGTACGGCCTCTCGCAGCCCAGACTCCGTTTGATTAGACGTATGTTTTCTTACGGTGCAGACTCCGTTGAGGTAGTGCTCCTTGACGTAGCTCCTCACGGCGGAGTCCACGGCGCTCCTCCAGCTCTCGATGGAAGGGTCAGCGTCGTGAGGCCGAGGGTCACTGGCCTCTTTACGGAGATGGTCGAACTTAAACGACAGGTGGTTCTTCGGATCCAGCACTCGACCGCTGCCCAGGTCTCCATGTTCTGTGATTAAAACCTGGCCAGTAAAGAAAGGGAAGGAAAGAAACTCTATAAATTGCAATTAAAATTCAATAATCAGGTTTTAGATGGCTTTAAACAGGTTTTAGATGGCTTTAAACAGGTTTTAGATGGCTTTAAACAGGTTTTAGATGGCTTTAAACAGGTTTTTAGATGGCTTTAAACAGGTTTTTAGATGGCTTTAAACAGGTTTTAGATGGATTTAAACAAGTTTTAGATGGATTTAAACAAGTTTTAGATGGATTTGAACAGGTTTTAGATGAATTTAAAAAAGTGAAGCCCTCTGAATTTAAAGTTTAGAAAGATGGGAATAAAGCAGAAACAATACGACTATAACAAAACAAGTTTTCACGAGTTCTATGTTTGTTTTTTGTTTATGTGATTCTAAGAAAAAAGGAAAATCTAATTCAAGGATCCGGTGTGTGGGCTGTGTTTGGAAAATGAGACAACCTTGGGACAAATGGATTGAGTTAGTGTTTACAGAACTCTGATGGTGGTTGAGGTTGTGGTAGTCTTCTTCAGTCAAGTGTAATCAACAGGATGAAGGAGGAGAAACAGTGGTGACGCTGTGTTTTCCGGCTGAGTCTGGTTCAAACCTGGAGCCGAGGGACACGACTCTGATGATGACATTATTACAGGAAACTCTGCAATTGTTTCTAAAGCCTCTCAGAGAGTTCACTCAGGTTTAGAGACGGCGCTCTGGGACGTACGAGTGAAGCCAAATAAAGAGAGAAGAAAATGTGGTGTAGTTATATTTTTACTGCTTTAAAAGTCATCTTCTCTGTAATTACATTAGACCAGGCAGGGCTTGACATTAACACCAACCAAATGTGGGTGGATTCCAGGTTTAGCACTGCCACTGCAGCAGGTTTTATAAATAAGTCTATATCATTTAGTTGTGGATTTTGTGGAATATCTACTGAAGGAAATGTATCAAATTACTACAGATAGCTTGTGTTTGACAAAAAACAGTAAATGATAAATAACATTTAAAAAGATAAACATTATGAAGAAAACAGAGAAAACCATAATGCTTGCCTTGTCAGTGGTATTGGCACCCTTTGCTGCAAATCAGTATGGAAACCCAATTTGGCTCACCTGTTGCAGATCTCAAATGAGGATCACCTGTGATGAATTGCCTCCACCCATGTGACCTGAATTAGCCAATAAATGAACTTTTTGGTTTTATAAAAAGCCACCTGTTATTCCCTCTTCATGTGTGACAATGGTGAAGACAAAGGAGCTGTCTGAGGACACCAGAAATGCTATTATTTGCAAGCACAAGACCTCCAAAGGGTATAAGGCCATCTCCAAAGACCTTGGCATCCCTGTTTCAACGGTGCGTTATGTTATTAAGAAGTTTTCCAGGCATGGAACTGTCAAGAACCTCCCTGGACGTGGGGGAAGAGAAAAATTGATGACAGAAGTCTTGAAGGTTGAGTACGAATGGTGGAAAAAACACCCGTCAAACATCTAAAGACCTGAAGACCAACCTGGAGCAGTCTGGTGTAACTGTTTCAACAAGTACCATACGCCGACACTAAACAAAGCGGGCTTTATGGGCGGAGGCCAAGGAAGACCCCATTGCTAAAGAAAAGGCATAAAAAGGAACGATTGATCTTCGAAAGAGAACCTGGACAAACCTCAAGCCTTCTGGGACAATGTTTTATGGACAGATGAAACAAAAGTGGAGCTTTTGGTCCTGCACACAAACAGTATGTTTACAGGCAGCAATAAAGAATTTAAGGAAAAGAACACCATACCAACAGTCAAGCACGGTGGAGGATCCATAATGCTTTGGGGCTGCTTTGTTGCATCTGGTACTGGAGGCCTTGACCGTATCAAAGGCATCATGAAATCAGAAGATTATCAAGCAATTCTAGAGCGAAATGTCTTGCCCAGTGTAAGGAAACTTGGTTTGAGGCGAAGATCATGGGTCCTCCAGCAAGATAAAGACCCAAAGCACACCTCCAAAAGCACGCAGGAATGGTTGAAAGGGAAAAAATTTACTGTTTTAAAATGGCCAGCAATGAGTCCTGATCTCAATCCAATTGAAAATCTTTGGGGGGAGCTGAAAACTGCCATTGGAGAAAGGAATCCTGCAAATGTTCAAGAGCTTGAGCATATTGCAAAGGAAGTGTGGGAGAAAATGCCACCCGAGAAGTGCAAGAAGCTCATCGATGGATATAAGAAACGTTTGGAGGCTGTCATCGCTGCCAAAGGGTGTGCAACCAAATTTTAAGGAGGGGTGCCAATATTAGTGCACATGCTGGTTTTCTGTTTTTTCTTTATAATTACAATATCTATGTTGAAATAACAATTGTCTTTGTTAAATTACTTTGGACCTCCAATTAAAAGATCCTGCTGATATAAATTTGGTACATTTCCATTTATTTCTGAAGACATTCACTCATTTATGCAAAACATGAAGGGGTGCCAATAATGGTGAGCAGGACTGTAAGAATTTCATCTGACCATCTGAATGCCGGCCGGGAGGGGTTAAGAACGCCCTAACCCCCTGTACACAGGACAAACCTTGGGTCTGAGGTTTTAGATTTTTTAGGAGTTTTTCCCTTCAACACAAAAACAAGTAGGTATTGTATACATTATGCAAATACAATACAACATAGTCACAAACAGAAGACAGTGAACAAATAAAGTGCAGTCAACAATGCTTGAACAGTGAGGTTTGAGTTGTTTAAGAGTCTAACAGCCTGTGGGAAAAAGCTGTAGGTGATGCTCCGGTAGCGCCACCCAGAGGAGAGCAGTGAAAATAGTGGGTTTTGGGGGCGTGTACAGTCCTTAATAATATTTGTTGTGCATGAGAGGAGAAGGCTCTTCCACAGATACAGTTTTCATTCCAACACTCTCTACAATACTGCTAACAAGTTACTCAAGATTTTAGTTTGCAAGAAACAGTTCCTGAGTTTTCCAAGAAAGTAGAGTTGGATTTGAACAGGTTTTAGATGGTTTTCAGCAGGTTTGAGTTGGATTTGAACAGGTTTTAGATGGTTTTCAGCAGGTTTGAGTTGGATTTGAACAAGTTTTAAATGGTTTTCAAAAGGTTTTAGATGGCTTTCAGCAGGTTTGAGTTGGATTTGAACAGGTTTTAGATGTTTTGAACAGGTTTTAGGTGGTTTTCAGCAGGTTTGAGTTGGATTTGAACAGGTTTTAGATGGATTTCAGCAGGTTTGAGATTTCAACAGGTTTTTAGAGACAACCAGACATCCTCTGAGTGAATTATTTAAGCTCCTTCCTTCAGGGAAAGATATTGCTCTATAACCTGCACCCAGGTCATTTATTATTAGATTGAAATAAAAGGAATATGAATAAACGTAAAGTGTTACCTGTTCCTCGTAGCCCTCGATTTTCACCGGAGTGAACTGGTCCAGGTTGTACTGTGCAAAAGCACTGAGGAAGAAAAGAGCAGTAAAGGTTATTTACCTTTTACCTGGTTTAGACCCGGTTTGGTCCTCGTTTAGTCCTGGTTTGGTTCAGTCTTGGTTCAGTCCTGGTTTGGTTCAGTCTTGGTTTAGTCCTGGTTTGGTTCAGTCTTGGATTAGTCCTGGTTTGGTTCAGTCTTGGTTTAGTCCTGGTTTGGTTCAGTCTTGGTTTAGTCCTGGTTTGGTTTAGTCCTGGTTTGGTTTAGTCCTGGTTTGGTTCAGTCCTGGTTTGGTTCAGTCTTGGTTCAGTCCTGGTTTGGTTTAGTCCTGGTTCAGTGCTGGTTTGGTTCAGTCTTGGTTTAGTCCTGGTTTGGTTTAGTCCTGGTTTGGTTTAGTCCTGGTTTGGTTTAGTCTTGGTTCAGTCCTGGTTTGCTTCAGTCCTGGTTTGCTTCAGTCCTGGTTTAGTCTTGGTTCAGTCCTGGTTTAGTCTTGGTTTAGTCCTGGTTTATTTGTGCACCTCAAAATATTATGTAAAGGAAAAAAAAAAAAAAAGATAAACCGTTTTTTGACAAAAGAGTGACTTACTGCGCAGCACCTTCCCTGAGAAGATTGTCATTGTCGAGCAGCAATCGCACATCTGAGAAAAAAAAAAAAAAAAAAAAAAAACACCATTAGCCGAGATAAAAGATGAGGAGCTTAACAACAGAGAGAATAAAGGTCTTGGAGCTGATGATGGGATTATTAACGGTGTCTGAGTGATTGTGATACGGTGCATTGTCAAAGATTAAAGAGACAGAGTTAAACGTCTGTGAGGCTCTGATAAAGCTTCTCTACAAAAAGGTTAAGAGCTTTGTGGTAAAAGGGCTGGTCTAGATTTAATAAAAAGTGAATAACAAGAGTGACTGACCGTTGAAGACTTCGTTGAACTCTCCTGGTGGAGCGTGGATAATGAAGTTTGCTGCTATGCGTACCTGAAACACACACAAAAACAGATTTAAAATAAAAAAGTAATATTAAGTCTAAGTAAGTCCAGGTTAAAAAAGCCAGCGCCTCTTAGCGGAAAAACCAGCCTTGCAAGAAACGACCGGAGACCAGAGGGCGACCTGCCGGCGCTGCCCCTACTTTACCATTAGAACGTCCACCAGCCGAGAAACAGGTGATCCTTTCAAAAAGTGTTAAATGTTTCTGTTCTATCCGTATTTTGCTCGTGTTCAAAGTGTTTAAGTAACATCTTGAAGGAGGGCTGTCATTTTTAACACTGCGCTTTGAGCTTGTTTGTTTTAAAGCCACAGCGTGAGCTGGTGAGAGACTCCTCAGTCTGGAGGAGTATTATCCAGTTTTTATCTCTATCTAGTATTATCTCACTTCTTTCGTGCCTTCGAAGTGTTTTGATTTGATAATCTGAGTCCGCTGTGTTTCAGCTCAGTCCTAAACTCTCCAGCGGAAAGCTCACCGGCCCAGATGACCGGAGGAGTTTAGTTTACCGGCCAATTACAAATTAAATCAGCCAATAGAAACTCTGAATTAAAATATAAACTAATAAATAAATAAAACTGCAGAGATTTAGACGCGCTCAGATTGCATGTGTTTTGTGATTAATTGCACAGCCCTAGTGTCTGTTGAACAGGCAAAAGTAGTACTGAGCATGTGCAGACTGAATTACTGCTGGTCATGTAACATTGTTTAGAAGTGACTGAAGTAGGTTCAGCGACATGACAGGTTTCCCTCAGACATGAGGAGACACGTCCAACAGCTGTTTAACAAAAAACAGAATGAAAGGTATTTTTTGTCACATTTAGGACAATATAAATGTTTCTGCTAAGACCACAGAGGTTATTAATATTTTATACACATAACTGGTTGGCTTAACAACTGCTTAACAGTGTGTAGCATGTCTGAAGTCCGGTCGAAGTCCAAGTCCAGACTCGTGGGGGGTTTGTTAGACTTTGGTGAAAGATGAGAGAAATGTTCTTGGTGCATTTCAGGTGACAGGGTTCATACAATTACAAGAAGAATGTGGACAAATGTACCAGGTTTAGACTAACCTTCCAGAGTTCACTTTAACCCAAAAAGGTCCAGGAGCAATAACTATGTTGTTGTAACCTTTTTTGTGTCCACTAGAGGGAGCCCTGACCCTTCCTTTTGTCTCTCCTTTATTTCCCTCTGTCCTCTGCACTGTACTTCCTGATTCTATTTGATCACATGACACCGTCACCACGGCGACGCCCCCACCCTCCTCCCTCCCGCCCCTGAGGCTCAGGACCAAATAAGGTCATGAAAATGTGCTGGTGTCTGCTGCTGTGTTTCTGCTGATACAGTTCCTCCCAGAGACAAGATTATATTCAATTAATTATTGAAAATATGATGGTTTAAAAAACGTTTTTAAAGCTTTAGAAGGATTTAAGGAGATGCTTTTTTCCCAACGCATTATTAGTGAGTGGTATCTGTAATGAAAGTGATGCTAAAAATAAAGAAATATGTGGTTAAAAATTAATGAAATTTTGTTTTTGGTTTAGTCCTAGTTTCATTTTTTATTAAGCCCCAGTTTAGTCTCAGGTTTACTCCTGGTTTTGGACCAAATTCAGTCCCGTTTAGGTCCTTGTCTAAGTCCTAGTTTTAGATGAAATTTTGTCCCGTTTTGTCCCATTTTTGGTTAAGTCTAAAGGTTTAGACCCTGGATTAGACCCAGTTTTATCTCCATTTACTCCTTTTGAAAACTGAGGAAGATTACTCCATAAATGAGAAATAATTGAGCGTGTATTGGTTTTGTTCTATATTTATCTCTTGAACAGCCGTCTCCAGATAAACCCTGTTGTTAATGCTGCGTGTAAACGTGTTTTTTTCTCCTGGGGCCGTTATTATCTCAGTTCAACTCGAGCCGACAGAACACTTCGCTCCGAGGGAGAAATGCCGAGTTTCTGCCATTTTTGTGTTTTTTATTTCACTCAGATCAAAGTCTTGTCAGTGATTACGACCTACTTTTTACTCAGAATTCCAAATGAGATGAATGAAAACCAAGGAGCTGTGGTTGTGGGATTATAATCCCACAGGAGCCTCCTTAACTTGCTGGATAAACAAAACAATAAAAAGGGAAAAAAAACGATGTTTCTTTTTAAACTTTGTATAGATTGTGAAAGCATTTCCACAAATACATATCTTCAGATTTTGAATAACGGAAGTAAGATTCTCCTCCTTGAACCACCACCTTATCGTGGTGGAGGGGTTTGAGTGCCCGAATGATCCTAGGAGCTATGTGGTCGGGGGCTATATGCCCCTGGTAGGCTCTCACAAGGCAAACACGTCCTAGGTGATGGGCCAGACAAAGAGCGGTTCAGAACCCTTTATGGATATTAAAAAATCAAGGACCGTTACATCGCCCGGTATGGCGCAACCGGGGCCCCACTCTGAAGCCAGACCAGGGTTTGGGGCTTGTATGCGAGCGCTTGGTGGCCGGGCTCAACCCGAAGGAGCGACGTGGGGCCGACCTCTTGTGGGCCCACCACCTGCAGGAGGAACCGTAAGGGCCGGTGCAATGTGGATTGGGTAGCAGTCGTAGGCGGGGCCTCGGCGACCCAATCCCCGAACACAGAATCTGGCTCTAGGGACATGGAATGTCACCTCGCTGGCGGGGAAGGAGCCTGAGCTTGTGCGGGAGGTTGAGAGATACCAACAAGAGATAGTCTGGCTCACCTCCACGACCAGCTTGGGCTCTGAAACCCAAATCCTTGAGAGAGGCTGGACTCTCCACTACTCTGGAGTTGCCTGCGGTGAGAGGCGGTGGGCTGGTGTGGGCTTGCTCATTGCTTCCCAGGTCAGCCTTCATGTGTTGGAGTTCACCCCAGTGAACGAGAGGGCACTTTCCTGCGTTTTCGGGTCAGGGATAGGTCTCTTACTGTTGTTTGTGCTTAGTTCTGTCCATGTTTAGACTTGGTTTAGTCCTTTTCGATCTGTCTATAATTCCAAAAATTGCTGCTGGACCTATAGTCCTGAATAATGATAACACCAGAACACAGTTTATGGAGGCAGTCAGGTTTGAAAATGCCTCACGTCAAGTTGATTTGTTAAACTTCAGGTGTTTTAAATGTAATTGACACCATTGCTCCTGTTAAGGTTAAAGTGATCAGGACGAGGCAGAAGGCATTGTGGAGCAATGCTCACTCTGTCAGGGCACAGAAAAGGAAATGCAGAAAAGCCAAAAGAAAATGGCATAAAAATTGAAGCTCTTAATTCATTATGAAATATAACAAGAAAAATTGCATGTTTTCAGTAAAACTTTGCCAAAAGCAAGAGAAATATCTTTCTCAGAGATCATCAACAACAGCAGTAACAACCCTTGCGTCCCGTTTGCTACAGTGAACAGATTACCCTCCAGCTCCATTTCCTCCAGAATTAGTTTCCACTAAATGCACTAAGTTTTTCAACATTAAGGTTAATGCCCATGTTTTGCGCAAAAGATTTGTAAAATCAGTACTAAGCAGTTTGTTACCACAACTCACTGCTATTTTTTTCAACACACCCCTTTCAACTAATTGCCCAATTGCACAGTCTTTACTGCACCTACTGGTAACTTGTTTGCCACTTAGCAATAAAAAATTGCTAAGTGGCAAAAAAAAACTGGGGCGGCAGTAGCTCAGTGGGTAGAGCGGGCGTCTTTTAACCGGAAGGTAGCCGGTTCGATTCCCGCTCTCCCCACAGTTCATACTGTCGTTGTGTCCTTGGGCAAGACACTTAACCCACCTTGCCTACAGTGGCCGTAACACTGGTAATTAGATTAGAACAATGTAAGTCGCTTTGGATAAAAGCGTCAGCTAAATGAATAAATGTAAATGTAAAATATACTAAAAACCTGCATTCTGGTTAGTCACATTGTACTGCTATTATTTTGAACAATACTGTATTTCTGACAGTTCTTTACCTTCTGGGACTCTGAGAACATCTGGGCAGGCTTCTGCTCAAGCCCAGAGTTAGAACTCAACAAGGTGAAGCAGCTTTAAGTTTCAGCAAAAACCCGGAACAGCCTCAACTTTAACTTCAACTTTCAAGGGGAAGTTAAAAACCTTCCTCTTTAGCGCTGCCTACTTTTCTTTTTTTATTCTGTATATTACTTGTGTTTCTTATTCTGAAATGGGAAAATGCTGGTTGGGTATTTTAGTAAATAAGGATCAGCTGAATGATCTTAATGTGTCGTCTAAATAAAGACACAACAGCGTCCTGCAGCTGGGGCTTTATTCTTTTGTGTGGTTCAGGCCCGGACACCAGCTGTTGCTCTCTTTTATTCACTGTACATCCTCAGGTTTCACCAGGCTCCGGCCCAAACGCCAACTCAGGCTCCGGCCCAAACGCCAACTCAGGCTCCGGCCCAAACGCCAACTCAGGCTCCGGCCCAAACGCCAACTCAGGCTCCGGCCCAAACGCCAACTCAGGCTCCGGCCCAAACACCAACTCAGGCTCCGGCTCAAACACCAACTCAGGCTCCGGCCCAAACACCAACTCAGGCTCCGGCTCAAACACCAACTCAGGCTCCGGCCCAAACACCAACTCAGGCTCCGGCTCAAACACTAACTTAGGCTCAGATTCCAGCTAAGACTAAAAACAGAGACAAACCAGGTCTTAATCCAGGTTCAGTCAGACACATAAACAGAAAAACACAAACAGGCTCTAGTCTAGGACTGTTTGACTATGGAAAAAAATCAAAATCTTAGTCATTTTACAAAATTACTCAACTTGGAATGTTGGATTTATGCAACAAAACAGTGAACTCTCCTTAAAATAATGGTTTAGAGCTGCTTTAGTCCTGGTTTATTTTGAAAATTAATTTCCTGTACAGTTTTTAAGAAGACTATTAACAGAATAAAGAGTCAGTCAAGTTAATTATGGCTAATATTTTTTTCATCTAAATACTGAAGAGTGACATTTTTCTGTCAAATATTTCAGGTTATAATGTGAAGCCTCTGTTCAAAAGGGCCATGGATCCTTTTTCAGATGTACTCCCTTTAACAGAGGAATGTAGAGTCAGAGACTGTGTCTAAACCTGTCTCACTTTGCGGATCTGCAGATGAACCAACACTGATCTTTACCAAACTTTCGGTATCAGACGGAGAAATGTTTCCTACAAAGACCAACACATCAGACATGCTAAGCTTTGTTTTTCAAGCAGTGTTTAAAAAAGGTAATTATACAGACACAACACAAACACATTCAGGAAGACGTCCTACTGACGTACCGGTGTGACTGGAAAAGTGGCATAAATTAAAACAATAAAACACAAAAAAATAAGAGAACCAACACCAACTGATGCCTGAATGTTCCTCTGCTACTTGTTTAACTAATGATGACTGTTTGGTTTGATTGGTTTTATCTGATGAGGCACATTTGCAGATCACAGCGTCTCAATTGAAGCACTTAACCATTTATCATGGCTCTGTTTTATTCTGTATAAAGTTTGCAGCGCCTTTGTGTGATTTTAGGGCAAATGTAACTTCCAAAAAATTACAACAAAGAGAATGTGGCATTGGTGGAAGTTTTCTTCCAGGGTCTGGTTAGTACAGTATTTACATTAAAGTGTACGCACTAAACAGACCCACAACAATTAACTTAATGCATACAACGCAATAACCCACTGCAGTTGTAGAGGCTCCAACAGCTGCCTTTTTCGGACTGGAGTATTTGGATTATGGATTTAGACTAAAAGACTAGGAGGAAAACAAAGCCAACCCAAGACTGAACCCTGGTCTATATTTGGAAACTAGGAACTAAACTTGTGTACTTCTCAGAGCCCCATTGTGTTACGTATCTACCTCACTCTGTAACAGAATCCACCAGAGACCTTCAAGAGCTTCATCTAAAACTCTATCTGGAGCTTAAACCTCAAAAGTGCACTTCTCATTTTTCACGTTTCTGGTTCTGCAACTCATTCAAAGGAAGTGTCTGCAGCGTTTCCTGTCTGAGTGGTTTCGCTGATGTAATCAGGAAACTGTAACAGCAAGCACACAAACACCAACAACGCATTACAAATGAGAGAAGCTTTGACTGAACCCACAAACAACATCAAGAAGTTATTTTTTGACTAAAACTGAGACTCCATTGATATTCAAAAGCATCCACTTCAAATCAAAGCCTTGTTGAGGAGATTTAAAAGCCTCAATACATTAATGAAAGCTTAGATCTAGTATCAAACAAAGGGAAATTAGTCCTTTTAGTTGCTCCACTGAGACTCTGACAGGTTATTATGTGAAGATTAGAAGGAATATGCACATTAAGTTGACCCACTTTATGAAACAATATGGATGATACAACAGAACTGTTGGGGTTATTTTATGTCCAATTGGAGTAAAGCTGCTCAACCTCGGAGACAGAATTGTTTTTGTTTGCGCTCAACAACAGCAGAACACATCTGCTGAAAGCGAGGGAATCCATTTTCACACATCCACCCAGATTCAGACTGTACCCCGGTCTTGACCTGAATGTGTGAACAAACCCTCCAGTTTCACTTTTCACCTGGAGACTTGGTCTCTCTGCAGCTGTTTGTTCTTCACTTTCTTCTGTTTGGTTCAGTATCACATGTTTGTATAACTGTAGTTTAGGCTCATTTTCATGGGATCTCTTTAAATATATGATACACCAATACTGGTCTTGGTCTTGCCATGGTCTTCATCAAGCCTCGGATCTTATGACTACCAAACTTATTACTTATTAGGAAGGTTAGGAATAGTGAGGAGATATTTCATTATCACGAAAAACAACAACAAATGGCCTCAGAATTTCTTAAGCAGATGTAATAATTCTCTGTAAATAACTCCTAACTGCAGGACGCTGGTGTTTCTGTGGAGCTGCAGACTAAAGCCTGTCGTTGGCTGAGCTCCTCTCGAGGCTGAACTGAGGACAGATGGCCAGTGCTCGGAGCTAACGCTGTTCTTTCTGAAACAAAACCACTCAGAGAAAAGAACACGGTTTCAGACACAGAAACTGACTGTAGTCACTCCAGTGTTCATATTGACAACTCACTGCGGACGTTGGTTTAATGCTTAAATCGTGTAAAAAAAAAAAAAAAAAAGCTTTCTTTAAGTCGACTAACACAATATAAAAGAATAACAGGGAATTTAAAAAAAAAATAGTTTGCTTCTCCACATTTACTTCCATTCAACATTTATCCATTGATTAGCCTCTACATGTTTTCTCATGTTTAATTTAAAGCTAATCATAACCCATGAGGTTAAAGGTAGTGGGACTAAGAAGGTCACTTACAGGTGAATACCGTGATTGAATAGGTAAAAATAAAAAAATAAAAACTCCAGCCTGATCTCTATGAAAGACAGGCATGCTACTTCACAGTTTGAGAGTTTTTTTTCTGTGATTTCACCGAATAATTATGTGTCTTGGTTAAGCCATGTCGTTGAGTGATCTGCTTGGCCCCGAGTGTTCTAAGGCATTTATAGGTCACTTTTACACTTAAAATAATTCAGTGCCTGTATTATATTTTAAGTTTCAAAAGTCCAAAAGAAATGAAGTGCCTAAAAGTTGCTGGAGAATGGTGGCTAGTGACTGTAGGCGCCCCTGGGGAATGCTCTGAGACACAAAGCAAACGCACCTTAGTCTGATTGGTCAGCGTTGATTAGAAGCTGTTAACCACCATCACAGCCTCATCCACACACACACACACACACACACACACACACACACACACACACACACACACACACACACACACACACACACACACACACACACACACACACACACACACACACACACACACACACACACACACACACACACACACACACACACACACACACACACACACACACACACACACACAGAAGGCTAAATAACACAGGACTAAAGGCCATTACATACGCCGCAACAGAGGAATGTGTTTGTTCTCCGATCTTGTGGAGTATGTTGAAATAAACTCAGAGTAATACAATACAAAAAGATTTCCGATTCTTTGTCCAAAATAATATCATATTGTGATTCTGCAGAAACAATAAATCATGATTTCTGTGAAAATGAGGATAGCCCCAGTAACCAAATTCTAGGTCTATTACAATGCTTCCCAAACTTTTTTCCATGAGACCCATATTCCAAAAGGAAAATAGAATTGGGACACAGATTCTTGATATGATTTAGTCATATTTTCTAAAAGGTTTGGTCTTATTTTTAGTGTATTTTTTATCTTGTAATTTCCAGCAAATTATATTTTGATCATTAATCTCTCAGTTTTATTTGCTTTTTGTTCCATTTTTCTTGCTTCTAATGTTTCAAAAAATATTTTTGTTTCCTAGTTTTTGAATCTTTGCTAGTTTAGCAACCTAAACAAAATCTTTGGCCACCCACTTTTGGGTCCCGAGCCAGTGTTTGGTAACCACAGTTTATTACATACTTTTAGTTTTAGCATAGTCCTTCTTTTGGACATTTATTTTGAAATGACTATCTAACAAATATCACAATATCTGTATCTTGTATCACAAAAGGAAAACAATCTGATAATACACACCCTATAATGTCCTAAATCAACTCTGAACATTAACTGAAGGGGATTACTGAATGGTCCAAACTAAAAGACGACGATAAGTGTAAAAACAGCCGAAGACAAGACACCTTGGTTCCCTGTGTTCTTCCGTCCAGTCGAGCCTCAGAAACCTTGGTGTTCCGTTTGACCAAACAGTCATTCTAGACAGTTGGTCAAAACTGTTTTTATCATTTGAGAAACATTTCTAAATTGAGAGTGTTATTGTCTAAAGCTGACTTGGAGATGATTTTTTCATGCTTTTATTTCTTCTCGTCTTGATTATTGTAATTCTCTTTTTACTTGTTTGAACAAATTGTCTCTGAGTCAGCTACAAATGGTGCAAAATGCTGCAGCCAGGCTTTTAACTGGAACCAACAGAAGGGCTCACATTTCCCCGGTTTTATCCTCATTACATTGGCTTCCAGTCAAATTCAGAATTGATTTTAATATTTTAGTCTTGACTTTTAGAGCTCTGCATGGACAGGCCCCCCAGTACATCACTGACCTGCTGACCCCTTACTCCTCCTCCCGCGCTCTTCGGTCTTCTGGTCAAAACCTTCTAATGGTCCCCAAAACCTGTTTTAAAACTCGGGGAGACCGGTCTTTCCAAGCAGTCGCCCCCAGACTCTGGAACGCCCTGCCCCTGTCACTGCGAGTGGACGCTTCTGTTGATTGTTTTAAAAAGCAGCTGAAGACACTTTTATTTAAACAAGCTTTTAGTTGATTGGGCTTTTATGTTTTTAATATATTTTGTGGTTTTAACTTTTATTCTCATAGTTTTATTGTTCTTTTATTGTACTTTGTGATTTATATCTGTGAAAGGTGCTATATAAATAAAATGTACTTACTTACCAGAGTGAAGTCTCTGCCGAGCTCTGTTTGTGATGAGTCACCTCCAGAGAAAAGGCTGAGTCAGAGTCTAGACTAACACTGCAGCCAACAACAGCAGCGAAAACATGACCAACAAAACACATTTATATCATCTTGTACAGTATGATACAAATGATCGGCCACCAATCCTGATCGCGAGAAAGGCGATCAGCAGGGCAGGTCAACGACGCAAAACAGGTCATTCCTCTGTGCTCCAGGCACAAGTGTTGATATTGAGTGCCTTTTTAAGCGCAGCAGGAAATGTTACAGATGAGAAAAGGAACAAACTTTCTCCAAAAAATACAGAGATGCTTATTTTCTTGAAGAAATACTT
Organism: Perccottus glenii; assembly: GCA_024416835.2. Lineage (NCBI taxonomy): Eukaryota > Metazoa > Chordata > Actinopteri > Gobiiformes > Odontobutidae > Perccottus > Perccottus glenii. The sequence goes on from CM044563.2 coordinate 1,609,041, forward strand.
AAAATTAGAGATACATTAGTTTGAGGTGTCTGTATTCCATTTCCTTTTCTGGTGTATGTAGCACTTCAGTTTGTGCCTGTTATCTGTTCCTTAATTTAAAGTTCATTTAAGTAAACCTTGGGGCTGACTTTGGACAGTAATGCAGCCATAATAAGAAACAAGTTATTTGTTGGACATTTCGTTGCCTGTGGTTATTGTACTTGCTGAATAAAACTAAAAACGTGAAGAAAAAAAAATTGTCAGTTGATTAGCTTTTAGTTTTACGATGCTCTAATAATTAATATTTAAAATAGGCTTCTGTATTTTTAAGAATAGTGTTTATGAAGTTAGTAAAAATAGGTGGTTAGGTTTGTCCTGATATTTGAAAAGATATGAGTATTATTGAAGCAGACTTCAGAGCCACAGAGGAAAGTACTCACTCAAACCAGTACACAGGGCTCCGATACCAACGAGTACTGAGCACTTAACGATATCTGGACTGGACGTCACTATTTGCATTAGCTATGACTCCAAAACTCAAAACTCATGAAAAATCTTGTAATGCTTCCTGTTAAAGTTCCCAAGGCTTGTGTTTTTTATTCCCTCTGAGTCCTGAAGGAGGCTCTAAGGACAGGGGTGTTGTCTTGTACAGTCTGTAAAACCCTTTGAGGAAACTGCTGTTGAAATATTTGTCTATAGAAATAATTTTTATTAAGTGAGAAAACGATCCAATAAGCCTGGCTCATTTAGTCTCATCCTGTGTTAATCACCAAAAGATCCAAGCAAATGGTTCAACTTGGCCCTGGTCTAAAACAGAGCTTTTTGTTTTTAACCAATAAACTGCAGAAGCACAGGTTTACCCATAGCATCTAACTTGTTTCAAAATGAAAACTTAACAGCAAACACTAACAGTCAAATAAAAAAATATATATATATAGACACAAGTCAGACTCCACAGTCTTCTATTGCTTTTGTAATGTCAGACTTTATATTTTACATTTCCAACCTTTAGAATACTGTAATAAAAAAGATCATCACAAAAAAAAACGTATTTTAAAGAAGTTATGGTTGTGGTTGGTTTTTGCTACGTTTCAGTAACACTTGGTTTCTTCGGTGCATCTCGACACTTGTTATGAGGAAATTGAAAAATGAAGACTTGCAAATATTTAAGGACGTCTGCAAATAAAGAGGGGAAAAAACCGCTGCAAAGACGTCAACTTTGCTAAATTATTTGCAAAGAGGTGTATTACAATCATATACAAGTGTACACAGAAGAAAATAGCAAATAAGTTTAATTTTAGGCTAGGATTTGTGATTTCTTTGAAACTCGGGCTAATGCGCTAATATTTCGATATTAACACATTTTAAAGATGCAACAGCACTTTTTAACATATATTATGGAATAATTTATTATTATCAGACTTGTTAAACCACTATTGGCTGGACATATCACAAACTTGTGCATTTTTAAAAGCAAAACGGCACCAAAGAGCGAAAAGGGCGTGTTAGTAAATCCGTTAGCCACCGAAGCTAATGCTACACCAAACATTTAACGGTTATTAAAGTAGCACAGCTGTAAAATAATACGAACACCAATTTTAACCATAAGGTTTAACCATCTCCAAGGAACTAAACCCGTGTGAGGCGTGAGTAAAGGTGTATTTATGCGTCTATTTTGAGCCAGGACCGTACAAGGAGTCTGCGAGCGGAAGTTGGGCTAAAAATAATAAAAGACGAGGCCCGGGGTTTTACAGCCGTTTGAGAGCGCTGTCCCCGGGGGAAGGAGAAACAGAGAGCCCCGGTCAAATGGAGCTGCAATATGAAGCTTACAAACGCGCTACCAGCCGTTATTTAACTGGGATTTATTTTCTTACCTTCTCCTCGTCGGATAGCTGCTCCTCATGATCCGCCATCTTTTCTTCCGGCTCCACCAGCTTCACAGCTCAGCGACGTCATCAGAGGGGCAGGCTTCAGGAGTTCCACAGCCCAGCGGCGTCACCTGAGGGGCGGGTTACTGACGCCGGAGCCCCGGCCTCCTGGAGGTTGTGTCTGGAGCCAAACAGAACTCAAGTGTCAAACCTAAAACCCTAGGACCAAACCTGGCCTGAATGTAGGTATTTGGCCCGTTTCCAAACTTTGCAGAATTATGATTAAAATGTTTGTTTGTAAAATTTTGTAAAATTTCTTTGTAAAATTTTGTCTCCACACAATGGATTTTTTTATCATACACAACTATTTATTTTTTTCTCTTCTGTCAAACACAGCTTAAATGAAGAATGGGCATTACAACAGAACTATATATCAGGCATAAACCTGGATTGCCCAATACTTAACAGTGGAGGAACAATGGTGTCATTTCCTTTATATCTTCCTATTATACCTCTGAGTAATTAATGAAGCCACAGCCTTCACAGAAGGTCTGAGGCCTGTTTCAATTGCTCCAAAGATGAGCACACACAAAAAGATGTTAATGAAAACATTTAGAAGAGCCAGGGCGCACCCTGCAGAGTGAAAAAAGTCTAGTTTAGGATAAATTAACAGAATTCATCCCAGGTAGTTCTTATGTCAAAATTAAGATAAATGTCCCTTTAGACCCATGACTGCTACGGAGTGGCCTCGGTGATGACCAGAAAATGTGATAGTCAGGCCCAGTTCTGGAACAAAATCACTAAAGTTGTTTCTAAAATTTAAATTTAAACCTGTTTAAATCCGAACAAAACCTGTTCAAATCCAACTAAAACCTATTCAAGACCATCTAAAACCTGTTCAAATCCAACTTAGATTATGTCACTAATGTCACTTGTGTGTCAATAAAATGTATTTAAACCACTAATGTATTTCAGGTATTTCTCCACTAGATGTTGCTCAAAGACAGTTATTTGAGCCTTAAACATTGACCCAGACTTCTTTTTGAGAAGGGTATGAGCTCATGTTCAGAGTGACTCACTGCTGTTCACACGCTGCAGGACAGATCCATGTAACACAATCCAAAAAAGAGCCCACAGCAAACAGACAGAGAACAGAGCTGGTTAAATATTATCTCAGATGAAGGGCCACAGTTCAAAAGACTCCTCTGTGAAGACGAGAGGACGTCCGCTGGAGCTCAACTCACATAAAACATGGCTCTGGGCTCACACAGAGACTTATAAGGACATGAAGACAGTCTGGACGCGTTTGCACTGATAATAGAAATATATGGCACAGAGACAAAGCTCCAGAAGAACAGCTGCTCAGACACAATGTAATGTCAAAAATGAATGTAGATTATTACAAAAACATACCAGAAGCATGATGGGAAAAAATGCATGTGTCTTGTGTGCACTTGTTCCTCTGTTGTAGAGCACAATGCAAAAGAAAAAAATGTGTGAAAAATAGTTAATATCATCATATATTATTACTGACGGTCTTATGATTTTTGTCAATGTAATGAGTAATATTTCTATGAGTCATTACAATACTTCTGTAACTGTTTAACTTAATGAAAGTTAGTTGAGTTAATGTTTTTGAAAAATGTTTAGTTTATAATACTATCAAAATAAAACAGTTTGTCCCTGAAAAGGCTCACTCAAGAAATAGTTAAACGTTGAGTAAATGTGGTTCTGTTGAGCCTTTTGAAGCTTTAGGCTACTGTACACTCCGGTTTGGAGAAGCAGACAGGAGCAGCACCACAGAGACTAAACCATGTTCTGCTGTGAATGTGTTAAAACCTGTTCAGATCCATCTAAAACCTGTTCAAATCCCACTAAAACCTGTTCGGATCCATCTAAAACCTGTTCAAATCCCACTAAAACCTGTTCAGATTCATCTAAAACCTGTTCAAATCCCACTAAAACCTGTTCAAATCCATCTAAAACCTGTTCAAATCCCACTAAAACCTGTTCAGATCCCACAAAAAACCTGTTCAGGTCAATCTAAAACCTGTTCAAATCCATCTAAAACCTGTTCAAATCCCACTAAAACCTGTTCAGATCCATCTAAAACCTGTTCAAATCCCACTAAAACCTGTTCGGATCCATCTAAAACATGTTCAAATCCCACAAAAAACCTGTTCAGGTCAATCTAAAACCTGTTCAAATCCCACTAAAACCTGTTCAGATTCATCTAAAACCTGTTCAAATCCCACTAAAACCTGTTCAGATCCATCTAAAACATGTTCAAATCCCACAAAAAACCTGTTCAGGTCAATCTAAAAACTGTTCTAATCCCACTAAAACCTGTTCAGATCCAACTAAAACCTGTTCAGATCCATCTAAAACCTGTTCAAATCCAACTAAAACCTGTTCAGATCCATGATCCATCTAAAACCTGTTCAAATCCCACTAAAACCTGTTCAGATCCAACTAAAACCTGTTCAAATCCCACTAAAACCTGTTCAGATTCATCTAAAACCTGTTCAAAGCCCACTAAAACCTGTTCAGATCCAACTAAAACCTGCTCAAATCTTATGCTGCAGTGATTTGAACAGCCTTATGTCACATGACCTGGGGCTGGAAACACACACCTCAGTCTTTTGTCAGTCGTCCATTAAAGCCTTGTTATTGTCAGGTTTGTGTGACATCAGCCTCCTGCCAATGGCTCTTTTTATATTTTCTTATTCATTTCTAAATGTACGTGTGCACGCTCCTGCCTCACAGCAAGCAGGTTGTGAGTTCAAACCCTAACTCCGGGTCTTTCTGTGAGGAGTCTGCATGTCCTCCCCGTGTTACTGTGGGTTCTCTCCAGGTACTCCAGCATCCTCCCACAGACCAAACACCTGCATGTGTAGATCAACTGGCAACTCTAAAGGGTCTCTAGTGAATGAATGTGAGAGTTGTCGGTCAATGTTTGTCTCTAAGTGTTAACCCTGCGACTTACTGGCCACTGTCCAGGGTGTACCCCGCATCAGGCCCAAAGCTGCTGGGATAGGCTCCAGTCAGCCGCGACCCCTAACGGGACTAAGCAGAAGTAAAGTAATGAATTTGTAAATTTTGCTCCATTCTTCTGGCCACTGGCTGTGTCTAGATATTCTGTTCTTAGAAATAATATGTTAGCCACTTCTTCTCAGTGACAGTTTGCCTCTGACTTTACTGGATGATGATTGATGAGAGCAGAGATCAGAGGCCTCTCTTCAGGGGCCCCTTGTCTGCTGAGCTTTTAAAGTGACCTGCCCCTGGTCTTTGTGTGCTCAGGTCTGTTTCAGTGTCATCACCAAAACTGGACTAGACCAGGACTAGACCAGAACCAAGAAATGGTTTTGGTTTGAAAAACATCCACCAATTTACCCAGAATTCAACACACATTATTCAGGCTTAAAAATAACAAAGTATCTATGAGCTGTTGTTGTACCAGCTTTAACCTTTACGCAGTCTTTCTGTGAGAAACTGTTCCTAAGTGTTTCCAAAGCAGCAGGACGTGAGTAACAGTATCATTTGTGTTGAATGATGCTGAGAGATGGTTCATATCAGTCTGAGAAGAGTCTGTTTGGACGAGGATCTCAGAGACTAGAGGAGACTGTACGTCCACACACTCTAGAGTACAGAGGACAGACTGAGACCAGAGAGAGGACAGACTGAGTCCAGAGAGGACAGACTGAGTCCAGAGAGGACAGACTGAGTCCAAAGAGGACAGACTGAGTCCAGAGAGGACAGACTGAGTCCAAAGAGGACAGACTGAGTCCAAAGAGGACAGACTGAGTCCAGAGAGGACAGACTGAGTCCAGAGAGAGGACAGACTGAGTAATATTGGATAATGGTAAATATAAGAACACAAAGCACAATAATACCATTTATAAATTTAAATATATTTTGTTTCTAAATGTTAAAGCTGAGTTTGTTTTTCACCAGATGCTTCCAAAATCCACACACTGCACCTTTAAATGCGTTGGGTGTTTTTGGAGCAGTATCACTTTAATTAGATTAGTTCTGAGTTCTGACCTGAGCCCTCCTCGTTCCCAGTGTTTAGTGTGTTTCTCTGATAATGAAGCGGAGGAGCAGCTCTTTGGAGGAATGTGAAGGGAGTGAGACTCAGAGCTGATGAAAGTCCTGGAATCTCGAGCGGCGGCTGAAACCAAAAGAGAGAAATTTAAAGAGGCATAAACAGGTGCATAAAGACTAAACCGGGACCAGACCCACGGCTAAACCAGGAAAAGACAGAACTAACAAAGATTAATTTAGAATGCATTTGAAATTTCTTAAAATATATTGCTGGAGCTGAATTATGAGTTTTCAGCTGAATGTGAATAATATAGGACAGACCTTTACAGCTACAGTTTGATAAATGCTGTCGATAAGAAAACAACAAACATGAAACAATGTCATCATTAGAAATATAATATTTGTGTCCAAAGTCTGGCCCCGGGGCCAATCACAGCACAAGGAGAGAGTTTATGAGGCCCTCAGCTTCAGAGCGAAAATGTATTGTTTATGAACCCAACATCAGCAGCTTTAAACAAACAGGCTCAAATCCAACTAAAACCTGTTCAAATCCAACTAAAACCTTTTCAAATCCAACTAAAACCTGTTCAAAACCAACTAAAACCTGTTTAAATCCAACTAGAACCTGTCCATGTAGTGACTCGGCCCTTGGAAACTTTCCTCTCATCAAATGTGACCCTCCTTTCAAAACATTTGGACAGTTCTGTTCGAGGGTTTGAGTGCACCTTTAAGTTTTTCCTTCCTGTTGAAGGATTATGTGAAAGAAATTGGTCTGAGTTTTTAGATAAACTTAGATCTTTGTGGCAAAAAGAAAGAATTTGTAATCCAAAAAGGTTTAGAGTACACAGTTCAGAGGAATCAGCTGCATGAGTGGACTCAAGGAAGTGTCTGCATTACACCGAGAGTATTCGACCGAGTGTTATCAGCAAATTAAACTCTGACTCACCTTTTACTCATTCACTTCATTAACCTGGACCTGACCTGGACCTGGACCTGGACCTGGACCTGACCTGACCTGACCTGGACCTGGACCTGACCTGACCTGGAACTGGACCTGACCTGACCTGGACCTGGACCTGACCTGGACCTGACCTGGACCTGGACCTGGACCTGACCTGGAACTGACCTGACCTGACCTGGACCTGACCTGGACCTGGACCTGACCTGACCTGGACCTGGACCTGGACCTGACCTGACCTGGACCTGGACCTGACCTGACTCAGACCTGGACTCTGACCTGGACCTGACCTGACCTGACCTGACCTGACCTGGACCTGACCTGGACCTGGACCTGGACCTGGACCTGGAACTGGACCTGACCTGACCTGGACCTGGACCTGACCTGGACCTGACCTGACCTGACCTGAACTGGACTCTGACCTGACCTGGACTCCTGACCTTGACCTGGACCGATTTGGACTCTGACCTGACCTGAACTGACTGACCTGACCTCTGACCTGACCTGGACCTGACCTGACTGGACCTGAACTGGACCTGACTGGACCTGACCTGACTTGGACCTGACCTGACCTGACTCCAGACTCCGACCTGACTTGACTTGACCTTGACTTGGACTTGACCTGACCTGGACTTGAACTGACCTGAACTGACCTGAACTGGACTGACTCGGACCTGACCTGACCTGACCTGAACTGGACCTGAACTGGACCTGAACTGACCTGACCTGACCTGACCTGACCTGACTTGACCTGGATCTGACCTGACCTGGACCTGACCTGGACCTGACCTGAACTGACCTGACCTGACTCTGACCTGACCTGACCTGACTCTGACCTGACCTGGACCTGGACCTGACCTGACCTGACCTGACCTGACCTGACCTGGACCTGACCTGACCTGGCTCCTGAACTGGACCTGACCTGACCTGACCTGACTTGAACTGACTCTGAATTGACCGACCTGGACCTGACCTGACCTGACCTGAACTGACCTGACCTGGACCTTGGACTCTGGACCTGACCTGACATGGACATGGACCTGAACTGGACCTGACTCGACCTGACCTGGACTCTGACTCTGAACTGACTCTGAACTGGACCTGGACCTGAACTGACTCTGAACTGGACCTGACCTGGACCTTGACCTGGACCTGACCTTGAACTGACCTGACCTGACCTGACCTGAACTGACCTGACCTGGACCTGACCTGACCTGGACTCTGAACTGACTGACCTGGACTCTGACCTGAACTGACCTGACCTTGGACCTTTGACCTGACTGACCTGAACTGGACCTGGACCTGACCTGACCTGAACTGACCTGACCTGACCTGGACCTGACCTGACCTGGACCTGACCTGGACCTGAACTTGGACCTGAACTGACCTGAATTGGACCTTGACCTGACCTGACCTGAACTGACCTGGACCTGGACCTGACCTGAACTGGACCTGACCTTGGACCTTGACCTGACCTGACCTGGAACTGACCTGACCTGACCTGGACTTGACTTGAACTGGACTCTGACCTGACCTGGACCTGACTTGACATGGACCTGACCTGACCTGGACCTGACATGGACATGGACATGGACATGGACCTGGACCTGACCTGACCTGAACTGAACTGACCTGACCTGACCTGGACCTGGACCTGAACCTGAACTGGACCTGAACTGAACTGACCTGGACCTGACCTGACCTGACCTGACCTGACCTGACCTGACCTGACCTGACCTGGACCTGACCTGAACCTGAACTGACCTGACCTGGACCTGACCTGGACCTGGACTGAACTGGACCTGACCTGGACCTGAACCTGAACTGAACTGAACTGACCTGACCTGACCTGACCTGGACCTGGACCTGGACCTGACCTGGACCTGGACCTGACCTGACCTGACCTGACCTGGACCTGACCTGGACCTGGACCTGACCTGACCTGACCTGACCTGACCTGAACTGGACTTGAACTGACCTGACCTGACCTGGACCTGGACTCCGACCTGACCTGACCTGGACCTGGACCTGGAACTGGACCTGACCTGACCTGGAACTGGACCTAACCTGACCTGGACCTGGACCTGACCTGGACCTGACCTGACCTGGAACTGGACCTGGAACTGGACCTGACCTGACCTGGACCTGACCTGACCTGACCTGACCTGACCTGACCTGGACCTGACCTGGACCTGACCTGGACCTGACCTGACCTGGACCTGGACCTGACCTGGACCTGGACCTGGACCTGGACCTAGACCTGACCTGGACCTGACCTGGACCTGACCTGACCTGACCTGACCTGGACCTGACCTGGACCTGGAACTGGACCTGACCTGACCTGGACCTGGACCTGACCTGGACCTGGACCTGACCCAGAGGGCCGTGGCACTGACTGGAAACCACAGAAATGTAACACATCGCTTTATGAAAGGTAAAAAAAATAGAAAAAAATAATTTTTAAAAATGCATACATTTTTTCACAGTAACATTAACAAAATAATAAAAAAATAGGAAAAAAGTTTGAAAAATTATGAGAAAATTCAAGTGCAAAGAAATTGAAAAATCAGTAAAATGCCCCCCCGAAAGGTTAAAACTATAAAACACACAAAAGAAAACCATAAAAAAGAATAGAAAAGTGCAGATAACAGTTTTAATCGAGGGTAGGTTTAGTTTTTCCACAGTAGCGTTAGTAAAAGAAGGTAAAGTCAGTTATTGGCTCGTGTTGAAGCCTTCCTGCTTCAGTCTGAGCTCAGCACAAAACTAAAGACAGAGAAACTCAGGTTAAAGAGTGACTTTGAAGTTTCAGCTGAGAATGATTCAGAGCTGAGATCAGCCTCGAACGTGACTCAGGACAAACTCACGAACAAAGACAGTGTTCTTGTGGAAACATGAAAAAGAAGTCAGTGAAATTTCAGATTTATAAACCAGGACAAAGCTATAGGAACAAGGAGAAATTTATATATTAATGACAAAGCCAGGATTAAACCAGATCTAAACTAGGTCTAATCCCAGACTCTCGTCTAAGGAGAACATTTATTTCAATAAACCAATTGTTTTTTTATCAAATATAGTGAATGTTCATGAGGACTTTCATTCAGACTTGTCTTCACTGACTTCTGAACCGTTTTGCTGGAAGTTAAAACGCTTTACTCTTTTCTAAACGTTGGCTCTGACTGTGTTTGTTGTCCATTGTTCGTCTCCAGTTTAAGTTTGAATATGTCTCTTTGACTGAGGTCTGACTCAAACTGATGACTACAGTCTAAAACTCTTACAGCTGAGGTCCCACCTGGTGTTGTTCGCTCTCAACATGAAACAGAAGTTCGACAAAAACAGACAGAGGCAGAGAAAGTGGCTGGTGACAAGGTAGAACAAGGTAAAAGCATGAATGACTGGTCTGATAAAGATTAGGAACAAAACGTAAACTATGCTTCAACTCTTCCTAGAAGGTAGAAAGGCTCATGTTGGATTAGTGACAAATAAAAGACTTAATCATCTCAGAATTGGTCAGAAATGAAAAATGTCAGCACTTTTGGTGAGATTTTGAACTAAATCATGATTTTAATTCTTGCAGGTTCTTGAACACTGCTCTTTCTTTATAAAAAACGCCTGAGGAGTGAATAAACCTGAACACAGCCCATAATTTACACAAAAACTCTGTAATTACAGTTATATACAGTCTTTATTAAAGCTCTGCCTCCAGGAGAAAAAACACAACCGGCTCACTGTGTTTCAGGAGCTCGAGTCAAAGTCAGGCCTGCACCAAGAGACATGTGGCCCTTTCAGAATTAAAGGTTTACAGAGACACCATCTTGAAAAAATAAATAAATAAAATAAAAATAGCCCCAAAAAACAAACAAATGATATCATGACTTTTTACAAATGTTAAAAAAGAAAAAAAACTTTTAGACATTGAAAAAAAAAATAATCATTGTGAAACATAAGCAGTTTGTAAAAGTAAAAACAAATTTAAGTAATTTGAAAAATCAAAAAAAAAATAGATAAAAAAGTAAAAACTTTGAAACAAGTTTGTTTTTATGAAGAAATGGGGAAAAATTCAAAAAAATACTACCAAATACTACACAAATTAACTACTAAATATACACAAATTAACTACTAAATAAAAACTAAGTTTGTAAAAAAAAACTGTATATAGATAATATATATATAAATTGTAAAAAACGAAATTGTAAAAAATGTGCTTAGAATTCAGCAAAATGTTTAACAAAATTCAAGCTGTAAAATTGTAAATAAATGGGGCGTTTACTCTTTCAATGATTTCCAAATTTGCTATAAAGGTGTAAAAATATGAAAAAAAACCCACTTATTTTTCTTTTGGCATGTAAGTTTATTCCAGACAAATTGTTCATTCATGAATGTGTTATGTTTTAAAAACACAGTCAAAATAAAAAAAAAGGCTCAGTTATAACTTTTGTCTTGTCTTTTTTGAAACCAGACTTATCCCTAGCTCATTAAAAATGGTGAGTGTTGAACAAATGTCTTTTTATTGTGTTCACAGACAAACTGAACGCCCCCACAAAATAAAAGCCTGTCACATGAACCCAGTGTTTCTCTAAAAGCCTGGTCCTGATGGAGCTGGGTCAGGTGGGTTTAAGGAGACAAAAGTAATGGAGGCATTTTGTAAAAGCCCACCAGCTTTATTTATGTAATTAACCAGAAACGTAAGCCTTTGATGGAGTTGCATCGGCGTGACACACCTGAAACACACCTGAAACACACCTGAGAGGAATCTGCACAGGGTTTTCAGTTTTAACATGTTTGCACTTGAAGTTGTTTTATTAAAGGAAAGGAACAAAAGGAAAAGCTTGTGGAGACTTTTATTGAGATGTTGAACTGTCAGAAGAACTTGTTTTTGTAAATTTGACAAGATTTTTAAACAAGAAGACGAAGATGCGTAAGATTAATCATGTATTGGCAGAATAAATCTCCTCTCATTTCATTTATGCATCTTTCCAGCAATAAAACACTTGACTTTATTGAGAGATATTTACCCACAATCCCTTTCAAAAAATGTCAAAATGACGTAGAAATGATTTAGTAACCAATGGGAAAGTAAAATGAAATAAATAACTGTAATAATAGTGTACAAACAATTGAAAAAACAAAATAAAAAAATATAAAAACTAAAGTGAGTTAAAAATAAATAAATATATAAAATAAAACACAGAAAATTGTCAAAAAAACACAAAAGGATAATAATTTTATAACATTTGGTATAATTTTCATAAATGTAAAAACGTTCCAAAATTGCACTAAATGTAGAAAAACAAACTGTATAAAAGTGTGAAAAAAATAAAACTTGTTGACTTTCTTATAAATCCAGCAGCTGTTCTGCAAAATATTCACCAACCGCAAACAAGCCATATTTCAAAATATGAAATGCACAAAATGCTTTGAAATCTCCAAACAGTTATATAATAAACATATGTCCACCATCATTATTATTATCCTATTTTTACTCTTTTTAAAGTCTTTATGCACTAAAAGAACTGTATGTGTTCATGGAGAAAACTGAAGCCTTTTATGTTTTTGATGCAGGAGATAAATGATAGAGGCACGAATTTAGAAAATGTGGCAGATATTTGTTTTCAGTGAAATCTAAACTAATGCCTCCCAGAATTAAATGTGAAACATGAATCTGTCTTTGTCGGGTTTCAGGAGTCATGTGACCTCGTGGGCGTCTGATAAATGCTGCTGCTGCTTCTTTGTGTCCCGTTTCTGATGAAAGTGTTATTGTCTCAAATTCAGGAAAAGAACACCTCCTGTTTCTGGGTCAATAAAAGGTCGGACAAACGTAGGAGGAAGTCGATGGAAGAGGGTCTCAAAGGTCAAGAGTCGCCAATCAAAGTGAGGTTTATCAATAAGGCCATGTTTAAGGATGATGCAAAATCTATTGTAATACGTTTTAACTTTAGAACCATTAATCATCTGTTTCTAAAATAAAAGGTTTATACCAAAAGACTAAAAAGTAGATAAAGCTATCCGTGTTTTAGTTCACTTTTTATAATGACTCAGTTCAAAGGGCCAAGGGTTAAACAAACAAACATGTGAGATTAACTAATTAGTCTCAGACGTCAAGACCAACCAGGACACAACACTGACCTCCGTGAGTCTGGACCTGGTCTAAGTCTGGACCTGGTCTAAGTCTGGACCTGGTCTGATTTTTGTTTCTTTTACAGTGTATTGTGATGTCTGGTGTGTGTGGTCTTGATTGGGTCTTGACCTGTCTTGTCCTGATGTGGTCTTGGTCTTGACACAGTCTTGATAATCTCTGGCCTTTGACAGAACGTGGGTTTTGGTCCATAGTTAGAACTGATGCACAAAACAAAAGTGGATCTTTTCTTGAATTAAAGTCCACGGGTGGATTATGTTGAGTCCTGCACTACGTGGGACATCTGGTCCCTGAACACACCATGAGCTCTGTGTGTCCCCCCCCCCTCGTCTCGCTGCAGGTACATGAAGCATTCTCAAAGACTTTGCTCTGTCACACATTTGTTACAAAACATACTTTTATTTGAGAATATTTGTCCAGAGAAATGTCATTTTCACTAAAGACAGGTCTGAAACACTACAACACTAACATTATTCACATATTTTTACACATCTGACAGTTCAAACTTCAAATACAGGACATTTTTTCGGAAACACATTTTTTTTTACACAGGTTTATAATTACAATGAGCTCCCAAACTGTTTCCCTCCAGTGTTTGGCAGAATACATTTTTTTTTACAGTAGTTCAACACTCATTCAGTCTTTTTTCGTCAGCCTTCTTTAGTCTGACCATGTTCAGTTTTTCTCTCAATTCCAGTCCATTTTCTTTTGTTGAATCAGTGTCTTCTTTTTTCCTGGTGCTTTTTCCTTCAAGAAATCTTTAGTCTTTAGCTCTTTTAAGTTCGGGCTTTTCTTGTACTTTTTGCTGCAGAAAAGCGAATGAATGGTTTGAAATTTGTCAACATTACACAAACTAACTTGGGTCAAAAGCATAGAGTAACTCTTAAAGAATTTTCCAGACCAAACTAGAACCCGGAAGAACCTAAATGTCACCACTTATCATCCACTTTTCTCATTGTTTTCGCTGTTTAAAAGCAAAGAAATAGTCCAAAAACATTCACTGGCTCTGAATTTGCCCAAAACTAATGCCATACAAGACTTTAAACTGTTTTTTAAGCCAGAAATTTGGCAAAATTGTTGTTATTCTTCAGTCTTGTTGGAAATTTCACATTTTTGAGTTTAGCCATTGTTGTTTTACTTCGTCCAACTTTGCTTTGAGGTCAAAACAACACTAAATGCTACTTTTCTGTACAGTTTTCTCTCAGTTGGAGTCTTTTAAAGTCCCTCCGTCGTGGCTCAGGTGTAGCAGTGTCGCTCGTCGCTGTAAAACAAGGCCTCGTGCGACGACAGGTTCAGAAGCTCCACGGTGGTGGGGGGGAGGTCGGAGGAAGTGGACGCCTCGCTGCCGGACAGAGACGGGTATGAGCTCATTTTCTCGATGTTGACGTATGTGGTGTTGAGGAGGACGTAGTGTTCGCCGCTGAACGAAGAGAAGATGGAGGAGATCCGAGAAACCAGCTCCGAAAACGAGGGACGACGCTCGGGTTTGGGATGCCAGCACTCGACCATCAGCGTGTAACTGCGAACGAGAGAGAAAAAAAAGGGTTAGAAATGAAAAAATAACTGGGAAACGTTAGAATAGAGTCTGAGGACAATCAGATAACGCTTGAGAAAAAACAGTTTGTGAGATAAAAGCTTTTAGGGAACATTTACTGTTGACCGGAACCATTAAAAGAAACGTTTAATCACTAACAACATATTTTAAAAAAACAAGACCTTAAGAAGTCATCTAGACTTCATTATTCAAGGACTTTAATGGATGAGAATTTTCAGTCCAAAACTGGAACTTTGTCCAATCACAGCTCGCCTCAGGAAAAGGAGCGCTCCCATTGGTCGACACTGTCATCAATAAGGAAGTAATGTCTGCCTATTAAACAGGAGAAGTGTATATTCAGCAATTGGGTAGTTTTTTTTTTTACAGGGAAACATCTTAAAACATCTTAGGTGGATGTTTAACGAGGTCTGTTCTGACGCCGAAGTTGGAGATAAAAGTTTAAGCTCAGCTCTAAACTTCAGTTTGGTGGAATGTATTAGTGTCTTGGAGGAAAAAATGGTCTGGTTTGAGTTTTTTAATGAAAGAGAACCAGGAGCGTCTGCTGTTGTTGGAGGAGACAGATCAGGGAGCCTTATCTTTCACGTCCTTAATTTGGAAACTCACATTTTGAAAGTTGTTATAACTGAATCTAAACTGTTCATGAGTTTTTTCATGACATTATTCAAAATATCCTGGACTTTCAACTTTTCAAGAAATGATTCAAAAACAAATACTATTTTTCTTAAAGACTTGAAATACTGCTGTTGTTCCTTTGTCTTTTTTGTTACAATCCATTTTTGTCTCAGAAAACATTCCCAGCAGCCTTCACTCGGTCAAGTACACTTTATCATCTTTGATTCTGTCGTTTGTGGTGTTTTTCTTTCCGTTTCTTTGCCTCTGAAGCTCTGTTAAATGAAGACATTAGTTATCAGCCTCAGTTTAAGATCAACACAAAACCTGCCAACGCTCTGCACTGAGGAATTATGGGAATGTTTGTTCAAGTCGTGCTTCTACCTGGACACAGTGCTCCCACTCACGAAACCTCACACTCAGACCTGTTCCTAAACTGAGACTACCTCTGAACATGAATAAAATCAATTCAACAATAAAAGGACTGGAACCATTAAATAAACCCATGTGTTCACTGAAAAATACTGGCCTAAAGACATTATTATTATTATTATTATTATTATTATTATTATTATTATTATTATTATTATTATTATTATTATTATTATTATTATTATTATTATTATTATTATTATTATTATTCATTCATCATCATCATCATTATTATTATTATTATTATTATTATTATTGTTATTATTATTATTAGAGTCTTAATGATTTTTTTATAACTAACATTAACAAAACATACATTACATTTCCCGCTTAAATGGTTCCATTGGCCTTTTTTATGTAATTTTTTATCCAACTAAAAACTGTTTCCATAAAAGGAGGAAAGTAATGTTAAAGATAAACTGATAAAAACTAAAACAAAGATGAAACCTGATTACAATCAGACTGTGACCAGTTCAGGTCTAACAAAAACCGGTTCAAATTCTAGCACCTGTCTGAATCCATCTAGACACAGGTCGTCACTGTAAATGAGAAGGGTTCACACATTGACTTAAAGAAAGAATGAATCTATAACCCGTCTAAGTCCAACTAAAACCAGTCTTAAAACCTAAAACCAGCTGAAAAAGAGGAAATGAATGTTAAAGATAACTTTTGTAAGACTCAAATGAAGATGTTAATAAATAACGGGATGACAGTGAAGGTGGCAGGAATGAAAATGGTAAAGGTGATGTTACTAAACTTGGCAGGAATGGTTTCTTTAGTTTAGTAAATGTAAATAGTTGTAGTTGTCTTGTTTTTTTTCTGCTTGCTGTAAGGCACAGTGTCCTAGTTGAGGATTAGAAGAAGTTGGACAAAATAAAGTATTGTTTTGTTCCTTTTCTTCTTTTTTTTTAAGACCAAATAAACTAAACTAAACTAAATCCAAAATGTAATAACATTTTCGAAGGGTCACAGTCTTCAGCCTCTGAAAGGATTTAAATAACTATCACAGTCCCTCGACACTTTGAGTCAGACCCCTCTGTTAGAGCTTTGTTATCTCACTCTTTATCAGTATTTTCCAACAATCACAGCTCATATCAGAGAAATGGACAAAGGTAACATGATCACTTCCAAAGAAAACCCCAACGACAAGACGAGTCCTGCTCCGATTTATCGTACAACACTTAAAAAAACAACCTGAAAAACGTCACGTCAACACTGAAATCTCACAGTTCTTGTGAAGCAGTGGCTCGTACTTGACCTGGGTTTGGTGAGACGCTCGGCTGAAAACGCGGGGAGTTTGTGACATAAATGATGGATCACCCAGAGCTGAGAGAGAGGGGCTGGATTTACAAGAACTGAGACCGGAGCTGAAATTTACAGCCGTCTTTCTCCTGTTCATTCTTATATTTCTCTGTAAATGGTGCGTTCAAGTGCAGCCCACAGTTATCAGTCACTCAGCTCTGGTTTCAGCTACAGTACAGGTTAAAAAGTGCTTTGGGCATTTAGTTTAAAAGCCTATTATGTATTTTTGCATCCGGAAATTTTGTAATTATCATTTCACACACGTCAAACTCAAGGCCCGGGGGCCAAATGTGGCCCTTTGCAGTGTTTTATGTGGCTCCAAAACATTTAGAAAGTGAGTGTGTGTTACTCACAGAGCGTCGGGGCAGAACTCCGGCTGCAGCAGTCTCCGTCCCTGAAGCAGAAACACGGTGATGTCGAAGGAGTTGACGTCTGAATACGGAGGAGCTCCTCGGGTCATCAGCTCCCACAGCAGCACTCCGAACGACCACTGCAGGACGAGAACAGAGACCTGAATAAAACCAGTCATACTTCCTCTGGATAGGTTCTGTCTTGGTCTGGACCAGTGTCCCTTTTGTTTGAAGGGACAGAAAAGACCTGGGACGTGCAGGAAGTATTTACCACGTCAGATTTGTGGGTGAACTTGTGGGTCTGCAGACTCTCCAGGGCCATCCACTTCACCGGCAGCTTCACTCCGCTCTTGTTGTGGACGCTGTAATACTCTTTATCGTAAACGTCCCGAGCCAAACCGAAGTCTGCCACCTTCACCGTGTAGCTCTCGTCCAACCTGCGACAGAGGAACGGACTTACGGTTACCAATAAAATAAAACAAGAAAAGGAAATCGGGCGGCAGTATCACAGTGGGTAGAGCGGCCGTCCTTCGACCGGCGGGTGAGTGGTTCGCGACCAGCTCGAAACATCCCAAAACATCATAACATCCCGCTCTCCCCCACATACTGTCGTTGTGTCCTTGGGCAAGACACTTAACCTACATTGCCTCCAGTGAGTGTTCTGTAACACTGGTAAATAGCTTAATCTATGTAAAGCGCTTTGAGTGCCTACTACAGTAGGTGGAAAAGCGCTATATAAAAATAAAGATTATTATTATTATTATTATATTAAATCTTACAGTATTAAAAGCAGGAAGGGAATTAACTTGAAAGTACTGGATTTATCTGGATTGTAAAGACTGGTGTTGCTTTTGTATTCTACAATTAAAACAAGATTTAACCAGGACTAAACCTGAGCTAATTTAGGATTGTACCTGGGCTTAACTACAGCTACAGCAAAACACAACCAGGAACAAGGACCAAGCCAAAAACAAAGGCTAGACACAGTGTAAACGCAGAAAAGAAAAAACACAAAACGTTGAACCAAGAGTGGACTGAACCAGGCCTAAATTAAGACTAGCTCAGGACAAATATGAGACTAAACTAAGAGACTTATACCAGATCTTCACCAAGCGTGTCCATTCAAAAGTTTACTGCTTTAAAGACACAGATACTAGAGTTCAGAAGACGCAGCAGTCGTTCTAGAGGACAGTGGTGAAAGCTGGACTCACATGCAGTTTCGTGCGGCCAGGTCTCTGTGGACAAACTTCTTACTAGCCAAGTACTCCATCCCTCGAGCCACCTGCAGACCGAAGCCCATCAGGTCCTTCACCGTCGGGTTCTGGAGGGAAACCACACAGAGATACCACTTATATTAATATTCACAGATTTAAGGAAGTTAGCAAAGCTGTGTGAGAAGAAGTAAGAACAGGTTAGTATATTAGTATTAAACTGAGACTAGAATTAAAACTTAAACCAACTTAACTTTAACCTTATCTTAATAAAGAATAAAACACAGACAAATCAACACTGTACAAAGACAAAAAAAACCTGCTTTAAATCAGGACTAAACTAAGACTAGAACTGCTGACTAAAGCAAAAATTCATCCTGATTGGGCCGAGCGCATGTGTTTAATCCAATTCAAACCAGAACAAAAAGTAGGTATCGACCACCATTAAACAGGTCTGAACCCGGTCTGAACCCGGTCTAAACCCGGTCTGAACCCGGTCTGAACCCGGTCTGAACCCGGTGTGAACCCGGTCTGAAACCGGTCTGAAACCGGTCTGAACCCGGTCTAAACCCGGTCTGAACCCGGTCTGAACCCGGTCTAAACCCGGTCTGAACCCGGCTGAACCTCGTGTGAACTAAACCGGTCTGAAACCAAACCGGTCTGAACCTGGTCTGAACCCGGTCTGAACCCGGTCTGAAACCGGTCTGAACCTGGTCTGAACCCGGTCTGAACCCGGTCTGAAACCGGTCTGAACCCGGTCTGAAACCGGTCTGAACCTGGTCTGAACCGGGTTTGAACCCGGTCTGAACCCGGTCTGAACCCGGTCTGAACCCGGTCTAAACCCGGTCTAAACCCGGTGTGAACCTGGTCTGAACCCGGTCTGAACCCGGTCTGAACCCGGTCTTACGTGTGCCTCGTCCCGTATGAAGTTCCTCAGGTCCCCGTGCTTCATGTAGGGCAGCACCACGAGCGGAGAGCCCTCTGGAGGCAGACAGATGCCCAGCAGCGACAGGACGTTCTCGTGGCTGAAGTCCTTCATGATGATGCCCTCCTTCAGGAACTGGGACACCTCCTCCAGGTCTGTGATCCCTGGGACAGAGGAGGGACACGGGGCAGGTCAGGGCCACATACTAACACCTATGGAAGCTTCTTCTTCTTTTAGTGATTCATGTTCACAAGATGACTGGGGTTTTTTGGTGTTGTGTGTTTGTAAAATAAATTAAATATAAAAATGATTGGTGCAATAAGCATAAGCTTCAGGCGACACCTCTTCAGCAAAGTTACCTTTTATAAAACTAAACTTAACTATAAATAGAATCTTTATTTTATAATTCTGAAAATGCTGTGTGTGAATGTTTTGGGAGATGTCAGTGACTTTAGGGAGGGGCCTGTCTGAAGGTCAGCTCTGGAGAAGGACACACAATATTAAAAATCTGTCAGAGACTCTGAGACCAAGTCTTTTCAACAAATGTCAAGTTAATCTGGTTTAAAACAAAGAAATGCACAAATAAATCATATTTTATTCAGACTAGAGCAACTGAACCTAGACTAAACCAGGACTAAACCAGGACTGAACCCCCTGAGAGTATTAATCTGTGTCCACTCAGACGTTTTTACACGATTACCCTCAGCCGCTGTCGGTTGGAGCTCAGAGCCTCATCCGTCTCTGTTAGACTCCACTGAGGCCTTTACGTTTAATACAATAAAGACATAATTCTATAACAGGATCAGAGCTAATGCTGTTCAGACGATAACTGTGTGACAGCAGCGAACCGACGGAATACAAAGAAATGTGTTTTGTGTTCGGTATTTTGCTTTGTGAAAATAATTGGACACAATAAATACAGTTTTTGCTTGTACCTTTTTTTAACATTCTGCAGATTTTTGTAGCATTTGGAATCTGTTGTTTTTTTGTCAAACATCAAATATTAGCCAAATTTTAACTCTGCATAACACTTCTACACAAATACTTTATGGTCAAATTTCACTGAAAATTACGGAAAAAGACATTAACTGATGTTTAGAGCTCACCTTGTGTCAGACTAATGGGATCCTGTCATTTATTCTGCCTTAATAAGTCACATTTTTGTGCTTGTACGTTTTTCAGCTGGAATATTTCTCCAGTAGAATCTTTAGCACACATTGAATCAATGTTGACAAGTGGTATTGACCAACAGCTAATGGGAGCGTTGGTTCTGTATTTTCCAACAGAATAACCCATTTCCTGGTTTAATTCTTCGGTCCATTGTCATTGACGTCAGTATCGACCAATGGGAGGGCTCCTTTTTCCTGAAGCGTGCTGTGATTGGATGAACTTCCGCTGTGGGCTGATTGTCTTCTCAAAATCAAAATCCTTCATTATAAAACCTGATGACGTCTAAAGGTCTGATTTATTAAGTTACAATAAGCTTAAGGTGGTTCAACTGTCAGAATAAAGGCAAGAAAATATATATTTTCCTGTTTACAAAGACCTAATTTGCTGTTAGGTACAGTTTTCCTGTTGTATTTTAAATAGATGCACTCTGCCTCAACTCAGGGCACTCCTTGATTATATTTCCGTACCTTGTAAAAGAATAATCAACCTTGGGAATGAAAGCGGGCAGAAACTGTATTGGACACAAGGCTGTTTTTGTTACTTACTGTTGAGAGACTTGACGGCACAGTGCTGGTTCTGTCCGTCTGCTTCCAGCAGCGTCCCGTGGAAAACACACCCAAAGTGACCTGTGGATTATAAAAGCACTGGGTTAATCACAATTACTCACACTTTAATGTTTTCACGCTTCAGTATCAGTTCCACGAGTTACTGCTGCCCTCACGTCTGAACTCGGCAGAAACCTGAGCTGCTTTTTTAAGTTCTTTTGCATTCAAAGTCACTGATTCTAGTTTGTTTTTCATTTTAACCCATTTGATATATGTTATGTTTGAATTGAACCAAAACAGTAGAGATTCTGTCCTGGGGCGGCAGTGGCTCAGTGGTAGAGCGGTCGTCCTTCAACCGGAAGGTTGTGGTTCGATTCCCGCTCTCCCCATAGTTCATAGTGTCGTTGTGTCCTTGGGCAAGACACATAACCCACCTTGTCTCCAGTGGTGTTCCAGCTGTAACACTGGGGAATGGAACCTTAATGTAAGACGCTTTGAATGAAAGCGTCAACTAAATGTAAATGGTTTAGACCTGGTTTAGACCTGGTTTAGTCCTGGTTTAGTCCTGGTTTAGACCTGGTTTAGACCTGGTTTAGACCTGGTTTAGTCCTGGTTTAGTCCTGGTTTAGTCCTGGTTTAGTCCTGGTTTAGACCTGGTTTAGACCTGGTTTAGACCTGGTTTAGACCTGGTTTAGTCCTGGTTTAGACCTGGTTTAGACCTGGTTTAGACCTGGTTTAGTCCTGGTTTAGTCCTGGTTTAGTCCTGGTTAAGACCTGGTTTAGTCCTGGTTTAGACCTGGTTTAGTCCTGGTTTAGTCCTGGTTTAGTCCTGGTTTAGACCTGGTTTAGACCTGGTTTAGTCCTGGTTTAGTCCTGGTTTAGTCCTGGTTAAGACCTGGTTTAGTCCTGGTTTAGACCTGGTTTAGTCCTGGTTTAGTCCTGGTTTAGTCCTGGTTTAGACCTGGTTAAGACCTGGTTAAGACCTGGTTTAGTCCTGGTTAAGACCTGGTTTAGACCTGGTTTAGACCTGGTTTAGACCTGGTTTAGACCTGGTTTAGTCCTGGTTTAGACCTAGTTCAGACCTGGTTTAGTCCTGGTTTAGACCTGGTTTAGTCCTGGTTTAGTCCTGGTTTAGTCCTGGTTTAGACCTGGTTTAGACCTAGTTTAGACCTGGTTTAGTCCTGGTTTAGACCTGGTTTAGACCTGGTTCAGACCTGGTTCAGTCCTGGTTTAGACCTGGTTTAGACCTGGTTTAGACCTAGTTTAGACCTGGTTTAGTTCTGGTTTAGACCTGGTTTAGTCCTGGTTTAGTCCTGGTTTAGTCCTGGTTTAGACCTGGTTTAGACCTAGTTTAGACCTGGTTTAGTCCTGGTTTAGACCTGGTTTAGACCTGGTTCAGACCTGGTTCAGTCCTGGTTTAGACCTGGTTTAGACCTGGTTTAGTCCTGGTTTAGACCTGGTTTAGACCTGGTTTAGTCCTGGTTTAGACCTGGTTTAGACCTGGTTTAGACCTGGTTTAGACCTGGTTTAGACCTAGTTTAGTCCTGGTTTAGACCTGGTTTAGACCTGGTTTAGTCCTGGTTTAGACCTGGTTTAGTCCTGGTTTAGACCTGGTTTAGACCTGGTTTAGACCTAGTTTAGACCTGGTTTAGACCTGGTTTAGACCTGGTTTAGACCTAGTTTAGACCTGGTTTAGTCCTGGTTTAGACCTGGTTTAGACCTGGTTTTAGTCATGTAGTCCCCTTTACTTTGAGACGTATGTGTTTAAACAGAGCGCGGTTCTCATGGTATGGTCCTGACTCAGTGAAGGGGTCGTGGGGCAGTAATCACCGCGACATTGGCCAATCACGTTTTACAGATGGATCTGCGTCTCCGGTTACGCCTTAGACACAAAAACTGTGGGAAAACTAACAACAAATCAAACTACAGCTCTTTTAAAAACACGTGTAGGGCTTTTATACATGATGGAGAGGGCTTTTATTGTGTAGGAGGGTGTTTTATTATGAAGGAGGAAGGGGCTCATTTTTTATCAGGTGAAATTGATACAAGACTAGAGTTTAAAGTTTGAAATGAGATGTTTGTTAGAGAAGGATTTTAGTCCTGGTTCAATCCTGATTCAGACTTGGTTCAGTCCAGTTCTAGTCCAGTTCAAGTCCAGTTCAAGTCCAGTTCTAGTCCAGTTCTAGTCCAGTTTCTCACCTCTGCCGATGACCTGGCTGAGATGCAGGATGAGCTTCTCTCGGCTGATCACCACGTGCTGGACCTCTCTGAGCAGGTCTGGGTGGAGACAGGACGGGTCGATGTGGACCGGGGCCATGAGCAGAGGAGACACCAGGTCCCCGTCCAGCCCCGTAGTGAACCCCAGAGGCCCTCTGTGGTGCAGCAGCTCCCCAGTCCCACCGTAAACTGGACCGCCCCGGCAGGTCTCCGGACGCTCGCTAATGTCACCTAAGTGTTGTAGAGATTATGACAGATTCAGAGTCAATGTGAAAACCGACAATCGGTGAAAGAAGAGAAGGCAGAGACCTGTTGATGCTACAACACAAAATGGGATCTGAAGTATTAAGCTGGAAGACGGTGGATAAAACTGTGGCTTAAACTTATTATTTTCTTATATTGAACTCAGTTTTGGGAGAGAAATGCAGCTGTAACTCCACTGCTCCTGTAGGGGGCGCTGAAAAGGCTCTGCTCACTGACTGTAGGCTGTAGATCTTCTACAGACTGGACTGTTCCAGATCCTGTGACTTCTGAAACAGTTTGGTTTGTAGCAGTATATCCTCTGAGCCTCTATGTTTTAGACTACCAGGCCTTTAAAAAGTCTGAGGTCAAAGGTCAAGAGTGTTGTGATCAGAGACGAAGCCAACAAAGGCTCACAGCAACATGAGACTGGAACTAACACTGAAAACATCTGCTTTGAACTTAATCCATTCAGAATGAATAAAAAAAAAAAGGTAGTACTAAAAAGGCTCAATATGTCAGTATGAATTCAGATTGTAAAAGGTAATAGTATAAGACATTATACACAAACAATACCTGTTCATAGCTTTCCCAAATGAAGTAAACCCCTGGACTACATGAACTACAGTAGGATTAAAACAGACCAAACAGGATGTAAATGGAGTCATGTGACAAAATATGAGTCAATAAAAGCCCATACTTTTAAATAGTAAAAGATATGGTGTGCGTTATAAGTTATGTGGCTTGTCTTGATCAGGGGTGCTTTGTAATTTATTAACAAGTGGCAGACCGTTCAAGTTTGAAATAAAAAACGTATAAAAAAAGTAAACGTAATAGCACAATTGTAACAAGACCCTGTGATGACAGACAACCCACAGCTATCGCTTTAAGACACGGACATCCACAGTAAACAACTTAATAGTTAAAAGAAACTCAAACAGATCTGTCTCTTTTGCCTGAAGAAGTTTTCTCATAGGAGCGACTCACTTCTGAAGCAGACAGAAGATTACTTTGGCCCGAGGACATGTCATTAGCAACACGACGCCACACATTATAGTCTCGGGCCTCTTCAGCGGCTTTTTACAACAACGGCTCTAAAATATGATACTCTTTTTTCTGGGTTTCAAGTGGGTTTAAACATGATTACATTTAACCAGCAAAGACTCATGCTTTTACATCATTTTCTTTTCGCTATCATTTAACAGCTTTTTACCCACAACCTTTATTTTTTAGTTCTGATAAAGCAAATGTCATCAACATCTTTTTATTTTTGTAGCAAGAGCCTTGTGTTGAAAAATGACATAAGGTAAATATAAAATGTACCCCTAGTGGAAATCTTGGGTATAGCAACAACATAAAATATATAAAAAATAAACAAGATAAAATTAGAGACTTCCAACACATATGGATTTTTAACCAAACATTCATTGCTGACATTAAAATTAAGTAGATTAAGATGAAAATGTCAGTATTGTTTTAAAAAAGTAGTTCATTTTGTTTTAGCTGCAAATTTCTGGTAACATTTGAATGATTCCTATCATAAGTTTTATCATATTTTATCATAAGTCAATATTATTTTTTCTGTTCTTTTTGCAGTAACCAATATTTCCACTGTAGTGGAAGTTTGGCAAAGTGGATAGAAATGCCAACATAGTAGTAGCAATAGCAGTAATAGTAGTATAGGATTAGTAGTAGGATTTTACAATAGAACAACTTAAACATATATTTTTTTAACTGCATTCAGATTTGACCTGCAATACTGACTAATAAGGTTTGGTATAACATCTACCAGTGTGTGCATTTGATTTTGGTATTCAGATAAAATACTGTACAACTCATGAAAGTCTATTTATTTTTGTTGTATTGGAGAACTTCCAAAGACCAATGTTACAATTTAACCCTTGTGGAAATTTGGGGTAAAGCAACATGGGAAAAAAAAAGCTGGAAAATCTTTATTCATTGATTTATTTAAAAATAAGTGAGTCTTGAAGTTAAGTTGCTGTACAATTTGTAAACGCCACCGAGTCAAAGATGGCTGGACATATT
Organism: Perccottus glenii; assembly: GCA_024416835.2. Taxonomy (NCBI): domain Eukaryota; kingdom Metazoa; phylum Chordata; class Actinopteri; order Gobiiformes; family Odontobutidae; genus Perccottus; species Perccottus glenii. The sequence continues at coordinate 1,634,625 of CM044563.2, forward strand.
TTTAAAACATTTATACCATACTTGCATTTTTAGTGTCTTAATTTGTTTCCATCTTTTGTAATTTAATGTAGTGGTGTGTAATAGAACAGAGTTAAGTGTAACCTACCGTCAAGCAGTGTGGTCCTGTAGTCGACTGATTCATGCGACACCATCTCGTTGGTGGGGCTCACGCTGCGGGCGTTTGCGAGTCGGTCCAAGTGCTGGATGTGACCGCGGCCGTCATACCACACCTCCGACAAGTCTGAGATAAAAACAAATTTCATTTAATTTAGTTCAAACACGCTTGTTGACCTATTATGGACTGGTTTGTAATAGCTTTGATAGAAATACAAGCACAATTTTGAAGACCAGATGAGAATATTTTGTGCACCATACAACAATAGTGCTTTGATTTTGAAGGCACTTTGATTTTTATACAGCCCCATACACTAATACACTTACAATATGTCCAGAATGTTAAACTATAGCTTTATTTTTTTAAAGAGATGATGATGATGGTGATGGAATGTGTAAGAGTATGAAAGTCCTTACCGTCGATGTGCTTGTTCCTCCTCCACATGAGCAGAGAGCCCAGCATCAGCAGCAGTAAAGAGACGCACACACAGCCCACAATCAGAGCCGTGAAGTCCTGGTCCTGGGCCAGGGTCACTTTACCGAGTTGTCTGATGGAGTCCGCCTGACGCCACTGAGAACAAAAACAACCACATACAATATTAGAATATCACACAAGATAATATGAAAAACATGTCACATAACATACATTTCATTGCTGAAATTGTTTTAATTTTGGCAAAAAATGAGATTATGTAGAAAATAACAAAAAGATACAAAACAAAGACATATTTATAATGAGCTTAAATGGCTACTTGTTTATGAAAGTCAGCCAATGTTTTTAATATAAATGTTGTTATAGAAGCTAATTTTAGAGTATAAAAAATAGTATAGAAAATCTTTTTTATACCACAAAAAATGTTCTGATTGCAGTACCCCAAATTCCCACTAGGGAGAAATTGTGCCAAGAGTCTTATATTGTCCTTTAGATACACAATGTAAAAATAAATTCCAAAGTCTGTTTGAATCACACTTTTTACATTGTCACAAAGGCACAAAGACAAACATATATTATTAATAACTCCATTTCAATTAAAGTTATAATGAAGTTATTTCCACTAAAGCTGAATTGGATTGTTCAGATGTTTCAAATGTTTTAATCAAGTTGCTCTCAGTCTAGACTCATGAATGTGGTGCATGTCGACCGTAGATAGACAGACGGGTAATGGACTCGTCGGCCGTGCCTCTAACAGAGACAAATGTGGATTTATCTGGTATTCAAACACAAGGCATTGTCCTATCTGTGCGAGGACTCTAATAGATACACTACATTGTATTTGTTATCAGTGAAATCAGTGGAAGCACCATCTTTAACTCAGGGTTGATGGACATTCGCAGCTACAGTAGGTATTTCCTAAATAAGCTGACAATGATAATGACTGCTCAAATTATGGAATTAAATACAATAATAAGAATAGTATGTTACCAAAGACAAAATATAAATCAATAAGCAGAAGTCAAGACTGAGAATGGTGCATGATCCGTGTTGGAGGGATCAGAGAAAACCTTTCCAAAGCGTCATTTAGCGTTTTTGAATCAATTATGCTAGTTTGTTAGACCAAACAAATATAGACTAATAAACCAGCTGTGGTTGGGAGAAAAATCCTTAAAACCCATCTCAAATACTTCAGAGTGTGAGTCTGGAGATAGATTACGACTTATATTGGCTGTTGCTTTATTAGCTGACACAGACGGCGCTCTAAAGCCTGCAGAGAAACAGAGATGGAGAGCGATAAGGACAGGGTGAGTCTTATCTGTGACAAGAACAGCTCCAGTGTGAGACATATCTGAGTGTTATCAGTGAAACGATAAAGTCTGCAGCAACGCTTTAATAAACTCACAGCGTTGGATAACAGATAAAAGATGATTTAATACAAGAATGATGCAGGACTGAACCAGGATTAAACTTCAGAAATATATAATGCAGTTGACAAAAGACTTGAATATAATGAAGTTATTGTTTAAAAACAGACCAGTTCTACAGTTGTGCTGTTGTTCCTGACCTGACACAGATTTGTGGATAACAACAGGATGTGCCACTGTTTACTGAAGGACAGGCAGCAGCTCATTCGCATATTCACTCTTTTGACACAAAGAACAGTTATCATATAAATCCTAACTCAAGACTCTCTCTGTCGATCAGAAACATTAAACTCAGGCCTAAACTGGGTCTAAACCGAGGTAAGATGCAAAATCTGAGGCCCAATGTCTATTTTATTTTCTCTGATAGTTGCAGTTCTAGTTTTGTTCAGACTTTGGGTTCATTTTCACTTTGTATGATAATAATTCATTTTGTCACCCTCCAGGTTTTTGCATCAGTCCCACAAATTCTTTGAGAAACAACATCAGAAAAGATACACTGTTCCTCGACTCTCACCTCGACCTGTAGCTCTTTGGGGGGAGTGGCCTGTAGCTCAGTGGGTACAGTACACTCCAGAGTGTTACCCTCCAGAGTCAGACTCTCACAGCTGTGGTTCGACACCGTCAGCACCTGGCACTTCATGGCCTCGCGGTCCATCCGGTCGCCCTGGCGGAGACACGATAAAGAATACAGACTCTTACTGACTTTACGCTGACTTTATCATCAAAGGTCTACATAAAGATCACACTTTAGGGAGTTTCTGATTAATCACAGAAGTTTACATTTGTCTGGGTATAATCCTGGTTTAGTCCGGCGTTAGTCCTGCTCTAGTCTCGATTTTAAGTTTTTGTTGGTGTTTCATTCTGATTTAGTTTAGTCCTGGTTTTTTTGGGGGGGGGTTAATCTTTGGTTAAGTTCATGTTTAGCTCCAGTTAAATCTTTATTTAATCCAGGGTTAATGCTGCTTAAGTTTTATTCTGGGAATATTAGAATAATTATTAGGTTTAGTTCTGATTTGGTCCAGGTTTTTTGTCCTTGTTTATTTCTTCGTCGTGAATAACTTTAGTTTATGTTTGTCCTAAGTTTTGACCTGGGTATAGTCTTGACTAAGTCCGGGTTAAGACAGATTAGTCACTGTTAGTTAGACTATTTGTTACTGGTTTAACTTTTTGTCATGGTTTTATTTCTAGTTTAGTCCTCTGAGTCCTGCTTTAGTCCTGGTTTAGTCCAGGTTAGACTTAGCTTCAGTTCAGGTGTAGGCCTGGTTTAGACTGTTTAGTCCTGATTTGGTTTTGTTTTAAATGAGGTTTAGGTCTAGTTTGAATCTGGTTTAGTGCTACAACTATCTGATGAAATAAACTTCAATGAAATAGCTCATGAAAGTCTCCAGAAACTCGTATTGTTCTCCAACAAAAGCCTGTTTTTAATTGTTTGGTTTGTGTGAAGTGTGCAGTAACATCAGTAAAAGTCTGGTTTAAAGCCTCTGAAGCCGACTGAAGTGAGACTGTGCAGAGGAACAGGTGCAACTCTGTGGAGAATCACAAAATCCCACAGAGTCACGGCAGGAATGTGAGCGCTCTCAAAACTGGCACCGAGCAAGAAAAAAACAGGCCGAGGCAGAGAAATGTGAGTTTTTATAAAAAAGCAATGAGAAAACTCTTTTGTAAACTACCTTTTCTTTGGTCAAACTCAAGACTTTGCCCCTGAGTCCACGTCCAAAAAAAGACGTTTTGTCCGTTCAAGTGTGATTCCTGCTGCTATTTCATGTTTAATCATTTGCACTCACTTTGTCTTGGTTTAATCTAACTTCAGTCCTGGTTTAAACATTTTAATTTAGACTTAGTTTAGTGCCATGTTTGTGGTTCAGTCCCAAATTAGTTGTAGTCTTTGTTTCTTCCTAAATTGGTCCTGGTTTAGACCAACACAAAGTCCAGGTTTAGTCCTAGTTTGATGCCAGATCTTAGCAGTGGGTTTAGGGCTCACAGACTAGGTTTATTCCACTGGTTCTCAAACTTTTTGTGCCCACTTTAAAGGAGGGGGCAGACCCAGCTGTCCCGCAACATCAAAATTAATGCATAAAACAAATGTTTGCAAAACCCAAGTATGAACGTTCAGAGGGAACTAGACCTGGTTTTAGTCTGGATTTCGTCTTGGTTTAGTAACAAGTTAAGCCCTGGGTTCAGTCTTTAGCGTAGTCTGGGTTTAGTCTCGATAGTCCTGGTTTAGTCCTGATTGAAACTGATTTGTTGTAGAGTTTGTTGGAGAGCTCTGACACATATTATCCATGTTTTTATCCGTCGGTGGATTATTGTTCATAACTGCACTAGTCTCTGTCTGAGGCTCTGAGTGTTCGGAGCCTGAGTTCAGTGCCGTTTGTTTTGGCTGGTATCACTGCACATCGCTTCACGGGAGAACGACAAACTGCTCACGTCTAATTAACATCAGCGGCCTGTGTTTAAAGCTCTGTCTGTGTGAACAAAAGAAGCACACGTGGGAATCAGACGCTCCGCTTTAAAAACAAACAAACTCGTGGTTTTGGAGAAGTTTGTGGCCACATTTCACAATAAACAAGAGTCAGATCTGTTTATTTTGAGGTTTTGTGAGTCAATTTGTTTATGGCAGAAAGAAAAGTGGTAAAAGTGAATATATTCTGCAACAAAAGTGAAGGAGGCTAGTGTTTCTCAAAGACAGGAGAAGAACAGAAAGATAAATTAGGGTTTGTCTGGTTTAGTCATGGTTTTCGTCTCGGTTTAATGCAGGCTTAGCTGTAGTTTAGTTCTAGGTTTAAGTCCAAGGTTTAGAACTGTTTTAGCCCTAGTTTAGTCCAGGTTTTAGTTCTAGACTCAGTATTCTCGGTGTGTTTAGTCTGGTTTAAGTCTTTATTTAAGTTACTTTAAATAAAAGTGTCAGCTAAATGTAAACATGTAAATGTAACACTGTTGAATGTAAGTTGCTTTGGATTAAAGCGTCTGCTAAATGACTGTAAATGTAATGTTTAATGTTAGTATTTGTTTAGTGCTACAGTCTGGTTAAGTTTTGGCTCAGTTTTGTTCAGGTTTGGTTTAGATTTGGTTCAGTTTTTGTTCAGTTTTTGTTCAGTTTTGGTTCAGTTTTGGTTCAGTTTGGTCCAGGTTTGGTTCAGGTTTGGTTCAGTTTTGGTTTAGATTTGGTTCAGTTTTGGTTCAGTTTGGTTCAGTTTTGGTTCAGTTTGGTTCAGGTTTGGTTTAGATTTGGTTAGGTTTGGTTCAGTTTTGGTTCAGGTTTGGTTCAGTTTGGTTCAGTTTTGGTTCAGTTTTGGTTCAGTTTGGTTCAGGTTTGGTTTAGATTTGGTTATGTTTGGTTCAGTTTTGGTTCAGTTTTGGTTTAGATTTGGTTCAGTTTTGGTTCAGTTTGGTTCAGTTTTGGTTCAGTTTGGTTCAGGTTTGGTTTAGATTTGGTTCAGTTTTGGTTCAGGTTTGGTTCAGTTATGGTTCAGTTTGGTTCAGGTTTGGTTCAGTTTTGTTCAGGTTTGGTTCAGTTTGGTTCAGTTTGGTTCAGTTTCGGTTCAGTTATGGTTCAGTTTGGTTCAGGTTTGGTTCAGGTTTGGTTCAGTTTGGTTCAGTTTGGTTCAGTTTGGTTCAGTTTTGGTTCAGTTTTGTTCAGGTTTGGTTTAGATTTGGTTAGGTTTGGTTCTGTTTTGGTTCAGTTTTGTTCAGGTTTGGTTTAGATTTGGTTAGGTTTTGGTTCAGTTTTGGTTCAGTTTTGTTCAGGTTTGGTTTAGATTTGGTTCAAGTTTGGTTTAGATTTGGTTCAGTTTGGTTCAGGTTTGGTTTAGATTTGGTTAGGTTTGGTTCAGTTTTGGTTCAGGTTTGGTTCAGTTTGGTTCAGTTTTGGTTCAGTTTGGTTCAGTTTTGGTTCAGTTTTGGTTCAGTTTTGGTTTAGGTTTGGTTCAGGTTTGGTTCAGTTTGGTTCAGGTTTGGTTCAGTTTTGGTTCAGTTTGGTTCAGTTTTGGTTCAGTTTTGTTCAGGTTTGGTTTAGATTTGGTTAAGTTTGGTTAAGTTTTGGCACAGTTTTGGCTCAGTTTGGTTGAGTTTCTCCTGAAGAGGCTTGTGTTTCCTCTGAGCTGTGTTCAGAGAGAGACGTCTGCTGCACAAACAGAGACACAAAAGTCTGTCTCTAAATAAACTTATATTTAGAGCTGGTTTAATCCTGACTTACTTCAGGTTTAGACTTGGTTTATTCTTGATCTTCTTTGCTTATGCAGATTCAGTTCAGTATTGTAGACTTGGTTTAGTCCTGGTTCTGGGAAACAGACTGAAAACCATAAAACCCCTCTAAATCCCAAACCCCCAGAGTCGGTCCAGACCCAGCTGTCGTGGTCCGTCCAGAGGCAGGACTGTGTGGCTCATTGTGAGCCGAGGCCGGACTTTAGGGGGGTCTTTGGGGAGGGGTCTCTGGGGACTGTGCATTAATTTGTCAAGAGCCTGCCTCAGAACAATGCTGTGAATAAACAGAGCAGTAATGAACTCTGGGAAGCGCAGTCCACTTCCTGTTTGTGTGTGTATTGTTTCCTTCCACAGCTGACCTTCACCTCTGGCTCGAACAAAACACTGTTAGTCGTCTGCAGGGGTCAGTCACCCTTTTCCAGGTCACTTTTCAAGGTTTACCAGCACCTTACGGTTTTTGTTAATTGCAAGTTGTTTTTAGGGTTTACTCTGAATTTTATTTTGAGTTGCTTTTAATTAGGGCTAAGCTTGACTTAAACCAGAACTAAACAAGACTTAATCAGGATTCAAACTGAGCTAAACCTTCTGGAACAACACCAGGGCAAAACCAGGGCAAAACCAGGGCAAAACCAGGGCAAAACCAGGGCAAAACCAGAGCAAAACCAGGGCAAAACCATGGACTTTATGGAACTAAATCTTTTATTACTTGTTGCATCACTACGTTGAGTTTTAGTTGAGTTTTAGTTGAGTTTTAGTTGAGTTTTAGTTGAGTTTTAGTTGAGTTTTAGTTGAGTTTTAGTTGAGTTTCAGTTGAGTTTTAGTTGAGTTTTAGTTGAGTTTTAGTTGAGTTTTAGTTGAGTTCAGTTTGCCACAGGTCATTTAGATCTGTCTTGTGTTCATACCTTGAGTTCCACGATGCTCTTGTTGTCTTTGGAGGTGAGTTTTGGATCCTGGAACAGCGGGTCTTCGACGTAGATCAGGTCCCATTGTTCTGTGGAGTAACCGTCCAGAACAAAGGCCACTTTTGTAACGACCGGCGGCTGCAGCGACAGTTTGGCCAAAGAAGGAGTGGTGCACTGGATCGAGGTCCGGTTCTCTCCATAAACACAGCTCTAAAAATGGAAACAAACGGATTTAAACCCACGTAAGGTCCACTTTAAACATGTCCAAATCTAGTTCTAACCAGGTTAAATCCATTTTAAACTGATTAAGGTTGGTGTTAAACATATTAAAGCTCATCCAAACCTGGTTATAACAAGGTTAAAAACCTATAACGGCTGTAATAATTATTTCAAATTGCACACCCAAGGGCTTTAAATTAACAGCACACATTCTATACATCACATATTTTAGTCTTGCCATTAAACCTCGCCCTTCGCTCGAGGCTTTGTCTGTCGCACGAGTCTCAAAGCTGAAGAGTGGAGCAGCAGTGAATAGAAAAGAAGCTCATAATCTTCCTAAATCTTTGCTGCGTGTCTTTAACCGATACAAGACAGAATAATCCTTTGTCACGAACACACGCTGAGTTTCTGCAGCGCTCCGTCGTCGTGTTTACACATGTTTCCTCGAGGCAGCTTTATCATGGTTTGGATCCAAGACAGAAGTATATTTGAAAAAAAGTCTTGCGGTAAAAGGTGTGGCACAGATATGGGTTGATTTAAAAAACATCTGTGGATATTATGAAGGATAACACTCTTTTGTGGTTAAAGGCTGTATTAATTAAAGCAAAGCAAACACCAGAGTCCTTTTATTGTTGCTAACGGGAGTCTCTCAAACCTGTTCTACTCTGCGCTGACAGCTCTGTTTGAGGATGGACACTGTTTGTCTTTGAGCGAAGACTCCAAGTTTCACAAAGAAACAACGACCAATGAGCCGCTTTAACCTTTGGACAAAACACATTCCCGCTGCTGTTTACGAAGTGGGTTTTAGACAAACCTTTAGCTGCTGCTGAAGGTTAAAGACAATGAGTGGGAAAAAGACCTGTGGATTGTGTAGATCTCCTGGTCTTTGTGGAACAGGTTTAGTCTGGTCTGGTCCTCACTGGTCTTTATGGAACAGGTTTAGTCTGGTCTGGTCCAGACTGGTCTTTATGGAACAGGTTTAGTCTGGTGCACACTGGTCTTTATGGAACAGGTTTAGTCTGGTCCACACTGGTCTTTATGGAACAGGTTTAGTCTGGTCCACACTGGTCTTTATGGAACAGGTTTAGTCTGGTCTGGTCCACACTGGTCTTTATGGAACAGGTTTAGTCTGGTCCACACTGGTCTTTATGGAACAGGTTTAGTCTGGTCTGGTCCACACTGGTCTTTATGGAACAGGTTTAGTCTGGTCTGGTCCACACTGGTCTTTATGGAACAGGTTTAGTCTGGTCCACACTGGTCTTTATGGAACAGGTTTAGTCTGGTCCACACTGGTCTTTATGGAACAGGTTTAGTCTGGTCCACACTGGTCTTTATGGAACAGGTTTAGTCTGGTCCACACTGGTCTTTATGGAACAGGTTTAGTCTGGTCTGGTCCTCACTGGTCTTTATGGAACAGGTTTAGTCTGGTCCACACTGGTCTTTATGGAACAGGTTTAGTCTGGTCCACACTGGTCTTTATGAAACAGGTTTAGTCTGGTCCACACTGGTCTTTATGGAACAGGTTTAGTCTGGTCTGGTCCTCACTGGTCTTTATGGAACAGGTTTAATCTGGTCCAGACTGGTCTTTATGGAACAGGTTTAGTCTGGTCTGGTCCACACTGGTCTTTATGGAACAGGTTTAGTCCGGTCCACACTGGTCTTTATGGAACAGGTTTAGTCTGGTCCACACTGGTCTTTATGGAACAGGTTTAGTCTGGTCTGGTCCACACTGGTCTTTATGAAACAGGTTTAGTCTGGTCCTCACTGGTCTTTATGGAACAGGTTTAGTCTGGTCCACACTGGTCTTTATGGAACAGGTTTAGTCTGGTCTGGTCCACACTGGTCTTTATGAAACAGGTTTAGTCTGGTCCTCACTGGTCTTTATGGGACAGGTTTAGTCTGGTCCTCACTGGTCTTTATGGAACAGGTTTAGTGTTTGTGAAATGGTTAAGTTTTAGTTCAGATTAGATAAAGTACGTTCCTTTTAGAAAACATTAAAGAGAAGGTAACATGTTTTTGGCTGCATTATTGAGAAACCTATGCTCGTTCCTTTGTCATATTTTCTGTCCAAACACAAGCCATTTATTAATTTTGTACTGTTTTAAAGCGATGTCTTTCTATTATCGTTTCTTATGAGATGCAATAAACATTAAATATACTGTATGTGCACAAGCTTTTTTCCAGAAAGAACCATGAGCCGTTATTGATTTGAGAAACTGGGTCAGACTTGGGCCAGAGTGCGGTGAAAATCTCCCTCTTCATTGAGTTAACAGAAGCCAAACTTCCTCCTCCAGAGTATTCCCCAGTGAGCGCTTACCTCCCACACACAACATTACAAACCCCAAACTCACTCAAACGCCTCAAACTCAATGCTCCAACTTCACTCAATTAACCTCCGCTGTTCGGACTCTTTTTACGAGCCCCGCGTGTTTCCTTTTGGCAGCGACGAGGAAACCTCTGAGGAGTTAATTGTTCGGCTTCTGTCTGAGTGCGTGGAGGTGAGAGAGCAGCTGGGAGCGGGGTTCTGCGCTCGAGCGATGACAGTGCCGTCCCAAAGCGGTCTTTAGAGGAACAGACGAGAAAAGGACCAGTCGTGACCCGGCTCACATCGAGCACAGAGCTGTCAAATCTGCTCTGATTTATGACACTGTGAGTGGAGTTTTTCTCTTCATTTCTGGCTTTAGGTGTTGACAACCTACTAATAAAAAAATACTACTTGGAATAAGGACAGATTTATAGAAGCCTGTAGAACAGTGCGAGTGTTGAGGGGCCACAATAGTTAATAAGGATCCTTTCAGGGGCCGAAGATTGTGACATTTGGAAGCTTTTATAAAATTTTAAATGTGAGGTTTCAAGTTTATCTTTAACACTAATTTCCTTCCTTTATGGAAACTAGTTAAATTTGAACAGGTCTATTGGAGGGCCACATAAAACATTTCTAAAGGACCTCATTTGGCCCCGGAGCCTTGAGTTTGTGTCTTGTAGAATAAACAATAGACTTTCCTGATAATTCTTATTTGACTCATCGAGTGCATTCAAGTGGATGTGACTGGTCTCCAATAATTGTTTAAGTGTATTTCAGATTCTTGGACTGGTCTGTATCCAGGCTGTTTACTGTGGCATATACACCATCTTTCATCCCCCCATTAAACTGCCCTGGTGCAAACTCAGTTGAGTGACGTACAGTGAAACAAGCATGGTGTCAGCATTGAGTATAAAATTCCCTTAATATTTTTAAAATATATAAATCACAAGTGTCTAGTTTGTCCATTACCAATGCTGTTTACTGTAGGTTCCTCTGGTGTCATGGGCTAAACACTGAGGCTGCACTCACACTGGTGTCTGTACAGCTCGACACTTTAGACTAATGTGAGAGCGTCCGAATGTACACACAGCATGCTTGAGCTGGTCTGTGTGTGTGGACTCTGTCATTCTAGTTTGATGAATGACAATATAAACTCCGGAGTCAGAAAGGAAAAACAGTCACTTTAACTGATTTCTCGCCTTTAATCGGCCTCCGGCTGCGGGTGGAGCTCTGGGGAGGAAAAGTCTGTGTTCAGGTCTCAGCTGGAGGATTCTAGAGGACTTTAGATGGTTTTGGAGGGACCACAGTGTTCTAGACCAGCCCTGATGTAGACAACAGGTGTGAGAATGTGTCAGACTCCTGTGAAAATGTAGAGAGTCACAGAACCCAGCGCTTTCATGTTTGTGGGAAAAATTAAATGGACTGTCTGGGATTTACAGCTGATTTCAGCTGATAGTAATTAAACACTGCATTGTTTAGTCCCATAGCTGGACAGTGTGCTGCTCACAGATGCAGAATAGAGTGGAGTAATAAAAAGAAACTAACAAGACTAAATAGGAAGAAATGCATACCTAACAAAGTGGATTTGCATAAAAAAATACTTTGGGCAAAACGTCTGCTTTTCAGATGCAGCAACATCACTTGGACAAAGAATCCAAAAGACTTCATCCTGCAATGATATAAAAAAGGTCGTTTGGCTGATTGCACCAATAGAGTTTAACTTGATTTTCTATTGCACCAAGATTTAAACCTATGTTTAAAATAATTTTTGTTTTGTTTTTCTTTAAACCAGATTAATTTGAATCCTGTTTCACCAAAACTCAAAACCCTGTGGTATAGATTTAACATTTAAATGGATGCTTTTTTAGATAAATTCAAATATTAATTCTCTAAACCCAGTTTAATTTAAAACCTGGTTACTTACATTAGCACTAACGGTTTGACCCAGCCACTGTGTTTGAAATGTATCTACATAGAAACTGAGCATCAGAGTAATTAAATGTTGGGTTGTCAGTGAAGGGTCTCAGTCGTCCAGGACATATTCAAGAAAAAACATCTGGATGTAGATTTGAAGGTGAAGATGTTTTCTGCCTCATGCAAGAGATTTAGTTAATTCTGAGTTCAACTGTTGAGAGCTGAGAGGGAGGGGCTTAACCTGAGACTGAGACAAGCGTGTGCAGAACCCTGGTATGAGTTGAATAGGCAGTTTTGTAAATGAAAAAGTTTGTGTCTTAGACCACCTCCTCTGTTCAGAGAGGAACTCAACTCACTTTTCAGTTGAACTCAGAACTGACAAAGACCCGTGGATGAGGAAATGAAATGTTGTGTTGTTTCCCAAACAACAGTTAGAAGGACTGTGTCACAAAATGAGGAACTGATGTCAGTCTTAAGTGAGAGGGACCTGTTAGAGCCTGTAACCTGCCTGAAACCTGCCCGAGTCATTTCCCTCCCGCTCCACAGCTGCACGACCCATCATCTCCGTTTAACTCTGTCTCACGGCCGTCGTGGAGGTTAATAAACCTGACAGAACGACTCACATTTCTCTGAGTGTGAGCCTCTTTACGACTGTGAGCGACGCAGACAATGGGACACTGACACCGAGGATTAGCTCAGACCCATCCTTTTACAGCGAGGAATGTAACGGGCGACAGCTGGATCCAAACCACAGCAAATCATTAGGATATCATTTTTATTCCATATTCACCTCACGAGAGCCCCGTCTGTCATTTAAACCAGACAAGTCCAAAGTCCGGCCCCAGGGCCAATCACAGCACAAGGTGAGAAAAAATGTATTGTTTATGAACCCAAGCATAAACAAAGATGTTCACGTCTGAAACAGAAATGTTCTTATAAAAGTAAAATAAATCTAGGACCATGATTCGTTGGAGAAAAGGCCTTTGCATCAAATCATCTCAGTAGACTTTTAAAATCCTGTCACTTTCTTAATTTAAGCCTGTAAAGCACTTTTGGCAGCTATGGTTGCTTTAAAGGTGTGTGACCTTATACACACTGCAGCCTTTTCATTTATTGTGCATCATTAACTGCATCAAAGTCTTCAGTCTCTCGTGAGTGTTGTTCCCTCTGACCTGTTTGTCTAACCTCAGTGAACCGAGGCCGAGCTGAGGCTGCACACGTCACACCTGAACAGTCCTACAGGAGGAAAACGCTCCACCTGAACAGTCCTACAGGAGGAAAATGCTCCACCTGAACAGTCCTACAGGAGGAAAATGCTCCACATAAACAGTCCTACAGGAGGAAAACGCTCCACCTGAACAGTCCTACAGAAGGTAAACGCTCCACCTGAACAGTCCTACAGAAGTTAAACGCTCCACCTGAACGCGTCCTACAGAAGGTAAACGCTCCACCTGAACGCGTCCTACAGGAGGAAAACGCTCCTCATGAGCAGTCCTACAAGATATAAACGCTCCACCTGAACGCGTCCTACAGGAGGAAAACGCTCCTCATGAGCAGTCCTACAAGATATAAACGCTCCACCTGAACGCGTCCTACAGAAGATAAACGCTCCACCTGAATGCGTACTACAGGAGGTAAACGCTCCACCTGAACGTGTCCTACAGGAGGTAAACGCTCCACCTGAACGCGTCCTACAGAAGATAAACGCTCCACCTGAATAGTCCTACAGGAGGTAAACGCTCCTCATAAGCAGTCCAACAGGAGGTAAACGCTCCACCTGAACAGTCCTACAGGAGGTAAACGCTCCTCATGAGCAGTCCTACAGAAGGTAAACGCTCCACCTGAACGTGTCCTACAGGAGGTAAACGCTCCACCTGAACGTGTCCTACAGGAGATAAACGCTCCACCTGAACAGTCCTACAGGAGTTAAACGCTCCACCTGAACGCGTCCTACAGGAGATAAACGCTCCACCTGAACAGTCCTACAGGAGGTAAACGCTCCTCATAAGCAGTCCAACAGGAGGTAAACGCTCCACCTGAACAGTCCTACAGGAGGTAAACGCTCCTCATGAGCAGTCCTACAGAAGGTAAACGCTCCACCTGAACGTGTCCTACAGGAGGTAAACGCTCCACCTGAACGTGTCCTACAGGAGGTAAACGCTCCACCTGAACGTGTCCTACAGGAGATAAACGCTCCACCTGAACAGTCCTACAGGAGGTAAACGCTCCACCTGAACGCGTCCTACAGGAGGTAAACGCTCCACCTGAACGTGTCCTACAGGAGGTAAACGCTCCACCTGAATGCGTCCTACAGGAGGTAAACGCTCCACCTGAACGTGTCCTACAGTAGGTAAACGCTCCACCTGAACGTGTCCTACAGGAGGTAAACACTCCACCTGAATGCGTCCTACAGGAGGTAAACGCTCCACCTGAATGCGTCCTACAGGAGGTAAACGCTCCACCTGAACGTGTCCTACAGAAGATAAACGCTCCACCTGAACGCGTCCTACAGGAGGTAAACGCTCCACCTGAACAGTCCTACAGGAGGTAAACGCTCCACCTGAACAGTCCTACAGGAGGTAAACGCTCCTCATGAGCAGTACTACAGAAGGTAAACGCTCCACCTGAACGTGTCCTACAGGAGGTAAACGCTCCACCTGAACGTGTCCTACAGGAGGAAAACGCTCCACCTGAACGTGTCCTACAGGAGGTAAACGCTCCACCTGAACGTGTCCTACAGGAGGTAAACGCTCCACCTGAATGCGTCCTACAGGAGGAAAACGCTCCACCTGAACGTGTCCTACAGGAGGTAAACGCTCCACCTGAACGTGTCCTACAGGAGGTAAACGCTCCACCTGAACGTGTCCTACAGGAGGAAAAACCTCCACCTGAACGTGTCCTACAGGAGGAAAAACCTCCACCTGAACGTGTCCTACAGGAGGTAAACGCTCCACCTGAACATGTCCTACAGGAGATAAACACTCCACCTGAACGCGTCCTACAGGAGTTAAACGCTCCACCTGAACGTGTCCTACAGGAGTTAAACGCTCCACCTGAACATGTCCTACAGGAGTTAAACGCTCCACCTGAACGCGTCCTACAGGAGATAAACGCTCCACCTGAACGTGTCCTACAGGAGTTAAACGCTCCACCTGAACGCGTCCTACAGGAGTTAAACGCTCCACCTGAACATGTCCTACAGGAGGTAAACGCTCCACCTGAACGTGTCCTACAGGAGGAAAAACCTCCACCTGAACGTGTCCTACAGGAGGTAAACGCTCCACCTGAACATGTCCTACAGGAGATAAACACTCCACCTGAACGCGTCCTACAGGAGTTAAACGCTCCACCTGAACATGTCCTACAGGAGTTAAACGCTCCACCTGAACGTGTCCTACAGGAGGAAAAACCTCCACCTGAACGTGTCCTACAGGAGGAAAAACCTCCACCTGAGCGTGTCCTACAGGAGGTAAACGCTCCACCTGAGCGTGTCCTACAGGAGGTGCTCCACCTGACGTGTCCTACAGGAGGAAAAACCTCCACCTGAACGTGTCCTACAGGAGGAAAAACCTCCACCTGAACGTGTCCTACAGGAGGAAAAACCTCCACCTGAACGTGTCCTACAGGAGGTAAACGCTCCACCTGAACATGTCCTACAGGAGATAAACGCTCCACCTGAACATGTCCTACAGGAGTTAAACGCTCCACCTGAACAGTCCTACAGGAGATAAACGCTCCACCTGAACAGTCCTACAGGAGTTAAACGCTCCACCTGAACAGTCCTACAGGAGATAAACGCTCCACCTGAACGCGTCCTACAGGAGATAAACACTCCACCTGAACATGTCCTACAGGAGTTAAACGCTCCACCTGAACGCGTCCTACAGGAGATAAACGCTCCACCTGAACGTGTCCTACAGGAGTTAAACGCTCCACCTGAACGCATCCTACAGGAGATAAACGCTCCACCTGAATGCGTCCTACAGGAGTTAAACGCTCCACCTGAACAGTCCTACAGGAGTTAAACGCTCCACCTGAACGCGTCCTACAGGAGATAAACGCTCCACCTGAACGTGTCCTACAGGAGTTAAACGCTCCACCTGAACAGTCCTACAGGAGTTAAACGCTCCACCTGAACGCGTCCTACAGGAGTTAAACGCTCCACCTGAACAGTCCTACAGGAGTTAAACGCTCCACCTGAACATGTCCTACAGGAGTTAAACGCTCCACCTGAACGCGTCCTACAGGAGATAAACGCTCCACCTGAACGTGTCCTACAGGAGTTAAACGCTCCACCTGAACGCGTCCTACAGGAGTTAAACGCTCCACCTGAACAGTCCTACAGGAGGTAAACGCTCCACCTGAACAGTCCTACAGGAGGTAAACGCTCCACCTGAACATGTCCTACAGGAGTTAAACGCTCCACCTGAACATGTCCTACAGGAGATAAACGCTCCACCTGAACATGTCCTACAGGAGTTAAACGCTCCACCTGAGCAGTCCTACAGGAGATAAACACTCCATCTGAACAGTCCTACAGGAGATAAACGCTCCACCTGAACAGTCCTACAGGAGATAAACGCTCCACCTGAACAGTCCTACAGGAGATAAACACTCCACCTGAACGCGTCCTACAGGAGATAAACACTCCACCTGAACGCGTCCTACAGGAGATAAACGCTCCACCTGAACAGTCCTACAGGAGATAAACGCTCCACCTGAACGCGTCCTACAGGAGCTAAACGCTCCACCTGAGCAGTCCTACAGGAGATAAACGCACCACCTGAACGCGTCCTACAGGAGCTAAACGCTCCACCTGAGCAGTCCTACAGGAGATAAACGCTCCACCTGAACAGTCCTACAGGAGTTAAACGCTCCACCTGAACAGTCCTACAGGAGGTAAACGCTCCACCTGAACATGTCCTACAGGAGTTAAACGCTCCACCTGAACAGTCCTACAGGAGATAAACGCTCCACCTGAACAGTCCTACAGGAGATAAACGCTCCACCTGAACAGTCCTACAGGAGATAAACGCTCCACCTGAACAGTCCTACAGGAGATAAACGCTCCATCTGAACAGTCCTACAAGAGTTAAACGCTCCACCTGAACAGTCCTACAGGATGTAAACGCTCCACCTGAACAGTCCTACAGGAGATAAACGCTCCACCTGAACAGTCCTACAGGAGATAAACGCTCCACCTGAACAGTCCTACAGGAGGAAAACGCTCCATCTGAACATTTCTACAGGAGGAAAACGCTCCATCTGAACAGTCCTACAGAAGATAAACGCTCCATCTGAACAGTCCTACAGGAGATAAACGCTACACCTGAACGCGTCCCACACAGGTAAACGCTCCACCTGAACGCGTCCTACAGGAGATAAACGCTCCATCTGAACAGTCCTACAGGAGGACTAAACTCACGTCGGAACAAAACTAACACAAAAGCAAGTAGTAGTTATAGATTTATTTGTAAATTAGTAAAAATAAAGCTCTTTTCCTGACAATGTCCTCACTTCCATCACTTTGACATAAACATTCTGACTCGTCACAAAAAAACTCTTGAACTCGTAAAACACTGGAGTTACCTGATCTTCTGAACCATTAGTGGGTGATTACTGAGAACAAATGAGGCTGAAGTGTGAGCGTCTGTTCCTGTCATGTTTCTAAGTGAGTCACAACAAACAGACGGAGCGTGGGCCTCGGCTCTCGTATCTGTCCCGGGGCAGTGTGTTTTCGGAGGGCAGGCCGTGCAGTGTAATGATCCTGTCTGTCAGCGGAGTGTCAGTCACAAGCACACGCTTCAACACGTCCCGTTAAGAGATAAAAAAACCCAGCCCAGAGTCACAGAGAGATTTACGTAACAGGTTTTTACAAAGAAAGAAGGAGCCCTTTAGTGTTTAACATTGGTTTAATTCTGATCTGTCTCGTTCGAACACGTGTAAAGAGTGGAGCCTGCAGCGGACACAGACTCAAACCTCAGACCTGACTTTTATAAAGTGCTGATAACTAAAGTAAGAGTAGTGCAGACAGTTTGAGAGTCTGCAGACACAAAACGGGAGTCTGTTCTCTTTCAGAGTTAGCGCCACGAGAAAAAACTCAGTGATCCGTCAGATTCTACAACCGAGCAATGGAACAGTGATGGAGGACAAAAACAAGCACAAATGGAGTCTGTGTAATGTTCCTTTTGTGTAAATCAGCTGTGTGCTTTGCAGATATAGTTTTTGTAATTTTATCCTTTTAAGCAACTTGTGTGGCGTATATATTACACTAGACTGAATAAAATGTGATTATTATATAAAGCATATTTATGTCATGCTTTAAAGGGAATCAGAGCAGTATCTGTCTGTGTCCAGATGCGAGTCTTGATTATTATCCCTTATAGGAACATCTACAGACTGTGTTCTCACATCACAGAGACCCACAGGTCAGAGGTCACATCACAGAGACCCACAGGTCAGAGGTCACATCACAGAGACCCACAGGTCACTAGAGTAGGAACAGGGTACAGTCTGGATCTCAGTGAATGTGTAAAATATTTTTTTGTGTGTCTCTTGCCTTTACAGAGGATCATTTGTAGTTTGGTCTATCTTTATCACCTTCATTTACAGTCACATATTTTCAAACATTAGATAGAAAATAATACCAGAACCAAAGACACAAAATCTAATATAACCTCACGTAAACCGTATTTTTCCACAGACAGCCAATCTGCCAAATATCTAAGAGACACTGATTTGAGTCCCCATGATTTCTTCCCTCTGCATCACTTTATATCAATCTACTTTGGGGATGATAGAAAGCAGGGCAGGCTCTAATACAAATGTGTCCTCTAAAGCCACAGCCATAATCAGACATAATATTCCTCAGAATGTAGTGGTCCTAAAGCAGATCTCAGTCCTCCTGCTCCTGTATATGTCTTTCCCATTTCCTTTTGCCGTCTCCTGCGTCTGTCTCACTTTCCCATTGTCAGCGCTGACTCCAGTGGGCGACGCGTTTAACGACAAAACCATACGAGACATATTAGAATACGTTCATAAAAAAGCTCCAGACGAACGACAGGAAGTGTTAGAGCAGAGTGGAACAGGAAGTGGAGTCTGCTGCAGTGAGTTTAAGAAGAGAGTGATGAGTGTTAATGGAAATGAGACACAAAAGAGACACTGTTCACTGAAGTAAGGGGAGAATAGGTTTATACTGGGACTAAACCGGGACTAAAGGCATAGAAAATAAAGTCCGGAAACAATCCAGGCAATTCAAGAAGGAAAAATATGGAGGGAATATAATTTTAGCATTGATTTTCAAGAGATTCTACAATATTTTTGCCCAAGAGCTACCACTCAGATATTCCTCTGCTGCATTGTTTCACAGTGATAGTTTTTGTTAAAGTTATGTTGTACTCACCACGTGGAAGACATGTGCGTCGTGGCTCGTGGTGAGGACCATCTGAGGCTGGAGTCCGGACTGAAGGAAGAAACCGTGAGCCGCCACAGTACATCCTCCGCTGCAGAACAAACAGAGCAAACAACACGGTTAGGGTCTATACCAAAAACAAAATAACAAAAGCTGGTCTAAAAAAGGACTAGACCTAATACAAGTCTGAAAAAAACCCTGTTGCTATTTTAGGTGTGAAGCAAAAAGAGTAAAGTGTTTCAGCTGCTCCCTTCAACAAAGCACTTATATATTATTTAGAGAATATTTAGATTTGGCACAGTTTTTTGATGCCCTTCCTGATGCAACCCTTTTCATTTATCAGGGATTGATGTAAAGCCCAGACACGAGTGCATCTAAGGGTTAAAGACTTCTTTGTAATTTGCTGGTGCTTTTGTTTATGAGCTGATGCGTGGAAATGTGAGGGTCGACTCTTTAAGACACTACTCTCGAACATAATGGCTGATGTTACAAGTTTTTGGTCCAACTCCTTTTATATTTGCGACGGTCAGCAGCAGATTTTTGACACAGTAAACTCCCACTGAGCTGAAAAAGGCTTTTAAAACCTTCAGGTCACGGTGTTACTCACTCATCACCTCCCACTCACTTCCTCTAAAAACGCTCCACTCGTCCGTTTCAAGACTCGGATTTATAAAACTCATCATGACACAGAGGAAGATGTGAATATGACACTGATTTTAAAAACATAAGCAGAAAACAGACCAGGCAGGTGAGGTCACAGTTTGTCCTCATTAAAGTCAGCTGAAAGTGACTTGGAATGATGAGAAATTCATGACTATTGTTGGTCAGTTTTGGATCTGGGCTAAACTAAGGTCTTAAATATGAGGAGAAGAGGAAACTAGGTCTAAACCTGGACTAAATCAAGACTAGGGCTTGAAAATATAATATTGTCCTTAATATACTTCACAATATGATATTTCAAACCTGATGGGACACAACCAGAGTCCGTAGTAAATGTTTTTTAAGTATGATCGGATAATTTCCTTTGTCTGAACCTGAAACAGAGTGAAACTTTTGTAGTTATTCTCCAGAGGAAGGCTGGATAAGTTTGCAGACTTTGTAGTAAATGCTTCAACTTTCCAAAAAACAAGAAAACTCCTCTTTAGCACCTTTTTCTCAGTTGGATACAGACAGAGACAGAAGAACGGGGCTCAGCTGAAGGACTAACTAAACAAAACATGGGCAAAGTCACTGAAGTTACCAGAGTAATACCTGTCCGAGCCCCGAGAAAGATGTGAGATAGTGATGCCCTTTAGACAGATGGACACCAGATTCTGACCTGACGAAGGATCTGGACGGCTGGATGCTGTTGATAATCGGGTCCTGGTTGTAGGTGAACAACACCGGGGCCTGCAGCTCCACCGAGTCCACCGTGAACTTCACCGTCTGCTGCGAGGGCTCGAGCTGAGGAGGGGTCTTACAGGTGAGCATCGAGGGCGACAGGCTGCGGGCGGAGGAGAAATGTAGAGTTAATAAAAGCACATGTAGTTGAATGCTAATGGACTTTGTTACTGAGCCATTACTCACCTCAGTATTTTACAGACTCTGTTCCCGACAGTGACCTCGCTCTTGCTGCCGGTGTCTAAAAACGTTCCTCGGATCGTCAGCATCGTGTTTCCGGACTTTGGGCCGAACGTCGGGAAGATTTCATGGATCACAGGCTCCTGAAAAACAAAAGAATAAAACAATAAAGTGTTGTTTCAGTTTTCTTACATGTCTTATGTGTTTTTAAAGTCTTTCAATAACATCATACATTCACCGGAAATATCATCTTTTAAAACATAATATCCAACAATAGAACATTCAAATCCAACTAAAACCTGTTCAGATCCAACTAAAACCTGCCAAAATCCAATTAAAACCTGTTCACATCCAACTAAAACCTGTTCAAATCTAACTAAAACCTGCCAAAATCCAACTAAAACCTGTTCAAATCCAACTGAAACCTGTTCAAATCCAATCAAAACCTGTAAAACTTAAAACCTTTTTTTTTTTTTACTGTATGTACAGTATCTTTTCTTTACTCTTCATTTTCTTACCACAAAAGTGAAGCCGTCCATCTTGACGACCTTGTTTCCACTGGTGACCTTCACAGTGTGTCCCGTCGGAGTGAAGTTCCCATTGAAACCCGGGGAACACTGCAGCTCAGTCCATCTGAACACAGAACATTAACCCACACATGAGGCCATTATCTGTGTAACTGGATGATTATCGCAGTAACGAGGCTCGTTGTTCGCAGCAGAAGAGGCCTTTTCAGACGGGACAGAGGTTTTTAAGGGTTTACGGCTGAGTCCACAGATTTCTCCAAGTCATTTTTGAATTAGAGAGAAGTCATGTGTTTTAATAAAAGACAAAGAGGAGGAGGCTCGTAAACCGGCTTCAGTCACAAACAATGAGCCAATGTCAAAACAGAGACGGCTTTTATAAAGTGGGACTTGACTTTTTCAGTGTAAATACGAGAAAGAAGGGAGTGGAGCAGACAAGTTTTGGTCTGGGTTTAGTCCTAGTTTTGTCCTAAAGGTCTGGAGATTAGCTCCTTATTAGACCCAGTTAAATCCTGGTTTAAATCTAGATTAAGTAACGGTTTAGTTCTGGTATATACCAACTTTGTTTCTTGTTGAGCATTTAGGTCAACTTTAGTTCTTATATTTAAATCTGTCCGATAGTCCAGTTGCAGTCCTGATACAGATATAATGCTGAGTTTAGTCTTGATTAAGTCCTGTCTAGTCATTGCTTAGTCTTAGTTTTGACCCAGTTACCCTTGATGCAGTCTATGCTTAATTAAGTCCAAGTCTTAGTTTGGTCCTGGTTTATCCTAGACTGTATTATGTACCGGAGTGGAGAGATAACCCAGAGAACCGGGGTTACAACGTAACCGTACAATCTCTGTTGAAAGTAAAAAAAACTCAGAATATTGAGGACTGACCTGTTGACAGCTCGGTGTCGGGGCAGTTTACACGAGGCCCCTCCCACCTCCACAGACACCGACGACGCCTTGAAGCTCTCCGTTTTGTCGTAGCCAAAGTTCTGTCCACAGATGGTCACTGTGGTCGAGCCTCGGATCGGTCCGGACGCCGGCCAAACCTTCAAATAAAAACATCCATTTACACAAGAAACTGTTTGTTGAAGACTACTGCCATTAGCTCAGGTCTTGGTTTTGTTTTGTTGTCCTCGGTGTAGTTCAGTTTTAGTCCCAGTACAGTGCTTAGTCTGGGTTCTCTTCTGATTCTGTCATGGTGTAGACTAAGTTATTTTGCTTTTAGGCTTTTGTCTTGTTTGAATCCCACTTTGTTGTGGAAAGTTACAGTAGTCCTGGTTTGATTTGTTTCAAAGTAAAAGCTGAAGTGGAGCAGGAAAAACAAGTATCTTTATTCTCATGCTACCAACTTTCCCTTGGTCCATTGTTAGATGTGTTTTCCTGGTTTTCATTTTTACCAAAACAATGCTGCTATGTTTGCTTCAGTTACTATAGCTACATTTCTGCGGTGTTTACAGATCCTTTTGAAATCAGAGGCAGTGTTAATAGTTCCTGTCATTAACATTGTCTCTTCAGAGGAATGAGGGAGTGTACAGACAGTCCCAGCATGAGTCTGGTGTTAAAAACCAGAGAAGAATGAAGCGCTCCGTAAACTGTCTGTAAACGCTCACAAAGCACTGACTCCACACTAAAGTCTCACACAGAGCGGGACTGCGACTGCAAAAACAGACAGAAAAAAGGCCTGACGTATGCAGCAGCAAACGGAAAGAGCTCTGAGGTTTGGTTCTTGGTTTAGTCCTTGTTTAATCCTAAATTAAGTGAAGACTTTGCATTAATCATTTGGACAATAAGTGGTCTGTGTTTAACCTTGGTAATGACTGGAGCGCAGAAGTCCTGGGTCCACTCTGACGGTGACGGACACTGATTAACTCTGGTGCAGCGGCCGTTACACCAGCCGCACTCCGTTACCCGCGACGACAGCAAACAGGAAGTGCAGGTGGTCAGGTGATCGCAGCCTGGACCAATCAAAGGCACCTTTGTGATCTAGAGAAGAACAGAAATGAGAATACATGTTACTGAAACTGCCCTGGTGGCTGCAAGTGGTACTGCAGTTTGTTTGTATTGTGGGCTACTTTTAAATGAAGAAACAATTAAAAATAACAAAAACACTTTATATCAATTTTCTGATGCTGTACGCTTTTATATGGAATGCAATTTTTCATATCTTTAAAATATTATATCTAAAATAAAATTGACCTGATCATTGGAGCTTTCACCATCATTTAGGTTAAGATACTAGAAATCGATTGTATTTTGTTTATTTACTATTTTTTATCTTATTTACTTGTTTCTTTTTACCTTCCAACATTTGCCTTTTTTATTTTGCTGACATTTTAAACTTATAAATATATAATTATACTGTATATACATAGCACTACAGGAGATGCAGATGTAGTACAGCTTGTAAAATGGACGTTTATGGGAGTTAGTGAGCAATAAAAATATTTGAAAACTATTGCCAGAACCAATGTATTTGTCCTGGTTTGTTCTGGTAAATAAAACCGTTACAGAACATGAATAGCTCAGAGTCAGTAGGAGTTGTGTTTGTGTTGTAGGTGTGTTTAGACCTGACCTTGTTGCCGGTGGCCAGCAGCAGAGCTCCCTGTGACCCGTCCTGGTCCAGCAGAGCCACGCTGGCAGAAACAGGCTGAGAGTCCAGACGGATGTTCACGTGAGGGACGGCGAATCGAGAAAACAGCACCTGAGGAACACAAACATATCACAGTAACTGTTGGTATCTTAATGTGACCCTAGCCAGCTCTGAGGTCACCCTGGTCTTGACCTCAATTATATTTTTCAAAACACAACAGTACAACCTGGTACATATCAGTGTATTAAGCTGGGATAAAAGAAAATATTTGTCATTTACTTAAGTGTTTAAATCTTGGTTTATCTTGATTAAAATGAATTCAGTCCAAATTTTGTCCACATTGAGCAGGTTTAGTCCTGGTTCAAACCCTTTGACTCATATTAGTGGCTTGTCTTCATTAAATAAAAAACAACACAAGGTCGTTGCAGAAAGTCAAAATTCATCGTTAGTAGAAACAGAGGAGCATCGAGACACTTCTCAAACAAAGTGCTGCATTCTTCAGTTTTGTATTTGTTTCGTCTCAAACACAGTGGATTATAAAGCGTCCCACACCTGGAGCTGCTCTCGCTGATAACACTGTGAACAAGGCTCGCAACAAACAACCAACAAAACACAGCACAAAGGACGCAGGATATCATTTCTCACTTTTTGTCAGCTCTTTTGTAAACTGGAAATCCATACTGGAGAAAGCTGGTTTTCTTCAGATTTGCTGTTGTTTGTTAGCTTCACAATGGATTATGTATAAGACAAGGGCTCTCGGTAAATGTTATTTGACCTGATAACAACAGAAAAGAAATAGAACTTTAAAAAAAAATCTTAAATGAAACCCAGCACCAAGATTAAACCTAATCAGTGCTGAACTGTTAGCAGCTTGTGTTGGTGAAGCTAACTACATCATGTTACGTGAACCTGCAGCGGGACGAGGGGGGGACACTCAGTGGGGTCATTGCCTGATCTTTACAGAAAAATATAAGTCAGGAGGGATATTAAAACTTCCACAAACCTGAAAAAGGACGAACAAAAGTTGCAGTTGTAGTGTTAAGGAAGTGTTTTTCAGGTGGAAGTAGAATATTTGTGCAACAATAAAGAGGGTTATTACTGGAAAAACAGACCTGTGTAAATGTCCTGTGACACTTTATAAAAGCATAAGAACAACATGAGCAAATAAAAAGTACAGAAAATATCTGAACACATTTAGACGTTTACTGAGCAGTGGTCGCTGAAAGTTTTCTATTCCTTTTCTAAATAAAAAACAAACAGCGTTTTTGCAACTAAAACCTGGTTTGCTTAAGTAGATAAAGTTTAAACCAGGACTGAACCTGCATTAAAACTTTAACAGACTTTAACCAGGAGTAAACCTCAGACTTAATCACTGACTCAACCAGGTTTAATGCAGAATAAACTCAACATCCTTCTAAGTCACTGTACAATCCATTCTTAAATCACTGCCTCAAACCTTTCCCATTTATCCATGAACAGTTCCCTGCAGAATTCCCAGTGTCCGGCTCGTTCCTTCTCCCTCCGTTTCTGAAACTCGGCTTTGTGTTTGCCGCGTAATGTGTCTAATGTGAGTAATGGTGGCCTTTCCTGCGCCGCGCTGCTCACACACAGCCCTCTCTGTGTGCAGCTAATGCCAGTGTAAATGACTGCTTATTGTATTAGGCCCCAGAGGGAAGTGCACTATTCCCACCGAGCCCAGGGAAAACCGGTCGGATACGGAGCGCCAGGAAACACATGAGGAACTGACAGCTCTTTTCTGGAACACAACAATAAACCCAAACGAGATTCATGGATTTGGGTTAAAAAGGCAGGTTGCTCAAAGGTCGAGGGGTCACATCGTTTAGAGGAAAACAATAGAAGAAAATGTAATTGTATAAAGGTTAAGACCTGGTTTAGTCCTGGTTAAGACCTGGTTTAGTCCTGGTTAAGACCTGGTTTAGACCTGGTTTAGACCCAGTTTCCACAGTGAATCTCTTTCTGAAAGTTTCCTCCTCCATGTTTCTTCTCGATTATGAGTCCGTTTGTAAAAACCTGGCGACAGTTGCTGCACATATTTCACGCTTCGGGCACAAATCAGAACGATCCAAAAATGCCGAGCCTCTTAAACCGCGCTGACTTTTTCCTGAACGTTCTGTAACAGCTGTCGTTTTCGTGAGTAAAAACGTCGAGGCTGCGTCCACATTAACGTTCCTCTTCACTTTCTCTCTCCGCAGCTGTTTTCCTTTGTTTTTTCTGCTCGTGTCTTTCTCGTCTTGTGTTTCAAAAACATGTGAGGTCATTCTGAGTTTCTGACATATTTCATCGATGAACCACAACCTGCTGCTCAAACCTGGTGAACACAGGCTTTTTAATGAAGACAAGCCACTTTAAAGCATCGAGTCATTTACTCAATCTCTTTATTTTACAGAAAAAGGATTCGTTTTGGCTTGTGAACAGTTTTAAAGAATAAACCAGGACAAAACACAGACCTCTGACTGACTTTTCTGGTAAAAAATATTTGCATGTGGTTTGGGGTTGGTTTTTGTTGGATTTGTTTTGCAAATAAATTCAGATGTTTAGAACTGACTTTAACAGAGAATAATAGGATCTAAACCTGGACTAAACCAGGACTAAACCAGGTCTAGACTATGGTTAATCCAGGACTTAACTGACACTACACCGTCACTAAACCAGGGCATTTCTGAGGCTCACTAGGACTAAACATCGGACTAAAGTGGGATTCAACCAGAACAAAATCTATTTAAAACAACTAAATTAAGGCTTACATCTAAGACTTAAACCTGGCCTAAACTAAACAAATGACATTTAAACTCTTCTTAAATCCACGTTCTTGTTATATTTATGTTCAGGATGTGTAAATGTCAGCGGCAGGTGTCTCACAAACAGAGAGAGCCTCAGTGAAAGTGGGTTTGTCACTGCTGCACTGACCCCTGACCTCTGACCCTGTGTGCTCAGTCAGACTCAGAGAGAGATCGTTCCAGTTCAACATCTGAGCAAACACCAGCCGAAAAACAACACTTCAGCCCAGGACACAAGGACCTGACGCATTAAAGACACAAGAGTGGGTTTTACGTAAAAAAAAAAAAAAAATTGTTTGCTGAAGATATTAGGAATTTGTTTTTCTCTGAAATGTTTTTAAAAATACATTGATAAGCATCATTTGTTTGTTAGTGTTACTGTATTAGACATTACTGATTTGTTTTATGTTTTGTCAAGTTTGATGCTAATTTAGTTCCAGTTTGGTGAATGATTAGTTTATGTTTAAGACCTAGTTAAGACCGGGTTAAGACCTGGTTAAGACCGGGTTAAGACCTGGTTAAGACCTGTTTAAGACCTGGTTAAGACCTGTTTAAGACCTGGTTATTACCTGGTTAAGACCGGGTTAAGACCTGGTTAAGACCGGGTTAAGACCTGGTTAAGACCTGTTTAAGACCTGGTTAAGACCGGTTTAAGACCTGGTTATTACCTGGTTAAGACCTAGTTAAGACCTGGTTAAGACCTGGTTAAGACCTGGTTAAGACCTGAGTTTAGGCTTACTTAAAATCTGGGTTAGTTTTGGTTCAGTTCTGGATTCAGAATTGATCCCAGTTTTGTCGGGTGTGGCCCAGGTTTGATCCTTTGTTCAGTTCTGGCTGTGTTCTGTGTTAATAGTTTTGTCACAGTTTAGTTTTATCCTGATTTAAGAACTTTCTAGTGTCGGTTAATCTTTGGTTTAGTCCGAGTTTAGGCCTGAATGCTGTACCTCTTCAATTACAACAAAAAGACTATTTATCCTCATCCTTTATCATTAATCAATAACCATTAAGTTATTACCTCTTATAGCCTGGTTTAATCCAAGTTTCATTCATTGTTTTAAAGTTCTATTTTGCCCTGAGGTGTAATTACCCTGAGTTTAGGTCAGATTATTGGCTCTGTCTGTTACCTGCAGGTGTCGTCCGTCGGCGGTGCCCAGAAAAGCCACAGTGCGTCCGTGAACCGGAGCTACAGTGATGGAGGTGAGCAGAGTGTTGGAGAGCTCACGGTTCCAGAACTCCAGCCTCTGCATGAACTGGGTCACGTACAGACGGTACTTCCCCTCTCGGCCCTGGTCGAGGCCCTCGTGGAGGTCACAGTCGTCCGAAGAGGTCTGGAAAGGAGAGAAGAGTCGGTTAGAGGGAAGAAAAAACTCCAGAGGGTGAAATAAAAACACAATATTCAGGGAGACATGAGGAAAACAAGGATAACCTCAGGGAGGACTTTACCTCACATGGTGTGGGTTAGTTTAGTTCTAGTGATTATCAAAGATTATTAAAAGAAGGAAAACACTTAATGTGTAACAAGAATAAAAGGTGAGAAACAGAAATAGAGTCAAATGCAATACAACATTAACAAAGAGAAAGAGTTAAATGAGAAACACAGAGGCTATTGTAGATTTCTGCTGAAACACTGCTTTACATGAACAACTTAGTCATAATTTATCTCTAGTTTTATTTGAGGTTTAGTTCAGGCTTTAGTCCCCTTTATTATCAGATACAACCCAAAAAGAGAGCGGGAATCGAACCCGGGTCTCCTGAGTAGGTGGTGAGCCCCCGACGAGCCGCAAACTTGTCCATCTTTTAATCCTAGTTTCAGTTTTTATGTCGATTGGGTTAGTCTTTTGAAAAGTCCTGCATTTTGTCCAATAATAATAATAATAATAATAATAATAATCTTTATTTTTATATAGCACTTTTCCACCTACTGTAGTAGGCACTCAAAGCTATTTACCAGTGTTACAGAACACTCACTGGAGGCAATGTAGGTTAAATGTCTTGCCCAAGGACACAACGACAGTATGTGGGGGAGAGCGGGATGTTTGGATGTTTCGAGCTGGTCTCGAACCACTCTCCCGCCGGTCGAAGGACGGCCGCTCTACCGACCGAGCACGGTTTAGTCTTAGTTTAGTCCTGGTTTGATTCCTCAGATTAAAAATACAATAAACCACAGTCATTATAAGAGAATGGGATTCATTCATAAATATGAACTTGTACAAATAAAATTGTAAAAACGGTGTATATATTAATATTTTGAGGAGTAGCCTACAACAGTTGGTTTACAACAGCCAACAATGAAAAATAATACATTTCCCCTCAAACTATAGTTCTTTGGGCTTCCTGAGTTTGTGTGGGAAGGACCTTTGTGGGTGCAGTTCTTGACTGGGAGCCGCGGGGCTGGAGGCAGGTGTAGAGGGGCATTAGAGCTAAATATAAGCCTCCAGAGCTCATCTTTCATCGGGAACAGCTCGTAATGGAGCTCTGCGGCCGAGTCCTGCGCTCAGACGAAAACACAGCTCCATGGGAACCAACGCTCGCTTTTATCCCCTTCATCTCACTTCCATTAACGCGTTTATCTCATATTTTTATTACACTTTCTACGGTTAAAACATGAGACAAACGAGGAAATGTGCTTTATTCTCACATCGGGGAGAGAGAGGCGAAAATGTGTGCAGCTGAGTCTTTTATTTTGAAAGACTCGGCTTTAAAACAGCAGTTCATGGGAAAGTAAAGAGTTTGAAGCATTTACCTACAATCAATTTTTACAAATGTATTTTTGAGAAAAGGAGAAAAATGTGCTTCCCAAGACGAGACACTGGGAAACCGCTGCTTTAAAGTGAATATGGTAGATGTTTATTCACTAAAACAAGCTCCATTCCCCAAACATATGATGGTTTTTAACTTTTAAGTGTTAATAAAATGGACAAAGATCATAAAAACAGACGAGCACAAAGAAATGACAAATGTTGCATAAAAGCATTTTTTTTAACTTTAGAAAATGCTGAGCCCAACATTAAAGCTGGGCCATAAAGAAAGTGAGGACTTACTGATTTATGCAAATAATCCATGTGCTTTAACTTAACTATGTCTTGTGTCCTTTAACCTAGAACCAGCTGTTGATGAAAAACACTCGGAACATAATAAATGTTTATCACAAGAATAATATTGATATTTTGTTCTGTTTTTGCTCGAGTGAGGATAATCTTCTGTCCAATCAACAGCCTGGCCCCGAAGTAGAAGAGTATGACTGTCCTGCTCCAGCGAAAAGTCCGGCTCAGAGCGGAGTGTCAGTGATTATTCAAATAAATACAGATGTGACCAAAATTATTAAAACACTTGTCTTTTTTTAAAGGTTTCAGTTTTTGATAAATTGTTCATTTTTAGAAACAAAAAATAGAATAAGATAAGAAAACCTTTACTAGTCCCACAAAGTGAAAATTGCATAAATGGAGCCATCAAAAGGAGATTTAGATCATTTTCTACAAAAACGAAGCTAATGTCAGTGTCTCACGTCAGGTTCCTTCACAGAAGAAGCCAGTGTGAAGTTCTCAAAAATATACCGACCTGATGTCAGACAGATGTGCTGCTGGAAGATATTTTCAGATCTGTCAGGTGTTCTGCTCATTTTGGCCTCCACTATATATAATGTTAGTTTAGATACCTGCACATTCATTGCACCTGAGTCGGTCCCAGTTTTACTGAGACCACATCAAAGCCCGGTCTCTGCAGCTGCTCATTAATAATGAGAGAAACCCTAGAGCTGTGACTAACGCCCGAACGAGCCCAGCCTCCACAGAACAGAGCCGGACTTCGATCTAAGCAGCTCTGTGACGGGCTTTAAAAACTTCTGTCAGCTCTGGATTTTATCGAGAGCTCGGTGTAAACGTCGCGTCTCAGAGGGATGTGGTGGGTTGAGATGTTAATGAAAAAATGTTAAATATATAACGTGTCAAGAAAGGAACTTTGGTTTATTGTCATGTTTTGATCTGATAAGGCGTAACTCTAGATTAAACTCAACAGAATGGGACTAAACTAAGACTGAGCCCAACCAGGAGTAAACCCAAGACTTTAAACCCAACTAAAACACACTCTCAAAACTCGATTAGGACAAAAGAACAAGTCTGAATTCTGAAAAGCCACAAAAATAAAGTAGAAAACAGCATAAAAAAGCCAAACAACCAAACAAAGACTAAAGCTCAACTAAACCACAACTAAAGCATTGAACTCAAATTAACTATAGTCATTTTAACAACATTGTACTTTTGACTTCACTTTTCTTTTACTGTGGACAAATTTCAGCGTTCAATAACAAAACTAAACATTTCAAAATCTAATAAAGAACACAAAGCTTTGTTTCAGACATTCTTTGGAAACCTGACTTAGCTCTGTCCAATTAATTCCAAGAAATTGTCCACGTTTTGTGCCTTGAACCTCTTCAGATATGATTGTCTGATTAAAAGTGGCTGCTGTGCCTCAGTCCAGTTTTAAATTAGTGCCGTTTGTTTTTCTCGTCTCTTTTCTACAGCTGCATTTCTGGCTCTGGCCCTCACTTCCTTTGACTCATTGTCTCTTCAGCCTTGAGTTGTTGCTGCCAGCTTTGAATACTTTTCCACTGAGCTTCAAACGTTACACGACCAAGAAAAGAAATTAATAAAAAACTAACAGGATTTATGAAGCCGCTATTGTTTTCTCCAAATCCTGCCGTAGAAAACGAGACTTTAAAGCGGCCCACGATAAAGTCGGTCACATTCAGGTGAAGTTAAGTTAGCGCCAACAGGAAGTGAGGTTTTCCCTTCAAAATAATAATATATTCAGTAAATAAGAGGGTTTGTCTGAAGTGTTTGGTCTGAATAGTGCAGAGACCTGGCCCCGAGTCAAAGGCAGATTATTTTCAGAGCAAACAAACAGGACTCGAGTGACTTTAGACAAATATTGAAGAGTGTTAAAGGTCTCAGAAGAAGGTGTGGGCAGAAAGAGGGGACAGGACTAAGATGACGCCAGTGTTTTTAAAGGGTTTTACTGAATACGCTCATATTTACAACGTGGTCATCACCGAGGAAAAACAGCAATTTTCAACATTTTTAAATGATTGATTTAAATGATTAACTTGATTTTTTTTTGTATTCTTTTTTTCCTTTGTTGACCAAAGTAAACTAGTTTTATAACATGTCTTGTAACACTGAGACGAGAGAGAAACATTTTGATTCTTGTATGTGTCGACCTCCACAGATGCTTTTGTGTTTTGATTTTGACAAAATCGATCTGAGGTATTTCTTTTGTTGAGTCAGTTTTGAGACATGCATTCAGCCGTATACACCCGCAGTCCTTCTGTCAGTCATTCAAACCAGCTCATCTACTTTCCTGTTGGTTCTAGTCAGTGTGCACCCTCTCATTAGGTTTATCAGGCATACATGAAGAATCACTCAAACAAACATTTCCATTTGTTTTGGAGCTAATGTGAAGTCTTCAGATCCCTGTACTCCGATCCCTGTAACGTGAGGACGGCTCATTATCGAACGGCTGTAAATCTCAGGTTGGATTTGGTTTTGGGACATATTTACGGCTGTGGCGAGTGTTTTTGATGTCCTACACGACTCCGACAGGTTTTCAGCGCCTCTAAAAGCCACCGAGGGGCAAATACAGCCGACATCGAACACCTCTTGCCCCGTTCTCCACCGACGGGCTTTGTCCCCCAGAACAACAGGCCGGGATCGGGTTACGGGTCCAAAAGACGCTCGAAATCCTTCAGGCCACGATCGTGACTCGAAAAGAGGAGTGAAAGGGGATCCGCGAGGCTTAATGTGGCTTCATAACTCTGAGCGAGGGCTGGGGGCCAGGGTCTGGAGACTGGAGTCAGACGACAGACAAAAACAAGGAGACGGAGGTGTAGTCCCCAGGATGGCCACCAGGGCTTTTACCAAAACAATTAAAAACACCAATGTTTGTATTTAGTTTAGTTTATTTAGTTTATTTCATCCCTAAAAAAAATTTTATTAAAGAAAATGTACAAGCAAAGAGAAATTTAAATTGTATTATGATGTAAACAATATTATAAAAAGGTTACTTGACCAAAAAGGTGTCGGCTGAAAGCTAATTTATTTTACAAACACCCACCAAAGTCTTTTAACAAACAAAAAGAAATGACAAAGAGAGGAGAAGCTAAATTCATTCAGATTTATATTGTTCAATCTTACTCTTCTTAAATCATTTCTTATGTATTTCCATGTTTTCAGTTCATCCTCGAGACTGTTCCTTGGTTAACCCTGAACAGACGTCCCTGTCCCTGAGGTTGTTCTTTAACCTGGACAGTCCCACTGAGTTTCAGCCAAACAACAAAATAATATACGCCACAAATCTGTATCATCCACAAACATCACTGCAAGTCCTTGATAAACTGTCACAAGTTCCACGTTATCTCGACTTTTGAGGCTCTTTTTCTCGTCTGAATGAAGCCGAGACATACCAGACTCACACTGGAGACGACAGTAGTTCATTTTCATCCGAGGTGTTTATGTCTGACGTGTGTCGAGCGTTGAACACATTTCTCGGAGTTCTTTTCCCTCTAATGCCTCGACAACACCCTCACACACGTTTTCACACCATCACCACCTTCACCAAGTCTTAAGTTTCATAACAACGGGCCCCTGTTCAGGTGTAACGTCGGGCCATAACACTTTAGCGACAGATGCTAACGTACGTCTGAGCTTTCACTTTCATGGACTCACGGCTCACAGACAAATGCTGCTGCTATAAACGTGAACCTAAACGATGCAGAGGGCAAAGGTCAGGTATTTCCGTCCTGTTCGAGAGCGCTAAGCCTCACAAACATAGTGAGTCTTTTGCTGCATTAGTGAGACGTAGAGACACAGAGCTGTTGAACCTACCCTGGACATTTCACATTTCCCCGGTTAAAGACAAACTGTGTTTCTCTCACATCGACATGTCAGAGAAGTTGACTTAATGAACGTCAAATACAGACCATGGTTTGAAGCTGCGTCCCGAGGATATCTGCAAAAACACTGTCTTTTTGTCCAGATTTCTTTTAACTGTCAATAACAATCATAAACCCAAAGCAGCGCACTTTGTTTGTCACTCATTTGTCAGTAGACGGCCTGTGTGTCAATCACAGAGTTGCCATGGTTACGACAATATTAACCAATTGGAAAAGATCAACAGTGTCTGTAATTCAACTCTGATTGGTCCATTTAGGTGCTTAAGTGTGACCGTTTCAGCCTGAATCCGTCAAAAAGAAAGTCAACATTTACTAAAAATACTAATGTTAAAAATACTACAATAAATGTTACTCAGTTCACGTTTATTTGTGTTTATTGGAGGTATATTGATTTGCATTTATAAAATAAAGTGTCCCAGTTTTTGAATTTTAAAAATCTACTTTTTAATGTTACTGACCAAAGTTATGATGGAGTTCTCGGGTCTCAATGCAGATTGTTCACTGAGTGTTTTTAATCTCCAACTTAACCTAACCTTCTCTGAAGCAGTTCAGCTTTTCACTGTAAGTTCACTACGTCAAGAGAAAGTGAACCAGCTTCTTTAACACCTTCTATCCTTATGTATTCAAAGTTATATCCTTTGACATGTGTTCAAAGATGCAATGAACAGTCCGGGAGGTTTTACTGAGAAGAACTGAGGAAGGCCCGAGCTGACACATGAGCCACGGGGATTCTTGCTCTAATATTGAAACTACAGTCACTGGACCATGTGACACTGAACCAAACAGAAGAAAGAGTAGAACAAACTAATTCAGCTCCGGACGCCCGGCGGAGCATCTACTGACAGTGTTTCAACAGGTCAGAGGTCACATCACAGAGACCCATAGGTCACCCTTTTATTTGTAGAACATGGCCCAGATTTGATTGTCCAATGTTTAGTTCTGGTTTGGTCTTGAGCTGCATTCTGACCATCATTTGACAAGAAACCCACTTTAACGGGAAACATTTGGAACCATTTAGCAGCAGAAATAAAGATGTCACAGTCATATTTATGATGTAGTGCCAGCAGATTCATATTCATATTGAGGTTAGTGTTGTGTTGTGAAGGAATGTGTCTCCAAAATGACATTATTCAAGCACATTATTCCCCATAAGAATCTCACAGATGGAGTTATGAATAATATCTGGAGACAGTTTGTGCTCAGAAATACATTTAAGAGAAAGACATGGTTGAAGACTATTTTTTAATAAAGTTCTGCTCCACGTCAAGATTTAGCGCTGGTTTAGACCTGGTTTAGGCTTTTGTCAGTCTTTAATTAAATCCTGAGCCAGTTGTGAGTTAAGTCATAGTTTAGTTCAGATTGTTTCATAGTTTAGACCTGGCTTTAGTCCTGTTTTAGTCCTGTTTTAGTCCTAGTGTAGACCAGGTTCAGTCCTTGTTTAAACTGGATTTAATCCTGCTTAAATCTTGGGTTAGCCTTGGTTTAGTCCTTTTTAAATCCTAGTTTTGTCCTAATTTAATCTCAGTTCTTTCAGTAGCACTGCATACTTTAATGATATTCCCAGATAAACGTTCAGGTCAGAGCGACACAGAGGCTCATCGCTCTTTCCACTCCTTCAAAACATAAACCACAGATAAAATAATGTCAAATGAAACGATCACTTAAAGACATCTCCCAAAAACAGAGACATAAAAATGTGTTTGATCAAAAACAAGTGTGTCCAAATGAGAAAAAGGCCTGATGATGATATGAGTTTAGATTAAAGAGCAGAGAGGACACTAGATTCTGCTGGAGGTGTTTCCTAAAATCTACAAACGTATGAGACACGTTATAGAGCTGTCAGAGCTGGTTTAGAGGGACAGAACTCAAACTACAACAGCTTTAGAGTCAAAACTCAAACTACAGTAGCTTTAGAGGGTCAGAACTCAAACTACGGCAGCTTTAGAGGGTCAGAACTCAAACTACGGCAGATTTAGAGGGTCAGAACTCAAACTACGGCAGCTTTAGAGGGACATAACTCAAACTACGGCAGATTTAGAGGGTCAGAACTCAAACTACGGCAGATTTAGAGGGTCACAGCTCAAACTACGGCAGGTTTAGTGGGTCACAACCCAAACTACTGCTGCTATATTAGATTTAGGAGGCTGTACTGTGAAAGAAAAGTGGTGCAACGTGGTCAGGTCTGGTCTGGTCTAAGTCTGAACATTGTGAAATGGTTGTTTTCATGAATTGAACCCTGGTTACTTCATGTGGAGTTGTTTTAAAGCTGTGTGTCATGTGACCAACAGCTGCTTGTGGGTGATGACCAAATGTTCTTTATGTAAAACCTGTCTGGACTCGACAGTTCGAGGGAAGAAGGTCATGGTTAAGTCATGATCCAGTTCTTCTGGTTTAAGACCTATTTAGATCTTTTTTAATTGGGTTTATTTATTTTTTAAAGTTTATGTTTAGACTTGGCCTACCAAATTCAGTCCTAGTCCGGTTTAATCTTGAATTTAGTCCCAGATTTAGTGTGGATTTTGATCTTATATAATCCTGGTTTAGTCCTGGTTGTGGTTTTACTCCAGCTCT
This sequence comes from Perccottus glenii, assembly GCA_024416835.2. NCBI lineage: Eukaryota > Metazoa > Chordata > Actinopteri > Gobiiformes > Odontobutidae > Perccottus > Perccottus glenii. Next base: position 1,670,535 of record CM044563.2, read on the forward strand.
AATCCCGACAAGAGGAAACGTGTATTTTCATTCTTTTGTCGATGAAGGCGGTTCAGGTTCGGACTTGTGTGATCCACCACCAGGACCTGACACAGGTTTTTCAGACTAATCCACAAGACCTTATTGGACTATTATCCTGGGTCTAGACCATCCAGACCCAGACCAAAGAGACACACAGTCTGATAAATCTAAAGATCAGGAAGATGCTGGGTGTCTTCCACAGTTCAGTATTTATCCAAAAGAATCAGCCACAGAGTGTATCAGGAGTTGTATCTGTTGTTAAGCACTTTTTAAATAAAAGCTTTAAATCACAGCTGACAGCTCTGATTTTTCCACTGAATCATTTGCTGAAACATGCCTCGGCTTCTGACACAACACAATCCAATATTTGTGTAAATGAGTTGAGCAACAGTCAGATAGCATCAAGAAAAGTGTGCAATAAAATGATTTGTAGCTTGACTTTAGATAAACAACTATAACTAATAAACTTTTCCATTTCCAAACTAAAGCTAGATGACCTTTATGCACATGGTTGTGTCAGATGCAACAAACCAAAGGGTACACTATAAAAATGTGTGACTTAGCATGCTAGCTATCCTTTAAGCTAATAACTTAGTTACTCACACAATGGAGGTACACTTCAGTCGGATATTTTTTTGTTATTCTTGAATAAAGTCGACTAAATTCTGAAAATGGCTTCAGTCACTGCAAGTATTCTGGTTCATTGGGGTTTCATGAAATTGAGTCAAGGACTAAACTTGGACCAAAAACAACACCAAACTTTTGTATTTAACTATAACCGAGTCAGGACTAAACCAAAGCTAAACAAATCAATCCAAGACTTAACCAGAACTGAGGATTAAAGCAACCTAGTAGGACCAAACCAAGACTAAACCTGGTCTAAACCAGGACCAAACCTTAACTAAGACTAAAGAAGGACTAAACCAGAAAGAAATTAAGGAAAAAAAATCATGACTAAACTCAGTCAGCTGTTGATTTTTACGTTATTCATGAATAAATGAGCCCATTCTAAACTGCTTACGTGGTCTGGTTCAGCCATTCGAATTATTTTTCTATTCTACGTAAAGAATTATTCTGTTCTCACTTCGGTTTAAGATGGACTTCCAGAAGGCGGACAAACCGGTCGCTCATATTAAACTCGATGGAAGTGAGGCCATGACCCGCTTCATAAAATAATGGTCTGGTGGGCCTCATGAGTTTTACCCACAACAGCACACAGGTCTGGAATGGGTTTAAGAGAGTGCTCTTTAAGAAATAAACCCTGTACAATGCAGACATGACCATAGTCCGGCCCCGGGGCCAAACATGGCACAAGGTCAGATTTTCTGTGGACCTCAGCTTCAGAGAGAAACTGTATTGTTTATGGCCCCAACAACAGCAGCTTTATACAAACCTGTTCAAATCCAACTAGATTCTGTTCAAATCCATCTAAAACCTGTTCAAATCCAACTAGATTCTGTTCAAATCCATCTAAAACCTGTTCAAATCCAACTAAATTCTGTTCAAATCCATCTAAAACCTGTTCAAATCCAACTAGATTCTGTTCAAATCCATCTAAAACCTGTTCAAATCCAAAGACAACCTGTTTAAATCCAACTAAAACCTGTTCAAATCCATCTAAAACCTGTTCAAAACCAACCAAAACCGGTTCAAATCCATCTAAAACCTGTTCAAATCCAACTAAAACCTGTTCACATCCAAATAAAACCTGTACTTGTTGAGTTGGCCCTTGCAGATTTTCCACACATTATATTATACATAAATATGGTCCTCTTTCTAAAAGGTTTGGACACCTCTGCTCTTTGCATTTGTCACTTTAGTTTGTTTTAATGAAATGTTACTACGATGATAAAGGCATAAGTTCTAAGTAAGTCCCAACTGTCAATAATGTTCCTATAAAGAACCAGCCATTGTTTTGTGGATTCAAGCCAAATTTGCTTTACACAGAGCATCTCAGTTTGTTGTAGATTGTTTGTTAAAGGATCTACGGCCCATTCCTTGTCCTTGTTCACCTTTAAACCATTAGTTTTCCGCTTGGTTGACTTTATTCGTCAGCCATTTGTCAGCCCTGAAGCCGTGCCCTCCTCTTGGTCCTGTATTTCACCACAGACTGATATCTTCTCTCTGAACCGGCTCCTGTCTGTCAGCCCCTTTCCTCTAAACTCAGATTAAGTCTGACTCTCATTTCCTGTCCCTTTGAAAGTCTCACAGAGGGCAGTGAACGCACCATAAACCTCGAACAAACAGTCTTACCTCATCCCTGTATTGATCAAAGTAACGGATCGATCGAGGAGCCAGACAAACGCACTTTTAATCAACATTAGTGTTTATGATTTTAAAGGCAACGTGTTTATTTAAAGTGCAGTGAGCTCATGAGAACAAAAGACAGTAACCATAAGAGGCATATTATCCAAATCAAATGCCTATTCACTTCATTTCATTTGGGTCACCACAGTAAAAATCAATATTTCATCATGGTATTTCTTTTTCCTCTTTTGTCCGACTTAAACTAGAATTTTAACGTCTGGGTTTGACTGGAATAATGTTTTTCTTTTTTATAATCGAGCTGATGAACTTGTATAATGTTGATCTTAGTCAAGCTACATGTCATGACAGTTTGTGTTAAAGCTTAAAGAAAGGTCAAGTATGTTGTTAGAAAAGTCTTCCAGTGTGGAGGATTTAAAATGAGGGTCTCCTTATTAAAGGCTCACAAAAAAAGAGCATTACATAATTAAAAGGATAATTAAAAACACATATTTACAATTACAGAAGTAAAATACATGATAAAAATGTATAATTGAAACAAAAAGAGCACAAATTGATTGATAAAATAAAATGACTAAATGAGGACACATTTCTTTTCAGTTTAAAACATAACATTTAAACTAAACCAGGACTTAATGTTAAACCCAGAACTAAATCAAAATTTAAAATATGGCTCCATAGCTCACAATATTTCTCTTTACACAATTTTTAAGGAGGTTAGTTAAAAAATCATAAATACAATTGACCAACTCATGTCCATAAACTTTTGAATTTAAAGATTAGAAAGCTGGGAATAAATCTAAAATAATCTACAGCCTCCAGGGTTTATCAACTTTTTTTTGTTTTTGGTTAACTTCGTAAAAGTCAGTGGTTTGGATAAATTTAATCACTGACCACGTTCAGCCCCTGGACCTCACATTTGACCCGTGCTTTCTCCAAAACACTTTGAGCCAATCAGATCCCAGCTTCTCTCAAATAAACAGAAAGTGATCCCAGGTTAGAGTCCGAGCTCTAATCCTGGTTTAATCTGCTTTAATCCCAACACAATGAAGAAGGACGTGTGTTTAAGTAATGGAGGCTAATGTCTGTCTAAACGTTCGCCTAAAGTCTGTGTGGGGTCGGACCAAAGGTCGCGCTAGACTCTCTCACTATCCAGTCGTAATCTGTTATTACTGTCATTTTTTATTTTAATACTATACTTATAATACTATATAATAAGAAGCTTTTTGTTTTACTCACATTTTTTACAAGACGAGTCTAGAGGACACATTATTTGTATTATTTATGAAAAACAGATCCGAACAGATCCGAACAGATCCGAACAGCACTTCATCTTTAACACAAAGCAGAATAATTATTTTTTTCTGCACTGACAGCGGAAGGATATTTTATAACAGTTATAGAATATTACTGAACCAGGACTGAACCAGATCTGAACCAGAACTGAACCAGGACTGAACCAGAACTGAACCAGGACTAAACCAGGACTGAACCAGGACTGAACCAGATCTGAACCAGAACTGAACCAGAACTGAACCAGGACTAAACCAGGACTGAACCAGATCTGAACCAGAACTGAACCAGAACTGAACCGGAACTGAACCAGGACTGAACCAGAACTGAACCAGAACTGAACCAGGACTGAACCAGGACTGAACCAGAACTGAACCAGGACGGAACCAGATCTGAACCAGGACAGAACCAGAACTGAACCAGGACTAAACCAGGACTAAACCAGGACAGAACCAGAACTGAACCAGGACTGAACCAGGACGGAACCAGGTCTGAACCAGAACTGAACCAGAACTGAACCAGAACTGAACCAGGACGGAACCAGGTCTGAACCAGGACGGAACCAGATCTGAACCAGGACAGAACCAGAACTGAACCAGAACTGAACCAGGACGGAACCAGGACGGAACCAGAACTGAACCAGGACAGAACCAGATCTGAACCAGATCTGAACCAGGACTGAACCAGAACTAAACCAGGACTGAACCAGATCTGAACCGGATCTGAACCAGGACTGAACCAGGACGGAACCAGGTCTGAACCAGGACTGAACCAGATCTGAACCGGGTCTCAATCATGAACAGACTCACACCTGAGACACTGACAGGGAACTTCTGAGAAATAACAGTTTATTTGACCTTCAAACACAGATTTATGCAGAATGAAACCAGGACTAAAACATTAGAAAAGCTACATCTAAACAGGACCAAACCTTGGACATAACTTGGATAAAATCAAAACTTGGACTGAAGGGATCCAGCACTGAACTAGCAACAAACCAGGAACTAAAACCAATCCAAGAGACGGACTAGGCTCTAGAAACTGAGACAAACAACAGAACTGAACAAGGACTAAAGCTAAGAATAACCCGGGCTAAACCTGATCAAACCTAGGATTAAATCAGGACTCTCTTTGTTATTTTGTTCCTAATGTCCTCCTCAGAGCCTCATTGTGTTTCGTATCTACCTCACTCTGTTACAGCCTCTGTCTAACTTTGTTCTTTGACTTTTTTTAGACCTTTATCTGAGCAAACCCTCACATTTAGACACTTAAACCTCTACAAACAGATGTTCTCTCAGCTTAAGTTTAAAATGTCAAAGATAATGGAGCCAATATGTTCAGAAACATCAAAACACGTTTGACTCAAAGTGTCGTTTTTCTGAAGTGTCTTGAGTTAAACTGACAGAGTTATTCATCCGGATGTCTTTTTTGTTTCTTCTAAGGATTCCTGTTTCCTGATCTGGAATAATCAGACCCATCCATCCAGCGGCTGGTTCCTCACAGAGAAGACTCGCTGCCAAAAACGGTCTGTATTCTCTGTCACTTCATTTACAGACGGCGCTAAAGTAGCTCCTCGTGCTTTAACTTCAGAAGCAGCAGATTTCAGTCTCTGGCTCAGACCAAAGCCAACTCATTAAGTCATTTCTGAAGCAGACAAATGTTACGTAACTCTGAGAAATCGTGGCCAAAAGATTAGGTATGCTCCAGTTTAGAGGGATAAAAATGATATGTCTGTGTTGGTGCTACATTTTTATTCCAATACCAACATGTGCCATAGACATGTCACACATAAAAAGGACTTGAATTGAAATGGACCATTTTACTGTTTGGTATTAACCTAAGCTGTGTGCACTTGGCAGTGATGGAGGACAGGGCATAAGTTTCTAAAAACCTAATCTGGCTCTGAAAGTCAAAGCTACTGCTGACAAATTGGAGGATGGGGGAGACCTGTTGTGTAGCAAGAGAGTTCTCACATGTCGTTGTAATTAAAATTTATATTTATATTAATTATTCTACAGCGGCTTAATCTCTGGCATTATTCTAGTGCATTCTCACAGAGTCAGTTCTGTTTGTGTTGAGTTCATAAAGTCTGAGTTCTGTTATTTTTAGCTCCTGTTTCAAACCTAGCTTTACACATAAATTACACTCTTCTTTTTGTGAGTGACTTGGTTAAAAAGACTCCGAGTCAGTGAATGACTGAGCAGCTGAGCAATAAAACTACAGCTGTTGAGAAAGACTAAAGCAGGTCCAGTACAAGCTCCTTTTAATGTCATTGATTTGGTCTTACTTCAAACGTTTAAAACAATTCTGGATGACAGAACGGAAATAAAAAGCCACAACTGAGATTTAAATTAAAGACTTCAGACCTTCACTAAAGTCAAAGCTACTGCTGACAAATTCAGTCTGTGATCACCGCTGATGGCACAGTGGTTTTCCTTATTTTTTTAAATCATCACTTGTATTGTTATCTGTAATTTTCTTGGTATATCTAGTTTTAATTCTGAGGCCATATTGACCAGCCTTAAAAGGACTCCACATAAAAACACAGCTAAAGTTTTTTTTTTAAGTGAATATGCTGGCTTTTGTTGGTCATATTTAATCTGTGGCAGGTGTAATATTCTCGAGGCTCCTCATATTTTTCAAAGAGGAACAACAGCTGCTGAGTTGCACAGAGATAACCTGAGGGTCGACGCCGTTTATCAGCCTCTGGGTCAAAACAGCAGCAGCAGCAGCAGGCGGCTCATAAAACAGAGATGGGACGAGAGGAGCGAGGATCACATCAAACAAAAGCACAGATAAGAGTCGACTGAAAATGCAAAAAATAACCAGTTTGTCTTCTTTTAGACGCAATGTCCAAAGTCCAGCCCTGGGGCCAAACCTGGCACGATGATGAGAGTTTCTGTGGCCCTCAGCTTTAGAGATAAAACCTGTTCAAATCCAACTAAAACCTGTTTAAATCCAACTTAAACCTGCTCAAATCCAACTAAAACCTGTTCAAATCCAACTTGTTCTTGGAAATGTGACCCCCTTCTGGGGGTTCCGACCCCTCTGTTGTGGACATAAAAGGAGAAGACGTTATATTTAACATGACCAAAATTCATTTTAGTTTTATGTTCGTTGTTGTTCGTTGCCCTGTTCCTTCCTGTTGGAGTGACTCTGGAGGTATTTCTGTCCCGTTTCCTCCTGACTTCTGTTTAGTTTTGGTCAATGATTAAACCTGTTTTTGTGCCAGAACCCTTGAGTGGAGCCAGGGATCTGTGTGCATAACTTATCACAGTCCTCTGGATAAAAACTAAAGGCTGTAAATGCAAACTGTCGCTGCAGCATGCAACCTGTCTGCCTCGGGACAGAATAACAGACGACACACAGAACACTTGTTTGGAGCGTAAACAATGATAAAGAGTCGACAGATAATGCAGTACATCAAAGAAGCAAGTTCAGTCCAGATTTAGTTCTGCTCCAGTCCAGTTTCAGTCTTATTCCACTTTCACTACAAAAGGATCAACACGGATCCTAAACCAGGTTTAAATAAGACCAGGTTTTACGCTCAATTGTTTTGCATCATTTAAAAGTCACAGAGTTAAAGAAGTGACATTAAAGAGGCTCTGTCTAAGTTTTATCCTGTAGAGGGCGCTGATCTGTCTACAGACTGTGTTGTCACGACAGCAGTAGAGACTATCCAAGCGGCAGGTTTCTGTTAGTGTATTTAGTCCAAACAAGACTCTATAGGGTCCAGTGTTTTCTTTAATATATGCGTCACTAATCTCTGTCTTGCCTGCATGTAAGAAAACTTACATCAGTTTATGACAATAAGAATGACAACTGGCCAATCACAGTCTCACACTGGAGAGTGTCTGGAGTTAGAGACACTCCCATTGGCTGTTGGTCCTTTGTATTGGTCTAGGTCGAACTTTTTTAATAGAAACAGGAAAACTAGTTTGAACGGTCGAGTCTGTAGCAGTCCTGTACTCCTCTGTGAAGTTTGAATGTGAGCTTCAGTCGACACAGAGCAGGCCGAGGCTTGTGTCGGAGCAGAGCGTGACGACCACTCAAGTCACGTCTCACTCTCTCGGTGGAAAAATACAACTCAGTCTCACCTCGGACAGATCTGAGAGGAAACTGAAACAATACTGTAACAGAGCTGTGTTCGTGGCCTTCAACAGAGAGATGGACCAGGACCAAGTCAGGAGGCAGACTTTTAACTGAAATCCGGACTAAACATGGGCTTAACATAATAGAACTAAAGCACCTGAAAAACAGGGTTGAACCAGGACTAAAGCCAGAATTAATGTCTAAATCTGGGTTAAACCTGGTCTAAATAATGTTTAAACCAGGGCTGAACCTGGACAATCTGTGCAAATGTGTGCTTAAATAGAGCTGTAAACCAGACTTAAATCAAGACCTCCAAAGACTGAACCAGGACTAAACCAGAGTCTAAGAGGAGATTAACCCAGAAACAAACCTAGACTAAACCAGAGCCAAAGCAGGACTAAATGCAGTCTAAACCTGAACTAAACCTGGATTGAAAAAAGAACCAGAGCCAGGGCTGTACTGGGGCTTAACAGAAAATAAAACAGGAATAAATTAGGATTAAACCAGGACCAGGACTGATCCAGGACTAAACTAAGACCCAGATCTAACCAAAAACAGGATCAAACCAAGGACAAAGACTGGATCTGATTCAGAACAAAACCAAGACCAAATACAGACCAAACCTTATTTTAAACAGGACTGACTCTAAAATACAACTAAACCAGATTCAATCCAGGACTAAACAAGGTCTAAACCAGGACTAACTGCTCTTCAGTGCCAATTAATCATAAACATCCAGAGCCAAATTAACAAAAACCTGTTTAAACCAAGACTAAACCAAATACACAGCTATAGGCATTTTATGAACAAACACGTTTCCCGCCATCTTTTATTTTGAAATTACAGCCATAAAATCACTATATTTGATCGATTTCCCTCCAAAATGTGCCGTTTTTCTGGCGGCTTCATTACGAACCGACACTGGGACGTTTCTGTGGCTAATGTTGTGTGTAAAATCATTTCTAACCCATAACTCAGTCCTGCTCCGAGTTATCATCAGATTAACATTGATTTGGAGAAAAAGCCACTGAACGCTGATTGGTTTTAAATTAAATCTTGCGTTGATGGATTATCGTTGTTTTAATATAATTCAGCCTCGAACCGGCGGCCATTTTAATGAAGAGGCTTGTTTCCATAAACGAGAGGAGCCTGAACGACACACAGTGATTTATGTCCCACTGCTGAGAGTCTGAGGAACATCTCTGAGGACAAAGACGGGGATAATTCTGTCCAAAATGAGAAATATATGTAACACTTAGGTCATGTTTAAGTGGCTCTAGAGACTTTGTGTTTCCAATATAAGAATAGATTATTGTGATTATGTATAAAAGCAGATAAACCTCTCAAATATGAACAATTACAGAAATGTGACTATGCTTGGTTGCAGTACCTCAACTGCCCACTAGGGCTAGGCGGGACTAAACCAGGACTAAACCTTGGACTAAACAAGGAATAAACCTGGGCCAAACGCAAGATTAAATCAGAAGTAAACTAAGGATAAACAAAGTCTCTTAAACAAGTTATTTGAGCTGAACATGTTTGTACGATCAGGAATCGAGTCGAAAATCGTACAGTGTCTGCTTCACATTAAAACAAACATGGAGCGAGCTACAAAAAGCTACTGCCGTGATCTTAAGTGATATTTAACAAACTGTGCAGTACACTAGACCACTTTCATGTTTAAAACAGTTGTCTCTACTGGTCTCACGTTTAACTTTCACCAATAAACAGCCGCTGCAGGAGTTTTTTCTAAACCTCGTCCTGCTCTGGGACACTCCACTCAGAGTCAGGACATGGCTTAATTTGGCTAATTTCTGTGACTGGAAATGGAATAATATATCATTTATATCAGAGTTTTCTATCCAGCTGAAAGTACTGTCAGTGAAATACACACGATTCTATCAAAGAACCATTAAATCAACACGAGAACATATATTTTTGGACTTTTAAAGTTACGTGATGCTACTAGCTAAAGTGCTACTTTTGTTGAATTTGGTGAATGGATCTTGTTATTCCCCCTCCATCCCTAATGATTGGACAAAGCTTCCAGTTTGTGCTATAAACAGTTTTCTCAAATTGTATTTCAGTTAACCTCAGTACTCTCTGAAAACCCTGTTGTTGTCAGCTGTCGGTCTGAAAGGTCTCAAACGGTCGAGTTATTGTGTTGTCGACGGATAGTTTAATAGATTTATGGCTCATAACAGTGGCATATGGCAGATGAACGCCGCAGTTATCATCAGCTCTGACAAAGATAAGAGCCACAGTAAATCTATAAAGACAGCAGGAGACATATCTGAGGTGTTTCTGTCACGACCCAGAGCTGTCAGCGAGAAACGGATTTAACACAGGACTAAACCAGGACTAAAGCAGGACTAAACCAGGTCTAAAGCAGGACTAAACCAGGTCTAAACCAGGTCTAAACCAGGACTAAACCAGGACTAAACCAGGACTAAACCAGGACTAAACCAGGTCTAAACCAGGACTAAACCAGGACTAAACCAGGACTAAACCAGGACTAAACCAGGACTAAACCAGGACTAAACCAGGACTAAACCAGGACTAAACCAGGACTAAACCAGGACTAAACCAGGTCTAAACCAGGTCTAAACCAGGACTAAACCAGGACTAAACCAGGACTAAACCAGGTCTAAACCAGGTCTAAACCAGGACTAAACCAGGACTAAACCAAGACTAAACCAGGACTAAACCAGGTCTAAACCAGGACTAAACCAGGTCTAAACCAGGACTAAACCAGGACTAAACCAGGTCTAAACCAGGTCTAAAGCAGGACTAAACCAGGACTAAACCAGGTCTAAACCAGGTCTAAACCAGGACTAAACCAGGTCTAAACCAAGACTAAACCAGGACTAAACCAGGTCTAAACCAGGACTAAACCAGGTCTAAACCAGGTCTAAAGCAGGACTAAAGCAGGACTAAACCAGGACTAAACCAGGTCTAAACCAGGTCTAAAGCAGGACTAAACCAGGACTAAACCAGGACTAAACCAGGACTAAACCAGGTCTAAAGCAGGACTAAAGCAGGACTAAACCAGGACTAAACCAGGACTAAACCAGGACTAAACCAGGACTAAACCAGGACTAAAGCAGGACTAAACCAGGACTAAAGCAGGACTAAACCAGGTCTAAAGCAGGACTAAACCAGGTCTAAAGCAGGACTAAAGCAGGACTAAACCAGGACTAAACCAGGACTAAACCAGGTCTAAACCAGGACTAAACCAGGACTAAACCAGGACTAAACCAGGTCTAAAGCAGGACTAAACCAGGTCTAAACCAGATCTAAACCAGGACTAAACCAGGACTAAACCAGGTCTAAACCAGGACTAAACCAGGTCTAAACCAGGTCTAAACCAGGACTAAACCAGGTCTAAAGCAGGACTAAACCAGGTCTAAAGCAGGACTAAAGCAGGACTAAACCAGGACTAAACCAGGTCTAAACCAGGTCTAAAGCAGGACTAAAGCAGGACTAAACCAGGACTAAACCAGGACTAAACCAGGACTAAAGCAGGACTAAAGCAGGACTAAACCAGGACTAAACCAGGACTAAACCAGGACTAAACCAGGACTAAACCAGGTCTAAACCAGGACTAAACCAGGTCTAAAGCAGGTCTAAACCAGGTCTAAACCAGGTCTAAAGCAGGACTAAACCAGGTCTAAACCAGGTCTAAACCAGGACTAAACCAGGTCTAAACCAGGTCTAAACCAGGACTAAACCAGGTCTAAACCAGGTCTAAAGCAGGACTAAACCAGGACTAAACCAGGACTAAACCAGGACTAAACCAGGTCTAAACCAGGACTAAACCAGGTCTAAACCAGGACTAAACCAGGACTAAACCAGGTCTAAACCAGGACTAAACCAGGTCTAAACCAGGACTAAACCAGGACTAAACCAGGTCTAAACCAGGTCTAAAGCAGGACTAAACCAGGACTAAACCAGGTCTAAACCAGGTCTAAACCAGGACTAAACCAGGTCTAAACCAGGACTAAACCAGGACTAAACCAGGTCTAAACCAGGACTAAACCAGGTCTAAACCAGGTCTAAACCAGGACTAAACCAGGTCTAAAGCAGGACTAAACCAGGTCTAAACCAGGTCTAAAGCAGGACTAAACCAGGACTAAACCAGGACTAAACCAGGACTAAACCAGGTCTAAAGCAGGACTAAACCAGGACTAAACCAGGACTAAACCAGGACTAAACCAGGACTAAACCAGGACTAAACCAGGACTTAACCAGGTCTAAAGCAGGACTAAAGCAGGACTAAACCAGGACTAAACCAGGACTAAACCAGGACTAAACCAGGACTAAACCAGGACTAAAGCAGGACTAAACCAGGACTAAAGCAGGACTAAACCAGGACTAAACCAGGTCTAAAGCAGGACTAAACCAGGTCTAAAGCAGGACTAAACCAGGACTAAACCAGGACTAAACCAGGACTAAACCAGGTCTAAACCAGGACTAAACCAGGACTAAACCAGGACTAAACCAGGTCTAAAGCAGGACTAAACCAGGTCTAAACCAGATCTAAACCAGGACTAAACCAGGACTAAACCAGGTCTAAACCAGGACTAAACCAGGTCTAAAGCAGGTCTAAACCAGGACTAAACCAGGTCTAAAGCAGGACTAAACCAGGTCTAAAGCAGGACTAAAGCAGGACTAAACCAGGACTAAACCAGGTCTAAACCAGGTCTGAAGCAGGACTAAAGCAGGACTAAACCAGGACTAAACCAGGACTAAAGCAGGACTAAAGCAGGACTAAACCAGGACTAAACCAGGACTAAAGCAGGACTAAACCAGGACTAAACCAGGTCTAAACCAGGACTAAACCAGGTCTAAAGCAGGTCTAAACCAGGTCTAAACCAGGTCTAAAGCAGGACTAAACCAGGTCTAAACCAGGTCTAAACCAGGACTAAACCAGGTCTAAAGCAGGACTAAACCAGGACTAAACCAGGACTAAAGCAGGACTAAAGCAGGACTAAACCAGGACTAAACCAGGACTAAAGCAGGACTAAACCAGGACTAAACCAGGTCTAAACCAGGACTAAACCAGGTCTAAAGCAGGACTAAACCAGGACTAAACCAGGTCTAAAGCAGGTCTAAACCAGGTCTAAACCAGGTCTAAAGCAGGACTAAAGCAGGTCTAAACCAGGACTAAACCAGGACTAAACCAGGACTAAACCAGGTCTAAACCAGGACTAAACCAGGTCTAAACCAGGTCTAAACCAGGTCTAAACCAGGTCTAAACCAGGACTAAACCAGGTCTAAACCAGGACTAAACCAGGTCTAAACCAGGTCTAAACCAGGTCTAAACCAGGTCTAAACCAGGACTAAACCAGGACTAAACCAGGACTAAACCAGGACTAAACCAGGACTAAACCAGGACTAAACCAGGACTAAACCAGGTCTAAAGCAGGACTAAACCAGGTCTAAACCAGGACTAAACCAGGTCTAAACCAGGTCTAAACCAGGACTAAACCAGGTCTAAAGCAGGTCTAAACCAGGTCTAAACCAGGACTAAACCAGGACTAAACCAGGTCTAAACCAGGTCTAAACCAGGTCTAAACCAGGTCTAAAGCAGGACTAAAGCAGGACTAAACCAGGACTAAACCAGGACTAAAGCAGGACTAAACCAGGACTAAACCAGGTCTAAAGCAGGACTAAAGCAGGTCTAAACCAGGACTAAACCAGGTCTAAACCAGGTCTAAACCAGGACTAAACCAGGTCTAAAGCAGGTCTAAAGCAGGACTAAATAAGGGCTAGTGTCAGTTTTGTTCCTGCTTAAGTTTGTCTTTAGTCCTGGTTAAGTCCTGATCCTGATTCAATCTGGTCTGGTCTGATGTTTAGTTCTTTTTACTTGTTTAGTCGACGGCTGAAAAAGCCATGACATCAAAACACAAACTCTGGTCCGTGTTCACACTCGGCTGTTGAAAAGGATTTAGTGATTCTGCAAAAACAAAAAAAACATGAGCTACTTTTTGTGTCGTGCACGTTTCTGGAGCAGCGCTGATGAGCTCTGAAGGATTAATGTGGATTTATACATAAAATAATCACAATAGGTAAAAAAAACAGATTTTTACCACTTTTGTTCTATGCCTCCTCCAGATACACACGTTGGTGTTTTACTCCTGGTTTAGTCTCACTTAGGTTCTGGTTTAATTTGGGTTGATCCTTCTTTTGGCCCAGGTCTTAATACTAAGGTATTCCAGGACTTTGTGTAGGATTTAAACTTTTAGCTTGGACCTGGGTTTATTCTAGGTTTAGCTTCACTGAAACAGGACAAAACCAAGAGCAAAGACATGGAGCTAGACCAAGATTAAACCTGCACCAAAGCAGGAATAATCCCAGGACGAGTCTTGGGTTTATTTATTCCTGGTTTGTTTCTTGAAATAGACTGCTTTTTAAAACACCACTGCAATTTTTAATTCTATCTGTCTACGATTTGACTGACGTCCCAAAAAAAAACCACCGGAGCCACAGATAAACCTCGTATTATTGTGTTGTTGAATTTTTTACCTGATAATTACACATCACTGAACTGAACTGAACTGGGATCAGCTCTGAGTCAAAGGGAAGGAATGTGGATAATATCACTTCTTCATCGACATAAACAGTATTTTATAAAGAGGCAGACAAAAGGACCAGCTCTCACTCTTGAACCAACAGGTGTAAAAAGTCTGTTTCAGTTTGAAAAATGCCTTTATCCTGGAGTTTTGTGGTCAAAGTAAGTGGATGAAAGAGCTGAGGAAGAGTTGAGGGAAAGATATGATTCATTATAAAAGTATTGTATTGTGTAATGTTAAGCCACATGACTAATTGTGGGTTAGTGTGGAGCTGTAACATGCTACAACACTTTTAGATTTGGTACAGCTCGTCAAAAAGAAAAAAAAAAAAGAAAGAAGAAGAATAGTGTAAAGTTTAGAGTCTTGTTCAGACCTGGTCCAGAGCAAATTTAAGGTCAGGGAAGTCTTTTTATCCAGATAAGTTTCTAAAAAGTCTTAGGTGGTAAAATACTGTCAAATGGCAACAGAAAATAAAGGCCAAAATAGTATATGATTGTAATAAATACACTGACTTAGCTTAGGTTTTATTTAGATATTTACAGGTTTTAGTTGTATTTGAACATGGTCTGTTTATGTGTAGTTCAGTCCATGTGTAGTTCAGAGTCTGTTTGTACTTTAGGGTCCATCATGTGTAGTTCAGAGTTTGTGTGTAGTTCAGGGTCTGTGTGTAGTTCAGGGTCTGTGTGTAGTTCAGAGTCTGTGTGTAGTTCAGAGTCTGTGTGTAGTTCAGAGTTTGTGTGTAGTTCAGAGTTTGTGTGTAGTTCAGAGTCTGTGTGTAGTTCAGAGTCTGTGTGTAGTTCAGAGTTTGTGTGTAGTTCAGAGTCTGTGTGTAGTTCAGAGTCCATGTGTAGTTCAGAGTTCGTGTGTAGTTCAGGGTCCATGTGTAGTTCAGGGTCCGTGTGTAGTTCAGGGTCTGTGTGTAGTTCAGAGTTTGTGTGTAGTTCAGAGTCTGTGTGTAGTTCAGAGTCTGTGTGTAGTTCAGAGTTTGTGTGTAGTTCAGAGTTTGTGTGTAGTTCAGAGTTTGTGTAGTTCAGAGTCTGTGTGTAGTGTGTAGTTCAGAGTCCGTGTGTAGTTCAGGGTCTGTGTGTAGTTCAGGGTCTGTGTGTAGTTCAGGGTCTGTGTTTAGTTCAGGGTCCGTGTGTAGTTTAGGGTCTGTGTGTAGTTCAGAGTCCGTGTGTAGTTCAGAGTCCGTGTGTAGTTCAGAGTCTGTGTGTAGTTCAGAGTCTGTGTGTAGTTCAGAGTCCGTGTGTAGTTCAGGGTCCGTGTGTAGTTTAGGGTCTGTGTGTAGTTCAGGGTCTGTGTTTAGTTCAGAGTCTGTGTGTAGTTCAGAGTCTGTGTGTAGTTCAGAGTCTGTGTGTAGTTCAGAGTCCGTGTGTAGTTCAGGGTCCATGTGTAGTTCAGGGTCTGTGTGTAGTTCAGCATCTGTGTGTAGTTCAGAGTCTGTGTGTAGTTCAGAGTCTGTGTGTAGTTCAGAGTCCGTGTGTAGTTCAGGGTCCGTGTGTAGTTCAGGTTCTGTGTGTAGTTCAGGGTCTGTGTTTAGTTCAGGGTCTGTGTGTAGTTCAGGGTCTGTGTTTAGTTCAGGGTCCGTGTGTAGTTTAGGGTCCGTGTGTAGTTCAGGGTCCGTGTGTAGTTCAGAGTCTGTGTGTAGTTCAGAGTCTGTGTGTAGTTCAGGGTCCGTGTGTAGTTCAGGGTCTGTGTGTAGTTTAGCGTCTGTGTGTAGTTTAGCGTCTGTGTGTAGTTCAGAGTCCGTGTGTAGTTCAGGGTCCGTGTGTAGTTCAGAGTCCGTGTGTAGTTCAGAGTCTGTGTGTACTTCAGAGTCCGTGTGTAGTTCAGAGTCTGTGTGTAGTTCAGAGTCTGTGTGTAGTTTAGGGTCTGTGTGTAGTTCAGGGTCTGTGTGTAGTTCAGGGTCCGTGTGTAGTTCAGAGTCCGTGTGTAGTTCAGAGTCTGTGTGTAGTTCAGGGTCCGTGTGTAGTTCAGGGTCCAGCTGCCGGTGTGCACTGGAGTCTCAGAGACATTGATCACGCTCCGATGAGAGACAGAAATGTGCTGCATTCCTGTGTCTCAGCTCTATCTCGTCTGAGTTCGGCTCAGACCTGACCCTCTCCACGGTTTTCACGACACATATTTACAACAGCGACAATAAAAAAGGGACATTTGTGGAACATATACGGATTAAAGTGTTTATTTATTTGTGGTTTAGCCAAGATTAGAAAGTTTGTTCAATAAAACAAACTCTGAAGCGCTGCAGGTTTAGACCTGGTCTTGGTTAAGTCTTGTTTAGAAGCTAGGTTTAGCTGAGTCCTAACTTTTATTACTCATTTATAAAACCTGATCAAATCCATTTGAACCCTTTTGTTGCTGATTTAAAGTGTCCATATTTGGGTGGTCTCAATCAAAGCCTGTGCATTACCTTCATACCTCCATCTCAGTTTGAAGCCTGACATTTGTCCCTCTAACCTTTGACCTCTGAGCTGTGGATCTTACGAGAAACCCTCATGATGCAGGGAACCTCCTGATGCTGTGGATTAATAACGACACATGAACCGCTCTAAATGACAAACCTCGGCTGTGGCCGGAGTTCAGAGCGGCACGGCTTTAATTTGAGTTTGTGGGCGACCATATTTGGTTTTGGAGCGGCTCGTGGCAGGTTTATTCATAGCTGCTCGTTTTAAGGACGAAGCGTCAGAAAAATAAACAGAGACAGATAAGTGCAGCTGACAGAGGTTTTCTCTTCTGATGGACTCTAGCAGCTCAAATGGACTTACATTTACATTTACATTTATTCATTTAGCTGACGCTTTTATCCAAAGCGACTTACATTGTTCTAAACTTAACGTAAAAAAAAGAAAATGTATTACAAATAAATGGTTAAATATAAATCTTCAAATTAATTTTCTGTTTAATCTTAAACCAATCTAAATCCAACTTACTGTATACTAAATAAAATCCAACTAAAGCCAATTCAAATCCAACTAAAACCTTTTCAAGTCCATCTAAACCCTATTCAAATCCAACTAAAACCCTGCTAATTGAGCAATGACTGTCCTTTTACCTCTTTGAGTAAATGTACTGTCTATAATTAGACTAGATAATTCATGCAAACATTCAAGCTCATCCAATCACTGACACATTTGACTTTCTATGAAGATCAGGAAAAGTAAACTCTAAAGACTATGGGCACTAAACTTAAGAGTGTGCAGTGAAGTTCTCGGGAGGACAGCTTGTTTTCACAGTGACATTTGAGTATCAGACAGATTTACGACTGTAATGTGCAGTAATGTCCAGGTCATAACATTCTGTATTGTTTAATGGCAGCGGTTTGTCGAGCCTTTACGACCGCACTTATCTCTGACCACGACATCATCACACGGACGACACGCAGCAGCTGCACCACACACACATCACAATAATGTCACTGTGAGTCCCCGAGAGGGTCAGTGTGATTGGCCACAGAAACGGAAAGATGTGGACATTAGAGGCTACTTTTAATCAGTGGAAATTGTGAAATAGCAAATAGTGTGTGGGTCATAATGGCTTCAAAAACATGTTGCAAACAGTGTGTGTTTGTAAAATGTAGAAAATGGGACACGTCTGTCAAAATATGTTTTCAGTAGCCATGAGTTTTAGATGTTTTCAGAATCAGAATTACTTTTATTCATCCCCAAGGGGAAATTCTTTTTGTTACAAACGTGCAACCGACCAGTGCAAGAAATAGAAGTTTCTTTTTAAAGTAGCTATAACTTAACTATAAACTATAAACTATGATATCCCTAACAAACAATAAACAATCTATTTACATACTCACATGATACATTCATTTTTTCATTCCAGTTTTAGTGGGATTTGAAAATAAATTAAATGGATGTGATCAGATTTTAGTGGGATTTAAACAGGTTTAACTGGGATTTTAGCAAGGTTTTAGTTGGATTTGAGCAGGTTTTAGTTGGATTTAAGTATGTTTTAGTTGGAATTGAGTTTTAGTTTGATGGTTTAATGGTTTTTTGGCAAAGAAAACCAAGAGAGTCTCTTACCTTGTTGTAGCAGGACTTGTCGTCTGATCCGGTGAAGTGGTACGGCTCCACGGTGTTGCAGCTCTGCATGTACATCTTTATCATGTGGTTGATGTGGTTAAGAGAGATTGCACAAACCGCAGAGTTCGCAGTCGGCTCTGGAGAGTTTGGTTTCCCGCGAGCGAACGCCGCAAACAAAACATCCTCGTTTGGTCCAACGCTGATCTGTTTCTGCAGCGCTACGTCGTCTCCCACTTTGGTCACATACGCCGCTTGAAGGATATTAAAAACTTTGACGTCGTCAGTGGATCTTCGTCTTCGTTTATTTGTGCTGATACACTCCAGCGGCATTTCCACATAGCGGCGGATCACGAGATCGGAGGCGCACATTCGGACGATTCGAGTGTGGTAGGACTGCGAGTCCTTGCTGACGCGTTGAACAGTAAGGAAATATGTAAATGGTCCACTGTAAAAGGAATAGACGTAGCGTAAGTAGTAGTTTCCACGTAAAGACGGGATTAAGTCCATGTACGCGCTGCTGGAGAAGAACGTGAATCCATTTTGGCTTGTTTTCATTTTACGGAGTGCAATCGTGTGAGGATTTGGGTCAGATTTGTTCGCATTTTCTGGGATTTCCGAATTCCCAACAAAGAATTTGATAACATTGCTTTCCACATTGAGAACCTGGGATCCAGAGGAGCTTACGACAACATCTGAATCGATTGGGACGCCTTGTCCAGGTTTGACTTTATCGCCAAAGCAATACACTTCGTCGTCGACTGTTTTGAGGCCCGTCCCATCGTCTAAAACATGCCGTCTGCAAACGCCGTTGTCCGCAGAGCCGCAGCTGTAAAGCCCATTGTCGTAAATGTTCTCCACCACCAAAGCAATGTTGCGATTGTCGATTTGAGCGCTCGCATTCCCCGTTTTCTGTCCGCACGTCTCGTTAATCCGCAAAGGCCCGGTGCGATACTCCGAGAGCTTGGTCAGCTTCTGAGACAGAGCGTAGATCCTGTTTGTGGCTCCGACGTAAACAGTGCCGTTGAGCGCCACCATGTTCTGGATCGGAAAGTCCGAGGTAAACGTTTGGAGCTTGTAGTTGACAGAGAGGTTGAGTCTGGTGGATTCTGACGATCGGTCACATTGGGACAAAGCCGTGGAGAGTAAGGTCCAAAGAAGCAGGACCACAAGAACAGGTTTGAGACCGGAGACATACATCCTGATGGAGAAAAGAGGGACAAGAGAAACTGGTTAGTGGATGAAATGGCTTGTTGAGATGTTTGTGGATGCTTTCAGTCTATTTCTTACACAAACCTGTCTCTTATGAATTTGGGTTGGAGAAAAACCTACAAACTTGAAGTGTTTCCAGATTCCCAGACACTAAAGAGACCACCATAGACTAATTTGCTGTGCCATAGATTCAGTGAACCATAAACAGACCCAAACAGTGGAAATATGCAATTAGCAACAGTAAATTCTGTTGTTGCCTGATGCAGTCATCTGGGCGTGTTTCTCATCTTTGGATTTGTTTGCCTGAGACTTGTTCACCAGTAAAAAAGGCTGGAGAAGTTTGTGGAATTTCTTGTAAATGCTACAGTTCTCCAGAAAATCAGCACCGTTTCATCCTTTGTTTCTCCTTTGTTTCTTCTTTGTTTCTTCTTTGTTTCTCCACTGCTGTGAACAAGCAGTGGATACAAACAGAGACAGAGGAGAAAGATGCTGTAGAAGTCACACTTTTTATCTAATACAACTCCAGATGAAGCTTCTGTTTATTCCAACCAGCCTTGTTGAGGTGTCAAGGCACGCTACACACAATGACTCGTGGCTAATTTGCATAATCCATAAGAAAACCACATGTTTTCTGTGTTTATGAAGCACGAGACAGCCTTATGTATCAAATGATGGGCTCAACGCGACTCAAACATCCTCTAACAGGCTTTCACCACCTTTCATTTCCCTCCAACACACGGGCCAGGGAGCGACTGCACTTGCATTTTATTATAGAAATATGATGGTGAAGATGTAGCTGTACCAACATTTATTTTAGAAACCACAGCTGTGTACTGGATGGACTTTGTTAAAAACCAGATGAAACAATACTGCTGTACTTTAATCGACAACCCTCTTTTAATAATCCCCCCAAAACAATTTTATCTCATTTTTACTCAATTTTGTCACATTGTTTTCTTACTGCACTATAAACATCCAACTGTCAAACACCACCTACGCCTTTGTTGACACTGGAGGTTCACTCACAGGTGTATTTTTGACATTTGGAAAGAAAAAAAAAACAAAGCTTGTCTTGATCTGGTGTAAAACAGCCACATGCAAAATATAAAGTGCTCTGAATGTCGTCCATTGTTGCTCTTTGTTTACTCTGGGATTACACAACAGCTGCTGAAAGGTTGAAGGCCAGACATGGATGACAGCTTGATACTGCGCCCCCTGGTGGTAGTTTTTCTACACAACTATTACACAGATAGAAAAAAGAATAGAAATGCGATTCTGCTTCTGTTAGTTTTACAGCAGCTGCATTTTACAGTAAGGTATCGAAATTTTGTAACGAGAGGTCATAGTTGCATCTTCTTCACAAAAAGCATCAGCCTAAGACTCGACTTATGGTTCCCTAGTATCTATTAATGTATTGGTCTTGGTCTTGACTTGGTCTCAAACATGTCTTGATCATCGTGGTCCTGAGCAACACTAGTGTTATAATTATTGCGCAGAATATTGAAGGAAAAGGAAAAACATATACAGTGTTTAATTATTAATAAATCATTTGTAAATGCTTGGCGGGTCGGATTAAACAGCTAAATGGGCCGCATGTGGCCCCCGGGCCTTAGTTTGCCCACCCCTGCCCTACTCTCTGACAGAACATCTTAAGCAGGCTACAAGACACGTCCCAACACCATCACGTGACTCTTCTGATGAAGGCCACAGGAAGTCTCCGAAACTAGTCAAGCAGTTAAACAAACTTGTTTCTGTCTGTTCAAAAGAAAAGTATTCTTAATAACAAGCTTTAACTGTCTAAACGTGACAGAACTTTGTCTCTGAATGAAGCGGCCTTGGCTGTGTTTGGGACAAAGACTCCTGTGACTCACGACGGGACGGGAGAATAGAAAGATTTCCTCATTCCGCCACAGAGACAGAGCGAACTCAGCAGCGAGCCACAAACAGAAAGAGTCAGCGCTGTTCGGACGTAACGCTGAGGTTTTAAACCAGAGCCACTCATTGACCACTGCTCTCCTGACGCCACTGACCCTGAACGCACCACAAACTCAAGGTTCATTGTCTCTGTGGACAATAATAGACTCCACTAATGCATTCCTTGTGGATACTTTCTCTTTTCTTTAAACATTACAAGTCAATGAGTAAGCTTTACTTTCTAACTTGGGCAAATGTGGAAGTTTTACTGGTAAGTTATTTAGCACCCCACATTCAAGGGGTAAAGTCTATGCTTAGGGTTTAACCTACATTGTGACTGTGATTTATTCTCTTCAGTATCCCAGAGTAAACCTGGAGCTGACTCTTTCTAGAATCTGACTTTTTGTGATAAAAGTGCTCCTAATATTCTTTCCTGTTTGTATTTGCCTTGTTTATCAAAGGAATTAAACTTGAACATGAAATGAAAATGATATTATAGCTCTGAAACCAATCCAATTAAAAAGGTCTAAAAGTGGAAGATTCACCTCTGCTTCAGACTTTTGTGTACAACCCAAGATTAAACCTGTGTTTGAAGCAAACACAAGTCCAAGAAAATTCCAGACCAAAAGCAGGGAGCGAGAGAGAAGGTGCTGAGTGACATTAGGACTGAAGGTTTGGTGCAGAAATGCTACTAAATCCCACAGATAACAAGACATGACATGGTCTCTTTTAAGGATTGTGTTGTCTTCACTTCAAATATATTTCTTCTGTTTAAAAGCAAGAAGGGGAACATAGACACTTTGGAGTGACTTATTAAAGTACAACAGCAGGTGACACCTAAAATTGTTCTCATAACTGTATATCTGACATGTTTAAAGACAAGAACTTTTATTTGTTCAGACAGTCCTTAATGTTGCACTTGCTTTGCTGTAAAAAACTGAACAAAACTCAGAAAATGGGCACTGAAAAAAGGTCAAAAGGCATTTTTTACTCCTTCTTTTTAATGGTATGTTTGAATAAGTTTGAAAGCTCTAGTCTCCATTACGTGTTATTACCTTAGAGCCGATCGAGTTCTCTGAGCAGTGACTTGTTTTGGTCTGAAATAGTGAGTAATGGGGCCAGAGCTGGATGCACCTGCAGCGAACACAATCAGAGTGCGTCCCGAGGCTCGAGGGGCGTCAGAGGCCAAACAAAAGCAGTGCAAATGTGTGTGAGCTGCAGAGCGGGAAGCTGGGAAACTGAGTCACAACAACACACCGCCACAACTCTGTCACACGGGGGTCTGCAGGAGTCAAGCGCTGGACAAACAGAGGGCACGCTCACAAGTCAAGATACGAAAAAAACACAGGACTAAACCAGGACTAAACCAGGATTTTACTGGGACTAGTAAGTGGACTTTAACAGGACTAAAGCCAGGGATAGAATCAGGACTAAAGTAAGACAAAATCATTAAAAGACAAACATTAAACTTGGCAAATTAAAAATAAATCAGGACAAGAGCAGGTTCAGGATTAAACCTAGTAATTCTGGGACTAGAACCAGACTAAGCCTGAGACTTGACCTGGACTACATCTGCAGGACAAGCCCAGGAAAAACAAAGACCCAAGTCAAGTCTAACGTAAGACAAGAAAAAAACATTCAAAACAAGCGTTAATCTGGGGCCAAACCAGAGACCACGTCGGTTTTAAAGCAAGACTAGACCAGGACTAGACTTGGATTTAATTCAAGACTAAAGTGAGACAAACACTACAAAAAAAAACCCAAAAAAAAAACAGGAACTATTGTTGTTTGGATTTAATCTGTTGTGATTTGAGTAGCTCCCCTTTTCCCCAAATAAGGAACCTTAACCTTAATTTAGGAGTAAACCTGACCTCTGACCTGGACTAAAACCAAGACTAAACCAGGACTTGATTCAAGACTAACATAAGTCAGTAAAATATTACATTATATTTACATTATGGCCTAAAGCTGGACTAAACTTGACTTGTGTGCGTGTGTGTGTGTGTGTGTGTGTGTGTGTGTGTGTGTGTGTGTGTGTGTGTGTGTGTGTGCGTGTGTGTATGTGTGTGTGTGTGTGTGTGTGTGTGTGTGTGTGTGTGTGTGTGTGTGTGTGTGTGTGTGTGTGTGTGTGTGTGTGTGTGTGTGTGTGTGTGTGTGTGTGTGTGTGTGTGTGTGTGTGTGTGTGTGTGTGTGTGTGTGTGTGTGTGTGTGTGTGTGTGTGTGTGTGTGTATGTGTGTGTGTGTGTGTGTGTGTGTGTGTGTGTGTGTGTGCGTGTGTGTGTGTGTGTGTGTGTGTGTGTAGCCTCATTAATAACACAGTATTATTTGTTGATTTAGGTGTGTGTTTGGAGAACGGCACTGCTGTCAATGAGAGTTCTTTGAAATTCTTCTTCTTCTTCTTCTTCCACCTCCTTTGACCAACAACGAACTGTTATTTTAGATCCACTCTTAATATGACATGTTTATCTGTAGCTTAAACCCATGAGACCAGGACTAAACCAGGACTAAACCAGGTCTAAACCAGGTCTAAACAAGGACTAAACCAGGACTAAACCAGGACTAAACCAGGTCTAAACCAGGACTAAACCAGGTCTAAACAGGTCTAAACCAGGACTAAACAGGCCTAAACCAGGACTAAACCAGGTCTAAACAGGTCTAAACCAGGTCTAAACCAGGTCTAAACCAGGACTAAACCAGGACTAAACCAGGTCTAAACCAGGACTAAACCAGGTCTAAACAGGTCTAAACCAGGACTAAACAGGCCTAAACCAGGACTAAACCAGGTCTAAACAGGTCTAAACCAGGACTAAACAGGCCTAAACCAGGTCTAAACCAGGACTAAACCAGGACTAAACCAGGTCTAAACCAGGACTAAACCAGGTCTAAACAGGTCTAAACCAGGACTAAACAGGTCTAAACCAGGACTAAACCAGGTCTAAACCAGGCCTAAACCAGGACTAAACCAGGTCTAAACCAGGTCTAAACCAGGTCTAAACCAGGTCTAAACCAGGTCTAAACCAGGACTTAACCAGGACTAAACCAGGTCTAAACCAGGCCTAAACCAGGACTAAACCAGGTCTAACCCAGGACTTAACCAGGTCTAAACCAGGTCTAAACCAGGTCTAAACCAGGTCTAAACCAGGTCTAAACCAGGACTAGAGCAAGACTTAGCAGGTCTAAATCTACATTTGATAAACCAAGGACTAAACAGTGCTTAAACCAGGTCTAAGTGTAAAGAGCCTCTGGACTCACCTGTTTCAGGAGCAGCAGCTTTGCCTTTATTCAAACCATTTTCCGCTGAACTCCGTTAAAACTCTTCTTCTTCTTTAAATCCTTCCGTTTATTCCTCTCTTTTCTCTTCAGTGATTATCCACAAAAGTCGAATCCAGAGTCCGGCTCGTGCGGCTCGTGCGTGGCTCTGTGCGTTGTTTATGGATCACGTAAAGTGACGTTGGGTCGCGCGTGTTGCTCGTTTCAGCCTCAGCTCTGAGACTGAGGAGCATCCAGCGCGCGCTCCCTCTCACTGCCCTCTCCTCCTCCTCTGCTCCGCGAGGCCACGCCCACTCCACACACAAAGGGCGACTGTAGACAGGTGTGGACGCACGCGCGCGGAGAGAGCTCAGGTGTGAAGATAGTAGGGTTTTCTTAAAATATGGGCGTTATACAAAAATAAAATGGACAATATAAATATTAGAAATAGCAATTTTACGTTTTTATGTGTTTATATGACAATTAATAATCTGTTTAAACGTTAGAACCATAGATCGTATAAATATGGATGATATCCGCCCATTGGTCTCCTATTCACCAATATTGTCATTACGAATGGGCAATAAAATGGCCGTTACATCCGGGCTTTTTCCATAGTAAAACAATAGTTTTTAGATAGCATAAACAAACATATTAATAAAAAATTCACACCCCCCAGAGTTGTCATGTAGTAAAAACTTAGCTCTAGAGACCGGAGCCATCTTTTGTACCAGGCTGTAAACATGAGTTTTACTCTTGTAAAGTCGCCATTGGGTTTCTCCTTATATTTCCGCTTTTGGAGCCTGCCCTCTGGTGGACGGAGGTATATCGCTGTATTTCGCTGTAAAATCACCGAATGGCGGCGCCCTTACACGAGGACCATTTAAGAGGTTCCATGAGAGAGGCTTGGTTAGAACACATTCACGTCGTCTTGATTATTTAAACTGGCTGCGTTTATTAACATATGCAACTGACGTCCACTAGGGGGCGGTGTTCTGAGGAACCAGCACAAATCAATCATTTCTGGAATTAAGCCCAGTGAAGTATTAATATCTATTTTCACAAATATTATAATAAAGGTGCTTTGTGTAAATTCTTGTAGTCTACAGCACTGGTTCCCAAAGTGGGGGTCGCGACCCCCCGGGGGGTCGCAGAGTGGTGGGCGGGGGGTTGCGAGATGATTTCCAGAGTTTTTTTTATTTTTTATGAATGTTTTTATTATTATTTTTTTTATGATTATTATTTTTATATATTTTTAAAAAGGTTTTAATGATGAAATTTAGGATAATTAAAATAAACTGAAAGGAAAACTTTGTAAAACTTAGTAAAACTTTGTTTGCTCCGATTAATTATGACAGTTAAATGACGGCGTGTTGCCAAGTCCGCGGGCTGTTTTTCATGTGAGAGAGAGAGAGAGATTTGTTATTTAGTCATTATTTTTATCTTTTAAAGTCCATTTTGGGCAAAAAGCACAGTATAATAAAATCACCAAAACAAGTCTTCATGTTAAGAATGAATAGTACACAAACATTTCTAAAACTGTAAAAACTGTAAAAATACAATAGGCTAAATAATAATAATTTGCATGTAGGCTACATGCATTTAGAAGAAGAAAAGAGGAACGTCAGCAGTCTAATATTGGGGGTCGCGGTCTAAAAAATTTGGGAACCCCTGGTCTACAGTTCAATCCTGGTTCTTCTCGTTCACAGCTCCAGCTCCAGACCAAACAACACAAAAGATTGAGACACAGAAGGAGTTAACACTTATTCCTGGTGTTAAACCGGAGCTTTATTTATTGTCTCCACTGCATTAAACTGGAGCAGGACAGAGACATGACCCTGAAGTGTAAGAAACTGCTGCAGCCTTTGTTTATAAAGATGGGACCAAAGTGAAAAGAGTCTGTTGTTTCCTGCAGCAGCCTCACGTCACTACACTCCAGGTTTTATCAACTTCTTTATATTCATTAGTGTTAATACAAGTCTGAACTCTGAAAACAGACTTATGTACCTCGTGTCTCTGTTTCTGCAGCAGACATCTGTCTCTGGACACAGCTCAGAGGAAAAACAAGCCTCTTCAGGAGAATCCAGGGGCATTTGATCAACTGCCCAGGATAGTACTGCCTTTTTACAGCAACAGTCTGTCCTCAAGTAAATGTAGTCTTACTTTAAAATACATTTACTCAGATTTATAAGCATTGATGTAAATTTTGATTGGAGCAGAAGTATTTAGAGATAAAAGCTGGAGGTGGTGGGTTCGATTCCCCTGAGGACCAGCACCAAGTCCCAAGCCTGAAAAATGGAGATGAGTTCAGAAAAACGTTTACCAAACTAACCATTGCTGTGGCAACTTCTAAAAAAATAGACTTTATTATTTAAGGATTAAAATTAAGTCCTTAACGGGAACTTTGTTCAATCACAGCTCGCATCAGGAAAAGGAGCGCTCCCATTGGTCGACACTGATGTCAATAAGGAAGTAAAGTCTGCCAAACAGTGTATATTCAGCTCCGGATACTTTTACAGAGAAACAGCACAAAACAGACAAAGAGAAACAGGGAAAAACAGGGATAAATATTGTCTTCAGTCGATGTTTAACGAGGTCTGTTCCGACACTGGAGTTTGATGAAGGTATAATCAAATCAGGAGTGATGCGTCTGCTGTTGTTGGAGGAGGACTGTTACTCAGGGACCGGAACTTTAAGGCAATAAAGTTATTAAAGTACATTTTTGATTTATGTACATGTGACTAGTACCCACCTTCATTTCTGCTTCTTGCTGTGAAATGACTCAATACTCTTTTAACTTTAGCATCGTATCGATCTCATAAAACAATCCCGGCCTAGTTTTCAGAGATACTTTAGTCATCATTGTGTAGGGCTTTAACGTCAGAGGGAGTGTATGTTTGATAATGACAGCCCTGAAACAGAGTCAGGTTTTGAGTGAGTCCAGAAGAATGTGTGTCTTTCACCTGCTTCTGTCCGTGACTCAGACCTCGGCTCAAAAGAAAAACTCGGCTGTAAATAACAGTGTTAAAAGTTTTACATGAATCATCGAGTTCAAGGCTTTGACTCACACAGAAGGAGGTCTTAGAGACTCCTGAGACAAAACTGGAGACGAGAGACGCTTCTTTAATCTGACACTGAACACTCAGCACATGTTTTCTCTCCTGTGTCTCTTTGACTGACACTGTCACTGCTGCTGTGTGTGCAGTGCACCTTTAGGCACCTGGAGTGTGTCCAGGACTGTTTTGTGCAGAAGATCCACTTAGATGCTCATCCTGTTGGGTTATGTCTTGTCCTGCTCCTACGTCACATAAAACACAAGCTCAACACGTCCCTTACGAACAAAGCATGTGTTGTTTTTGTTTTTGTAAATGCACACTTTATATTTTCAATACAATACTTTTCACAAGTGTCTGGCTTTATCTAAAACAAAATAATGACTTTGAAATAAACATTACACATTACACATACGAATGTGTTCTATTTAAGGTGCATTGATGGATGTTAAATTTATTAATGCCTGCTGTTATTTATAAAATGATCTGAACCTCATGAAAATCCACCCTTTGAGTTCACAGAAGAATTAACATGACCATTTATTTTGTCCTTTCACCTCAGCCCCACAGACACCTGACCTGTCAATCAACAGCGTCGTTGAGGTGTGTCCAAAGTCCAGCCCTGGGGCCAATCAGGGCCCAACAAGAGAGTTTCTGTGGCCCTCAGCTTCAGAGATAAAATTTATTGTTTATGAACCCAACATCAGCAGCTTTATACAAACAGATTCAAATCCATGTAAAACCTGTTCCAATCCAAGTAAAACCTGTTCAAATCCAACTAAAACCTGTTCAAATCCAACTAAAACCTGTTCAAATCTAAATCAAACCTTCAAACCCATCTAAACCCTGTTCAAATCCAACTTAAACCTGTTCAAATCCAACTTAAACCTGTTCAAATCCAACTTA
This sequence comes from Perccottus glenii, assembly GCA_024416835.2. NCBI lineage: Eukaryota > Metazoa > Chordata > Actinopteri > Gobiiformes > Odontobutidae > Perccottus > Perccottus glenii. Next base: position 1,699,143 of record CM044563.2, read on the forward strand.
AACCTGTTCAAATCCAACTTAAACCTGTTCAAATCCATCTAAAACTTGTTCAAATCCAATTTAAACCTGTCCTGTCCTGGTTTAAACCAGGTCTAAACCAGTTCTTTTTAAAAACCCAAGATGCTGAGGAACTGTTCATGGACCATGTTCTGTTGAAATCCCTGTTTGTAAAACCGGCTCAAGTCTGGGCTCATGTGGAACGCAGCTGCGAGGGGTGTGTCCCACAAACAGAACCCACAAACACCGGCCTGGCCCCGACACGAGCCGCAGGAGGAAGAGGCGGAGGAAGAGGAGGAGAAGTGAAAGGGGAATATATAGAACAGGTCGTACACGACACAGAGAGAGAATATGGAGTGACCAACACTTCAGGAATCAACCACATCCCGCCACAGACACCTGCTGGAACTCCGCTCCGTTTCCTGTTTGTTTCCTCTGACGCTGTTTGTGACACAGGACTAGGTCAGAATCATTCAGAAGGAAATATGGCACAAATGTGAGAGAACTGCTTTTATTTGAGATACAACATTCTATTTCAGCCGTCACAATAAAATAATCTCATGGAACAATACTTGGTTAAAAAAGTGAAATGTAAATGACTGAACAAAACCCTGAGCTATGCCTTGGTCTTATCCGCTGACTAAAACAAGACATGGACAAAACCAGGACTAAACATGTTTAAGCTTTAAGTTGGATCATGAAATATCCTCGGTTTCTCCTCAGAGTTAGTGCCGAGCTGTTCAGATTCCAGTGTTGATAAAAACTCTCGGTGAAGACCTTTCAGCTGTGAGTGTCTCTTATCATGGTTTAACCCTGACCTCTGCCTCGTCACAGGCCTGATTAAGTTATTATAAGGCACCTGGTAGGGTTTATGTAGGTTTTCCAATAGGTCTAAACCTGATGTGACTAAATGTGGCTCTAAATCACCTCAAAGGACTAAACTATGACTAAACTGGGGCCAAAGCTGGACGAAAGCGAAAACAAACCAGAACTTTACTAAAAGGCTGAAACAAGGACTAAACACAAGACTAATCTGTCTCGGACTTAATTCACTAAAAAACCTAAATCTAAATTAAGACCTAGACCTAAAACAGACTTGCAATTAAAACAATTGTTCATGTGATTTTTTTTTGGTCTGAACAAAGCCCATAGGTTATCATTTTCAGACGAAACAAACACAAAACTAAACAAAAGACTAAATCAGGACTAAACCTGGGACTCGACTTAATGAAATCAATATCATGCAATTACAAACTATTATTATTATTATTATTATTATTATTACAAAACCCAGATTTAATCCAGGACTAAAGCTTGGTCTAAACCAGAACCAACACTGAGCGTCAGAGTGATCTATTCTTGAACATATTGAGCTCTGAGCCGAGTCTCCTGTTGACTCTAATGAAGATCCACTGCTGTGGCTTGAACCTGCTCTGACCTCTGACCTCTGACCTCTGTCTGCTTTAACCCTTTCTGAAGCGCTCGGCCGTTTTCGGTTCTGAGGCTAATGAACGTGTAAAAACAGTCAGAGTCCATCTCCAGATGACCCTCTCCTCGTCCTGAGACCTGCAGCAGAAACCTGCCTCAGAGCCGTGTTCTGACCCAGAAGAGAGTGTTAATCTGACACTGTTGACACCGAACCTTCAGAAGTGAACAAATGAGACACACTTTTGATCTGCTTTAAAGAAATGTGTGTAATTATTAAAGTTTTTTATACAGCGTTTCATTTTAAAATGGATTTTTATAATTTTCTTGAAGCGTCTTCTCTATTTTAGGAATTAGACCCAATCCCAGTTCTAACCCGTACCTTAAACTGGGCCTTTATCTGGTTCCTGTTGCTGGAACAAACGGATTAAACTACCTCTGACTCGAGAGACATACAACATTTTCTTTTGGTTTGGATTTAGTTTGGCATAAGTTTTACTCTAAAATTACCCTCCAGCCCAATCCTTGAAATAAGTACCTACCTGGTAGGAGCGCAGGACTTTTCAGATTCCCTGGGATGCTTGAGGGGCGGGGCTATGTGCTGTTGTATATTAGTTACAGGAGCGTGTCGTTAGCCATGTCGTTAGCCATTGTCTGTGAAAGGTTTCAGCAGCATCTTTTTAAGGGATTACCAGGAATTCTTTCAGAAAAGTAAATAAATCCCTGTAAATTAAAAGTGCCTGGAAATGTCTCGCAGCTGTCAGACACTAAAAACATCAAACCATTCAGTAACATGCATATACTCGCTCTATTGTCTCAAAAGATGCTCAACATAGTGTTATCCAAAAACTTAGCTCTATCTGACACTTTTTGGCTTATCTTCCCAAAATTTTATTTTATTTGAATGCATAATTATTCAAACTTTTATCACAGGTTCAGGGACTTTTATGTGAAGCTCATGAACATTTGTCTCTTCTTCATCGGAGCCTGTATTTTGGATAAAGTCCACACATCGGTGTCTCTCATCTCCGCTGCTTTCAGTTTTAATAAAAGGCAGGTAATGAAAGAGGAAATCAAAAGATGACAGAGTGATAGCTGTCGTCTGTATCGGTCTAATGTCTGACATGAGTTTATCTCAGATCTGTCCAATCACAGCAGAGCCACAGAGGAGTTAGAAAAGTAATAAGCAACAATATCACGCTTTAGAAAAGACACACATGGCTTTATGAAACTTTAATATGAACAGATACCAGAGTTTGTCATTGGGACAGAGCAAAATCAGCTTTTCACACACTTTTCTGGAGAATCTCCTCCAGACTTTCTCCTGGTTTGAGAGAAAACCTTTGTTCACGACACAATACTGACGTCAGTGACAGTGGTTGATACGCTGAAGTAGAGCTCATGTACAAACATCTGTGAGAGTCCCTCCTGACGCTCCTCTGCAGGATCTGTGCCGACCGCAGCAGGTCTGTTTTAGAAGTCTCCTGGACCTCAAACCTCCCAGAGGAACTGAGGAAGTGTGAGAACATTACATGATTAACAGTGTATTTGTGAAGACTGGAACCACAAATTCAGTGAAACTTAAGAAGGAGCTCATTACTTTCTTTGGTAGTGTCCATTAATGCCAACCAAGAGCATAATCGTTCAGTTCAGTTTATTTCCATTTGCAGATTAAAACCACTTTGGAAAAAGGTGCAAAAGTCAACAATAAAAGCATAAACCCAGACATAAAGACAGACATAAAACCACAATCATGTGATCGAATGACATAAACTAAAAGTAACACAGTCATCCTTCCTTTTTCTTAACCAGACACATTCTCATTATGTTCTGTTTGTTGAATTAAAATCAGTTCAATAACCATAACAGTGCCTTTTCTTTTCTTGTCAGGTCCATGTTTACAGTTCTGTTTACATCATGTTAAAAGGTTTATGGAAAACATGAGAGGCTCTTTAAGACTCTTTATTTCCAACCATTTACTTAAATAAACTGAACTCTAGAGGAACGAAGGGTCAGAGCGAGACGTGACGTTATGAATCGATGATGTTTCTCGATGAGAGTCTTTGACAGAAAACCAGGTGTGAAGCTGTTAAACATCTGTAAAGAGCTTCTGTGGAACATGAGCACAGCCTCGGGACATGGACCACAGCCAGGTCTGTCCTCTGCTCTTATGTCATCCACGCTTTGTCATTCGCACGAGCAGCTGACGGGACAAAAACACATGCTCACTCATGGAAATAATAAAACTTCACATGCACTTGAGTTTACAGGCTCTAAACAGATTTCTCTACGTCTCCTGTTTTTGTCTTTGTGCTGTAAACCTCATAAACCGAGACAGTCCTGGTCCCTGGAGAACTCTGAGGTGAACCCTGTCCTGTTTCTGAAGCTGCAGATGAACTGAGCATGTGCAGAACTCAGTCGATTCAGCAACTTCAGACTACTTATTAACTCTAGAATGCCATATCCTTCACAAAAAGTATTTTCTAAACCTCGTCCTGCTCTGAGACAGGAACAGCTCACTTCAGTCAAAAAAAAAAGTCAGGACATGTCTGTTTATTAATTTGCCATTTAACAGTAATAGATTTGAAACTGAAACATTTCTCATGTAACAGGGACGATGACTGGGTTTCATTCATCCATGTAAATTGTGTCTGAGACATTAGGCATAAGTCTCATAAGCAGGACACTCAAGAGCAGGAAAACACAGACTTAATGTTGTGGGCCAAATGTAGGACAAAGACAGACTTTTGTGCTTTTGTGACGAGGTAGTAATAGTCTTTTCACAAGATTCCTGTTTGATTTTTGTTCTGTTCCTCATTTACACAAACCACAGAAGAGATCTCTCCCAGAACAAGCTCCTCACTGTGATCTGTGTCTGAAACTAAATATGGGACATTTCTCAGCAGCAGATTTTGTGGAAATATTCTTTATGTAGCACACATTTAAGTTCTGTCTGAAGTCTTTTATTCACTGTTAAACCTACCTCTGCCATAACGAGCTGCTGTATTTCCCTCTGCTTCATTTGAATGTCATTGATCCCGAAGCTTCTGTTCCTGCTCCAATAATCGTCTCACTGAGTTTAACTGTGAGTTTATACTTTTACAAACCCCTCCAGCCGACGCTCGTCCTCGTCAAACACAAACCTTATGAGACATAAAGCTGCTCTTTGTGCCTGAGACAGAGAAGGACGTCCCGAGGGTAAAGTGTCCCAAGACCAAACCTGGACCAAGTTTCGGCCTCAGGCTTTGTTTGATTTAAATAAAGACAAAGAAACAGTGTAAAACAAAGTCTGACTGTGATCATTTTTATTTTGAGTTTGTCTGAATTTAAAAGTGCAATATGCATTTTTGGCAGTTGTCAACAAAGCCGCTAAAATCTTTTTCTCGTTCACACTGATATATACAATTTTTTTGTCAAATTATTAATTTGCAAAACAGTTTATTGCAACTGCAAGCCAAACTCTCTGGACAAAACATTTATCATACTCAAGAAATCCCTCTCCAGAACCTCCCACTGTGACAGCATCTAACTTCATCTGAACTGACCAGGTTTCTCCAGGTTCTGTTTTCTACAAAACCTGGATGTGTTTCTATATCATGCAGTAAAAAGTGTATTTGTATTTGTAGCTGCATTTATAAAAAAATTAGCCTGAAACATTCTGGAGTACTGCTGAGTTGTAAATGTTTCAACAAAAAGAGCAAAGAAGGCATCCAATGGTTGGTTTAATGGAAGAAGAGGCGCTGAACACAGTGAGTGAGCTCCCTCTGGTGGAAAAACTGAGAATAACTCCAGAAACAAAGTGCCTCTGGGCAAAATGACACCTGCAACAAAATGCCTCAGTGTTTATCTGAACAAACAGTGCAAGCGCTTTAGATTGAAACAAATACAGCTCTCCACTTTTCATCAAAAGGAAAATGCAAATAATAAAGGTTTGTGGTTTAAAGATAGGATTTTTTTTCTTTTCAAGTGGGGTTCCATCTCAAAAAGAGATTTTTATTTCAGATTTGCCTGATTTGAATAAATAAAGAGCATTTCTGATATTTCACATTTGTTCAACTGCCTTCATCAGAGCTCATCACCACAATATTATTATCAGGAGCCTTTGAGAATACACACGCTTTGATGTGGGCTGCTAGGTGGAAAATCAATTTCTGTACAAATAACCAATACGTTTGAATATTATCAATAATGTTAAATCTAAATATTAAATATACTATATATCTAAATAAATAAATATTTTCTAAATCTTAAGCTTTACACTTGGTGAGATGTTTAAAATGCACATTTAGATTTAGCATTTAACATTATTTATAATATTTAAACAGATTGGTTATTTGTAAACTTAAATGTGAAGAAACCACTCTATATAATAAAAAACAACAGTTAACAAGTTTAAATTTCATTTTTACATTTTAAAACATGACGGTGATAATAGCAGGTTGTAATGTTTGTGAAAGAAATACCAATGTTTTATTTTAAAAACCTGGATGAGCGGAGACATGAGTGGGAAAACTGTTTATTGACCTAATATTGGTTCATATATATATATATATATATATATATATATATATATATATATATATATATATATATATATATATATATATATATATATATATATATATATATATATATATATATATATATATATATATATATATATATATATATATATATAGCCAATCACAGCTCACTCTCAAATGGGGCGGCAGTAGCTCAGTGGTAGAGCGGTCTTCCTTCAACCGGAAGGTAGGTGGTTCGATTCCCACCCTCCCCACAGTTCATACTGTTGTTGTGTCCTTGGGCAAGACACTTAACCCACCTTGTCTCCAGTGGTGTTCCAGCTGTAATACTGGTAATTACATTAGAACAATGTAATTAGCTTTGGATAAAAGCGTCAGCTAAATGAATAAATGTAAATACAGGACGCACCTATTGGTCGACTCCGACATCATCAAGAAAGTAATAGCTTCTGATAAAACAGAGAAAGTTTCCAGCTCTGGATACATCTGCTTACACAGCAAAACATGAACAAAAACATATAAAAAGGAAGGGAAAGTGAAACATTAATAAATATTTGCATGAATCCATTCATACAATGTTTACTGAGACAGAGATAATCACAAGGTCACGTTGTTTTGACGCTGAACTCAGAGACAGTTTAAGGTCAGCTCTAAACTGAGGTTTGCTGAAATGTGTTTTGGAGGAAAATTGATCCAGTTTTATTTTTTTAATAAAAAAAAAGGCAAAAACACTGCTGTTGGGGCAGAAAAAGGAATTGTAGAGTGGCGTTGTAAAGGTTTGTTGTCTCTGTTCGAAGACCTAAACCTTTCCCCTACAACTGAATAAATATACAACCCCACAGTCTGGGCAGGTCGGGCTTACACGATCAAGCTCATGCAGATGTTTATGGGAAAAAAGAAAAGGATCATAAATGTAGCTCATTCATAAAACCTACAACAAGTGTTAAAATCACAGCTCTGTCATGTCAAAGCCTTCAGAGTCTCGTATTTGTCTCACGTTGAAGCTGTAAGGTCAGAGGTCAGGCTGTAAAACACTGGAGCAAAGAGAGTGGAGCTGGTGACGTTTATGTGAAAGTATTCTGTGTTAAAAACTCAGACTGAAACTTTGTGACAAAGTAAATCCTTCAGAAGGATGTGTCTCTGTCGGACGAGACGCAGCTGCTGCTGAAAAGGAAGTGGGTAACTCCTGTTTTTTCTTCATGACTTCTGCAGCTCAAAGGATTATATTTACTTTTAAAGAGGTCTGTGATCATTGGGCCAGGGACATGGAAGTGACCGAGCGTTGCTGTGTAATGGAAAATATAGTGACAAAATAGTGACCTTTTATAGACCACCTCGTCAAACCTGTCTGGGATTTAGAACATCTATATCATCGTGAAGCAGGCCAGTTCTTCTCAACGACCATAATCTATTAAACATGCATCTGCCAGAAAAAGTACAAGTTCTACGCCAAGCATTTATCAATCTGAATGTGGCTGTAAAGTACGTCCTTATCTTCTACAACATACTGTCTTTGCACGTGACCCACACTTAAAGTAGACAGCAGTCCATATCTTTTGCTGGGACCCTCTCACTTAGCACAGATCTTCGCTGGTTCCCTCTGAATAAAAGGCGGGTAAAAGGCGACAAACACAGTGAGCTTGGTGCTCAGTCATGGCTCTGTTTGTCCTGCTCGTGAGCTGCCATTTAACAGACTTTAATACACTTCAGATCCACAGTCTGGCCATTTTTACATGAATGTAAAGAATTGTGGTGATATTATGGTCCCTGTAAATGTTTGTCTGAATTTTTAATCCACGGTTCCTGCGAAAATCAAGATGACATTGCTCTACTTCAAACTTTTTTTGAACTTGTTTGTGTAGTAATCAAACTACTCCACCAGAGGGAGCTGTTGTAATGTAAATTGTGGGACATCTTGAGAATAAAATAAAGCAAACTCACTCAACAGAGTGAACTTATTAATAATAATGTTTTATTGAATCATCTGCTCTGTAGCCTCTGAGAAAACTGGATTTCTGGTCAGATCTTTACAAGAATGAGTCGAGTACTTCTTGTAATTGGGGCCTGGGTCTCTTATGAGTTTGGGTGGATGCGGGGATGAGTGGGGGGGGCGGGGGCCTTGTGTGCACTTGAGAATGGGAACCACCTCTGTGCTGCGGGGTTCTGGTGGTGCTTTGGTCCCTGTCAAGTCCAAGTCCACATCCAAGTCCGAGTCGTTCAACAAATAACAATTTCGAGTCCAAGTCCAAGTCAGGTCACCAAAGTTAGTTATAAATCTGAAAACTGTGGGAGCAACACTTTGATTGGGATTTTCTTTTCTTGCCCCTCAATAAAAAAAAAAAAAACACCTACAGTTTGAGGGAACCATGTTGGAACTCCATTGTCTGTCAGCAGTTCATCTCAGTCTTCACACAAATCACTGAGGGTTGAACGTGTCTGTGTGGGGGCCTCTTCACTGTCGGTGCCCGGGGTCCAGAGGGTCTTAACAGCCACCTTCACTCTTGCTGAACCACTTTTCTTCAGTGGGTACAGCTTGTCTGTTCCAGGCAATGGCAGGGCTAACACTAACTGAAAGACTCCCATTGAGTTATACATCTGTCGTTTCAAAAACACTGGTCACATTGAGGAGTGGAAATGCTCCATTAACACATCTAAGCAAATCTTTACTAAAATAAAAAGCATCCGTTTTGTGAAATGGGCTCTGTGCCACGTCGAGTCGAGAGCCGCTCTGATTGTGCCGGTGTTTGTCCTTCAGTGCAGTCATTAGCTCAGAGATTTTCCAGCTCCGACAAAGACAGGAAAAGGGAAACACGGAACGAGACGGAGACACTTTGTTAATGACCACCGCAACAATGAAGCACAAATACACAAGAGTGGAAAAAGATCGAGGAGAAAGAGAGGCCTGTGTGAAAAGAACAGGCTGCAGGGTCTGTAAGACATTTATGAACTCAACAGATGGATTTCTCTAAATTTAACCTGGTTAGACCAGGTCTAGACCAGGACTAAACCAGGACTAGACCAGGACTAAACCAGGTCTAGACCAGGACTAAACCAGGACTAGACCAGGACTAAACCAGGTCTAAACCAGGTCTAAACCAGGACTAAACCAGGACTAAACCAAACACTTTTTATACTTTTATGGCTCGTTTTTATCTTTACATTGACCCAGTCCTGTTTCATATTGACTCAATGCTTCCTGGTGTCACTTTTATGGAGTTTTATGGCAACACTAGACTTCTGTCTCTGTTTGTTTCAGTTACACACACCTGTGCAGGTGTTCCAGAGAAGAAACTCTAAATGTGTAAAGACCATAGCTGTCTGTTTAATTGATTTTAGAGCTCCGTAATGAGAAAACAGTAATGTTAAATTTATAATAAAATGATAAGAAGCAGGTTTGTTCCATTCAAAGTGAAATAGTTTGGTTTTGCAGAAGCCTGCCGTTAATATATTTAGTTAATGAAATTGGGTAAATGTTGCTCTATAAAGGTTTCACAGATGTTTTCAGAGTAATTCCCGGCTGTTCTTTGAATCCACGAGGTGTAAAGTGTGAGTTCAGCTGTAGTTTAAGTTTGTCTTGTACATTAACCCCGGCTTCACACCCAGAGTGTTTTCTCCATCTGTGAGTTTAACGAGGGATTCCTGAGCCGTGCCACTCGGAGCTGAACGAACTCGACTGTGGAGAGACTTATCTCCGACACAGCCCTGAAATACCAAGACTTAACCTGGACCAGAGAACATCCGTCTGAAGTGTCAGGGTTCGCATCGTCTTCATTAGTTATGATCTATATAAAAGTGAGTGCAGTTACATATCATTAACTCAAACAGGACAAAATGGGGTATTTATGATTTATTACACACACAAAGCTCTGAATAACCAGTGAAAATACAGAGCAAAGGGAAACAAAAAGCAGTGACGAGTCTGAACTGAACAAAAGAGGGAAACGAGCCAATGACCGTCTTCCTTTAAACAGACATTGAACAAAACAATGTCAAACAGAACCACCTTCAGTTTTACTCCGTCATCAGAGAACTGAGGACCCCTTAATATAATATAATTATACAAATATAATAACCTGCTGAAGAGCTGCAGGAAGTGTCTGGGGAGAGGGAATACTGCTGCCCCCCCGACCCGAGAAACATGGTCTTGAACTCGGTTTTCTGACAGCTGCTGATGAACACATATTTGTATTAGACTTTAAACAACCTTTACCTGCAGCTGGAGAAATTTGAATTATTGCCTTGATCAAGCTCTGCAGGTAAACGCTCCTTCCTGTGACTGTGAGGTTTTAAAACCACGACTAAATAATGTAACATTGTGATTAAATATAAATCTGGGGGGCACTATTTTTCATGTAACAATAAGAACATATTAAAAAAAACGTTTGCTTTCATTTCTGCCTGGTAACACTCGAACACCTGTATCCTTCCATATTTCTCCATCGTTCACCATGACCTCATTTAGTGTAACCTCTGACCTTGCTCCCATTAACCCTCCTCATCCTCCCTTCTCTTTGTGTTTCTGAACCGAGTACAGCTCCAGATAAGACTGGCCGGGTTTTTGGCTCGAGTGCTGAAGCTGGCGTTGGGAGGCTGCAGGAATGTGGGCCTTGTATGGTCATAAACTCACTCTGCTGTTTTCTTTAGACAGTCTCTGGGCAGTTTTGACTCCGAGCCTGCTTTTGATACAGTTTATCTTCAGAGAAAAGAGGGTAGAGCAAGAAGAACAAATGAAACTGTATTAGTCCGTAAAACTAAATCAGGACAAATTAAACAGGGACAAAACTAGTAAATAAAATAAATAATAAATAAAATAAAATTAATCAAATTAGGCCAAGACTAAAGTCCAAACCAGAGCCAAACCCGGGACCAAGCAAGAAATAAATACAGGACTTTATCTGGGCCTAAACCAGAAATAAAATCCAGTCAAAACCCAGAACTATCAAGACTGAACTGAGACTCCATGCCTTGAACTAAACCAGGACTAAATCCAGGACAAATGTCACAAAAATAATTTTAAAATAAAGCAACTGTCTCATTTTTTGTGTTTTAAATTCCTCAAGAAAACGTTAAAATCTGACGTCGACTTTGTTCTAACATTTACCTTTGGTCTTTCATCTTTAAGCCCCGCCTCTTTTCTCACCTGTCACCAAAATCCACACGACTCTCTGATGTTTCCGCTGACGACCTTTGATTAAAAATCCATCAGACTTTTAACAGAAAATTGTGTCTCATTCTTTTATTTGTCTCGTTTTTCTAATTTTGGTTGATTAGTGACTTGTTGTAACACTTTTCTTATTGTCCTCAGTCATTGGAAGCTTTAGGAAAATTCATCCTTAACACTTTCCATTCAGTGAAAATATGAGGAACAGAGGCTAGAAAAGCAAACGAGGAGCCTTCACCTTTGACCTCAGTAAGTGTTTCACGAGTGGCAGCTGTAACGCTCGTTTGAGACGTGAGAGAAATACCGTCTGATGTTAAAGAGACAAACTGGAGGCTCTTAGTTTCTTCTGAAAGAGGAAATGATGAAAGACATCTCAGTTCATCAGCAGAGAATGACAGTTATGTGAGAACGTTTGAGTTGAAGCAGAGCAGGTTGGTCCTGATCTCAAGACGACACTTCTGAAACGCTCTGAGACTTTCTTATTGAATGTTTGGGCCAGACTTTCAGACTTTTACATTTTGTTTGAATCAAATGTTCAGCTCCAGGACCAGGTTCAGACCGAACAGCTGCTCTTTGGTCTTGGTCCGGACCAAACTGAACCAAGCTCCGGTTCATTTGTGATGTAAAGGTGCGTTTTTGTCCAAAAGCAGGAAGTCACGACTGATCAAACACATAAAGAAAGAACAGAGGCAAAAACGGATATGACTCGGGTTTTGTGTGGCTCTATTTTATTTGCTACTCTGCAGATGCCTTTTGTGAAGCTGTGAAGAGCGTTTAAGTGATTTAAATCATGTTTGTATTAAATGTCTCTATAGGTCTTACTCCAGTCTGATCATTGTATTTCTCCAGTTCAACTGTAAAATGAGCCTCTGCAGAAACACATTCACAGAAAAAAACTATCTACAGGAGGAGACACGCCCCCGTTGTCATGACGACAATGAGCACAGCATCAGGGAAAGTTTGATAGTTCCCTTTAATATACGGTAGCGAGAAACCAAAAGTACTTAGCTCTGGGTGTCTTCCATTAATGTGTAATGCATTTGAACACAATAAAAATAAATGAATACAAAAATACATTTAAGTCAAGTTTGGCCTCTTACTAGTTTAGATAAATACATTTGACTGTGGAGGGTGCATTGCTTGGAGACATGTTATTTTAACCTGAAAGAGATTGCATCTGATCCAGTTTGTCTTTGATCAGAGTGATTTGTGTGAGGCATAAAAAAGAGGTGTAGCCAGGTCTTTGTCCTGGCAGTGTTTTCTCTGAAGTGGGTTCATTCTTTCAGAGTTAGGTCATGGTCCGGACACATTTAGACAGAGCTCAACTTGTCTTTTCTGCATAACTTCCTCAAGGCGCCGACTTCTGCTCAAGAGCAGCACTCTAAACACAGAACACCGAGATGGCATAACAGGTTGTGTAGAAGCTGTATATGAACGACAAAAAGTACTACAAACTAATCCCATCAAACAGTCATGAACATATTAATCCACTGGTGTCAAACTCAAAGTGCTGAGGGGCCACTACAGTCAATAAGAATCCTTTTAGGGACCGAAGACTGTGACACTTTTATTAAATTCTGAGTTAACAATAATGTCTTTTTTTTGGAAACTATTTTTGGTTAATCTAAATAGGTTTTTAAATTGATTAAAAAAGGTTTTAGTTGGATTTAAACAGGTTTGATTTATCTATGTTTCAAAAACAGACTTAATCTAAATTCACTTGTGTAATATTTAATCCTGCTGTTGACTTTCTACAGACGCAGTTTACTGGTTGGTACAACAAAAAGGTCCTGGCTCTTAGTTTTTGCAGATTTAAAGGATCACGTGTAGGTCAAGACAGTAGGTCAGTAGAATCATGTCTGTCTCACTGACACAGCGCCCTCAGCTGGACACAAACCTCCTGTAAGTGTCCTGCCCCGGGACGAGGACTTATCTCCAAACGATGCATACTGTATAATAAAGAAAATTCTTACACAGGGGCTGCGTTTCCTTTCAGCGTAAGTTTCCTTTGAGCTCTACCTCGATAGAAAAAAAACCCAGAGTTAACCCCAAAGTATTTGAACCAGCGTCCATCAGAAAGTGCAGTTAAACAGAAACTTAAGCAGACCTTTTAAAGATGAATGGAGAAGTATTACTCAAACTGTTGCACAAACACGCAGTGAAAACACAATTATAATGATGCGGAGTCAAAATGGAGAATTAAACATGTGTGCTTCTCTTTCAGAAACAGTTTGTTAAGATTTCCTCTTTTTTAAACAGACTGGACTCAGTTTGACGGATGGCTTCATGAGTTAAAGAGGCTCAACAGAGAGGCCCCTGGGACAGAGAGCTGAGAGGGTCATGTGTTTACAACCAGGCCAAGAGAAAACAGACTCAAATCCATATAAACACAGGGGAATACACAGGCCCTGTTCACACCTGAAGCATGACAGGACACGGCCAAAGAGATGTTTTAAATGTTTTAAACTGGTCCAGAAAAAAAGAGTAGAGCCGACTGTAGCGTGCGTTTTTTGGCTCATGAACACGACAAACGCCTCAGAGATGATTAACTCTTATCAATCTCATTCCATGTTTGTCATCTCTTACTTGGAGAAAAACATTAGCTCATCCTTCAAGTGTGAGATAGTTGTCAGTTGATTGTTTATGAAGACTTGATTTGAGATGTACTCTGCACGGTTTGGTGTTTTCCAGCTTGTTCAAAAGGTTTATTAGAAAAGCTGAGCTAAGGGTTAAATCTAGAAACCAGAGAGACTTGGCCAAAGGCAGGGTCTAGAAGTGCAGCACAAGACACCACGGGTGATGCTCAGAGTGTTCCAGACTGAACCAGGTGTTTCTAAAGCTGAAGGTGTAGGTCCTGATTGAAGGAACGAGTGCAGGTGTGTAGGAGGTGGGACCAATGGCCAGCTTCTGAGTCGAACAGGGAAACAAATGCAGAGGGCCTGACAATACATTCTGAAATAAGAGAACTGAATAATGGGACAGGAGGTCCCTTGAATGTACTGCCAAGATGGAGCCGTGAAGGAGGCGACAGTTACACCAACTGTTACACCACCACACCTGTATCACCTTCCAGAGGCTTATTATCCTGCTCTATCGGTCTTTCTTTGAAATCTTTTAAAACTAATGTGCTCTGATGTGGAAAAATACACCTCACGTCAAATATCTTCTAAGTTAGATCTAAAGTTAAAGCTAAATATATTGCAATGTGCCTTTATAATTTGTGGTCATTTATAAATACTACTAAATAACAACAGTGTTCAGCAGTTTGCTGAGAAAATAAATCAGGAATCCCCTCTTAGACTTTTCTCGTGTTAATGTGTCTCTGAGAACAGGCCTCTATTGAACCCAGCAGCTCTTTCCACAATGTCACGGGTTAATTCACGTCCAAGTGGGCTCTCCCTCCGTCATTAAGATCAGAGGCGTGACGGTCCGCCCCGGAGCAGAAACACTCTCACTCACTGTGAACCAGAGTCTGAGTCTAACACTTTAAATCATGATTGAATCAGAGATAGCGCCGCTTTGTCCGGAGGAGGCAGTGGAAAGTTTCTGGTTAAAAGGAAAGGCCCTTCAGGTCCGTGTCTCCGGGTGGAACTGTGGCCCGAATGTACGGCTCGTGGAAAAAGTATGTTGTTGGGAAAAGCACAGCTGTGGTGATGACAAGACGCAGCTGCTGCTCAGTTTCTGTTCTGTATGATTTATCAAGTCGCTGTGATTAGAGTCTGTGGGGCTCTGGACATCATGTGATAATGTGTTCTTTCCTAACAATCACAAAATTAAATTCAATATCACTTATTCTTAAAGTCTTTTACTCCATTTTTGTGTCAAAACGAGACAAAAACGACAGCACACAGACAGTTCCTTTTAGCTCAGTCCAGTGTAGTTACCAGGTGTTCATCTTGATTTATTTGAGACTGTAACATGTACATTTACATGTTTAACAATGTTACAATGTTTAATTATAAAGCAAACATCTAAAGACATTTGTAAAACACATATAAGCTACATTTAAATATTCAGTGTAGTTTTTTTCCCAGCATTCCCCTGGGTCTGTTCCCAGCTCCGGCCAAACAGGAGTCTCTCACCGTTTCTGTGATAAATGTATCTGTTCAACAAAGAGAAGCTCCATGGAGTCTCTGCAGGAATGAGCTCTGTTTAAATCACAGGGGCGCCCCATACCCCCTGTCAGGACGGGACAGTTACACCAATACCCCCCTGTCAGGACGGGGCAGTTTCACCAATACCCCCCTGTCAGGACGGGACAGTTACACCAATACCCCTCCTGTAAGGACGGGACAGTTACACCAATACCCCCCCTGTAAGGACGGGACAGTTACACCAATACCCCCCCTGTCAGGACGGGGCAGTTACACCAATACCCCTCTGTCAGGACGGGGCAGTTACACCAATACCCCCCTGTCAGGACGGGACAGTTACACCAATACCCCTCCTGTAAGGACGGGGCAGTTACACCAATACCCCTCTGTCAGGACGGGGCAGTTACACCAATACCCCTCTGTCAGGACGGGACAGTTACACCAATACCCCTCTGTCAGGACGGGGCAGTTACACCAATACCCCCCAGTCAGGACGGGGCAGTTACACCAATACCCCCCGTCAGGACGGGGCAGTTACACCAATACAACAAATAACTGAGGACAGACTGAGACCAGAGAGAGGACAGACTGAGTACAGAGAGGACAGACTGAGTCCAGAGAGGACAGACTGAGTCCAGAGAGAGGACAAACTGAGTCCAGAGAGGACAGACTGAGTCCAGAGAGAGGGCAGACTGAGTCCAGAGAGAGGACAAACTGATCCAGAGAGAGGACAGACTGAGTCCAGAGAGAGGACAGACTGAGTCCAGAGAGAGGACAGACTGAGTCCAGAGAGGACAGACTGAGTCCAGAGAGAGGACAGACTGAGTCCAGAGAGAGGACAGACTGAGACCAGAGAGAGGACAGACTGAGTCCAGAGAGAGGACAGAATTAGTCCAGAGAGAGGACAGACTGAGTCCAGAGAGAGGACAGAATTAGTCCAGAGAGAGGACAGACTGAGACAAGAGAGAGGACAGAATTAGTCCAGAGAGAGGAGAGACTGAGTCCAGAGAGGACAGACTGAGTCCAGAGAGAGGACAGACTGAGTCCAGAGAGAGGAGAGACTGAGTCCAGAGAGGACAGACTGAGTCCAGAGAGAGGACAGACTGAGTCCAGAGAGAGGACAGACTGAGTCCAGAGAGAGGACAGACTGAGTCCAGAGAGGACAGACTGAGTCCAGAGAGAGGACAGACTGAGTCCAGAGAGAGGACAGACTGAGACCAGAGAGAGGACAGACTGAGTCCAGAGAGAGGACAGACTGAGACCAGAGAGAGGACAGACTGAGTCCAGAGAGAGGACAGAATTAGTCCAGAGAGAGGACAGACTGAGACAAGAGAGAGGACAGAATTAGTCCAGAGAGAGGAGAGACTGAGACCAGAGAGAGGACAGAATTAGTCCAGAGAGAGGACAGACTGAGTCCAGAGAGAGGACAGACTGAGTCCAGAGAGGACAGACTGAGTCCAGAGAGAGGACAGACTGAGTTCAGAGAGAGGACAGACTGAGACCAGAGAGAGGACAGACTGAGTCCAGAGAGAGGACAGACTGAGTCCAGAGAGAGGACAGACTGAGTCCAGAGAGGACAGACTGAGTCCAGAGAGAGGACAGACTGAGTCCAGAGAGAGGACAGACTGAGACCAGAGAGAGGACAGACTGAGTCCAGAGAGGACAGACTGAGTCCAGAGAGAGGACAGACTGAGTTCAGAGAGAGGACAGACTGAGACCAGAGAGAGGACAGACTGAGTCCAGAGAGAGGACAGACTGAGTCCAGAGAGAGTGGACAGACTGAGTCCAGAGAGGACAGACTGAGTACAGAGAGAGGACAGACTGAGACCAGAGAGAGGACAGAATTAGTCCAGAGAGAGGACAGAATTAGTCCAGAGAGAGGACAGACTGAGACAAGAGAGAGGACAGAATTAGTCCAGAGAGAGGAGAGACTGAGACCAGAGAGAGGACAGAATTAGTCCAGAGAGGACAGACTGAGTCCAGAGAGGACAGACTGAGTACAGAGAGAGGACAGACTGAGTCCAGAGAGAGGAGAGACTGAGACCAGAGAGAGGACAGAATTAGTCCAGAGAGGACAGACTGAGACCAGAGAGGACAGACTGAGTCCAGAGAGAGGACAGACTGAGTCCAGAGAGGACAGACTGAGTCCAGAGACAGGACAGTCTTTATTCTCTTCTAGTCTTGGACATGACTTGTTCTGGTTAAGTGTCCACTTGACTACAACTCTACACATAATAACTTTTATCATGTACCTCCAGTAATAGATTACTGTATTATTTTTTCGGTAGAAGTCAAAGCTTGTTTACTTCCCTATTTTTTCCATTTAAATTAGGTTTAAGTGTCTTCCCTTCAGTGTTTCCTGTTTAAGGTCCAGACCTGGCTTCATTCCCATGGTTTACTTCTTGTTTATCATTATTTCTCGTTCAGTATTCATTTAACAGTTTACGATGAGGCCTGTCCTGGTCTGACCTCTGTTTATTCTCGGTGAGTTCCCGTTCTGTTAACGAGCTGCGTCTGGAGCTGATTAGGAGGTTTCCCTGCTGCTCACGTCTGTTTTTAATTTAATCTAACTTTAGAAAATGACAAACAGCTCCGTTTTTCCGACCGCAGTCAAAGATGGAGTTAGTGTGAGTTTGGGTCTGTAGCTTTAGAGACACACACTCTTTATGTAAGTCCGGGTTAGACCTGGTTTGATCCAGCATTACTCCCAGTCCTGGTTTAGTTGATTTCTGTGTTGTAGTCAAGACCACCCAGATCAAGACCAAGTTATGTCCAAGACCTGAGAGTACCAAGACCAAGACAAGACCAAGACTTTTAGCTATTGAGACCGAGTCAAGACCAGTGCCAGTCCACAATACACTGTAACAGATACAAAGGAACAGAACTTAGACCAGGTCCAGTCTTAGACCAGGTCCAGACTCACGGAGGTCAGTGTTTGAAGGAGACAGAGTTAGTCCGGACTTAGACCAGGTCCAGACTCGCGGAGGTCAGTGTTTGAAGGAGACAGAGTTAGTCCAGACTTAGACCAGGTCCAGACTCACGGAGGTCAGTGTTTGAAGGAGACAGAGTTAGTCCAGACTTAGACCAGGTCCAGACTCGCGGAGGTCAGTGTTTGAAGGAGACAGAGTTAGTCCAGACTTAGACCAGGTCCAGACTCACGGAGGTCAGTGTTTGTGAAGGAGACAGAGTTAGTTGTTCAGTCCTGGTTCAAGTTCTGGTTTTAATCTATTTGACCCTGGCCCTGGTTTGGGCCTGAGCTTGTGCCAGGTTTAGCTGCAGAATTAGCCCTGGTTTGGTCTCTTTTTAATTTGAGTTTAGTTCTGGTTTAGAACCAGCTTAGTCCTTTCTGTAGCACCTGGTTTAGACTCTGGATTATTCTTTCACTTAATGTCACCTTTACCACAAGGTTAAGTCCTGGTTAAGTCCTGGTTAAGTCCTGGTTTAAGCCTTTCCTCCTAAAGTTCCACTCAGTAATTCTTATCCTATACTTTTTCTCAAATGGGACGGTCCTTGGACAATACATGGAAGTCCTGATCCAGGTCCAGTTTGGCAACATCTCTGGAGGATCGTTTACACTTGCCTCGCTTCAAAACACGACGTCATCGGCCTCGGAGCGACTGGGCCTCATGTAACACTGAACAATGAGTGGGAGTCACTGAGGAAATCCCTGCTCCGTCCGAAGGCACGCGGCTGGAAAACCTGACAGATGATTTATCTTAGTGATTTAACAGGATCTGAGTTTGTTGCTTTTGTGTTGTGTATTGTTAAAAGATTAAGGAAAAATGCTAATGATGCATTCATGTGGTCCTCAGGAACTCGGAAAAATGTTTTTCCAATTTCAAAAATGCACAGGGTGGCTCAGTGTTAGAGCAGTCGTCCTGTAACTGGAAGGCCTCATTTCAGTTAAAAATATTTCATACTAAATGTTTTGCACGTTAGCACACATTAGCACATTTTTGTCTCAGCGTCCATCTTGTTACAACTTTCCCCCGAGCTGAAGCACATGGAAGTGAAGAAGATCCTCTGAGTTCCAGAGGACCACATGAATGCACCAAAAGAAACGATGTATTTCTGGACAGCCCTACGGTCAGATGTGTAGGTGCCTCATTTATTCTGGCAGATTTCCTTTAAACAGTCTTTGATGAGGAAGATAACCCTAGTTTACATTAAAAGTGTACTGTACTGTATTTTTGGACAACAAAGCTAACATTTATTCTCAGCAACAACACAAGCCTTTTGGGGGTTACTGCACCAGACAGAGCCGTACTGAGGCAGCCCCGTGCCATTAGAAAGAGCTTAGCACCCACAAGGTCATGGGATCAATGCCCACAAGCAGGGTTTTAATGATTATCCATTTTGAAAAAGACAGTGTAAATCAGTGCTTTATTGAGTCTCAAAGAATAGTTTCAAAGTGAAAGCAAACTCGCTGTTATCTGCACTAACCCTGTTTATCTCCACAAGCTTTTTCTATTGTTTATTTTAACATTCAACAAGGACTTAAACAAATTTAAACCATGACTAAAAGTGGGACTAAACTTGGCGTAAATATTATAAACTGAAACAAATCAGGGAAAAACCAAACGAGGATTAAACCAACAAGAACACCTAAACTCTATCAAGATGAAACTATTCCAGCAGCCTTCAATTGCAGGGTTAACACTTGAAGACATTCAATGACTCTCACATTTATCCTCTACAATGGCACATTTAGATTCACATTTGATGGTGAGACAAAACCAGACCCAGAGATGAGCACCACCACATTGTGTCACTAAAATCATAAAATAATGAGATAAAACATGTTGAAATAATAAAAAAAGAACCGTTCAGGTTTTATTTCCAGCCCTATTGTTCTTATTTACTCCAAACTGTGTCCTCCGTCTGAGGGCTGTCCTCGCTCTGCTCTGACGTAGACTCTGTGTGGGCTGTTTTTCCGTGGGTTTCCCTGGTTTTCCCTCGGCTCAGCCTGAGTAAACCGTGTGTAAATGTGAGAGTGTGTGGAGAGAGGTGTCAGAGGAATGTCTGCTCACTCTGTTTCCGTTTTTCCAGAGGAATTCCCTCAGATCAACATCTGAGGTCTCTCCCATCTCCTTTTCACTTTATTTTCTCTCTAGGCCTGAGATCCTGCAATGTTTCGGCTCAGAATGATTTATGTTTAGGGTCCAGTAACAGAAATATATATATAATACAGTGTTTGTGTCACAAATCATGTTTAGACCTGGTTTGGGGGGCGGCAGTAGCTCAGTGGTAGAGCGGCCGTCCTTCAACCGGAAGGTAGTAGGTTCGATTCCCGCTCTCCCCACAGTTCATACTGTCGTTGTGTCCTTGGGCAAGACACTTAACCCACCTTGCCTTGTATGAATGTGTTAGAATGTTGAAGGTGTTGGTCGGAGAGTCCGTAGGCGCGGAATGGCTGCCACGTCTCTGTCAGTCTGCCCCAGGGCAGCTGTGGCTACAGATGTAGCTTACTACCACCAGTGTGTGACTGTGGAGTGAATGAATAATTGATATGTAAAGCGTCCTTGAGCTCTGGAAAGGCGCTATATAAATATAACAATTATTATTATTATTATTATTATTATTATTATTATTATTTATGTTTAGACCTGGTTTAGACCTGGTTTAGACCTGGTTTAGACCTGGTTTAGTCCTGGTTTAGTCCTGGTTTAGTCCTGGTTTAGACCTGGTTTAGACCTGGTTTAGACCTGGTTTAGTCCTGGTTTAGTCCTGGTTTAGACCTGGTTTAGTCCTGGTTTAGTCCTGGTTTAGTCCTGGTTTAGACCTGGTTTAGACCTGGTTTAGACCTGGTTTAGTCCTGGTTTAGTCCTGGTTTAGACCTGGTTTAGTCCTGGTTTAGTCCTGGTTTAGACCTGGTTTAGTCCTGGTTTAGTCCTGGTTTAGACCTGGTTTAGTCCTGGTTTAGACCTGGTTTAGTCCTGGTTTAGACCTAGTTTAGTCCTGGTTTAGACCTGGTTTAGTCCTGGTTTAGACCTGGTTTAGTCCTGGTATAGTCCTGGTTTAGACCTGGTTTAGTCCTGGTTTAGACCTAGTTTAGTCCTGGTTTAGACCTGGTTTAGTCCTGGTTTAGTCCTGGTTTAGACCTAGTTTAGTCCTGGTTTAGACCTGGTTTAGTCCTGGTTTAGACCTGGTTTAGTCCTGGTTTAGACCTGGTTTAGTCCTGGTTTAGACCTGGTTTAGACCTGGTTTAGTCCTGGTTTAGTCCTGGTTTAGTCCTGGTTTAGTCCTGGTTTAGTCCTGGTTTAGACCTGGTTTAGACCTGGTTTAGTCCTGGTTTAGACCTGGTTTAGTCCTTGTTTAGACCTGGTTTAGTCCTGGTTTAGACCTGGTTTAGACCTGGTTTAGACCTGGTTTAGACCTGGTTTAGTCCTGGTTTAGACCTGGTTTAGACCTGGTTTAGACCTGGTTTAGACCTGGTTTAGACCCGGGTTAGTCTTGGTTAAATCTGTAGAATGTCATTAGTGGAACCTTTCAGAGCAGTTTTATTTTGGATTTAAAAAACCTTAGTGGTAGAGCAGTCGTCCTTCAACTGGAAGGTAGGTGGTTCGATTCCCGCTCTCCCCACAGTTCATACTGTTGTTGTGTCCTTGGGCAAGACACTTAATATTTAACCTTTATTTAACCAGGATAGTCCCACTGAGATTACAAATCTCTTTTGCAGGGGAGTGTGTTTGGGGGGGACTATTGTACATGTTTTTAGTGGTAGGGGAAACCGGAGTACCCGGAGGAAACCTACGCAGACACAGGGAGAACATGCAAACTCCACACAGAAAGGCCCTGCCCTGGATGGGAATCAAACCCAGGACCTTCTTGCTGTGAGGCAGGCGTGCTAACTACTGTGCCGCCAATAAACAGTGGAACACTGGTGAATGGAACCTTAATGTGAGTCGCTTTGGATAAAAGCATTTGTTAAATGACTAAATGTAAACCTTTAACACACGTGCATTATTACAGTGTTTTCCAAACTATTTTCTGGGACCCTTTTTCAAAAAGAAACCTGATCTATTTCTATTTGGTTTGCTTTAGAGTCATTTTGTGTTTTTTTTCTCTTCGTTTTACTAGGTGCTCATTTGATTGATCTAAAACCTGTTCAAATCCAACTAGAACAGCTCTACAGCTACATAAAATGCACATTGACTTATACAAGATAGTTGTTTTTGTTTGGTTTATGTTGAACTAAAAGACTGTATTCCTAAACAAACTGAAACTGAAATCTGTCTGGGACATCATCATTTGCCAGATTCAGCGTTTTTTTGGAATGCTGTCCTTGTGTAAACAAACATAATTTTCCAGTAAGATTCTTCATTAAGTAAAGACATTTTTAAATGCAGGTGTAGTAGATGCTGCATGAATTAAAATTCAACTTAAAAACTGGAAAACCAACAGGAGGTTCAGATCAAACACACAGGTTCTGTCTTAATGGAGCTCCTTTACATCAGAACTATGAGGCTGTTTAAAAAAGACATCACACATTAACACTGCTTTTGGAAATGGCTCAGAGTTAAAAAAGGGAAGTCAAAAGGCAAAACTGAGTCATAACCTTAAGAAAGAAAAAAGGTTCAAGAAAATGAGAAGGAGGCGAGAGAAATGATCCTGAAGTGAGTAACAGCTTTGAGTGATTGAATAAAACATAAACATTGTAAAAGTACATTAAACGTTGGTGATAAATCCTGAAGCGTCTTGTACCTCTGTCTCTCCTCCCTTCACTCAAAGATATGAGCACATTCTCCCACAATGCACTCTGATAACAGTGAGCTACAGAGGCCCAGTGTGTTATTGTCGTATCCAAGGAGCAGCAGCAGCATCGTCGTCTCCGAGTTTCCGTTCCTCCTCCTCGGCTTTTCCTGAACCAGGGCCAGGAAACTCTGAGAGAGCAGCAGAGGATTGTGGGAGAAAACCGGAAGAGGGCGTGTCACCGGATTTACAGTATATAGACTTCACTGAACGAGAACAGTTTAGTCGGGTTTGAGGAGAAGTGTGAGAGCTTGTATTACAGAGTGAGGTCGATAAGTAACACAATGGGACTGGACCCAAAAACCTTCACCTCCAACAAAACCACATCTTTTCTGTTCCATTAGTTTCTTCTTTCAGAGCCACTCTCCTCCAACAACAGCAGATAACAGGACAACAAATGTTTCTCTAATACATTCCACCAAACTGAAGCTGAGTTTAAACTTTTATGTTTGACTTCAGCGTCAGAACAGACTTCGACTGAAGACAATATTTATCCACGTTTTTTCTTTTTTTCTGTTTTGAGCTGTTTCTCTGTGAAAAGATGACTCCAGAGCTAAATATATACTTTCTGTGTTTCATCTGCAGACCTTACTTCCTTATTGACATCAGTGTCGACCAATGGGAGTGCTCCTGTTTTTGGAAGCAAGCTGTGATCGGACAAAGCTTTCTTTCTGGACTGAAGCGTTTAAATCCGAGATGACGTCTTAAAGTCTTGTTTTTTTTTTTTTAGATCTTTATGCAAATTGAAGGCAGTCTGTTCTATACATCTGCCTCCATTAAACAACTTTTTTCAACAATTAATTTTTGTAGTTTCTTTGTTTGTTGCACTAATGTTGACCTCTGACCTCACAGTTTATTTCAGAGACTAATTAAACGTATCCCTTCGATCGTATCGGAGCCAGGGACCGGAGACCTGAGAGTCCGAGATAACCACTAAAACAAACCCGCCTCTTCCTCCTGTTTATTAATTAGTCTTTTAGCCGCAGCGCTGGAGGATACAGACTTTTCCTACGCTCTGAAGTGAGCAGTGAAGTGCACACGGCTCGTTATCGGCCGACAGAGTTTCCTGAGAGAGGCTCTGGCACGACTTTAGGAGGGATTCCTGCAGAGTGAGCTCATCTCCGACACCTTTGCACTTAACTCTCGACTGACTCCACTCTTATCTTCAAGTGTGAGCGGAAAATCTGTAAAACCAACACTGCTTAGCCTTAGTTGAACCAATTAAAGATGCAGTAGCTGTTTCCAGCTCACTTTGCTCTGTAGGTTGAACGTAGGCATCTTGACTCGGACTCGACTCGACTTTTGGGATAACTCAGACTTGGACTCGACTGGGACTAGTCTTTGGTGACTCAGACTAAACACTGAGGACTTGAAAGTGATTGGACTGAAAAACTGGGGACTCGACTACGACACTGCCCACATTATTTACTGTATATCACAGACACTCAGTCTAATGTTTATTTATTGCTGCTATAATAAAATGGACACAAGGTTCTGCTGATGTCAGCCCAGTTTTGAAAATTCAGGTGTATCTCACACAGAAAGAGAAACCTAAGAGAAAAAAAAACTAACTCTGCAAAGTCCTCAGATCTCCAAACATCATGCTGATGATTCTTTTCTAAAAGAAGATCTTTTCTTGGATTTCTTTCTCTGAGATGATTTTGGACATGTGCACTTTTGGATCCCGGCCCAGAGTTTGGAAAACACAGCTCGAAAACTTTGACAATGCGGCATCATTTCAAAGTAGATGAATAAAGGAGGATATATTTGCATCATTTCTTTCTCTAAGTTTGTCATGGGTCATGTGACTCACTCGCTCCACCCAGGCCCAGGTGCCCTCTATTTAAAGGTTACTTTTTACTTTGAGTAAGTTTTGTCCCTTTTATTTTCCACTCTACGCCATACTTCAGGATCTTTTCCAAATTTTCCAAAATCAATAAATTGAGTGACCGGACATGTCCTTTTTGTTTGTCCTCATTTTTATTAAGTTTAACTCAAAGGACAGAGTTTTTCAAAAGTGGAGATTATGGCATCAGTGTTGTGTAGAATTATTTAAAAACTGAAAGTTTGTTTTGTTCTTGAAGCTACCATTAGAAGAAATAAAAACTTGAAAAAGCAATTGTGTCTTTAACAAGTGAGTAATTTGTCTTTTAAAGAGCAAAGGTCTCTGGGAAAGTGAGTAAAAACAAACCACAGAGGAGATAAACCATCTTCGAGTCTAAAAGTATCGCTGGTTTACATGAACAAATCTCTGAGGACACTTGTGTAAATGTCATAAAACTCTGGAATGAGGAGTTTTGTCTCAAAAAAAGATGAATAACCCTCTTCTCCCGAGGCTCCTCTCTTTGTTTCTGGACTTTTTGGTTAAAAATGGGTTTAATTAAAGACAAGTGCAGTGGTTTGGGCTAAAAATATGTGTCTCTATAAATAAACTTTGCTCTGGTTTAGTGACCAACGCATAAAGAATGTCTTCTATAAAAGGAGATGGATCTGAAGGAGCAGCTGCTGAGAAGAACTGAACCCTTTTAAATAAAAGCTCAAATAAATCTACAGTTACATGGAACATCAATCATTCTCGAAACACATTCACTCGCTCTGCTTTTTTAAATAAACACTGTCACATTAAATAAAAGAGATGGGGTGTATCTGCAGAGTCTGTCCACTAGAGGAGCTGTTTAAAATGAACCAAACCCTGTGAGTCAGTTTTTCAGCTGCTTTTACTTTGATTCAGATGAGATTTTTCCTCTTTGTCAGATCAAGTGAGTTTTTTGCAGGTTTTGTGTTTTTAGTCTTTGAGCCATACACACAAAGGAAAATGTTTAAACTATGGACTCCAGTTTATCCTTGCCTCTGTCTGCGCTCACACTGCCCTGGGCCTGAGCACTGTCGCCTCTTGTAGATGATCTGGATTTATGCTTTAGATTCAGCTTTAAACTTCATTTATCCCATTTGGGCAATTCAGTTCGCTGTCGTTCGCTGAGAAACAGAAACGCATGTCAACAATCCTCTCCATTCAGCCGCCTGTCAGTGCAGCAGCTCAGACGATTAACATTTACATTATTCCAAAGAGACTTACATGAAGCTTCCATTCACCAGTGTTACAGCTTGAAGAGGGAGAGCGGGAATCGAACCACCAACCTTCTGGTTATAGGACTACCGCTCTACCATTGAGCCAAGTGCAGGGTCTGTTCGTAGAACGGAGAGAACAACAGAACAGCACAGACACAAGGATTCCACAGAAAAATGACTCCAGTTTCGTTTAAGTCCAAGACATAGAACCAGTTAGAACCAATTAGAATTAGAACAGGGGACAGAGGCAGCAAAGGTTGTATTGTATGATTCTCGGATCAGTCTCACTGGTTTCTCTTCATTTATAAAACCCTGTTGAACCTGTGGACATTACTTAACATTCATAAGACCAGCTGTAGATCCAGCAACTTTATTAACTCACTCATCCCTTAAATAAAGGTTAAATAAAGGTTAAATAAGATAAATAAATAAAAATCCCAAAAGCCTGTACATCTTTTGGCCACTCTTTATTTCACTGTCTGCTACAATTGACTGGAATCATTTGCATCGGCCTTAAAAGCTAAGTTCGATCACACTGCTCTCATTTAAAACATTGTTATAATCAATAGTCAGGGATTGCCGCACTTACGTTTTTACTGTATGGAACTGTATATTGCATTGGCTGTATGGATGAATCCCGTCTTTGTCGGCTGTTTTGTCTTTTTATCCATTTTTTATTATTTATTTCATAGGTAACATCTCGTCACACAATCGTTCCAGATTTAAAGCGCCATAACATGTTACAAAAAAGCACATCCCACAATTTCAGTTCCATTCCAACAACAACAATGCAGCAAATTTCAAATTAATGCAGCATTTTCCAGCAAATTCAAAAACTATCTTCCGCTTTAGCCTTTACAAACATTACTAGTTTATTTAAAGAATTGAATTATATACAGAGCATTGGCAAAAGTCTCAATGAAACCAAAATGGGATGGATGAGGAAAACATTTGATCTTTCAAAATAAATGCAGTGTCCAGTTCAACCAAAAAACAAACCAAAAGAACGTGAAATGAAATAAGCAGCAGAAGTCTAAAGTCTGACAGTCCTGTTACGATAAATATCTGTCAGTGTCATATTTATTCAGCCCAGTCTCTTATCTCCAGCTTCTGTGTTTCATCTCCTGCTGCTGGTCGGTGCGTCCTATTCCTCCCATTATCCATTCGCTAACCATCGTGAACTTTGACCCTTGAATGTGTGGTTGGACTAACACTCCTCTTTTTCCAGGAATGTTCCTCTCAGCGATGCACTGTTCAACAATGAGACACACCTCAAACAGTGAAAAAGTTGATCCCTGACTCTAGGTCAATACTCGGTGTTTCCAAAGAAATGTGAAGAAAACAGGGTCTGTATTTCGTCTTCTCTTTTCCCGGCACATATACACCCAGCCTGTATATCTGCATCATACTATTCTGTTTACTGTTTACTGTGATCCTCCATCATTATTTTCACATTTCAAAACTTTGCTGCCACTGCACTGATGCACTAAAAACAGGGTTTCATCCTTTTATTTCCCGATGAGTTGTAGCCTTACAGTTGAATATATAACATCTCTGCACAAAGACAGTTTAGTTTAATGTTGAATGATGACTTGAATTACTGTCTTGTCTTTGAGTTTTTATTTTGTTTTTATTTTAACAGGAGACATGTTGTTCTCCCAGTTGTTGCCGTGGTTACGCTGACGATCAGGACAGCTCTGGTTCTCGTTTTCTCTTGCTCTAAGTCTGTAATGATACGTTGGAGAGAGTTTCCCCGCAGCAGAGCTCAGGCTGTGGTCGCTCTGATGTGAACAGACGCTCGATGGAAAAATCTGAGTCACTTTCCTGCCACAGTCACGGAGTTCCCTCTAAAACCGGACTCTGGTCTCTAACTTTTCAAGGTTTTCTCATTTGAAGGCAGCCAAGAAAAGAGTCTCCAGCCGGAGAGAGGAAGAATAGTCACACAATAGGCCTCCGATGAGTGTCGGGCCCCTTCAGGAGACTCCCAAAAACAACTTTTCCCTGGTAGTCATTGGAGAGCAGCAGAAAAACATTTAATTTTTACATGTGATGTTTGACAAAATGTGTGGATTTTTCACTTATTCGCTGAGTACAAAACCACTCCCTGGTCATTTTATAGTGCACTATTTACTGATTACTGATTACTGATATTTCTATTAAAAGTTTTTCTTTTTTAACTTCAGAGCATGCTTTCTTTGTGGAGTGTCTTTTGGGAAGCCCTGTCTCAGAGAGAGTTCCCGTCTCAGTTAAAGAGCCCTTTGTGTGCCTCAGAAATGTGTCCAGGCTGCTCTATTGACTCTGAAAGCATCATTCAGGCTTGTGTTTCTGTGGAAAACTACCGCCGGCGCTCACCACACCCTCCATGTGTGAGTCAGGTGTGTCAGGAATGAAAACACCGCAGCCAGCGCTCACTTTCCTCAGACACCACCCACCAGGAGTTTACAGCAGCACTGCTCTGCTTCTTATCAGCTCCGCATTCCTCACAAATATCTGGTGTACAGTCAAGAATACCTTTTATACAAACAAACACAAAACTCCCTGGATAAAGTGTACGTTAACATTTCAGTATTTCATTATTTATACTCTCTGGACGGTGGATGGAAGCTGGACCCATGACCTACTTGCTGTGAGTCAGAAGTGCTAACCACTGCCTCCTTTGACCGGCAATTAAAATCAGCACAAGTACATCTCTTTAGTGTTTATGATTTAGCCTTAGTTTTGTTCTGGTTAGGATTGGATTAGTCCTAGATTAAGTCATGGTTTAGTTCTGGTTTAATCCTTGGATTAGTCTCAATTATTCCAGATGACTGACTAATCAGAGCAGACTGGTTCAGGGGGAGGGGCTTAAAGTCACAGACACTAAAACTGGTGAAGAAATAGGCAGAGACACCTAGAATCTCCCTAGACACTTTTGGGTAAATAGCCGGGTGTTCTCAGGCCGAGAGATGTAGTCTTTCCAGTGTGTCCTGGAGCCTACTTTCAGTGGGACAAGTCCCATAACATGTGCCCAGTATCGGCTGCTCCTCTCGTCTCTAAGGGAGCACCCAACCACCCTGTGGACAAAGCTAATTTCAGACGCTTGTATTTAAGATCTTGTCCTTCCGGTCCTGACCCACAGGCGAGAGATCGACTGAAGCTTTGCCTCGCAGCTTAGCTCCTTCATTACAACAGACCTGTAGAAGCTCTGCCAATCCATCTGTCTCTCTGTTATAAGAATTCTATATGTTAAAAGAATTCTATATCCTTATATTACCCAGAGAGACACGGAGACAGATTATATTATAAAAAGCGAAAGGCCAGGTTTTATTCCTTGCAAGGGAAGCAAATTACACAGATACAACAAAGGTACATTGTGCGTTTTGCTTACAGAGGTAAGCAAAACATTACATTTTATATCACTAAAGTGGGGGCTGTCAGTGGGAGGTGTATCTTGCATACACCCTCCCCTCAAGGCCCAGCTCCAGGCTCCAGGTGCAGAAGTCCTCCGGCAAGCCATGTCTTTAGTTATGTCTACACCATGCTTGGAATAACATGGAGGACATAACATGATTTGACATGACCTGTAGAGAACTATGAGCACCAACTAACTATAAACAATATACAGAATTATAAGAATAAAATTCTTATAACATTCCCCCCTCTTTATGCTGATAACAATTAGCATAAACAACCTACTAGCTTGATTTTGAGTTTTAAACTATGACAGAAGCGAAAACCCAGCAGGGCGTTGACCTAGCCAGAAGAACATTTTGACCCATTGGTAAAATGACCTAAAGCTGGGAAAAACTCTTCTATCCACCCCTTGCCCCAAAGGCGGTGACAAAACACACACATCAAGCATCTAACGTATGTAATCACTTCAAATGATTAACTTACAACACATGTGAAAACAAACACAACAAAAGATTATAATGGAATATGTTTCAAATCAAATGGGAACCCACAGAGTAATGCCCTGATTCTTCAAAGTCAAATTCTTTAAAGT
This sequence comes from Perccottus glenii, assembly GCA_024416835.2. Classification (NCBI taxonomy): domain Eukaryota; kingdom Metazoa; phylum Chordata; class Actinopteri; order Gobiiformes; family Odontobutidae; genus Perccottus; species Perccottus glenii. The sequence goes on from CM044563.2 coordinate 1,729,149, forward strand.
CCATAAATCATAAATCAAAACACAGTGTCACTCCAAAATAAAGTAGAAAAATATGCCAGAGGTTGAGCTGGTCAACCCATTGGACTCAAGATCTCTGGCCTGTCCCTGCCTGTCCATTTCTGTCCCTGTAACGAAAAGAAAAACACATGGAGTGAGACATATGCACATTCATAATGATTAAAATCAATTCTCTTCAGCATAATCAATTCAATGAACCATACGGCCCTTAGGTCTGTAGTATGATCCGTCCTGGAGCTGTTGTCCCGTTGGTGTACATGCAAACAATAACGTCCCTCAGATATCAAAGTGTTCATCTGAGGTCAAAGCCTTGACCTTAGTCGTTTGGCAGGTGCATGTCCAGGAATGTTGACCCAGCAATGGCCACATTCATCAATCTCACCAACAAGCTCCGGATACATGGAAATTAACACAAACAAATGTTATTAGACATGGAAGTGCAACAACAAGTACATGTACTGTATCTCAATACAGATTCTAAAATCCCAGTAAATCTTCCAAATATGTTTTAAAACCAGGTCAAAATTAATTTCTCTATACCAGAATATTCTAATTCCTCTGTTAGAGTTTGAAGTCCTTTCTTAAAGACTTTAGTTCTGCTGTAACTAGTCCTGTGTTACTTTGGAGGAAATCCTTTTGTAGATCCCCCCTCTTCAGCTAAAAGCATGCTCAGTGCTATTTAGTTCTGTCCAGTCCTTGGATCAGTTTTCTCTCATTTCCAGTTTTAATTAACAGTTACAGCATCTCCTGTGTAATTCATAAACCTTTGTTGTTTATAAATATACTTAATTTAATCCACATTTTCATAAATTGTCTCAAATGTAAAAATTCAAATGCTAATTTAATTTTAGCCTTATATTCATTAAGGACACCTTCGAAGGACACCTCTGTCGTCGATGTAAATGGGGCTCTCAAATGAACCTGAGGGAGCTGCTGTTTGGCTCCTAAAGTGTGAGTTTCGACTCACGATGTTCTCCGTCACATTGTATGTGAACACAAATAAAACGAGGATCCTTTAAGGACGCATGTTTCCGGTCAGCAGGCAATGCTGGTCTAATGGTCTTACTTTCACAAAACCTCCAGACTTCTGCTTTGCACTGCACCTGTCTCTGATCTCTACGTTTGTCAAGTTCAGAGTGATGTCACAGGAAGTCATGTCATGTGACCCCCGTCACTAGCCCTGCTCACAGGTGTACTTCCCTTCACAGGTGTAAACCAAGATGATATAAGTTCAAAGAACTCTGTTAATATTAGCTCTTACTGGTGGTGGCTATATTAATTGTCAAAACTCCTTTTCTGAACTGGTATACTTGTTGTAGTTGGCTTCCATCCAAATAAAGAACAAACAAACAAATCAAAACGTTATCTGACATTATAGACCCATAGAAAGTGCCTCCTAGGTTTTCGTCAAACGAAACCATAAAAGCCCTTAAAATGATCAAACCATAAAACTGAAACAGCAGATAAACCCTGTTTCCACAGATATGGTCTGCTGGAAATCTACTTTAATCTGAAAAGGTTTAATCAGACTAAACAGTGCTTCTCCAGAAAAGTCCCGTCAAATTTCTTCATTTCATTATTTGATTTAAACTTTTAACTGTATTAAACACTGTTGTTTCAGCCTCATGCTAACCATTAGGTTAACCAAGCATCCCTTCAGCACTTTAACACAGTTTTGTTCAAACCTTCATCTCCCCCCTTTTTGAGACGTGGGACAACCATGGCTCAAAATTCCAAAAAAAAAAATGAAACAAAAATGAAACAAAAATCAAAAATAAAATCAAAACAGATTGTTTTTTTTTTCCCATTACCACCTTAAATTGTTATTTCATTAATTAGCATTTCTAATTATTCATCTTCTTTATGTTTTACAAATAGCATCACTTTTGTTTATGTTATATTTAAAACTTAACTTTGGTTAGTTCAGTTTTAATTTTAGTTACCATTAGTTGTAGGTCTTTACCTGTAACTGTAATTGGTATCATCCACAATTTGACAAATTTTAACTCAGTTGATGCAAACATAAATTATTTATATAGATCAGAACTGGTTTCTCATGATCTATTTTCACAAACTTTTAAACATTCACCTTCAATTCACAATTTATTTCACATGTTCTTTTAAATTAGAATATTCTCAAAATATTGTTTAATTTACCTCAAATTACTTTCTTTAGAAAGAAAACACATTTTTCTCTTACTTCAAAACAAAATTTCTTAATCACCCTTGGGTTCAGACCCCCCTCTCTGGGGTTAAACCTGTAACAGCAGCATGTCTTGAACACACCACAAAGCCTCTGCTCTGTTCACACTGCTTTCCTCTAAAACACCATCACCTTTGTGACTGTCGTTTTTTTTTTAAAAGGAAAGACCAAACATAAAATCAACAAATTTCCTCTCAAATTCTGCTTTATTTTAAATAGAATTTCTTCAGGATTTTGTTCAGTATAGATTTGTTCTATACTGTCTCTGTAAAACTCAGTTTTACCACCAGGTGCTCAATACAATAAACCAGTTTGTTTTTGTATTTTTCCCATATTAATTTAAACGTAATATAAAAACATTTTATTAATTACTATTTTCATGTTTCCACTAATTTGGCATTCAGATGCCACATAAAGAATTCACCTCACTCAATGTTAAACAGAAACTTTAAACATCAAGTGTAAAATAACGTGTCTCTCTTTCTTTATTCAAATTCACCAAAATTATAATCAGTAATTATCATTACTGTTCATTCAATAAAATGTATCATCTCAACCTCTTTTTGTTCTCTTTTTCTTTAGGTTACAAAGACCTAAAGTTTGTCAAAACCCAAAACCAAAACAACGTCTAACGTCTGTTCAAAAGGACCTTGTGTTAGTCCCAGTACTCAAAAAAAATCTTAAATCACTTCAAACAGTGATTAAACCCAGCGAGCCATTGGCATAAGCTCTTAAACTTTAACAATTCACCTTGTTAGTTTAACAATTATCTTTTATTCACTTATTTTTCATTAACTTTAATTTTTCAAATAAAACCTTTAAAATCATTTTAACAGTTTGCACCGTTTTAACATAGGTATGTTTTTAATCACCAAAACCAGATTACCAATTTACATTACAGTTTAAATCTTTATTGCATAGATCACACTATACCTTAATTATAAAGTACCAAAATAAATAATGAGTATTATTTATTTTGAACTATCTTCATTTCAATTCTCCAATTACTTAAACTTTAAGTTTTTCTTCTCAAAAACCATATTCAATCTCATTAATTCAATCGTTTCGTTTACCAAATCATGTTTCCTAGATTCAATAAAACTCAAATGTGGACTTTTATTCATATCAACAGACCTTTCAAAAGGTCAAACAGTTTTCATAATTAAGCCTCATAAACTTTATTTAACACATCAGTTCAGTGCAATCTGTTTCTGTCACTGACATTTCTAACTCAGCATTTTTTCTCAACATTAAAAGTCTGTTTAATGTAAAGGCTCCCACCATGTCTGTGGAGCTAAAAAAACAAAAACCCAAACCAAACATTTCTCGCTCTTGGAGAAAAAAGGAGGGTGCTGTGAAGCCCCTGTTACCTTGAATTGCATAGAATGTTATCTTGCGTTTAAACATTCCTGTGAATCCAAACAGTGGTTACTTTGAATCCACTTTCTCAAAAACTTTGTCAAAACCAAACCAGAGAATACATTAATGTTTCTTTTCTTTACTTAGATTCTTGTAACCTTGTTTTCTTTTAAATATGAGCTTATGGCCCAACTAGAAAGTTATATTATCTTTATAAACTTACTCTGCGCAATTCAACTTTAAAACATATATTTAAATTCCTCCAATTACAAAGTATTCATTTTCATTCTTTTATTGGCGTTATACCGTGTTTGAACCACACTGATATTAAGGACCTCTATTAATTCTCGTACTAATAGATACACAACATTGTTTAGCAAAACATCAATCACTACTTTTAGGATCCAAGTGTTGGATCTTTAACTTCTTCAAACCTTTAATGTTCACTTTTCTATGTCACATAAAATTCAAAACCAACTCTGTTCTTTAACAGAATACTCATTATTTTCTCTCATAAACCAAAATCACATCCTTCTCTGTAGATGTGTGTCCGTGTTTGTGTCTTTATGTGTCTGTATTTACATGTGTTTATGTGTGTGCCGTTACATGTGTCTTTATGTGTCTTTATGTGTTTATGTACCTGACCTGTTAGTTGAATCGGTCAGTCCTGAGGTCATTCCCTCGTCTCTCGTCTGGACCCAGTTTCGACCTCCTCCTCCTCCTCTCAGTGCCCTCTCGTCTGTCACACCCACCTCCACCTCGCTCTCGTCTCCATGGCAATTGTGCATTTTTCCTCAGAGAAATACATTACATTCATATTAATTTCAAGTTTCATCCAATTTGCAAACACACTTTACAAATACCTTTTTGGTCAATCTCAATAGATCAAAATTTAAAACAAATAAACGTTAGTGTGAATTGGTTTATCTTACCGCTTCCGTGTTGCTGCTACTGTTCTGTCTGCAGCTTTTTTCAGCCGAAAAGGAGCATGTGGGAGGTGGGGTGCAGAGGAAGGTTGGAGGGGGCACTGTTTTCCGGAGGGAGGGAGGAAGCCGATACCTAGAGGCTCCAAAACATTTAAACAAAATACAAATGATTAGTGTTTTGAAGTACATGTGTGCACTTCTTTCAAAATCTCTTCTCTCAGTATAAGCCCCTTCACTTTCAGTGGGCTTTTTTTTCTCTAACTCACCGCGTCACCAGCAGTGAACATTTTTCAGCAAAAGCTCTCGTGGGCTTTTAAAAATCACCGCTTCACATGCAGTGAACACTATACGTAGGCCTCCTATACGTCACGTCCAACGCGACAGGACTCCAATCTCACCATTAACCATAGGTTTCGGCAGGGTCTCGATTAAAGAGTCAGCTCGAGCTTTTCCTGTGCATATCCCACACTTCCCGTGTGAGTGTCGCACCATAAACCAACAATACTAGCTATGCAAGGCAGTTCGATTGTGGCGATACGTGATTATTAATCTAAGATAAATTCTTGTGCTCTCTAGACAAGCTCTTTAGACCTTATACTCCTTCTTGTAATTAGGTGCTCTATCTCGCATAGAGGTTCGCACTTGTCACGGCCAAATGAACTAAACGCACGAGTCAGTTTCAAGAAACACCTGAAGACTTACAAAGCATAAGGTATCTATCAAACTAAAATCCAGCAAGACAACAAGCTTTAACACAGATTAACATCAGAATATCCCGTTTACAATCTCACCATAAACCACGCAGGCAGGGTCTCGACTGAAACACATACTTTTTTCCAGCTTTCAATCTCACCATAAACCATATAGGCAGGGTCTCGACAAAGCGTATCAGCGTTTAAGAATCTCCTATGCTGGCCAGCCTCATGGAAAAACATCAACTTATGGTGATGTAACTTACATGCAGCCCGCTCAACATACGCCAGATTTCCAAAACTAGCTACTTCCGGAAGCTTTGGTAATTACAAACTCACACACACACACACCAAAAATAAATTAAACAGCTGTTTACCTGAATTTTTAGTCCAATAGTCCAGTTGTTCCGCAGCCAGACTGTCTGTTCTGTTCTCTCGTCTCTCTGCTCTTCTCATTTTTTTTTTCCAGTCCAGATCTCGTCATCGTGCTCACACACACACAGAGGGGATATCTGGCCCTTTACTGCTAAATAGCACAGCTTGGGACTTACAAGAAATGCTTTGTTTTTGCATTTCCCCGTGCACGTCAGTTCACCTCTTTGTATGAGAAACACGAATATTGAGATCCGGGTCACGGCACCAAATGTTATAAGAATTCTATATGTTAAAAGAATTCTATATCCTTATATTACCCAGAGAGACACGGAGACAGATTATATTATAAAAAGCGAAAGGCCAGGTTTTATTCCTTGCAAGGGAAGCAAATTACACAGATACAACAAAGGTACATTGTGCGTTTTGCTTACAGAGGTAAGCAAAACATTACATTTTATATCACTAAAGTGGGGGCTGTCAGTGGGAGGTGTATCTTGCATACACCCTCCCCTCAAGGCCCAGCTCCAGGCTCCAGGTGCAGAAGTCCTCCGGCAAGCCATGTCTTTAGTTATGTCTACACCATGCTTGGAATAACATGGAGGACATAACATGATTTGACATGACCTGTAGAGAACTATGAGCACCAACTAACTATAAACAATATACAGAATTATAAGAATAAAATTCTTATAACACTCTCCCTCCATCCTTCCCTCACTGAACACCAAGACATTAGCTCTACACCAACCTGAAGGGAAGCAAAAAGCACCACGCTTCACCCTCAGCTGCGAACGACCCAGTGCAGCTGAGGGTCCTGGTTTGATTAAGCAGGACAACATCTGGAAACTGGACTTCCTTTGGCCCCTTTTTGTCAGACTTGTCCTGGGAACAGGTCTAAGGAGGGCAGCACCAACGCATTTTGAAAAATGAATGGTTTCAGACCCACTTCACTTTGTTGAGAACATCAACAGGTCTTACTGGACAGACTCCAAAAGAGTTTAGTTTTCATAAAGAATAACTTCAGCTCATCATCTTTTGTTGCAACTTTTAAACAGGTTTTTTTCATTACTATCGGGTTCTATAGGATTTTCTCATTCCTGAAGCCCGTAAAAAAATAAATACTTGTAGAGGTTCTGCGTATCTGGAGCATTTGCCGAAAGTGTGGGTGTGTCCAGATGTGCGTCCTCTTCAGGGCTGGTCCAGAGGAGGATCTGGGAGGGTCTTTGTTTGTGTCAGAGCTGATTAACTCCAGTGGAAACGTGTTTCCTGAGTCTGACCTGAGCTGATGGATGTTTATGACAGATGTATATTTGTGTTTGAAAAAGACGAGGCTCTGAACTTAAACAGAGAGTAATCCTTTCTCTGGATCATCAAAATAAACATATTACTTATTACATATTACATATTACATATATTAATAAAACAATGCATTTTGATTTATGAGGTATGTTTTTCTCTAATGGATTTTAACAGTCCAGTCAATTCTTATAAAATTTTTAAAAAGTTATACCCAAGTGGACAAAATTTTTGGTACCCTTGGTCAATGAAAGAAAAACTCACAATGGTCACAGAAAAACTTTATTCTGACAAAAGTAATAATAAAAAAAAATTCTGTGAATGTTAACCAATGAAAGTCAGACACTGCTTTTCAACCATGCTTCAACGGAATTATTTAAAAAAATAAACTCATGGAACAGGCCTGGACAAAATTGTTGGTACCCCTAAATTAATATTTTGTTGCACAACCTTTTGAGGCTATCACTGCAATCAGACGACTCCTGTAACTGTCCATGAGACTTGTGCACCTCTCAGCAGGTATTTTGGCCCACTCCTCATGAGCAAACTGCTCCAGTTGTTTCCGGTTTGAAGGGTGTCTTTTCCAGACGGCATGTTTCAGCTCCTTCCAAAGATGCTCAATAGGATTGAGGTCAGGGGTGAAGGCCACTTTAGAATAGTCCAATGTTTTCCTCTTAACCATTCTTGGGTGTTTTTAGCTGTGTTTTGGGTCATTGTCCTGTTGCAAGACCCATGACCTGCGACTGAGACCAAGCTGTCTGACACTGGCCAGCACATTTCTCTCTAGAATCCCTTGATAGTCTTCAGATTTCATTGTACCCTGCACAGATTCAAGACACCCTGTGCCAGATGCAGCAAAGCAGCCCCAGAACATAACAGAGCCTCCTCCATGTTTGACAGTAGGGACAGTGTTCTTTTCTTCATATGCTTCATTTTCCGTCTGTGAACATAGAGCTGATGTGCCTTGGCAAAAGTTCCATTTTTGTCTCATCTGTCCATAGGACATTCTCCCAGAAGCTTTGTGGCTTGTCAACATGTAGTTTGGCATATTCCAGTCTAGCTTTTTTACGATTTGTTTTCAACAATGGTGTCCTCCTTGGTCGTCTCCCATGTAGTCCACTTTGGCTCAAACAACGACGGATGGTGCGATCTGACACTGATGTTCCTTGAGCATGGAGTTCACCTTGGATCTCTTTAGAAGTCTTTCTGGGCTCTTTTGTTACCATTCGGATTATCCGTCTCTTTGATTTGTCATCAATTTTTCTCCGCGCCACGTCCAGGAGGTTGGCTACAGTCCCATGGATCTTAAATTTCTGTATAATATGTGCAACTGTAGTCACAGGAACATCTAGCTGCTTGGAGATGGTCTTATAGCCTTTACCTTTATCATGCTTGTCTATAATTTTCTTTCTATTCTCCTGCGACAACTCTTTCCTTCGCTTCCTCTGGTCCATGTTGAGTGTGGTACACACCATGTCACCAGACAACACAGTGACTACCTGAAGCCCTATAAATAGGCCCACTGACTGATTACAAGATTGTACACACCTGTGATGCTAATTAGTGCACACACCTTGAATTAACATGTCCATTTGGTCACATTATTTACAGTCTTTTCTAGGGGTACCATCAATTTTGTCCAGGCCTGTTCCATGAGTTTATTTTTTTTAATAATTCCGTTGAAGCATAATTGAAAAGCAATGTCTGACTTTCATTGGTTAACGTTCATAGAATTTTTATTTATTATTACTTTTGTCAGAATAAAGTTTTTTCTGTGACCATTGTGAGTTTTTCTTTCATTGACCGAAGGGTACCAACATTTTTGTCCACGTCTGTATGTGTATATTTCTAACCTGAGTTTAGACATGTTTTAGCCCTGGTTTAATCTTTGGTTGCATCTGGGTTTAGTCCTGTACGGTTTAGGTCTAGTTTAGTCCTGGTTTAACCCGGGTGTAGCTCTGATGTAACTTTGATTTTGACTTTCAGTTTTAGTCTCCTTTAGTCCTGAAATAGTCCCAGTTTATTCTTGGTTTAGACCTAGTTTAGTCTCGATTCAGTCTTGACTTAATCTTGGTTTAGTGCTTCTAGTTTAGTTCATGTTCAATTCGGAATTAATCTTGGCTTGGCTCATTCATTTTAGTATTTTTTTATTCCAATCAGGGCTAATTGGGTTCTGGGGGAGGGGCTTAAAGACAGACAATAAAAACAGAAAAGAAATAATGTGTTTTAAATGAATAAAGTTTGCACACTTATCCCATTAGTCCTATTTGAGCTATGAGTGGTAAATCCACATCTCTCTGACAGACATCAAAACTCTTATTGAAAACAGATAAATAAAGCAACATTTGCCAGATAAAGCAGTCTGGGATTAGTCTAAATGTTACTGTAAGCTGTTGTGAAGGAAAGCTCCCAAACAGATAAAAGAGAGGTCTTTTTTTCTGTCCTGAAGCAGAGTGTCCTGACTCAACATGCGCTCGGTGGATGTGATTTATTAGTCATTAAAACCAGAGGGAGCATGCTTCTTTGGCAAATGCAGGTCAAACACACTGCAAAGGGAAACTTGGCATCATTAGTGTTACTGGTTATTGTGAAAATGTGCAGCTGTGAGCTTCACCTTTGACTGATTTACACAAATGTCTGTGTCTGGTTCACTGGGTTAAAATGAACAGGAGAAGTCACTTAATCACACAAATGCAGAAGACCTGACTCAAATATTAAAGCTACAATTGATCAGTTGACCAATGGACCAGATCTAGACCAGAAAAACCGGACCGTGGCCTGTTAGTGCTGGTACAGGTCTTCATCTTGTGTACAACATTTCTCCAAGGCCTGAGGTCTGTTGCACAAAGTGTCTCTCTCAGCCCAGGTTTAATTGGAGAGTATGTGATTTATATAAAAATACTAGCTCAAAGAAAACACAGACAAACAAAAACACCCGGACTGTTGGTTTGATTACGGAGCAGCGACAGATTTAAAAGAAGCTTCTGTAACTGTCCCCAAACAGTTTACAGTTCAGTTAAACATATTTCAGCTGAAACCCTGTTTACCAGAGTCAGTTTTGCTATAACTTTAACCAAAACTTGTTCCAACAATATAAATTCTCTCATAGACTGACAAATATTTCATTTAGTGAGCACATTAAACTATCACATTCCTCCTTCTTCTTTTTCCGCAGCAGATCCTTTGAGTTATGTCTGACTCATCACTGACCACTTTGTGCCGTTGGTTAAACAGCTGCGGAGCATACCTTCCACTGCTGTCATCATCGTCACGTGACACAAAAGAAGAAACATCTCCCACCTGCTTCAAACCAACACTCAGCACTTGCACACAAACAAAACCTTTTGACTTCCCCCCCAACCCTAACCCTTGAGAAAGAGTCATGGAAATATAGTCGTCGACGAGTTTCCAATCACAAGAAAGTCATATTAAAAAGCAAACCGTCCTGAGGAAAATGTCAAAACGAAATATAAAACAAAAGAAATTTGATTTGAGCAATGTTTGGACCAAAACAGGAAATGATAAATTGAATACTTTCGGTTCTCGCTTCCATTTGAGCAAGAATAATCAATCGTCCAATCAGCAGACCACACAGAGTCCTCCAAGTGGTCTTTTTGGGAATGTTTCAGACCATTTTTGGTGATGGACACTTACCTGTTTGGTGAGGGTCCAGAGACCTTCATGTTCCTCGAGACTCAGACCTCGAGACTTGTATCCTTCTACCGTACAACCATCGAGACAGTGCTGTTGTACTGCATCAGCGCGTGGTACACCCGCTGTCCACAGGGAGGCGCTGCAGAGGATCATAAATGCAGCAGAGTAAACCATCGGACATCTCCAGCATCTTAAACGGGATTACCTCATTTTTTACTCATTTCATTCGTTAAATCTCATAAAGCTTTTTGTAACAGGAATCATGGCTTTATAATGAACATATTTAATAGATGAAAATGATTGGGGAGTTTGACCAATCACAGCTTGCTTCAGGAAAAAAAGAGCGCTCTCATTTGTCAACACTGATGTCAACAACAAAATAAACCAGGAAATGAGTTATTCTATTGAAAATGTATCTTATTTTACAGCTAAAACATAATAAAATGGGAAAAGGGCAGCAAAATACAGGATAAATGTTGGAAATGCTTCAACAGAATGTTTAACAGGACAGAGATATTTACAGGATCTCTACACTCTAACGGGAAACTCAGAAATAAACGTTTCAGGTCAGCTCTAAACTTCGGTTTAATGTAATGTTTTAGTGTTTTGTTGAAAATGGGTCCAGGTTTACCTTTTTATAAAATAGAAATGGAGAAAAGAAAGTAAAAAATGATGCTGCTGTTGGGGGAGAGAGGTGAGGCTGAGACCGGGACAGCAGAAACAAAATTGGATATTGGAGCTGTAAGGCCTCAGCAGAGTTTGGAGAATCCTTAAAGACTCACCAACTGCCCTCTGGAAAACAGTAAACCAGTCCAAGAGCAACAGAACTTCATAACAGCAGACATCCATAAGTAGGTTTTTTTGCCTTTTTATGACTGATTGTACTATATTTGTACAATGGCATTAAAGTAATTCTTAAAGAGAGGGTGGAAAAGCAAACCCGTCACATGTTGCATCAGTGATCAGTAAAAACCCGGTCTCATCAGCTTCAGACGAGACGCTCCATTTCTCTCTCAGCTTTCGTTTTGTGTTTAAGTGACAGGTATGACATCATATTTTCCATTTTTATAAAGGTATGAGGCGTTTAATGACCCTGTAGACAGCTTTATGGGCCCACGTCTGACGCTTCCAGAAACAAACAACTCAAACGTGATCAAAAAGCTTTTCAGAGCTTTTCCTGGAACGAGTTTCCTGTCGGTTCAAACGCTGACTGTTCCTGTCATTGTTTCAGTTTATGCTCCATTCAAAACTTTATACAATAGAATCAATGAATAAAGCACAGAAAGGCCTATATCTATCTATATAATGGCCTTTTATATTATTTATAAGGGATTACCAACCCATTTGCCGGAATCACCTGTAACTTCATGACAAATGTCCCAGACCTGCTTTAAACGTGTCATGAACTTGAACTGACAGGACACATTCCAGATTCTATCTGCCCATCCTCACTGTGCATCAAAGCTGTCCACAGTAGACCCAGTCCCTCATGTGAACTTCAGCCTTTATACGACACACCGGATCTATCAGTCGCTGCTTCGAGAGGAACTGTGCCTCACCTCATTTGGTTTTACAATGTTGATTTAGTCTTTTACTGATGCAAATAGAGGCTGCTCACTTCCTTAAACTAGAAAAAGTAAAAAGTAGAAAGTGGTTTCCTGTGAAAAGGGACAGTTTAAGTCACACAGCACTTCTTAAGTACACTTCTTTAATGTGTTGGATGTGAATGCATCAAATTACCTCTGTCTCTTTGTAAATGAGGAGCTCTTTCTTAGCCATTTACATTTTACATTTACATTTACATTTAGTCATTTGGCAGACGCTTTTATCCAAAGCGACTTACATTCCCCAGTGTTACATTTACAGATGACGCTTTCATTTAATGCGACTTACATTAAGGTTCCATTCACCAGTGTTACAGCTGGAACACCACTGGAGGCAAGGTGGGTTAAGTGTCTTGCCCAAGGACACAACGACAGTATGAACTGTGGGGAGAGCGGGATTCGAACCGCCTACCTTCCGGTTGAAGGACGACCATCTGGAATCACTCAATGGAAATGCTCTTTTTTTGAGCAGGTTATTGGCCAAATTTTTCTTTTCTTGAGTAACTTATAAAATCATTCATAATAAACAGATGGCATCATAAAGCCTGTTTTATTTCACTAACAATTGCTTTGACAAACTATTTGGGGTTTCAACCATTTTCACTCAAGAAGAAAAAAAAAATAGTTTTAAAATCTATTGTATTTACTCTTGAAAGTATGAAATGAAACCATCTAGAGCCTGGATATCCCAATATCTTGCTCAGGTTTTATTATGGTTTGATACCGAGTACAAAAACAAGTACTCGTTAGTGAAGGAGATAGATATCAGAGCCATGTTGGTTTGTCAGATGTTTATTTCAGTGACTTGTTTTGAAGGAGTCTTTGTGCTGCTTGACTTTAACAGAGCGTCCTTTAGTGGTAATAAAGTAGTCACACAGTAGAAACAGTAATTGTTAAAGGTGGTGTCCTCAGTAAAGCCTTTAATCCCAGTGGACCTGTGTAAACTCTGGAGTAAGACGTTGAAAGTGATGAAGTCAGGCAGGGTCTCAAGTCAGTGGGAGATGTTTTGGAAAATGGTTTGAAGGGCTTCTTTAGAAACAGTGTGAGACAGAGAGTGTGCTCAGGCCTGTCGGGACATTCCTACATCTGTATCATCCTACACCCAGAGAGAACAGGGCTGGGACTGGGTTTAGGCCTAGCTCACTTCTCAGGAGTTCTGAGGATTTTGGAGCTTGGGTCCTGCAGGGGAGGGACAGGAGGTTTTCGTCTGAGGGAGGGAGTGGGAGTGTGGAGGTGGAGCAGGTCTGTGGGGTCGGAGGGGGCTGGGTTATGCTCTGAAGGTGACGAGGAGGATTTTGAGCTGTATATGTTGGGAAATGGGGAGTTTTTGAAGGATGGTGTGATGTGTTCGTGGGAGAGGGTGTGTGTGAGGAGGCGGGCAGCAGAGTTTTGTATGTGTTGGGGTTTTATGAGTATTTTGGAGGATGTAACATAAATAATGCTACTGCAATAGTCAATGCAGGTGATGAAAGCGTGGATAAGGGTTTCAGCTGCAGGAGAGAGCTGTCCCTGGGCCTGAAGGGCACGAGCTGGGTCTGCGGCGTCCATGTTTCTGGACAGTTTGTTGTCAAGACCAACTGTCAGGAACAGGACTCGCGACGCAGACCCCACAAGAGTTAGGTGTTTGACAGGATGTATTTTCCAGGCAAAGGAACAGAATCACAATCCAAAAGACAAGGTCGAAACTAGGCTAAGGTCAGAGCACACTATACTGTAAATCCAATACACTATATACACGTATAATATACATTCAATATAATAAAACACACTATAAGTACAATAAACACAAGGAAAATGAGCAGTGAACTCACACGAGGGGTGAAGAGAAACTGGCCCTGAACAGTGGAAAGCACACAGATTATAAAGAAAACACAACGAGGCACAGGTGGAGCACATTAGGGGCGGAGCAGGTAATCACAGTGGAGGGAAAAACACAAGGGCAGGAAGTCAATCTGAAAGACAGACGAGTGTATGACACTTCACAATAAGACACAGGAAATAAAAACATAACCAGAGAGTGGGACATGACAGTTTAATGCTTTGAAATCTTAGTTAAGACCAAGTTAAAACCTGGATTTTGTCTTGGTTTAGGCCTGTATTAACTCTGGCTAAAGACTAGTTTAAACCTGGTATGGCCCAGAATTTTGTCAAACTTTAGGCCTGTATTTGGAGCTTGCTAAAAACCTTAAGTACAAGTATAAGTTTTGCTTGATTTCCTTTTGAAGCAGCTTTATGTTCCACAATAAAAAGAACAGGACATATTTTCTTTGTATTTATCCTTTTCCTGCATAAATGAAGTGCATTATTTCCTTTCTACTTCTTAAATCTGAACAAGCCCGAGTCCTGTTAATGTGAAATGACTCCAGAGCTGTTTTCCTTCAGAGGAACTCACTCTTTATTTAGCTCCACATTCTGCACACTTCCCACTTGTTTAGAGCCGTAAAAGCAATATTCATTATGTCTGGAAAGAATGTGAATGAGTCACTCTTAAAGTACAACACTCTGCTTTGGTTTTCGCCAAAACGGAGGCTTTAGGATTTAGACCTGAACCACACACAGACTCAGGAATGACTAACCAAGACCAAGACATGAAAATCTGAAAAGATGTAAATGTCCAGGCTCCATTAAAAGCCTCTGACATAAAAAACAAAGTGAAAAGTTGTGTTTTATTTGTTTGTGGTTATTTTTAAGGAGGTCTGGCTCCCATTTATTCTATGCATCACGTTGTGTGATTTATGGACAATAAAATCCTGACAAATATTTGAGTGACTTTGAGATAACTCTTAGTGACATAACTTTAACCAAAGAAAGTTTTAAAAATGTTTTTAATTATCTGCTTTTCCATAAACAGATTTTTCAAGCCAAGAAAGTAATAATTTTTTTGTCATCCTTTTTTTCCATCACAGTTCTTTACAGAGTTGCTATGTCTGTATAACTATTGATAAAATCAGCTGGTTTTAGAAAATCTGATCCAACAAACTCAGGAGAAGGTGTATCATTTTTTATCAATGTAGTAAATGACTTTGGGCTTTAAGATGAGATAAAGCCATCCCCAGATGTTTAATTTTCTCTCTTTATATATGAAATAGTTTTATCTGTGTTTTATTGTTCAAACTGTTGCACTTTGTAAAGCTCTTTGGGATTTCTATTTGAGAAAGAAGCTGTAGAAAGAAAGTTGACTTTGGTCTCGGTCTGGACCAAAGTGAACCAAGGTCAGGTTCATTTGTGAAAGACAGTTTGGACATAGTTCAGACATTAGACCAAAAGTCAAAAGTCTAAAGTCACGGCTGATCAAACTCATGAAGAAGATTATGTTGTTTTATGATTTGTATGTTTCTGTTTTTCTCTCTCCTGCTGCAGACGCCTTTTCCTAAAATCATTAAAGTGATTTAAAACATGTCTGTATTAACTCTATATTAATAATAATAACATGTTCAGCTGTAAAATGAGCCTCTGCAGAGACACATTCACAGTAAACACTGTCTACAGGTGGCACGCCCCCGTTGTCATGACGACAGTGAACACAGCGTCAGGGAGAGTTTGATAGTCCGCTTTTATAAACTGTAAAGAAAAAACAAAAGTTACTGAAACTAATGAATACATTCGTATCATTTTGTGAGTTCTCAGAGCGGACCTCGGTGACTTTCAGGAGAGAGAACTCCGACTCTGAACACAGCCCATTACCTCCCGGATACGTCATGTTTTCAGCAGGTCTTCCTCCGTCCATTAGTGTAACATGTTTGAGTCTGCGGTGATGAGGGTGTAACAGGAAAACCTCCGAGCGCTGGACGAGCTCTGATACCATTGTTTTGGTGAAAACTCTACACTGTTACTCATTTGTTCCTAGTGAAGTCACAGGAAGTGTTCCCTGCTTTGAAAGTCATTGGGAACGCTGGGAATGTGGAGCTTTGGGGATTAATTTAACAGCTGAGGGCACAGGAAGTTCACATAAGGGTTTTTATTCCTCACCTGAGGTTGAGTACAAAACTATTGTTCCACAGATATTTTATTTTGAAATGCATCTTTCCTTTAAATCAGACCAAGGTGTATTAAGTTGAAGGTGTCTGTGTCCCGCAGTAGGATGTCCTGGATATGATCTCCTGTCTCTGCCTGCTCTTTATCTCTGCCCACTCGCCCCAGCTCGTCCTGACAGACAACTCTCCTTGGGCGTAGGGCTGTGGAGGTTTTTCTGTAGGGCTTTGACCAAATATATTGGAGCCAAATAAACCAGCGCGAGGGACACATTTGGCCCATGGGCCGCTTGTTTGACACGTGTTGTGTATAAGCTGCTACAGAAGAGGACACGGGACAGAGGGCTTAACATCGGGACTGTCCCGGGTAAATCGGGACATATGGTCACCCTAATTTAAAGTCCTACTCTAGCTTCGTTAGCTGATTTATTCTTGAATTACGCTTGCATTAACTCCGAAAACAAGGAATTGGTTTGGAAGTCCCTGATTTCACACTTTATTCACTCGCAGCTGTGTTGGTGAAAGGACGGCAGTTGTTGCATTATGGGACTTGTAGTATGAGTGAGTCACAATGATAGATATTAGAAATGATCGTGCCTTTTAGTTTAACATGACTGCTATAACAGTGCATCAGACTCCCATGTACAATACACACCTGCAAATATAAAGCCCATTATCATCTCTCTTTGAACCGTGGACCCACTGAGTGCTGTGTGTGAGCCGGGCCTCTGAGTTAATCCACACTTTGTCTGCTCGTATTGTGGCCCTGCTGGCCTACATCTGTCTCTGAG
The DNA here is from genome assembly GCA_024416835.2 of Perccottus glenii. NCBI lineage: Eukaryota > Metazoa > Chordata > Actinopteri > Gobiiformes > Odontobutidae > Perccottus > Perccottus glenii. The sequence goes on from CM044563.2 coordinate 1,746,038, forward strand.
CGATTAGAGCTGCTGAATAAACAAAGTGTGTGGTGGATCGTCAACGAGCCGCTGCCGCTTCAACAAATCACATGTAAAACTCTGTCTCAACAGCGACTCGACAAAGGCCCAGCTGCAGACGACACATACAGAGACACAGCAGGGAACCAGCTCCTCAGTGTACATCTGCTTTTAGGAAGATTTAAAATGTTTTACCTTCTGAAATCCATAATGAATGTGGAAACTATATGAAGCATTAAAGGGATATGTTTTATAGATCAAACTTTTTGTGTTTGTTGGTTCAGGTTCAACTGTTCTCTGTTGCTTTGGGACACTTCTAAATCATATACACAAGTTTTAGATGGATTTGAACAGGTTTATCTGAATTTGAACAGGTTTATCTGAATTTGAACAGGTTTATCTGAATTTGAACAGGATTTTAGTTGGATTTGAACAGGTTTTAGTTGGATTTGAACAGGTTTTAGTTGGATTTGAACAGGTTTTAGTTGGATTTGAACCTGTTCGTATTAAGCTGCCGTTGTTGGGTTCATAAATTATACATTTTTTCTCTGAAGCTGAGGGACACATAAACTCTCTCCTTGTGCTGTAATTGGCCCCAGGGCCAGACTTTGGACACGTCTGGCCTTTCATATTGTTTAGTCTGAAAGCTTTCATTGTAAAAGAATCGTTTTCAAAGACTTAATAAAACCCTGTGAGAACCATGGCTTCAGCTTCAACCACACTTTAATTTGAGCTGTAAAAATAAAGATGGCAGCGTCTTTTCCTGAGCCTGAGTCTGAGCCTGAACCTGAGCCTGAGCCTGAGCCTGAGCCTGAGCCTGAGCCTGAGCCTGAGCCTGAGTCTGAACCTGAGCCTGAGCCTGAGGGAAGCACTTAACTTATATCTTCTACATATCTCAGATTCATAGCGGTAAGAGTTTCCACTGCAAAGCCCTGTCATTACTGTTGGATTCAATCATTTAAGATATTTTAGCAAATTGTTCATCAGAGGAACAGGGCTAACCCAGGGTTTTCCATCAAAGCCGTATGATCATAAAGTATAAGTTGATTATCATTGTTTTATGAATGACTGTGGTTTAAAATGATAAATGATCCTCCATATTCATTCTGTAAACTAGACTTGATTTATTTTTTTATACCTGCAGTTTCCTTTTGTAGAGCTCTGAACTCTAATTATAACAGAGCTCTGATTTAATCTCCAGGTGTACAATTGAACTGCATATTCCAAATAATATCAAAGGAGTCAATCTCAAATCACAAATTGAAATCCATTCATAACCTGTTCAAATCCATCTAAACATGTTCAAATCCATCTAAAACCTGTTCAAATCCATCTAAAACCTGTTCAAATCCATCTAAACATGTTCAAATCCATCTAAAACCTGTTCAAATCCATCTAAACATGTTCAAATCCATCTAAAACCTGTTCAAATCCATCTAAAACCTGTTCAAATCCATCTAAACATGTTCAAATCCATCTAAAACCTGTTCAAATCCATCTAAACATGTTCAAATCCATCTAAAACCTGTTCAAATCCATCTAAAACCTGTTCAAATCCATCTAAAACCTGTTCAAATCCATCTAAACATGTTCAAATCCATCTAAAACCTGTTCAAATCCATCTAAAACCTGTTCAAATCCATCTAAACCTGTTCAAATCCATCTAAACCTGTTCAAATCCATCTAAAACCTGTTCAGGTCCAACTAAAACCTGTTTAAATCCAACTAAAACCTGTTCAAATCCATCTAAAACCTGTTCAAATCCATCTAAAACCTGTTCAGGTCCATCTAAAACCTGTTCAAATCCATCTAAAACCTGTTCAAATCCATCTAAAACCTGTTCAAATCCATCTAAACCTGTTCAAATCCATCTAAAACCTGTTCAAATCCATCTAAACCTGTTCAAATCCATCTAAACCTGTTCAAATCCATCTAAAACCTGTTCAAATCCATCTAAACCTGTTCAAATCCATCTAAAACCTGTTCAAATCCATCTAAAACCTGTTCAAATCCATCTAAAACCTGTTCAAATCCATCTAAAACCTGTTCAAATCCATCTAAAACCTGTTCAAATCCATCTAAAACCTGTTCAAATCCATCTAAACCTGTTCAAATCCATCTAAAACCTGTTCAAATCCATCTAAAACCTGTTCAAATCCATCTAAAACCTGTTCAAATCCATCTAAAACCTGTTCAAATCCAATCTAAAACCTGTTCAAATCCATCTAAAACCTGTTCAAATCCATCTAAAACCTGTTCAAATCCATCTAAACCTGTTCAAATCCATCTAAAACCTGTTCAAATCCATCTAAAACATGTTCAAATCCAACTAAAACCCGTCCAAATCCAAATAGAACTAGTTCTCCTTCTACATTTAATGTCAATTGACCTTTACAAATACTCAAAATTCCACTTCGGTCCTGACCCAATGTATGGAACCACAGTTTTAGTGAAGGTTATAGCTTTGAGAGGAACTAAATGGATTTCTGTGAGTTTGTGAACTGCTGCAGCGGCAGGGCCGGTTGAGTTCAGGTAGATTTTTGGTTTGTCCCATTGATATGTACAAGATCTCAATCCATTGTCTTTAGGTGTATGCAGTCATGAATCTGATATAGATATTCATATAAATATCCTCTGTCTTCACATTTTGTGTCTTTGTCTTTAACCTCAAACCAACTTGAAACCATTTTTGAACTAAATGTTACATGTTCATCACGAGGCGTTACCTTCATTATCTGTTGGATCAGTGCTAATGCCCGGGAGCAGACTGAACACAGAAGCGTCAGTCATCAACTCCCGGGGAAGTGTTTTTGTGCGCGACCCCACGCTGCGTGCTTTCCATTGAAGGCGGGAGCGCGCGCGTCAGTCCGGCAGCAGAGCGTCAGGGCTTAGCGGCAGCTCCGCGTCTGTCTCCGCGGCTTCAATATGGGTCTGGAGAAGGAGAAGCTGGACACGAGCATCATCATGGACGAGGACGAGTTTAACCGCTCCATCGAGCCCATCCTAGCCCGGAAACAAGCGCTGTACGCGGACTTACCGGACCGAGACCCGCACGACATCAACGCGCAACTCAAGGTAAGGACACGGCGAGACTAAAGAAGGGAAAGTAAACAAAACCAGCGGCTGACAGAGGAGATTTAGAGCTACTTGTAAAACTGTATTGTGTTTAAAAGGAGATTTGTAAAGTGTAATGAATACCTGGAAGTGCTGCCCGTCAGGACAGGGGCGTAACAAAAGCACTCCACCAAGGGGCAGCAATGGCCCCCTTTAAACAAAACACACAGCATATAATAGTTAATAATTCTCCTTCATTTATTCACACAGTGGCTTTCAGCTGATACTAACCAAGAGCTCTGCCCTTTCATAGTTTAAACCCTTATAGAAGACCTACCCCAGGATGTATTCATGTTAGAGTGGACAATACACCTACTTTGGAAATATCAAGATACTTGTTATTTAAAGGGACATTGAAGTGTTTTGTGTTTTTTAAATGAAAAAAAGTACTAATAGAACCACATTTATAAAATATTGATAAATCCTTTTAAGTTCAGACACTAACCCTTGATGTTTAAGTCTGCTTGTTCCTTGTCTAACTCCGGCTTTCTCTGACCTACAGGTGGCTTTTGATGACGTCATTGCGGAGCCGCTCTCGTCTCACAGCTTCGACCGAGTGTGGATCGGTAGCCACGCTGTTTTCGAGCTGGTGAAGTTCGTCTTCTATCGGCTGCTGACCACGCTGCTAGCCGTGCCCCTGGCCTTCCTCCTGGGACTGGTCTTCGGACTCTTCAGCTGCGTCCACATTTGGTACGACTAGAACTTCTTATTTATGAAGGCATGCTATAAATCATATCTGGAGCAGAGCTGGAGAAAATATTTAGGACCTTTATTGTAGAATCTGTTCAAAACCATCTTAAACCTGTTCAAAACCATATTAAACCTGTTCAAAACCATATTAAACCTGTTCAATTTAAAATAAACCTCTTCAAATCCAATTAAAACCTGTTCAAATCCATCTAAAACCTGTTCAAATCCAAATAAATCCTGTACTTGTGTAATATGAACTCAAATCAGAAGAAACTGTCACACTTTGTAAATGTTTCAAGTGAATTTATAGGTGGACCTTATTTCATGGTCTTCTGGTCAGAGTTTAAGTCTTAAGTTTAAGATTGTATCGAGCCCAACGTCAGTGACCAGCTCTTTAGTTTTGGAGGTGTTCAGGAGCTCAATTACAGTCTGTTAATCTAGAATAAGTACTAATAAAAACTAGTGCTGGGCAAGTTAATGCGTTATTTTTGCGTTAACGCATTAATGAATTAACGTACGATTAAATGCTTTAATCGCGATTAAATGCTTTAATCGTTGCCCAGCACTAATAAAAAAACACACCTGAGTTAGTAATATTTACCAGGTCTACAATGTTAGTTAAACACACCCCTTTAATTTAAACACAATAAACTATTTTACAAAGGTCAGAGAGAACTGGATTCAACTGGATTAGACTCTTAGGTCAGTCCTTTTGTCAGTTGCTAATCTTTGCTTTTGCTTGGTTGGTTCGACAAATGCAATTATCTTTTAAAAAACACATTCTTTTTGACTCACTCATGACTGATATTAATTCTTCAAATTTTCCAGCTCGAGCAGACATTCATGTGCCTTTTCTAATTTCAAAACTCCCAATCCAACATGAATAAACACTTTAATAAGCTGTTTACTTTCAAATCAAACACTGAGCTTTTCCATTTCCAAATATGTACCGATGTTAAACGGTTCAAATGCCCAATACGTCTCGTGCTATCGTCAAAAATACCATTGTTATCTGAGTATTCTGTGTGTTTTGCAGCATAAACATCATTACAGCTGCGGTGGAAACATTTAGTTTGAGTGCTACTCAGGCCCAGTATTTGTCCGAGTCCTGGGCAAACATTGACGCTGGTTATTTTTACTGTTAACGTCACACGTGGTGCTGCTGCGGTTTTAATCCTATATTTCCATTCTTATGTCATGCTATTAGTCTGAAAACGTGGACCAGGGGCTTTCTGACAAATCAAAGAGCTTCATTATTAAGGCTTTATGAAGCAACATTTATGGCAGAAGTCGGTGGAAAGTTTGAAAGAATGTAGAGCTGTTGGTTTTCCTTCGAGCAGCGGCACAGGCCTGTTACGGAGCAGAGCGGGACACACAGGGCTCTGCAGAAGGAGCGTGAACTCTAACCTTTAGGATATGAGGGCACACTGTGAGGGTTTGGGCGGGTATTCGTCAGGATAGGTGTGAACAGGGAAACACAGGAAGGAAGAGGTACTGAAGACGCCATTAAAGCAGTTTTTCTGACAGACTGTGGTAAATCTGAGGTAAACGTTTGAAATGTCACCAAAGGAGAGGGTTGGTGTGAGGTAAGGAAGACGTGGTTTTAGAAATCTGCCATGTTCTCAAGTGAGGAGTACGTTCAACCAAAGAATGATCTCAAAGTGTTGACTGAGACAGAGCTACACAGACTGAGATGGTTGGTCTGAAGGAAGGCCTCTCAAGGCTCGGACCAGGAGCCACAGTTCTGACTCAATAAACAGCTCTTAATAAAGGTTAAAGACACCACTTGTAGAATGCAAGCACAGCTGTAGTGTCTTGTGTCATGGATTGCAGTCTTGTTTAAACAGGTTTGTTCCTGGGTTTTGTTGTGTTTAGTGCACACATGAGCTAAGTCCAGAGAAGAAGGACGGCTTTAACTCTTGTTTTTGGTCAACACTGAATCTTTGATGATTTTGTGTTTTGTTACATCATTTTTTACACATGACCCAATCTAATGAGTTTGGTTCGGAGTAAGACCAGAGAGCAGCCGTGTTTTGGATCCAAAGTGTCGGGACCAGACAGCTCAGGTGTGAACCCCCTTTGGGCTTGGGTTTAGTCTCTATAATACTTTGTCTAATGCTGGGTCACAGTTTTGTTTTTAGAGTAGGGTGACCCTATTTAAATGGGAACTGTCTCACTTTCACATTCCTTTTCCTAGGTTTCCAACAAATATCTGTAAAAACATTACTATGTCCCAGTTTTGAACAGACCATGTCCCTGTGGTTCTTTTGTCACCAGGCCATAAAGCCGTAGCTTCTTTAGAGTCTAATGTTCTCGAATCATGTTCTGAAAAGGTCATGGTTTATTTACTTCAAATGCATTAATGTGGTTCTTAACAATAACATTGTTTTAAACAGAACAGATTTTGCAACAGATTTTTTTTTTTTTTTTGCGGTGGGTTTGTAGAAAGGTGTCCCAGTTTGGAGCCTTTTTGATATTTCCAGTTTCTTCGAATGGGTTTATTCTTACACTGTCCTCTTTTCTGACCTCCAACATTTTTTCACTAATTATAAAAATTAGTAAAAAAAAACTTTTTTTGTCATCACAGACCTCGTTTAAAGCCCTCTGTCGTCACAGGCTGCTCATGCCGCTGGTCCAGAGTTTCCTGATGCTGCTGCCGTCCATGAAAGTGGTTTGGAGAACTCTGACCGATATGTTCCTCGCGCCTCTGTTCCTCAGCCTCGCAAAAACTCTGTCGTCCGTCCGAGTCAGTGCCACAGAAAACTGACCTGGGACCTGCTCTAGAGACAAGAAGGAAGACAACGCTGACTGGGATAAAGACTACTGGAGCCTGAATAAACTATTTATAACATGGTATATAGCTATAAAGGCAATATTTTCCTTCATTGCCAAAGGTGCCTTGAATCTAACATAAAACTAAAAGCTTCAACAATGGGATCGACATGTTTGCTTATTTCAAACAAAGGGCTATAAAGTGTTTTTCTGCTTTTAGACTCAACCTGACACAACCTGAGCTTATACCAAGTTCAATCTTTAACCAATCACAAACTTATCTTTAAGACAGAAGCGCCATTTTCACCAAGGCTCTGTCCAAATTCTCTTTCTACTCACTAAGGTTCTTTCTCAAAGTGTGCAAAAAAAGACCAAAACCATCAAAAGATAAGGCCAGACCACTGTCCAGAGCACCTTTTGTAGCTCGGGACAGACTCACTGCGACCACACGCTTGTCTCAACCTGTTGCTTTGGATGTGCTTTTGTCTAAATTTGGTCACTTCCTCTGTGTCCCGTAAGAGTTCCATCATAATAAAGGATTTAGTGACTAATCCAACCCTGAGCCAATGTCGTCCTGCGATGGGCCCTTTTTAAACTTTAAACTCAGAGGTTGCTGCTGTTTCCTACATTTTAGGGCCTGACTTTTTCACGTCACAAGGTCTGTTCTTGTTTAATGACGTAGAGACAATAAATGTAATGTTTTAATTCATAAAGCGAGAGCATAAGACTCAGACGCTGCCTTTAACCAAACAGAGTTCTGGACACTTGAAGTTCTGCAGAACTAATGTGTTTCTGTTAAAAGAATGTCTGTTTTCTAAAATCAAACGCTATTATTCTGATATTTTTTTGAGACACTGCTGAGCGGCTTCTTTATGTTGTACATATTCCATATTTTTCTGATAGATTCAGACTGAGATGATTCTAGAGTAGAGCTATTACTGAGATGCAGCTTGTTGCAGGTTTATAGGCTTGAACCAAAGTGCATTCTGGGATTTATAGTATACTGTATTTGCTTTTATAACAGTATGAGGTGTATGTATATAGATGTTCCTTTAATCAGATATTTATAAATGGATTGACAGACATTTTTAAAAAGCAGAGGAGGCTTAGTTTGGGGACACAAACTCGTGGTATTAAAGCTGTTTTTGTAACACATCCTGCTGAATCAGATGTTCATATTCTAACTTCCACCATGAATAACAAGGATTAAAGTTCTTTTGTTTCCATGAAAAGTGTCTGTGTCTGTTTTTAACCTTCAGTAGATATATGTCCCAGTTTGGAGAAGCAGACAGGAGCAACACCACAGACACCAGCTGTGAAGGATTACCTGTGCAGGTAAAGTTCTTCTCTGTTCCATCTTCAGCAGTCTCACCCCCAGACACTTCCTTCAGCTCTTCTGGGGTTGTACCGAGCTGTTCCCAGATCAGTGGGACATGAACACCTCCATGAACAGCTCACATTACTGCTGCAACATTTACATTTACATTTATTCATTTATTCATTTAACAGACGCTTTTATCCAAAGCAACTTACATTAAGGTTCCATTCCCCAGTGTCACAGCTGGAACAACACTGGAGGCAAGGGTTAAGTGTCTGGCCCAAGGACACAACGACAGTATGAACTGTGGGGAGAGCGGGAATCGAACCACCAACCTTCCAATGAGCCACTTCCGCCCCAACATTTCCTCAATCAGCCATATTCTGCAGATATGTGAAGTGCATCTTTAATGAACATATGTATATTTTAGTTTAAATAGTTTATCATTTTTACTGTAACATTGTGTCACAATGTAATGTCTCTGATGTGGGACTGATATAGGTTTTCTTATCTTTACTAATCCATCTGTCAGACATTAGTGCCATACAGAGCAAAAAGACGCTGCTCTTGTCTGCTTCTCCAAACCAAGGCTGTGCCGACAGTTACCTGCAGAATATATAACTATCACGAAGGATCTCACAGATGCACAGTGAACTGTCTGAGCTGGAGATAACGCTCAGCTCTTTACAGTTGAATTCAGAATCGATAAAGTCTCTTGGATTTAGAGACGAAACATCTTCACCTTGAAAACTGAGTCCAGATGCTTTAACTTTAACCTTTTTATTTTACTGCTCTGGTTCTACAGCAGTGTTCCTTTAAAATATTTACTCAACTTTCTAATCATCTGTATTTTAAAGTAACTATTGTAGAACAGTGGCTTTTTAAGTTACATTAATGCAGAACCCTTTATTATAGTGCCTCTTTGTTTCTGTGATGGACACAAAAGTATTTAAACTGACATAAAACTTAGTTAAATTGATCATTTGGAAAAAACATCAACATGATTTTGGCTCCATGTGTGTGTTGTCAGTGCTTTATTAATACGAGCGGTTTAGACGACGGCAGCTGAAGGCTACAGTCACTGGAGTCTCTTGATTCGACAGGTTTTGGAGAATCTGACGTCTGAGCAGGACCTGGGTCTTGTCCCGGAGGTAGATCCCGGTGTGGTCTTGTGTCTCTGCAGAAACAATATGCTCAGGTTTGGAACAGATCGGTGCCAGAGTCGTCTCATAAATCTCTGAGAAGTGTTACATAATGTTTCCACAAAAACCAGGATGAGACTCGTCAGATACAGGCCTGATCTGGAAAATGCAGAGATAAAAGTGAATATAAAGTTATACAGTGTTATTTGTGTTTTATAGACATTGGATAAACATCATGAGATAAACCAGGTTAAACCAGAATAAAACCATATCTAAATGACAAAACTAAGACTAAAGTCAGACTGAAAGTGAGCCAGGACTAGACCAGGACTAGACCAGGACTACACTTGATCCTTAAAGTCTATAGTTGGTCTTTCTTTGCTCTGGTGTCTGTTTCCTTTGTTCATCGCTGACACACCTTCCTCTGTTCCTCTCTTTTTTTTACAGCCTCTTGTATTTAACCTGGTCTCTTCAGGTAAAACCAGGACTTAGACCTGGATCTGGGGACGTCTCTGTGGACAGCTCAGAGCTACATTATCCACAGAGACGTCCTCAGATCCCATTTAGAGTTTTAGAGCCTCAGAAGTGTCACATATTTGACTTCTGTTTTTTTTGTTTGTGGCTCAGACGTGTGTGTCCTACTGCGTCCTACTGCGAAAGGACAGAGTCAGACTTTTCAGAGGGATATGAGAATATTTAAGAAGGATAAGAGCCACAATAAAAGACTTGAGTCGAGACTAAAGCAGGTTGAGTCAGTGACATCTGTTCTGTCTCTGGCCTCGACACATTTACATAAGTTTGAAAGTCTAATCATAAACTTTAACAGCAGCTCTCTCTCTCTGTAGATCCTACACAAACACTTTCCTTCTGTGGCAGCTTTAGTCAACATTTATAATATATGTTTATCTCAGGTGAATTAAAACATCGACTTAATCGTTTACTCTGAGCAGAACATGTGACATAAAGAGTGTGGCCCTAAACTGTAGGTAAACCTGAAACAGTCATGTTTCCTGCAGCAGTGCCCTTCAGGTCACACTGTCCCGACACTGAACCGAGTCTGAGAGTGTGAACGCCTCAGACCTGTGTCCTGTGCCCTCTCACTTTGACTGAGACCAGAGCAGCTGCAGGAGCTGATAAAAGGAATGTCAACAAACTGGAACCACGTTATTCATGCTTTACCTTTAACAGACAACTACACTTCCACCGCTTCTGAGACACCTGCACAAATATGTTATCAGTACAAAAATATAATGTGTTCTTTGGGCTGATGTCTGTGGATGACTCGAGGGTGTTATGCTCCCAGCCACTGTTACCTCACAGTCACATGACAAGGTGCAATAAACTCATTTAGATGTGCTATTTTTATGTTAAAGCAACACTCTGTCACTTTTACCACAAAATATTCAATTATTACAATAGTTTTCAGTAATTTTTTAATATATTTTTAATATTTGTGAAAGTAAAGCTGCTTTTTTTTAAATGCAAAGGATCAGGAATAACTTAAAGAACACACACAAATGAGAAAAGTGACAGAAAAGTGACAGAAATAGCCCCTAGGTGGGGGGGCTTTTAACACTTTGAACCAAAATATATATTTTTCTCAGCAGCAGATAATGTGGAAATCCTCACATTATTTTTTTTAGTTCAGAACAGGTTTAGTCTCTGGGATGTGGCTCCTGTCTCCTTCTCCAAACTGAAGAGAATAAATCCATTAAAACTGAACAACCCCCACCTGCCTGGACCCTGTTCTTCTCAGTCTTGAGTAAAACTTTAACAAAAACTCTTATTTGTCTCCATCCAAAGTTAAGTCCAGGGCTTGTCTCTCTGTCTCTCTTGTGTTTGTTTTGTCCCTGCAGCTACACATTCATCCACACCTTTCCATCCATGCCCAATTTACGCCCACATTTCCACGGAACAAAACGCTTCTCATGCCTCATCTGCAAGGATTCCTGAATAAACTCATCCCTCCGTCCCATCCCAGTCCCAGTCCTGGTGCAGTGTCTCTGAAGAAGCAGCGGCTCTGAAGGAAAACCCAGCCCCGCGTCGCTTCCTGATTCTCGCGCTTCATTCCGCGCACGTCCCGCTGACAGAAGAGGAGTTACGGTAGCTTTTTCTTTTTTTTGTACGCCTCCCACTCCGCTCTAAGCGCTGTCCTGTTGCGTGTCGCCGTGTTTCCAGCGCATTAAGGACCGCGGACAAACACTATGACAGGAGGACTGAAGGATTCTGAACCAGAGGTAAACCTTTTCACTGTGAACCTGTGTCTTTCCTTCTTTTCCTTCGCTGTTTCCATGTCTCTGCACGCTTCTGGAGAATGTGTGAGCCCATTGAAAGTGCGTTAGAGGCTGACTGTGACATTTACCTGCAGCTTTAAGTCCTCGTTAACCGCGGGACTGAGCTCCTTTTACGCGGAGAGAGCTGGAGAGTTTTGGTGCGTAAAGGCCACACGGACACAAAACGCTGACTGTTGCGCACGATTAGCTCCACTTATCCAACACTTTATTTAACAGCAGCCTATGTCAGCTCAGTGCATTTACTCATTTAGTCTTTTCTTAAAGGGACAGACACTTAATTCACTGAAGCTGTTTTTTATTGATGTATTGTGAGAAGGTTTGCAGATTTACGCAGCTCTGTCCTCGACTTTGTGACAGCATTAGTTTATCTTTGCATTACCAGACTCTTTTGAGAAAAGGCCAGTTTTAGCTCATGGAAAACTGCTCTCGTGCTGCTCCATTTTGTCATTTCAAAGCCTGAACAAGGAGCTTCACATAAAACTGTTAAAATGTCAGAATGAAGAACACATTTGATGATAAATGTTCAGTTTGCCAACACAGCCCTGAATCTGTGACTGGTTTGGTTTGATCCAAAGTGAAAGAATATATTTGTTAATCCAATTGTTAATGTCAGAGTTGAACAAAGCTTTCACTTCTATTGAATATTGACTCAGCTTCTGCTCAAAGTTTATTTTAACGTTGAGTTCAGTCTCAAACATGTTTTTTTAAAGTTTGGCATAAAGTTACTAAAGGTTTTTTCCAAGATGAGAAGAGTTTTCCATGTTTCCTTCTTTCCTTTTTGGGGTTTACCTGTTGCTATGGTTACACTCTAAAGACTGCGCATGTCTGTCTGAACCCTGCTTTAAGAGTCTTCAGTCCTTGTTTTAATGCATACTTTTTAGGGTTAGGGTTAGTAGTCAGCACTTTCCAACATGATCTGAAGAGAAAACCAGTCTTTTTATGAGATTTACTCTAAACCGTTGCTATGGTTACACAAAGGATAATGCCCATAGTTTTATTTATACTTTTGAAATAAGGTTTACGATCCTCCTCTCTCTAAAATGTCAGAAAAGGACTCCTCCGATAACTATAAACTCTGGTTAAATGCTTTTTTTACACAATCAAGGCGTTTACACAAACCGTTGCCATGGTTACACTCTGGATCTATGCCCACTCTTAGTTTAAGGCCTATTTTTTTCCTCCATTATAAGACGTGCCCAAACAAATCTTAAGTATTTCAGCCAATTATTCCGTCCAATTCCATTTGAGTGTGTCATAACTGGGGCTTGATCAGAAATCAGAGAACACACAATGGGCTTCTATTCCAAGACTAACCCTTAATTAGCCTGGAATTACTGGAATGACTTTGTGGATTGGAAATGGTGGCCTGTTTTATAAAGTAGGAGTTGTTTTTATTTTATAGACAACTTTTAAGTCCTCGTAGAGCTCCATTCAAAACCAGAAAGAGTTTATTGACATTGAAAGTGAAGGAAAAAGGGATTGTGTAACTAAATAGGATCTGGTTGGTATGTGGTAGTAGCAAGAAATACAACAAAACTACAACAAATCTATCCCCTCTTTCAATGCATCATTTTGTGACTTTCATCTAAAACCAGAAAAGATCAAAGTGATGCAGCAGTAGCTCAGTGGGTTAAGCGGCTGTCCTTCGACCAGTGAGTGGGCGGTTCGATTCCCGCTCGAAACATCCCAAAACAGAAGAATTACAGAAATAAAAACACAGCAGCGTTCTTCCCTTTAACCGATCTTTAGAATTGTTTAGTGTCTTTTGTCTCAGATTAATGAGAAAAGTCCCCGAAACATGGCACACCAAATGTATTGGAGCCAAATAAACCAATGTAAAGGACACATTTGGCCCCTGAGCCGTATGTTTGACACATGTATTGTAAATTTAAGCTTTTAAACTGACCTCCCTAAGGCTCTTTACGCACAGCCCTGTTTCTCCTGATGCTGCGTGTGTCCCGTGTCTGTGTGAGGACCCCTTGTGGCGGGGCGGAGGGTGTGGTGCCTTCAAACCCATCCCTGTTTTTTCTCCAGTCTCTTGTGTGAGCGCGGCGCACTCTCACTGCACTCTCCGCGCCGCCTGTCCATACCTCCCTCCTCTCTCCTCTCTCCTCTCCTCTCTCTGTTCCTCCGCTGACTACTGTCTCCTCTGGACTCCAGGAGTTTCTGCACTCGCCTTTCATCCGCAAACAAGGGAACATTTACAAACCCAACAACAAGGACGACATGGACAACGACAGCCTGAACGAGAAGACGATGGAGGACGTGCACACAAAGGAGATAGACCTGGTCAACCGGGACCCCAGGCACATCAACGACGACGTGGTTAAGGTACGTACGTCAAACAAACCTGTGCCATTTCTGTGCGTAAAACCTGAACGAACTCTGAACTTCAGGCTTTCAACCCCGACTCGAGACTGGAGCGTTTGAGTGCGTAATGAGGCTGGAAAGAATGGGATTTAACTGCGCAGAGGCTGTAACTGTAAAGGAAAGCAGACGCAGTGAAAGTGCGTGCAAGTTGTGCCGTGAGTGCGCGCTCTGCTGCTCGCTTTGCCCTATTAGGAGACGAGCCTGAGCAGAGGATTTAGAGAGGAATTAAAGGGATGGTCCTGAAGTGGCTCATTGGATGAACTATTTTAAAACTCCTGAGATGAAGTACAGTCAGAGTTTGTGGAAGCGCAGATTTCACTTTTTGTGTAGAAATTGGTCATAACATTAAAGTGACTGAACCCTTTTTTTTAGTTTGGATTCCCTAAATCAGCTTTTCCATCTTAGGTCCATTCAGGCTTTGCATTTTATCAGATGTGCCTTTTTTCATACAGTTTAGTTTTCACTCAAAACGTACAACAATGTTTTAATCATGAATGTTTAGCATTTCTCTTTGTGTTTGACAGAAAAGGTATGTCTTAAGCTCGAGGCAGGAGTTTCCTACAAAGACCAGAGTATAGCCCCAGACACTGGTACTGAGTTTAATCAAAGCCATTCTCAGTGCTTTTAGTTGCAGCTCGAATTTTAGAGACTGGCCTGGGATTGATGTTGTTTATGTGAATATTCTCTTTGAACTGAAGCACCAGCCTCATTTACATACTGACTTTTCCTCAGAAAATAAAAGCATAGGAACACATGCTGTGCAGACGAAAAGGTTTTGTCAAAGGACAGTGATACATGTGTGTGCTGTCAGTGAGGGGGTGCACCACACTCATACCAGAACACGTTCTGCTGATTAAACGGAGATTATGCCTAAAGCAGCTACATTAAAGTAAAATGCACATCGATATTAGACATATTTCAAAAGCATAATAAATACACAGACACATGCTCAAGGGCTGTGCGGAAATACATTTTGTGTTTAATAGCTGCTACAGTTGCCGTGGTTACACTCAAAATCGGTGTCCATGTTATTTTGAATGTACGTACAGACATACAGCACCTTTAAAAACATCTAAATCTAAATATTATGTGACAAACGTTTATCAGACTCATCAGAAAACCATACCGTCCCTTTAAAACCAGTGTGAACATTTCGGAGAAGAAACATTCCCGTTTTCCTGTTGTTCCCCGTCGAGCACACGCCTTGTTCTCTCCGCTCACATTCTTTCCGTGGAACAGCAGCAGGAACACACTCTGTTTATTGTGTTTGAAGAGGCTTTGGGGCAGCGTCAGAAGGCACCTGACGTGGGGCTGGGCAGCAGATGGAAGGGTTGGTCTGTGGGACGGTTTTAAAGGGGGGGCTGGAGCAGGGAACACCCCAGCGGAGGGTGCGGTCGTGGGGATATCCCGCTCCACTCCTCCTCCTGTCAGTGTGAAAGTTCAGAGGCGGTCGGGACATTCCTCGTGTGATTCCACTCGTCTGCTCGAGAGAAAAACAGCACCAGGAACTGTTTAAAAGACTTCTGTTTCCTCAAAATAAGGCTCTGTAAAAATGTTTTGGTCCTTCTATGCTACCAACTGAAAACATGTTGGAAGGATGTTATAAAACTCTTGTAAAAGCCTGCCCAAGTCGGAAAAAGAACCTTTAAACTCCAGTAACATTTTCTACCTGACTTTCTGGCTTGATGGAGCCAAGAAGCAGTCATTTATTTCATTAAAGCAGTACGTCCACTCCTGGCCTGAACATCATTTATAATTAGTCTTTCTGCCGACCTGGTCCAACCACCAACAGCTGCAAAGGAACCTCTACTGCTTTTCCTTTATTATAAAAAGTAAAACTGGACCAATTTTCCAAAATACTAATACATTAGACCTGCGGTTCCCAGACATTGGGTCGAGGCCCAAAAGTGGGTTGCAGGATATTTTATTTGGGTCTGACTCTAAAAACAAAATCATAGATATTAAAAATATTTGGGAATGCTCCTGTAGTAATTATTATTACAATAAAACAACTTTTGGAGGCGACTCAAAAAAAAAAATAGAATCCTCGACTAATATTTCATTGTATTTCATCAGATCTTTCTTTTTTCGCCTGTGACAGAAGAACTGATAAGAACAGAGTCAGAAGACTTCAGTGTGACCGTGACTCAGAGTCTCCTCACTTCTCAGAAAAGAAACAGACTACCCTTTTTATTAAAATTTATAAAAATTACACTCACATGTCTACACTGTAAAAAAAAATACACTCCAAAACAATTCTTTAGTCCTGGTTTTGTCCTTCATTTTGTTCTAGTTTAGTCCAACCTTGGTCCAACTCCCTCACTCTGTGACTAGAACAGGCCAGACCAGAGTAACCCTAGCTTTGAACTAAAACAAAATGACCATATTTAGTTTTAGTTTACTTTGTAGGATAGTTAGTCCTGTTTTTGACCTGCTTTAGTCACTCTTTAATCGGGCGGCAGTAGCTCAGTGGGTAGAGCACCCGGTTTAAACTCAAACAGGAACATAAAGACGTGTGCTGCGGAGAATGGAAACTTCTTCTTTGGAGGGAATCCCTTCGAGCGAGCCACACAGACACTCATTAAGAGTTATATATAACTCTGTTCACACAAAGACTTCAGTGTCGAGACGTAGAGCTGGTCTCAGTCTCTCGACACTGACTCAGGTCTGGATTTAGAAATGGAGATGTGAGGAGATGTTTAGAATGTACAGAGGACATAATGAAAGGGAAAGAGTTTTACAGTTTGTGGTTCCTAAAGTATGATCCCTTTATTATCTGCAGTTGTGACAGTGGTTTTAGAGCAACACGGTGTGTGTACTGAGTCCTTATTTTAACCAAAACTACAGAAAACCTTCCTCTGATTATAACCGAGCTCACACACTGGAATAAAACGGTTCCAACTCCAGCAGGAAATGGTTTAGTCTTAGTTTTGTTACCTTAGTCCCAGGATATGTCCTGAGTTTACTGGTTAGACCTGAGCTTTGTCCTTTACTCATTAACCTGGTCTAGTCCTGTTTTAGTCCTGGTTTTGGTTCAGTCTGGTTTAAACCTTAAACTCTTTCTCTTCTTTATTTAAAAGGTCAAGGAAAAGGGTTCAAAAAAGAGTTTAAAATCAAAGATGTCGTGTTGGAAACTGAGAACCTCCAGAGACCGCTTCAAACGTCTGGGCCATGTTGTCATAAAAAAAAAAAAAAAGACAGTTTAGTCGTGATTCTGCTCAAAGCTGATTGGCCCAGTTTGTGTTTTAAGCAGAATTAAACGTGCTCAGAAGTCAGTTACTTAAAAGAACAAACCTGAACTCATCTGAGGAAAGACCTTTTCCATTCTGCAGAGAAAACATGTTTCAGCCGAAGAC
Source organism: Perccottus glenii (assembly GCA_024416835.2). NCBI lineage: Eukaryota > Metazoa > Chordata > Actinopteri > Gobiiformes > Odontobutidae > Perccottus > Perccottus glenii. The sequence continues at coordinate 1,763,094 of CM044563.2, forward strand.
CCACAGCCCATCACTCGAGGACAAACCCAGTCTCTTTTCAGGAAACTCTAAGTATATCATTTATTTAATAAACAGGTTTAGAAAACAAGATTTATAATGTGACAAATGGAAACTATTCATTTCTAAACCGTAGTATAAATCTCATGTGTTTATTTGAACGTCTCTTTGTCCCATTCGTCCTCTGTGTCCAACCCAACTCAAACACAGCTCCATTAACTCCCCCCACACTCGCTCTCACTGACCCCGCTCTCATCCGCAGCAGATACAGCTCAGAAATAGCTCTGTTTACTCCATAATACGGTCTCCATGACGACGCTCACATGACCAACACCAGGAAGCCATTGTTTGGAATCAGAGCTGTGATTGGACAAAAGGAATGTTCACTTTGACTCAGCAAAAAAACAAAACAAGGACAGTTTGTTAGAGGTTTTATTCTGGACGAGACTCGCTGTGTTCACTTTGTCTCATTCAGGAAACCTCAGAAACTAGAGCTCCACAAAGCTTTGACATAAGTTTGTTTAATTTTTCTTGACCTAAAAAGTGAAGGTTCACCATTCATTTTTTGTTTCAATAACTGTCATTAACTTGCTGCCAGGTCATAAAGTAGATTTGTTTTTATTGTATATGTAGTAATCTTTTTATTCTTTTATTTTCTTATTTGAAAATGACCATTGAAATTATGGTTTTAATATCACACTGGTCACTTTTTGATTAGTGCCAATTATTCAGTTTAATACATTTATTTAATTGTTCTTAATATTGTTAATCTCCATTATAAACTGTTTCTAAAAGGAACTTTCCATAAAACACCATAGAACAATTACAACTCTAATTCCTAGATTATTTGAAATTACAGAATTTTGCAAATATTTAATGACCCACATTTGGGACCCGAGCCAGAGTTTGGGACGCGCTCCATTGGTCAGTCAAGATGGAAAAAGTAATAATAGAAGTGCTGCAAGACTGTGGTACAGGATTTTAGACTAATTCCAGAAAATGACCTTTTACGAAATGATTATGTTGATTAAAAAGTTTGATGTAATGGTTTAATTTCAGAAAAGGTCACTGTGTTGCTTAAGGGCTGGGTTTGGTGCCACGAGGAAATGACTTAATGTGTGAATGCAGCTTTAATTTAACATTGCAGCGGCTGATGTTGTGCTGTGTTCTCGTTGTGTAGTATTTATTTGTGCAGAGTTGTTTTTGAGCGTATGGACACAGAGTAAACTGGAGTAAACACGCGGCAGTTGTTTGTGGTGTGTTTTTTACCGAAGCCTCTCATTTCGTCTCCATCAGAGCTGTGTGGAAACTCTGTGTTTAATAAGCAGCTGTGGAAAAATAAAACGGGCTCTGCAGTGGTCTGTGGCTCTGCTCACTGGGATTATTACTGAGACACGAGGACGTCACTGGTTCAGTCAAGCTTTTGTCCTCAAGTCCCCCTTGTGCTTCTGAACCAAGAGCCACTTTAGCTCTTCTTTAATCACTTTTAAGTCTAGTTTAGTCTTGGTTTAGTCCTGGTTAAGAACTGGTTTAGTCCTACTTCTTGGTACTACTGTAGTCCTACTTGTGAGTTCAGTTTGAAGACGTTTCGTTTCTAATTATTATCTTTTATTATCAATCACCTTCTTTGGTCCTGTTTAATTCCCTGGTTTAGTTCTACTTGACACCTAATGGTCCCAGATCAGCTTTATTTAACTATAATCTGCAATTTTTTTCATTCAAAAAGGAAAAGTGCAGTAGGTTTGTGTGAGTACATGGTTTATTGTCTTAATTTAAAAAAAAAGTTTGGTTTAGTCCTGGTTTAGACCTGGTTTAGCTCTGGTTTAGCTCTGGTTTAGTCCTGGTTTAGTCCTGGTTTAGTCCTGGTTTAGACCTGGTTTAGTCCTGGTTTAGTCCTGGTTTAGCTCTGGTTTAGTCCTGGTCTAGTCCTGGTTTAGTCCTGGTTTAGTCCTGGTTTAGCTCTGGTTTAGACCTGGTTTAGTCCTGGTTTAGTCCTGGTTTAGCTCTGGTTTAGTCCTGGTTTAGACCTGGTTTAGTCCTGGTTTAGACCTGGTTTAGTCCTGGTTTAGTCCTGGTTTAGTCCTGGTTTAGACCTGGTTTAGTCCTGGTTTAGTCCTGGTTTAGTCCTGGTTTAGCTCTGGTTTAGTCCTGGTTTAGTCCTGGTTTAGACCTGGTTTAGTCCTGGTTTAGTCCTGGTTTAGCTCTGGTTTAGTCCTGGTTTAGTCCTGGTTTAGACCTGGTTTAGTCCTGGTTTAGTCCTGGTTTAGTCCTGGTTTAGTCCTGGTTTAGCTCTGGTTTAGTCCTGGTTTAGTCCTGGTTTAGTCCTGGTTTAGTCCTGGTTTAGCTCTGGTTTAGTCCTGGTTTAGTCCTGGTTTAGTCCTGGTTTAGCTCTGGTTTAGTCCTGGTTTAGACCTGGTTTAGTCCTGGTTTAGACCTGGTTTAGTCCTGGTTTAGTCCTGGTTTAGTCCTGGTTTAGTCCTGGTTTAGACCTGGTTTGGTTCTGGTTTAGACCTGGTTTAGTCCTGGTTTAGACCTGGTTTAGACCTGGTTTAGACCTGGTTTAGTCCTGGTTTAGTCCTGGTTTAGTCCTGGTTTAGTCCTGGTTTAGACCTGGTTTAGACCTGGTTTAGTCCTGGTTTAGTCCTGGTTTAGACCTGGTTTAGTCCTGGTTTAGTCCTGGTTTAGTCCTGGTTTAGACCTGGTTTAGTCCTGGTTCAGACCTGGTTTAGTCCTGGTTTAGACCTGGTTTAGACCTGGTTTAGTCCTGGTTTAGACCTGGTTTAGACCTGGTTTAGACCTGGTTTAGTCCTGGTTTAGTCCTGGTTTAGTCCTGGTTTAGACCTGGTTTAGACCTGGTTTAGTCCTGGTTTAGACCTGGTTTAGTCCTGGTTTAGTCCTGGTTTAGTCCTGGTTTAGACCTGGTTTAGTCCTGGTTCAGACCTGGTTTAGTCCTGGTTTAGTCCTGGTTTAGACCTGGTTTAGTCCTGGTTTAGTCCTGGTTTAGACCTGGTTTAGACCTGGTTTAGACCTGGTTTAGTCCTGGTTTAGTCCTGGTTTAGTCCTGGTCTAGTCCTGGTTTAGTCCTGGTTTAGTCTCCTGGTTTAGTCCTGGTTTAGACCTGGTTTAGTCCTGGTTTAGTCCTGGTTTAGTCCTGGTTTAGACCTGGTTTAGTCCTGGTTTAGTCCTGGTTTAGTCCTGGTCTAGTCCTGGTTTAGTCCTGGTTTAGTCCTGGTTTAGTCCTGGTTTAGACCTGGTTTAGTCCTGGTTTAGTCCTGGTTTAGTCCTGGTTTAGACCTGGTTTAGTCCTGGTTTAGTCGAGTCTAGCTCAAATCAGTTCAGATCAACATTTTTAGACCAACATTAATATCAGACAACAAAATGAGAAAGCTTTAAAACGGCAAAAAAAGTTGGCAAACTAGTGCTAAAAGTGAACTATGAACTAAATTTGCAGCAAAATAAATAAAAATCTTACTTTAATTGGTTTAGTCAGAGTTTTCCAAATAAAGTATTTGGGATTAGCATTTTGTCCTTGTTTTCTGTGGCTTCTAAGTTTGTGTGAACACAGCCTAAGAGTTTATGTGCTACTTTCCTTGTATTGCCGTCTCGTTAACGTGTGGGAAACAATAGTTAAGTTAAGAAACAACTCTAGTTCCCATTCTGTGTTTAAGGAGGGACTCAAAGACACATGTTTATTTGTCATTTCTGGGATATGAGAAATAATGCCGTGTGTGCCTTTTTGAGAAACCACTGAGGTTAATATCCAACTGGAACATTCATCTGTAGACGACACCTTCTGACAATGTCTTTTCCAAATAATCCACTGGTGCATTTTCATCAAAGTAGTGTAAGGTTTATATGAAATGTCTATAATTAAAAATATAAAAAGACTATAATTTCCTGCCGTGGTGTGAGCCTGACCTTTTCCTGTCGGCTCCGTTAGCGTCGGTGTCATCTGCTTGAAGAGACGGTCTCTATGTGACTGCAGAGTAAATATTGACACAGTGAACGCGCTGCCACCTCCGTCCGGGCTCACACTAGCACCGTCCCATTTAAAGACATGACTTCCATCCCTGCTCACCTTAATGGGGCATTTTCTGTTTCCTTTTGTTTAGCTCTCACTAACCACAGTTTCAAACACATCACTTCTTCTGCATTTTATGACTTTTGCCAAACTTTGGCTGTGAATGGTTTTGTTTTTAGCTCAAAATTAACAATGAAAAGAAGGAGAAAGTAATAAAATCTAGGGCTGCACAATATATTCATTCATCCACAAGTTATTATTAATATACAATTAATACAAACACGTTTTAAATCAAGAAAACGTTCTCAGACTGGTCTTGACTACACAAGCTTTAAATTGAATGGACATTTGTAAAAACTCTATTTAGTTGCATGGAAACATATCGGTAAATGGTAAAAGCACTTTTCTGTTCCCTTCTCGGGTCCTTAAAGTGCTTTAGATGATGCTTTAATTCACAAACATTCACACCTGGGGCAGATCTTTAAGACCCCCACCAAACTCACCGACAGTCACACACATTTGAGTCTCTGTTATGTTCTCTTCAGTAAACACCTTTTATTTGGACTCCACAGGCTCCGTGCTTTTGTCCGGAGCTGTTTTCCTGTTGCAGCTGGTGACAGAGTGAATAAAACGTGCAGGGTGCGGCCGTGGTACTAAACCGTACCAGGCAGTGCAGATGTAAATCTTATCAGTTACCACACTCGTCTCCTCTCTCTGACAGATCCACTGAGGGATTTATGGGGAAATAATCAGCTCATATGCAACAGATGGAGATCTTGTGAAACACTAGATGCTGAGATGTCTCTGTGTGGGAAACGAAATAAACAATCTAAAACTGAAGTATGGTCGAGGTGCAATATGAATAATAAAATACTGGATCATACTTCATCACAAACACAAGATGGTAGATGTCAAAGAGCAAAGCCGTTCATTTAATTGGTTTTGTTTTCACTTGACCTCTGGGGGTCAGTTGTAGCTGTTGAAGCTTTGTTAAAATAAAGGTTCCACATGCTTACTGTGATCTCTCAGATGTTTAGGCTCTGAAATGTTACTCCTGTTACATCAGGGTTTACAGATTCTGTGAGGTCATAAATGACTCCAGCCCAGACCATTGAGTTTATTAAGCTCTTTGGGGTTTTACACACTGTGTCTTTGACTAAATCTCTGTCTGGGACGTCGCTCGACAACAGAAGAATGTAATCAACATACATCAGAATTGTATTTACTGAAATGCAAAGTCGTGTAAACTAGAAAAGGTCATTTTTTCCTATGACTTTGCCCGACACCCCTGCTATGCACTTTATCCCTCATTGACAGCTGTTCAGCACCACTCACCTTAAGCCAGACATGCACTGTGCGACTTTCAGCCTGAATTTGACCTGATTTCTCGTCAAACTTCAGGTTTGTCATGCGTCCTTGTCATGCTGTGCACGGAGGATCAGATGGTCGGATTAAATTCTGACATGTCTGTTTGGTCGGAGCAAACTAGTGTGAGCACATAAACTTTTGACGTTCCTCTCACGCGATTTTCTCGTCCCGTGTCAGTTAACGTTCTTAAAATAAACAGTACAATAAAAATCAGGTTAAAGTTGTACAAAGTTTACTACATTCTTCTGGTCTTACTTTAGCTGTGGTTTCAACAGCGAGTATTCTTGTGATAAACATTTTCCAGAAAGAAACGAGTTGTATTCTTAGGAGCAAAAGCTCTTGAATTTACCTGCTTCTTTGACAATAATAATAATCTTTTAATAATCTTTATATGACGCTTTTCCACCTACTGTAGTAGGCACTCAAAGCACTTTACACAGATTAAGCTATTTACCAGTGTTACAGAACACTCACTGGAGGCAATGTAGGTTAAGTGTCTTGCCCAAGGACACAACGACAGTATGTGAGGGAGAGCGGGATGTTTCGAGCGGGACTTGAACCACCCACCTGCCGGTTCAAGGACGGCCGCTCTACCTCTGTCTCTGGACACAGCTCAGTGGAAACACAAGCCTCTTTTCCTTTTTCTGCATCACTTCTTTAAAGCACATTGAGTTACTTTTGTCCCGGGTGTGCTCATTAAATACATTTTCTTCTTTTTTAAACTAAACCATATACCTTTGTGGAAATGTTTCTTCTGTGTCTTAAATGAATCAATAGTTAAGTAAAACTAACTTAACTCCATTTTTTCTGTTTCTGTTTCTTCTTTAGGTGGATTTTGAAGACGTGATTGCCGAACCGGCCGGGCTGTACAGTTTTGACGGTGTTTGGAAAACCAGCTTCACCACATTCACTGTGACCAAATACTGGTGCTATCGGCTGCTGACGGCGCTGGTGGGGATCCCTCTGGCTCTGATCTGGGGTCTGTTCTTTGCCATTTTGTCCTTCATCCACATTTGGGCCGTGGTTCCCTGCGTCAAGAGTTACCTGATCGAGATCCACTGCGTCAGCCGCGTTTACTCCATCTGCGTCCACACGTTCTGCGACCCGCTGTTCGAGGCCATGGGCAAGTGCTTCAGCAACGTCCGGATCCAAACCACCAAGGGGGTTTAGCCTGGGAAAATCCAACAGAGGAGTGTTTTATCAAGAGGAAAAAAAATGGGAGGGACAAACACAAAAGGAGAGAAAAGTTCGAATGTAACACAAGAAGAAGAAGAAATAACCTCCAAGAACAAGAGGTGGGACATTAACATTAACAAAGCTGGACGCCAAGAAACAAAAGAGGTGTGGTTTAAAATCTCCAAACTCCACCCCTTTTGAATCAGCTGTGTTTTTCTCTCCAGTGTTTCCAAATGGGAGGGCACAGGAAATACGCAAATCTATGGTTTAGTTACATTTTTGTTCTTTTAAGTTTTGAGAGTTGGTTTTGATTGGACAGGAGCAGTGTAATTGAATGGGGTCAATGTCATACCTGCAAAAAAAACAACAATAGTGCGTTTGTCTGGGCCACATTAAACGAGACTTCATCAGGACTAAGACCAGTGCAAGATATAGAAAGGTTAGGTAAACAGTTGTAAAATCCAGATCTTGTTGAAGGAGGCAGATTCAGAAACTAGAAATGAGCCGTGTTCTTGGTGTGTTTGAAGGGATGAGTTCTGGTCTGATCTTAAGAATGTGTTAAAAATACATAAATCCCAAGAAAAGCCTGTAGACCAAGTTCTACAACAGTAAAAGAAACAAGCAGGAGACAGTAGCTAAGTTAGTATTAGTTTAGGTAACACCTGACTGACCACAAACACAGATGAATCCTTTAGTTGCTGCAGTTGAAGTTGGTTTTAGGATTGGTCTCTAATTCATTTTTACATAGATTTGTCTTGATCTGAAACAAAGAGACTCTAACATTTGATTTTCTCCAACTAACTCCAACTAACTCCAACTAACTCCAACTAACTCCAACTAACTCCGCCTCCTGCACCAAACACTGACCTCCGTGAGTCTGGACCTGGTCTAAGTCTGGACTAACTCTGTCTCCTTCAAACACTGACCTCCGTGAGTCTGGACCTGGTCTAAGTCTGGACCTGGTCTAAGTCTGGACCTGGTCTAAGACTGGACCTGGTCTAAGACTGGACTAACTCTGTCTCCTTCAAACACTGACCTCCGTGAGTCTGGACCTGGTCTAAGTCTGGACCTGGTCTTGGTCTGGATTCGGACTGTCTAAGTTTTAACAGTTCCTTTGTTATCCTTTTAAAATGTATGTTACACTAAACTAGGTCTTGACTCAGTGTCAGTCCCTGAAAGTCTCGGTCCAGTCTTCATCTCAGTTAATGTGGTCTTGAACTCCAACACTTCACATTTAACAACAAAGAGTTAATCTATTGATAAGTGCCTCATTCAAAGTCACTGCAAACAATCGAGATTTTAGACGAGCTTCTTTTTGAGTGTTTTATTTTTTTGACAGATGATGCTAGTAAATCCTTCCATATTTTGTTGTAAACTTTTATTTTTTGGGGAGAACTAAGAGTCGACTGTGGTGCTTATTTTAGTTTGGAGCAGTTTGTGGAGAGCGGGGGTCAATGTCAGACCAGGATTACCGACTCAGCAGAAACCAAACAACGACGCAACAAAACAAAGATGAAAAAGCCTCCAATTGCCTTAAATGCCCTCCCCTAAACTGCCCCCCCCTCTCTCGACCAGCTCTGTCTGACACTGAACCTGCCCTGAAGCCTGCAGCCGCCGCCGTCCGATAGAAACACAGCACGCTATTCACCGCTTCAGGATTTTACTCTGCTCTCCAAAGCTTTCTATATTTTTGTTCTGGCATCAGCATCTTGAATAATGACCTTTTAAACCCAATGTGAAAAGAATAGACTTTATATAAAGAAGGACAAAGGGACTGATGTGCGTGGACCTTCCTTCCTTTTGACAGTGAATGCATGAACATGATTAAAATACACTGTGTCAGCTCTGCGTTAGCCCTGTACAGCTCCAGGACACATCCTAGGCCCCGCCTCCCTGCTTTAATTCAATCAAGCAAAACCAACATTTAATATACTTTTTATTTCAAAGACCAATATGTTTATGTGAAATCGAATGGTGCATTTATGTGGACGTTGGAATATGGAGTACTTTGATGTGTGCAAGTACAAAACATTTATTATGAAGTACATTTCTAAGATATTTTAGCCTTGACAAAATGTTGCTTTCCTTCGCCGTGTTGATGACGGAAATGACGAATGAGTTTCAAAACTGTTCTTCCAACTTGAGCAGGCGTTCATGTGCATTTTTTTAAAAATTGTGTTTCCAAGGACAACATAAATGCACCAATGAATGTTGATTGACTTTACATAATGTTTTGGCTCCAAATTACATCACACCCAGGTTTCCTACAGTTTGCCAAGATACATTACCACTCAAATGGTTATATTTTGGCGGAACAGCAGAAAAAAAAGTGTTCACAATACAATAAATAAACGTGATTATTATTTGGTGAGGTCCGAATCAGAATCAGAATATTTAGGCCCTTGCTACTCGTCCACAATTACATTTATAAATGCACATTTTTCTCTGTGTGTTGACCTTCTGTCAGTAGATCTTTGTGCTGCTGTGTTGTTATTTTAATTGCAGCTAACGCTAATAGAACAGCGCGCACTTACATCTTGTTGCAAAAATCAACCTGAATGGAGAATTGAAGCGTATGTCTGGGTTTTTTATGGCGTCAACCCGCCTCAACCTGCCACTTGTTTCTTAGTTTCAATGGTTGAATGACGTTAACTGCAGCCATCCACCAGAGGGCACTGTCTGACCCTTTGTCCATCTTTATGTATAGTCCTGAAGAGCCTGACAAAAAGAGACATTCTGTGAACACACCATCATTTACTGCCATTTTCTCAAAAATCGTGACATTTCTTTTCTGCAGAATCTTTTGAGTAAATTCACCCAAATGTTCTCATTTCAGACACCTAGCTTTTATTTCACATGGATTTTAAAACGAAATAACACTTAAATAAACACACTTTTTGACCAATTTAGACCAAAGCAATTTTTAAGAAACGTTCATTTTCACACTGAACGTTTTGAAGAACCTTTGTCGTTCTTTTACAGTTTAGGGCTTTTTCCAGTTCAATAATCTGGAGGAAAGTGTGGGTTTGGAACTCACCTTTAACATTGTCAAGATGCATTTGAGCAACACTGTTACACATTTTACTTTATTGATAAGAATAATTTAGAAGCTTAATGGATAATAATTTATCATTGTAACAGACTAACTTAGATTTTTGAAGCAAACGCTGGTACTTAAACTGGTTTTATGCATCGGAATAAATACACAATGTGAGATTTTAAATACACTGTCATACCTTTTATCTCAATTTTTTTTTGCTGTAACTAGTTTAAAATCACTTGTTTTCTTGATATCTTGTAATATTTGAAAATATAGTCCATTTAGTGGTTTTAAAATGTGTATTTATATTAAACAAGGCAGTCTGTCCCAAATACATGTTCTTAAAATCTCAAGAAATTCAATGAAATTTGATCTTGTTACGATGTGAAAAAGTGGAAATTGATTTTACAAATGAATGACAAAGTGTGATTATAGCATCTGACTAACCCATACTTTCATGTTTTCTGTTTAGTTTAATCATTGAATAGAACTTTTATTTTGCTGCGCTGCTTCTTAACTGTGGCCACTAAGATTAAAAACATCCAAAAAAACCCTTAAATGGAAAATGTTTTAACTCATTTTATCTCACAAAATCTGCATTTCGACCAAAGGATATTGCACTGCTTGTGTGTCACGGCTCTTACTTTGTGAATCAAAACCTTTGCATTTGTTTCCATTGCATTAAACTCAAGAAGAACTTGAACGTGTCAAATGGAGCTGAAGCTCAAAGGATTTTTCTTTTTGGTAAAAGCTGAAAATCAACAAGAAATCTTCTTTTACCGTTCTTTTATTGTGCCATAGCTTTTGGTAAAAATAAGGTTTATGACAAGATTAAAATAGTTTTTTCCAAAGCAATGCATTTTTCAGTTTAAAAAACTTAATTTAATGTATTTTTGGTTTGCAGATTTTAAAAAAATCTGTTTTGTGGACTTTGACCCTGCTTCACCTTCAGTCTGCTGCTGTTCTCTAACGTTACAGCGATATTTGTTGAATTGAACTGAATTTTTTTATAAGAGATGATTTCCTGCCTGCATTTTATTCTCACGCTGTGCACATTAAAGTTAAATATCATCCACTGGGCGTCCGTCTGCTTCTTTATAAAGCCTCTCTGAAGATGTGTTTGAGATAATGGTCGACATGAGGCTCTGCAGAAAAACAGAGTCCTTTTGTTCAGGGTTTAGTCGTGAGAGTGAGTCACCGAACACTGTAAAAAATACAGTCAGACGGTAGACATGACGTGACAAAGAGGATGATTTAAGGAAGTTAGTGGAAGAATTGAGGCTCCACTGCTGCTGTGACTGTAAGGGTCTGCTCACCAACAGTAGGCTTCAGACTGGACCAATAAAACCTTTGTCAGGCCAACTGTCCGTTTATTTTGAGAGCACTAAAGAAAGCTGCAGTCCATCGCAGCAACAGGCGATACACAAGCCTCAAGCCTCTGTGTAACGTGTGTAGTGGCTCCAACGAGGCTTTGGAACCGTCCCAACCATAAATACCAAGCAATGAACAATTACCCTTTAGAATTTTTTAAAAGAAAACAACACAAACAGTAGACAAAGGCAATTAACAAATGTCAACAACTTCAAATGTCAGGAACTGGAAGTTCCTTCCAGCTCTTCCAGGGGGATACCGAGGCGTTCCCAGGCCAACCGAGAGACATGGTCCCTCCAGCGTGTCCTACTGTAGGTCTTCCCCGGGGTCTCCTCCCGGTGGGACATGCCCAGAACACACTTTCCTGGGGAGGCGTCCAGGAGGCATCCAGAAGCCACCTCAGCTGTTCCTCTCGATGTAGAGGAGCAGCGGCTCTACTCTGAGCTCCTCACCCTGACATCTCTGAGGGGCGTCCCACCACCCTGCGGAGGAAACGCTGAGATCAGAATTGAAAAAGTCTCTTGGAATAAAGCGATAAAACGTCTTCACCTTAAAAATCTAAGTCCAGATGCTTTTGCTTTAACCTTTTCTTTAAGATGACCTGGATGACTGAGAACCTTCACAGACTTTTAAAGACTGTTACACATTCCCCTGCTTTTCCTCTCTTCTCTTCAGGAACAGTGAGATGTGGAGCCCATGCGTCAGACTCAGAGTGGCACCGTGCCCACAGCTCGGAGCCTGTGCACATTTTTTCCAAACCCTGGCATTACGTTTCCACGGCAACACGAAAACACAAATACAAGGCTGGTTCATCATGAGACACGCAGAGGGTTTGACTAAAAGTGAGGCTCATTTACAGCAAAGAGACAAAGCTTCAAAGGTAAACTGGACTCTCTGGACAGCGTTTGTCTAGTTTTTATTTGATACAACACAATGTTTTATCAGTAACTTGTTTTGGCCGACAGTTTTGTGCCTCGTGACAGGAGCTTAGAACACAGGTCAGACTCCTTTTAATTAAATAGTAAATGTTTTTTTATTTTGTCATGTGTCACAGCTGATAAAAGGTAAGTAGTTGAGGCAGGTTCAAAGACAGAAAGAGACAAAGGTTTGATCAGAAGCAGCTCGAGTCTGTGTCCAGTTCAGTTTGTGTTTCTGTAAAGATCAAAGTAAACATGCTTCATCTGGTCCAGGTGTGGGTCAGAGCAGAAAAATGTGAAAAATGGTTTCAGAAAGAACACAGAGAGGCTTCAATGGAGGTTTATTTTTCTGTGATCAGGATTGAACTGAAGAGCAAACATGGACTTAACCAACAATTACACCTAAACTAAAGATGAAATTTGTACAAACCTGTGCCTTAATCCAAGACTAAAGCCTGGACTAATAAACCAGGATCAAAGACTAGACTAGGACTAGGACTAACCCAGAACTATACTAGGACTAATCCAAGACTTAAGATAAAACTGCTACAAAGGTTCCAAAATAGTCATTCTGGACCGACAAAAATACCTCTTCGAAGCAAATCGTCAGCTCAATAATCCCCAGCACTACCGTCCCCTGGCCAAAGCAGACAATCTATCACCCAGATGCAACTACGATCCATAATACAGTCTCTTTTAAAAATAAATCTTTGAATTAATTCTGAAACTCTCACATGCACATTCAAAATTTCACATCTGGGAAATCTGACAAGTGCCCCCTTCATTTTGACACAGAATTATTGAAATACACCTTGTAGTTACAGAGATACAGTCAATTTACTGTGGACATGTCCTTTTTGAGCAGATACACCAAAAACAAGGTCGGTTTTAAAGGATTAATGAACAACAAACATCCGGCAAAATTCAACAATTTTCCTCAGCATCCACAACCAATGTCTTCAGCCGTTGGAAAGATTCTTGTTTAAATGCATCTCCTTTTTAGGGTTTTCATCCAAGAGGCTCTGAATTGGTCACACGTGCCAACAAAAGATCTCATTAGAACTCTGATACGTTTTTGGTCGTCTATGGGGAGCTCGTAATGAGGCGGCTATTAGTTTTGATACATTTTACATTTTCATGATACAGTCCGCCATTTTGGGGTAAAGTCATGTTCTTTTAAACTGCTGTAATTCTCACAAACATTGTTGGATTATAAGGAGTCCGAGAGGTCAATTGTCTTCATGACCTTAACATAACCATATGACAAATGAAAATGTAAAATAAAAGCGAGAAATTCACTTTGAATGCAAAGTTGACCCCTGAATCCCTTAAATAAAAAACAATTGCTTAAAATTCTGGAGACAGGATTCTGCAGCTGTAGCTCTTTCTTAATTAGTCAGAGACATCTGTAATTGATAAAAGCAGCTCCACAGTAAATAATGATTCTGTGGAGATGAACCACAGACAGATCAGCCCAACAAGAAGAAAACATCAGTCGTTTGTGAAATATGAAGACCACAAATTCCTGAGTCACACTGAAGATTAATGCAAATTCAGACAAATCTCATGTAAATGCCTTCAGACTCTAAACTACAGCAGACCACGCCCACCTGTGTCCTAAAGCAGGACTTTAAATATTACCAAAAACTGCTCTGTTGTAGTTTGTGAAACGGTGTGTTCAGGTGTGGTTCTGTTCAAAGGAAACAGCAGCTCGGCCCTGGATTCAGAGCGACTTAAACACAATGGGCTCCTCGTTTACAGCTTCCTTTGATTGTGCACAGTTTCCACCGAGAATGACCAGGCTTTTCCATCGACCACAGCAGGTTTCCACCAGATCTGCTCTGAAAATAATGACTCACGTGAAAATAATGACTCACGTGTCAAACTCAAGGCCCCGGGGCCTGATGCAGCCCTGTGTAATGTTTTATGTGGCCCCGAAATACATTCGAGTTTTAATTCAGATTTATTTTATTTATTCATTAAATCTTATAAAAGGTACTAGGTTAAGCCAGTTTTAGCTACTAATATATCTAAATCCATCTAAAACCTGTTCAAATCCATCTAAAACCTGTTCAAATCCATCTAAAACCTGTTCAAATCCAACTAAAACCTGTTCCCAACTAAACCTGTTCAAATCCAACTAAAACCTGTTCAAATCCAACTAAAACCTGTTCAAATCCAACTAAAAATAAGAAATAAGGTGATTAACTGTTGCCCACATTTACAAAAGACTTAAATACTTTTATACAAAGTGCTTTTAATTGCATTGTCTCACAGATCAGACTAGGAAGCACGTTACAGCAGTGTGAGGACAATAAAACTTACATTATTATTCATTCTTTTGCAATACATTTAGGGCTTTTACATTCAACACTGACTGAGAACAATTTAGATTTAGTTTTATATACTTTACAAGTCTGACTTTTTTATGCATTGCTAGTAGTGAAAAAGTGAATGTATAAAATGAAAAATTGTTTGAAATGGTGCTAATTTGACACAGGTTTGATATAAAAAAGTAATAAATGAATATTAAACTGTGCTGGAATGTTAAAGAGACGAGATAAAACAGAAGACAGACAAAAGAATAAGTGAAATAGAAAGTTTAACAGTATATTGTGAAGGCACTGACATAGCTTTTAGGATTAAATTGGGTTTTAAAGTGGAGTTATTGTGACAGAATATGCTTTAGTAATATTAAAAAACAATGTAATAATTGTCACCCACCATCTTTATTGTTTTGAAAAGTGAAAAGCTTTGATCAATTAAAGCAACTGAATCCTGTTTCTGTCCGGTTTAGTCTCATTCAAGTCCTTAGTTCAGCCCTGGTTTAGTCTAGACCGCACTGACAAAGACCGAGTCAAGTCCGAGACCAAGACAAGAGCAATATTTTAGATGGTTCTCACATAACTCCATCATAAAACCCTAAATACATCTGAATATACTTCTGTCCAGTGTGTCTGTCGCTCTGTGGAAGCCAGGTTCGGTCGGGTTTTTTCGGGTCTAAGTCATGATTTTCTTCTTGCAGTCGATGGAGCAGAAGAGGTGGTGCTGCACGGCCATGAAGCGTTTTCCCATCAGGCACTGGGAGCAGCCTGAGCACCTGAAGCACTGGGGCTCAGCGTGCCAACAGTGGTCTCCGTAAGAAACTCTCTGAGCCTCGGGTTCGATGGAAGTCTGACACGAAGAGCATTTCTGAGACAGAGACAAACATAACAGGTGTAAAAATATGGAATAGTTAGACTTTAAGTAGTTTTAGTTGGATTTGAACATGTTTTAAGAGGTTTTATTTGGGACCTCTAGAGGTTTTAATTCGATATGATCACACTTTGAGAGGTTTTGGAGCGACAATAGCTGGTTTGAACAGGTTTTAGGTGGTTCTAGTTGGACTGTAGCTGGTTTTAAATAAACTTTTACTGGGTTTAAGTGTTTTTTAGTTGGACTTTAGTATTAAAACAGGTTTGGAAGGGTTTTTTGTTAGGATTCTAAAATGATATTAAATGATTTTAAAGAGATGATCACATTTTGGACAACAAGGGGTTTTAGTTACATTAACAAGTTTTAGATGGATTTAGTTGAACTTAAACAAGTTTTAAAAAGACTTGAAAAGGTTGTTGAAGATAGACTATAGCTGGTTTTACGTGGTTTTGGTTTAACTTAAATTGGTTTCCAACTGGTTTAGACTAGTTTTAGTGTGACTATAGCAGGACTCAAGTTAGACTTAAACAGGTCTAAGTGGGTTTTGAGGTTTTAGATCCATCTAAAACAGGTTTCAAGTGTATTTGGTTGGATGTTAAAATGTTTTACTAATATTTAACAGGTTTTAAACCAGTTATTGTTTTTAAATGAATAGTTACAGAGCCTTTAGAGGGCCTTTCACAAGTTTTAGATTTAAATTGGGAGGGTTGAAGTTATTGGACTAACAGGTCTGGATGGGTTTAAAAGGTTTTAAGAACTCCTCACCATGGCGTAGTTCTTCATGTAGCAGGGTGTACAGACGGGTTTGTTCTTCTCCATCACGTAGGTCTCTCCGGCCAAAATGCAGTCACAGTCGAAGCAGCAGAAGTGCTTCAGATGCCAGTCCTGGCCCTCGGCCTGAGTGTACTCGTTACTGAAGATCAGCTGGAGACAAACGGACAGCTTTTATTTTTAGATCGAGTTGGAGGAGTGACTTTTCTGTGAGAGGATCAAAGAAAGCCTTTTCCACAGTTTAATGTTCCCACTTTCACACTGCACTTGAACGCACCGCTGCAGTGAGTGAGTTTCCAGTTGACAGGAAATCTGAGTTGGATTCATTGGTTTATGTTGATATTAGAGATCTATGCTGCTATCTGTGAGGGTGCATTTGGGGAGACAACATGGTCGTACCTCGTCACATCCGCCACATCTGGGTTTCTCGCTGTCTCCGTAATGGCGGCCGCAGAACATCTTGCCTTTCTTCCAGAAGTAGATCATGTCGACGAGCAGCTCGTTGCAGGTGACGCACACGAAGCAGGCCGGGTGCCACATCTTGTCGTATCCGGCTCTCTCTGCGTAAACGGCAGGATCTCCCTGACGCATCGGTTTCTGGCACTGGTGACAAGACTGCAGCCAAACCAGACGAGACCATTTATTACATCAGTTACACTCAAGTTATGTCTAAAAACACTAAACGAGCACCATTTACATGACCGGACTCGTTTGTGAACAGTTCACTGATTTCTAGCCCTTTTCTATTTCAAGTGCACTTTGTAATTGTTAAAATAAACCCACATTAGACTCCATCTGTTTCCTGTTTCTAAGATTAATTCAACCCATTCTTACTGAGAATAATATGTTCTTTCAGGAGCTGAGCAGGTTCAAACAAAAGCTAATATTCTACTCAAGGTCAGGCTTTGATCTGAAAGTAAGACCTTTTAACAGAGACAATAGTTTTTCTGAATAAAATCTGTAAAACCTTGCACAATAGGGGCCCTTTAGCCACAATGGTCTGATAAAGTTTAGAGCATTTTCACATTTTTTGGTCAAATAATATTAATATTATGTTATGAATACCATTTTCCAAGAAGTGCACACAAAGTTTAGTATTTTCTGGTCAATTAAAACATTTATTTTCTTTTCCTTTGCTACATTTTAAAAGCCAGGTTTTGAGTTTCTAATGGATTCCTTTTTCAAAAGCAGTTGCTGTTTCTTGTTTAAAAGAGAGTCACAATGAAGTTAAAGAAAGAATAAAAAGTAAACTAAGGACAATGACTCATGAGTGACTCTAATCTAGTTACAGTAAAAGAGAAAGGCTTTCAGTGAGTGAGTAAATGGCTCCATCTAGTGGTTACTACAAGATATTTTGAGAGCTATAATGCACATGGGTTTGAAGTTTAGTTAGTCTGATGTTTAACTCTAACCCTGTTTATGGTGTGTATTTAAAAATATTCATAAACAGATATAATGACTGCAAATAAAAATATGCTTACATAGTTCTTTTGAGCTCCTGGTCCCATCGCTCCAGCTGCAGCCACTGTCCCCACAGATCCACCTCCAGCTGGTCCCAGACCCGATCCAACCCCAGGCCCAGGCCCAGGCCCAGATCCCGCCCTGGCCGGTCCCTGCGCGGCCGCCTGAGCGATCTCCTCGGGCAGACAGACGTCGCCCACGCCCAGCGCCTCGTCCTTGTATTTGCGGACGTACTGCTCCATCAGTTTGACCTCGGCGGGGCTCAGTTCGTGGCACTTGTTTGGGTCCTGGTCGTGTTCCGGGAGCTGACGGGCCATCTGCTGCCGGCGGTACACAGCTCCTTCCGAACCCAACGCGGGACGTTTCTCCGGGGGCAGCAGCTCGATGTAACGCACCGCCTGTGGGTTTCAGACAAGGACAGGAAAGAATGAACCAATCAGAGACGAGAGAAAACAAAACTGAGCTGAAATTATCTGTGAAAGTGGGAAAAAAGTGACGCAAATGTCCTTCAGATACAAGCTGTGTCTAAAGTGTGTAGACTAAACAGAAAAGAAGCAGTTGTGCAAAAAAGGTCATGTATTGTACTCACTGCAGGTACTAAATAATATAAAGTGGTCGCCAAAATGATTCGAACACCTGACAGATCTAGAAATCTTGACCTTTTTGCGCCAAAATATAATTTCTTAATGTTCCTGAAACCTGCTTTAAGCACAACAAATATCAGATGAAGTGAGTCTTTTGCAGCCGTTCCAGCAGCACATCTCTCTGGCATCAGGTCAATATCTACTGTGGACAATTATTAGACAAGTTTAGGCCCATTTTTCCTGAGGAGAAGAATCGAATAATTATACACACCTTGATATAAAAGGTGTTGATCTCCTTAGGCCACACCCTCCCTCGTTACTTCAAAGTGAACTCTGTACGTTTCATTCAACTGTGAACGTCACGTGGACCAATTTCCAAAAGGTTGGAAAAGAAAACCAACAAAAACAATACTGTCCAACTAAATAAAATGAGAAGACACACTGAGAAGTTAAAATGCTATAGTAACATGTCTTAACAGCATTTGAGCTAACAGCACCATCTAGTGTCTTTCTTTAAAAAATGCATGTTTTTCTGCACCATAAAGTTTTTAAAAAGTCAGCTGTGAACTCTTTTTGCTGACAAACAAACTAAATAGATAGTTTTCTGTTGGTTCAAACTAAAGAAGCGGACTATAAGTGTGAATACACCCTCAAAACACTCACCATATGTTTGTTAGCGACCGGTGGGGCCCATTCGTAGGTGACAGACATCATCTGGACGTCTTTAGGAACCGGCTCCACTTTGGCTGAAGACGCAGAGATGGAAACCGGCACCGTGTTGGCTTTGACCGGAGTCACGTTCGCCGCTACGGGCTTAAGGGGCTGAATGCTCGGCCCTCCCCCGGCCACAGACCCCGGGATCGAGCCTGTGGAGGAACTGACGGAGGAATAACCCGAACTGGACGGAGACACGGAGCTGGCTGTGGCCCCCGGAGGCACCACAGAAGAAGAGAGGGCGGCCGGAGGAATGACATGCGCTATGGAGGAGCAGGGCATGCTCAGGGTCACTGTGTTGGCCTGTTGACCGGGGACTCCGTCTCTCTTCAGTTTGGCCATCAGACCTGTGTATTTGGTGTCCTCGAACAGTTTGCCCACTTTCTTGTTTTCCTCCGACTCCATCTGGACATCGTGCTCCGGCAGCCCGCATTTACAATTACGGCAGATTTTCCTAAAGAGAAGAACAAAAGTTTTTACTGTTTTATACTCTGCCCTGTGGAGTGCTCAGTATGGGTTTTCAGGAGACCCATATTTTAAAAGACCACATTCCCCGTTTCTGTAGCATAGTTTTTCTCTTAGTTTTTTGTCATATAATTGATTTATAACCTTTCATTCATTTTCTACTGCTTAGTACCGTTAGGGGTCGCAGGTGACTGGAGCCTATCCCAGCAGCTTTGCATGTGTTTGGACGGTGGGAGGAAGCTGGAGTACCCGGACAGAACCCACAGTAACACAGGGAGGACATGCAGACTCCTCACAGAAAGACCGGAGTCGGTAGGATTTTGAACTCACAACCTTCTTGCTGTAAGGCAGGAGTGCTAACCACTCTGCCACGTCCCTTTTTAGTTACTTTTGCATAGTCTTATTTCTTAATGTTAATTTATAAATCCATCTAAAACCTGTTCTCCGTCTACATTAAAGGCCCATTGAAATATTTATCTGGATTTTTTTGCCGAGCCTAATAAAATTTCATTGTGTGTGGGAACAATGATTTATGTTCTTGTAACAGGTGTATTTTTCTTTTCACCCCTTTTCATTGTGCTTTGAAATACATTACCATTTTAACCATTCACACAGCCCAATAAGGCACCAACAGAAAATGTTCCAGATGGAGCTCCAATATTCCTGAAGCAAGTTATTCCCTGAAGCGAGATAACCTAAAAACCTGGGCTTTGATTCAATCATCAGCAGTGTTTCCCACATCAACGTCATCAGTGAAGGTGGTACTAACTTGTCAAAGCTACAAATTCTATACTTACTGATTTAAGTCATTTTTACACGTCATATATTTGCCTCATATGCCTTTAAACCTTGACACACATTTTACAAACAGGATCCACTGTTGCCTTTGCCCATAATGTGTAAATAGTATTTGGCTTTTATGTTGTATGCATTAGGCCTGCTTATTTTCACACTAGCAGGATTCATAGGGATTCTGGTGTCCTCAAGACACTCGTAAGAAGTATTGTATTTTAAAATTAATATTAAACATGATTGAGTTGTGATTCAAAATACTGTCATCAATGCTCTGTGTCTGACTCAGACCCACCTTTAACAGGTCACTATAAAGACTGCTAACCTCAAACTGTTTCCTTACTTTATCTGGTCAGTCTAATCAGGTCATTTTTGCACTCCATCTTCATTTTCCAAGTCAAATTCCTTTTTCATTTTGTAATTCTCTTCTGCATAACTGCTTCTGAGCTGTTGCAGAGCTCACAAGTCCTGACAGAGCTCGATTCATTCTCAACACTCTGACCTCCTTAACGACTGAGGCCTGCTGCAGCACGACCAGCCTCACACTTCCCACTGCTAGAATCAAATAAAGTAAAGTTAAAAAGGCACATTTGATCAAGATGGACGGCAACAATTCCTTATAAGGCAACATTTCTAGCAGCTTATGATCACCTCAGATAAAATACTTTAACAGAGAAGTCCATATATTAAAGAGAATGAGTCTGTAGTTCGTATCGTCTGGTTGTCTCTGTCTCTGTTCAGGAAAACTATCCAAGTGTAAAACTATTCCCAGTTCAGACAAAACAAGAGCGAGACTGGTCCAAATGAGACTCTGACCCCCCTCAGACACTGCCCTTGTTTACAGCACACTGACTCGGACAAATCCAAATGCAAACAGCTCAAACTATTCTCACATGACAATATAATTCTCTTTCATCTTTACTGCTATGGTCACTGCTGATTGGTTCTGGTCACATAACATGCATTTGTACGACATCAGATCTTTCCTTCTTATGTCCCGTGTGTGAACAGCACACATCACATGAATCTCATTCAACCATCAGGATTTTTTTTTTTTTTTTTTGCATTTGCTCCACTGCTCTGTATATTTTAAAGTAACTAAGCAGTTAGCTGTTGCTTTATCCATGTTGCTGTATAAAGACGCCTGAGCCGTAATCAGCTCCACGGCTCTGTGTGGACTCCTCAGACCTGACGTCACTTCTCTCTGACGCTGATCAGAGGAGACACGAGGAGTGAACATAAAACAGTGGGGTCTGACTCCTGCAGCGACAGAATAACGCTCATTAGGAAACAGGAAAGAGATGTGATGAGTCTGAGTGTTTGGGATGATGCCTTCAGCTCAGCAAAGACTGTACAGGAAACAACAACTATTTATTTATGTTTTTATTCATCAACTATTTTCAGAAATGAAATTATTAAAATATATTAGTTTAGTTTTTATTTTAAGATTCAATAAATAAGCCTCTTATCCAGACATATAACCAGGACTAAATATGGGACTAAACCAGATGCTTAACCAGTGACACATCAAGAATCAAGCCAAAATACTAATCTCAAACTAAACATTATTCAATTCATTAAAAAAGAACTAAACTATAACTACACTGAGGACCAAACCCAGGACTTCTCTTGGATTGAAGTCCTCACATTGATTGTTTCTGGAGTTGAAAGTGTACAGAGCAGAGATGTACAGATGGATAATGTGAGTGTTTAGATAAAGACATTTGGCTGTGTTAGAGTGAAGTGGTCACAAACCTCCAGAAGTGCAGCTCAAAGCCTTCACACTTGTCTTTACATTTGAGACACTTGGCTCCTTCTCCGAACTCATGGCCCAGAGTCATCTACGAAGAAAACACATCACACAAAACACATTAGACTAGATTCAGAACTCATTGTTCCCTTTATAAACACACTCGGGTGGATTTTTTTCTTCTCCAACGAGAATCTGCTCTTTTAAAATATCAGGAGAAATAGACATTTATACTCATTATTTAATTTGACAGTTACTACCAACCCATAACTTTTTTCTCCATTCTTGAAAAATATGATGACTTTCATGGCCTGCATTTAAATAAGAACTTCAAATAATTTCTAAAACCACAGCCTTTGAGGTCAATAAATGAAATAACTTCTTAAACACATCAGCAGCTGTCTTTTGCTTCACTGTTGCTACATTAACAACATTGTACATTTAAAAACTTTTAAAAATATATATATATTTTTACTTAGTTATATATATATAAAAGCTATGTCAGTCTCTTCATAAAGCAGCTGTCATTTTTAAGGTATTCCTTGTTGTTCAAAACCCCTTTGTCAATCCACAAAACTCTCTTATTCTTAACCTAGAAATCAAAGCTTCATTTAGGTTGGTTTTATTATTTCTACACGGCTCGAGTCTGCTGCTTAAACTTTAGTGTAAGGCTTATTTGAGCCGAGTGTAGGTCTAAATATTTGTTTGACAGTGATGTTTAGTTGAGCTCACTCCCTTCCTGAAACACACAGAGCAGATGTTAACAGTGACTCAGCTCCAGAAGGCTTTCATTTCAGACGACGACATGGTTTACACTTCACTCTGACTCATAGAACTCTAAAGTCTAAAGTCTAGTCTCTAAAGGAGCGGCCACCTGCTTTTAGACCTCAGTCTGCTCAATACGTTTGGACTCCAGTGAGAATAAAAAGTGTTTTGGAATCTGACCGGGTTTAGTCCTAAATCTAATCCTAAAATTATGAAAACAATGGATGAGGAACATTATATGTGATTGCAATATTGAGACATGTGCTATAAATACATTTTGATATTAAAAAGGCCACTTAGCAATGTATAAATTAAATCAAATTGTAAAAAAACAAGATATATAAACCCCTAAACTAATTTTTCTTGTGTCTTTTGCTTAGTTCTGGTTTTATTCTCAGTTTAGTACTTAATTAAAACATTTTTTTATAAATTGTACAATTTTGGCTTAGGTTTAAGAAATGTGTTTTGTTGTTCTTGGGTTTTCCCCAGTTCTAGTCCTCATTATGTGCCTACTTTAGTTTTCCCACTGTTCTGGTTTACTTCTAGTTTAGCCTTGGTTTAGTCTGGGTTTTGTCCTGTTTTAGTCCTGGGTCAAGGCTTGGTTAAGTCTCCATTGTTTGGCCAATATTTAGGACTTGGTTTATTCCTGTTTTAGTCCAAATCAAGTCCAGTTTTAGTCCTTCTATAGGTCATATTTTTCAGTTGGAACACCATACACTAAAAGCTTTGCCATTCACTTTTACAGTGTTTGTTAAAATAAAAACAAATACGACAGATTTATGTTCATTACATCTAGCATTTGTGTTGTTTCTACTTGAACAGTCTCTAAAACAAACAGGTTGGATTTATGGAACACAGTGGTTTCAGTTTCATCAGAGCCTCTCACAGCTGATCCTCTCCAGATTTAAACCAGATGTGTCAGGGTCGAGCAGCTTGAGACCCACACAGCGTCTTAAAACAGAGAGCTACAGATGAGAGCCTAAATATGGAGAAAGAGTAAAGAAACCCCTGCAGTAAAACCTCTAGCTGCTTCAAACGGATGTTCTGTAATGTATTAACACCATTAACACAGACAGAAAACAGGCTTTAAGACAATAAAACTACCTCAGAGGATCAAACCTTAAACTTTAAATCCCACTTTACTGAAAGAAAACACATAACATTATAAAGTGTATCTAAAGCAAGCCTAGTTAAAAAAAAAGGGTTTGCATAATATTGAATCAAACATATAAATGCATAAGGTGTAAAATACAAACGTTTGAGTACACTATGCATTATCTTTTCTCGGAACCCTGAATTTACAACTTCAGTAAATAAAATATTTTAAGCGTTTCAGATTATGTTGGACTGTCGTAGTTAATTGTCCATTCCTAAATCATTATTAGAAATTAGTCTAAAAATGTTGCCATAGCCACTAAGAAACTCTATTTAAATGTATTTAGCGTTAATTTAGAGCACAAAAGAAATACTAGCTTAAACATTATTACTGACAACATAAACAGGTCATATTGAAGAGGTTGGAGCTGGATAACTTTCATTTTTATGTGCTATAAAAAGCCGGTGTGACGTCCACTTTACACAACGGAGATAAGAAATGGGAAGTGGACAAAAGTAGAAAAGTTTAAGGCTTGATTAGCTTCGTGCTAAATGAAGAGGCTAACGGTTAGCTTTGATCTGTCGGACCGCCGTTGCCTTAGTAACAGAACCCGACCGTTAGGGAGCGTCTCCTATGTATTTCCGTTAAACCACGTAGCTATGTTTTTACAGATTTTTTTTTTAATTAAATGTGTAAACTTGGTGAAAAGTAGCGTAAAGTGTTGTTGAATGTGTCTGTCCTCTGCTGCCACCTGCCCCCGGGGTCAGAACACCTTTCAGGGCGTTCCCTCCCGAGTCCAGAGCGGGACAAGTCAACACTAGGTTAAATAAAAGTGTATTACCTTCTTGACTTCTTTCTCAATGTCCATTTTTGTGTAAAAATAGTCCTGCTGGGTCCGAACACCACTGTCAGGAAGAAAACAGAAAAGAAAAGCCCACAGTAGACGACAGACGGAAGACCCAGCCCCGGTTCACTCTCTCCGTTCGGCTTTAGGGAAGGTCCTGTTTGCTGCTGCTGTTCTCCGGAAAATTACAAGTTCACCTGAAGCAGCGAGACTCAATCCGATGAGACCTTTCAAAATAAAATAGATTTTTTGGTTTCAGTTTTTATTGGTCATAAAATAAACAAAATAAATATTTAACATTGACCAAAAGGGTTTAGGGCTGAAGTCGAAACTTATTGCACCTAACATTTAAATAAAAGTTATATATTGTAACAAAACAGGACAACAATTATAATGAGTTCCATTCAGTAAACAGAAGAAAAAAACAAACTAGTTGCTAGTTAATCAAATAATTTAATCCATTATTAATATTATTTACTACATTTACAATCATAATTTACATCCCAGTATACCTAAAAACATGTATATATATATATATATATATATATATATATATATATATATATTTTTTTTTTTAATTGTTGTAAAGTTACTACACTCTTCATATTACAGTTCAGTTCATTCCATAAAATCACAACATTTCTGGTAATACACCGTTTCTTTAGTGTAGTATGAACACACTGTACCTTTAACTTATGTTCTCCCCTTATGTTCCCCCTCTATTTGCAAATATTTTTGGATGTTGCTAGGAAGTTAGTTGTTTTTAGCTTTAGATACTGAGATCAACTAAATCGTGAAATTTTAGAATCTTACATTTTACAAACAATGGGTTTGATGGATCTCTATACCGACAATTACTGATCACTTTTAAAGTTCTTTTTTGTAAAATAAATATAGGCTGTAAGTAACTTATATATGTCAAATTTCTACACAGTATGTTAAATATGGCACAATCATGGAATTCTACAGAGTAAGTAGTGCCGATTTATTTAAAAAGTGTTTTACCTTATGGCAATTTTTTCTTTTGTGTAATTTATATGAGATTTCCAACTCAAGTCTTCATCAATTTTAACTCCTAAAAATGTGGTTTCCTTTATTATTTGAATATCAGTCCCATCTATTTTTATTAATAGTTCAAGATTTTTCTTTTGTCATTGAATAATTTGCCCTGATTGTTGTCCTGGTTTAGTCCAGTTCTAGGTAAGTTTGGTGAAATGCATGTTTTATTTTTAGCCAGCACTGCTCCACTTCCTGTTGTTTTCCAGTGTTTTTCCTTCAGCTTTAACTCTGCTCTGGTCCCGTTCACTTCTCTTTGATCTTCAGGGGTTGCCTTCGCTCTGACAGATGCAGCTCTCGACCAATCAAATCAAAGAGCAGAGGCATAGCAGCCAATCAGCGCAGAGCAGGGGCGGGGCTTCTGGTAACAAAGGACTGTACAGTGTTTTTGACACATTTCACTGATAGTTCACGTCTTAAAGGTGTATTCTCCGACTAGGTATTAGGGCCACAGTAAAAGAAACGAAAATCTAGACATTACAAGAATGTACTTGTGATATTTCAAGAATAAAGTTGTAAAATTTTGCAGATAAAGGCGTAATGGGAATAAAGTTGTAAAATTTGAAAGAGTCATTATTGAGTCTTCTTTAAACTTTTATGTAGGGTCCACACATGAGAAATACTTTTAGGCCATCATTACAACATCATCATCAGTATAATGACTTTAAAGTGATTGTCTTATTCAAATAAATATTTTATTAAATATATTATTATAGATCTTATTATAGATCTTCTATACATCCATGCGTCTTATTTCTGAGGGTCATTATTATAGCCCTACCCTTTGCCCCTTCCTTTGGAGGAACAAAAGGAAGGGGTAGGTGGGAGAAATAAGCTTTGAATAACAAACAAGGCATCCACAATGTTATTATCTCATCTGTATATTTTGGTCTTACAGTTATATTACATTTATTCATTTAGCAGACAATTTTATCCAGAGCTTCTATTCACCAGTGTTGCAGCTGGAACACCACTGGAGGCAAGGACGGTTAAGTGTCTTGCCCACTTCTCTTTGATCTTCAGGGGGCGCCTTCGCTCTGACATTAGAGTGGGAATCGAACTGCCAACCTTATGGTTATAGGACGACCGCTCTACCACTGAGCCACGGCGCCCCAGTCTTCAATCCAGGTGAGTGTTTCCTCCGAGACATGCCTCTAAACTCAGAATATTACAAATGGTATTTCAATGCTATTAAAAGATTACATTAAGAGCATTTGAACACAGTCATTGTCTTTTGTTTTCATTAAATAATATTGAAATGCTTGTCTATCTGAAAAAGGGCGACATCTGCCTCTCTTTAGCTGATGCTGAAATTCTCATTCATGCATTTGTCACATCCAGGCTGGACTACTGCAATGCGTTATTCTCTGGACTGCCGAGGAAAAGTACTCACAGACTACAAATGGTCCAAAATACAGCCGCCAGACTTTTAACAAAGACCAGGAAGTTTGATCACATTACTCCGGTCCTGGCTTCATTACATTGGCTTCCTATTCATGTTAGAGCAGATTTCAAAGTTCTCCTGTTAACATATAAAATCCTTTGTGGACGCGCGCCCTCTTACCTATCTGACCTCATCACCCGGTATACTCCAGCTCGCACTTTCGCTCTCAGGACGCTGGCCTCCTTCAACTTCCTCGAGTAAAGAAGTCTGCTGGCCACAGAGCCTTTTCTTATAGAGCCCCATTTTTATGGAATGGGCTCCCGGCGGAAGTGCGGCGAGCTGACTCTGTTGAAGTTTTCAAAAGCAAACTCAAAACATACTTATTTCACCAAACGTATGGAGACTGATTGATCATAGGTACACGTTTACACTGGTTGTAGCTGTAGGTACACGTTTACACTGGTTGTAGCTGTAGGTACACGTTTACACACTGGTTGTAGCTGTAGGTACAAGTTTACACTGGTTGTAGCTGTAGGTACACGATTACACTGGTTGTAGCTGTAGGTACACGCTTTACACTGGTTGTAGCTGTAGGTACACGCTACACTGGTTGTAGCTGTAGGTACACGTTTACACTGGTTGTAGCTGTAGGTACACGCTTTACACTGGTTGTAGCTGTAGGTACACGCTTACACTGGTTGTAGCTGTAGGTACACGCGTTTACACTGGTTGTAGCTGTAGGTACACGCGTTTACACTGGTTGTAGCTGTAGATACACGCTTTACACTGGTTGTAGCTGTAGATACACATTTACACTGGTTGTAGCTGTAGGTACACGCGTTTACACTGGTTGTAGCTGTAGGTACACGCTTTACACTGGTTGTAGCTGTAGGTACACGTTTACACTGGTTGTAGCTGTAGGTACACGCGTTTACACTGGTTGTAGCTGTAGGTACACGTTTACACTGGTTGTAGCTGTAGGTACACGCGTTTACACTGGTTGTAGCTGTAGGTACACGTTTACACTGGTTGTAGCTGTAGGTACACGTTTACACTGGTTGTAGCTGTAGATACACGCTTACACTGGTTGTAGCTGTAGGTACACGCTTTACACTGGTTGTAGCTGTAGGTACACGCTTTACACTGGTTGTAGCTGTAGGTACACGTTTACACTGGTTGTAGCTGTAGATACACGCTTTACACTGGTTGTAGCTGTAGGTACACGTTTACACTGGTTGTAGCTGTAGGTACACTTTACACTGGTTGTAGCTGTAGGTACACGCTTTACACTGGTTGTAGCTGTAGGTACACGCTTTACACTGGTTGTAGCTGTAGGTATACGTTTACACTGGTTGTAGCTGTAGGTACAAGTTTACACTGGTTGTAGCTGTAGGTACACGCTTTACACTGGTTGTAGCTGTAGGTACACGCTACACTGGTTGTAGCTGTAGGTATACGCTTTACACTGGTTGTAGCTGTAGGTACACGTTTACACTGGTTGTAGCTGTAGGTACAAGTTTACACTGGTTGTAGCTGTAGGTACACGTTTACACTGGTTGTAGCCGTAGGTACAAGTTTACACTGGTTGTAGCTGTAGGTACAAGTTTACACTGGTTGTAGCCGTAGGTACAAGTTTACACTGGTTGTAGCTGTAGGTACACGTTTACACTGGTTGTAGCCGTAGGTACAAGTTTACACTGGTTGTAGCTGTAGGTACAAGTTTACACTGGTTATAGCTGTAGGTACACGTTTACACTGGTTGTAGCTGTAGGTATACGTTTACACTGGTTGTAGCTGTAGGTACAAGTTTACACTGGTTGTAGCTGTAGGTACACGTTTACACTGGTTGTAGCTGTAGATACACGTTTACACTGGTTGTAGCCGTAGGTACAAGTTTACACTGGTTGTAGCTGTAGGTACAAGTTTACACTGGTTATAGCTGTAGGTACACGTTTACACTGGTTATAGCTGTAGGTATACGTTTACACTGGTTATAGCTGTAGGTACAAGTTTACACTGGTTATAGCTGTAGGTACACATTTACACTGGTTGTAGCTGTAGGTACAAGTTTACACTGGTTATAGCTGTAGGTATACGTTTACACTGGTTATAGCTGTAGGTACACATTTACACTGGTTGTAGCTGTAGGTACAAGTTTACACTGGTTGTAGCTGTAGGTACAAGTTTACACTGGTTATAGCTGTAGATAGACGTTTACACTGGTTGTAGCTGTAGGTACACGTTTACACTGGTTGTAGCTGTAGGTACAAGTTTACACTGGTTGTAGCTGTAGGTACAAGTTTACACTGGTTATAGCTGTAGATACACGTTTACACTGGTTGTAGCTGTAGATACACGTTTACACTGGTTGTAGCTGTAGGTACACGTTTACACTGGTTGTAGCTGTAGGTACACATTTACACTGGTTGTAGCTGTAGGTACACATTTACACTGGTTGTAGCTGTAGGTACAAGTTTACACTGGTTGTAGCTGTAGGTACAAGTTTACACTGGTTGTAGCTGTAGGTACACGCTTTACACTGGTTGTAGCTGTAGGTACACGCTTTACACTGGTTGTAGCTGTAGGTACAAGTTTACACTGGTTATAGCTGTAGATACACGTTTACACTGGTTGTAGCTGTAGGTACACGTTTACACTGGTTGTAGCTGTAGGTACAAGTTTACACTGGTTGTAGCTGTAGGTACAAGTTTACACTGGTTATAGCTGTAGATACACGTTTACACTGGTTGTAGCTGTAGATACACGCTACACTGGTTGTAGCTGTAGGTACACGCGTTTACACTGGTTGTAGCTGTAGGTACACATTTACACTGGTTGTAGCTGTAGGTACACATTTACACTGGTTGTAGCTGTAGGTACAAGTTTACACTGGTTGTAGCTGTAGGTACAAGTTTACACTGGTTGTAGCTGTAGGTACACGTTTACACTGGTTGTAGCTGTAGGTACACGTTTACACTGGTTGTAGCTGTAGGTACACATTTACACTGGTTGTAGCTGTAGGTACACGTTTACACTGGTTGTAGCTGTAGGTACACGTTTACACTGGTTGTAGCTGTAGGTACACGTTTACACTGGTTGTAGCTGGACACTGCCAATATAAATGTTTTTATTTGTGAATATGTTTGTGTATTTCTATGTATTTTTTAACTGTCCTGGACACATTCCTGCACGGCCTGTCCGTCCTGGGAGTGGATCCCTCCTTCTGAGGTTCTCCCTGAGGTTTCTCTTTTCCAACCGAACAAGCAGCTGCTGCGTTTGCTTTGACTGGGAATTATTACAGTAGGTTAACTTTATTCTCCTAACATAGACTTTATATGCCATTGTACTATTCCTACAAACTCTCTCTGGCTGCAATAAACAAAATATGTGTATTATGCAGAGTATGTCCTTAATTCAGGTCTGTGCAGAAATTAGGCCCATATACAGTATTGTCATATAAAACTTTTCTGTGCAGACCAATGCAGCTAAAACAGTAAAGGTCCACCTCCATCCAATGTGTTCCCTATAGTAATTTACAATAATAAAACCTGTTTTGCATGAATAGTGCTATATGGCTAAGTATATATAATAAATATGATCTTAGTTCTTTTCTTTAAAATGTATGATGTGCCCTTTGTTGGTGTTTTTGGGCCTATTTTAGACGAGGCTGAAGCTAAAATGTACCCAGTGCTCCGTTACTCAATACATCTATCTCCACATTTCATGCTTTAGTGGCAATGCTTTAGTCCTGGTTCAGATCCCTGGTATTAAGAATTTAAAAAGTGATGTAGGCGTATTGAAAACATCAGTACTTGTAAAAAAAAGCTGCAGATCTGACAGGAAACTACTGTGTTTCTCTTTAGTCACTTCCCTTTTTTAAAGGAAACAGCTCTCTAGTCTCTGACACAGAGAGGAATCCTGTAAGTTATTAGGTTTAGTGACACAGTTGATATCTGACGCCATTTAATGTTATTAATTAGGAGTAGAAAGAATAAACAAATAATGTGTTGAAGTCATTAGGATTGAGGCAAAATTGGTTAACATTAACTGTTTTTATGTCATCATACAGCTTTAACTTCTCGTGAAAAAGGAAGATGATGCAACCGTATGTGTGTGTGAGGAAATGACCGTTTACTGTTGTGACAACGGGGTCTCCTGTTCAGGGCGTTTACTGTGAATGTGTCTCTGCAGAGGCTCATTTTACAGTTGAACTGGAGAAATACAATAATCAGACTGGACATGTTATTATTAATATAGAGTTAATACAGACAGATACAACTTCACATGCACTGTTTAAAAACTGTTTAAAACATGGTTTCAATCAGTTTAATGCTCTTTAGGAAACGGTCGTCTTCACAGGATCTGCAGGAGAGAAAGAAATAGAGCCATACAAAACATAAAACAACTTCATTTGTGAGTCTTATGTGTTTTTAAACCCGTTTCCCTTCGTTCTCTCTTCTTCTTGAGTTTAATCAACCGTAACTTCCTGCTTTTGGCCTAAAGCCTGAACTATCTTCAGTTTAGTCCAGACTGAGACCAAAAAGCAGCTGATGGTCTGACTCACCTGAACATTTGGTTCTAACCAAACGAGAAAGTCTGAAAGTCCAGACCAAACAGTGTTTAGTGTGGTGGTCTAATTCCCCAGGACACCTGGAGTGCTCCACCTCTCTTATTAGTGGAACTATTTAAGCCACCTGTGTTTAATATCAGTCTCTCCTTTTAAAGGTTAAAGGCACAAAGTAGTAGTGCCGAACTTAAAGACTGTCCTTTTTAGTGCTGTGTTTAAACCTTCAGGGTGGTAAGTTTAGTGACCTTTTAAAACAAAATTTACTACGATGAGCCTTTTTGACATCTCTCATTTACAGACTAACCTGCTGCTGTTTTTGTCTGTTTGTTTTCAGGTTGTTTGGTTCAATGTGTATTAATTCTTTAGTTATTCTTAAACTGTTTATGTCGTTTGTACCGTTATTTATTAAAAGTCTGCTTACCCCCAGTGGCCCCAGCTGGCAAATCTTTGTTGAATTCTGTTATTTTCTAGCATTTTAGAGGCCTATTTTAGTCTATTTTAGTGTTATTTTTGTAATTTGTCCCTGCTTTTGGTAGAAGCAGGTTGAATTATAATTATTTCAATAAATTATTTTGTTTTTCTTTTACATTTGAAAATCGCACACTCTTATCAGATACACCAGTGTGCTTCTCTCATTACTCCAAAATGATACCATATTTCTTGGACCAAATCCCCCGGTTCGTAGTATCATCATCCATCCCTGTTACTCTCATACAGTTTGGTTGAAATAAACCACCTCACTCTCATTGCCACAAGTGCAAGAGTGAACGCACCCGAAGAGACTAGTGAACATGCATCAACACATGCAAGAGGTAATAAAAGATATTCTAATTAATATCCATAAAGACAAAGTGCATTGGAACAAAGTAGAGTACTCATCTCACAGAAAAAGTAGGAGGTAGGTCTTATATTCTGCAGCTAAAGAGTCAGAACCAGAACTACGTACATCACACATTAAGACTTCTGTCCATCTTTAAATACATACAAACTTTATCAGTATTTAGTCTCAACCTCATTTGAGATAAGATTAGACAAAAGATCAGTCTCTTTTTCAAAGAACCAGGAAGTCTCTTAAAAAAAAAAAAAAAAAAAAAACTGTTCTTTCATTATGAGCTTTTACTTCAGTCTCATCGTTGATCGGAACAACACGTCTTGTTAAGGACTAAATGGCTTTGGACCAACACTGCCTTCTTTATGGTAGGTCTTTGTGAATTTGAAACTTGACCACAGCTGTTTTCCACTGCTGTGTCTGTTTTTTACTTTTCCTGCTGCTGTGGCTTTATCAGCTCCGTTACACAACACTTGAAATGCAAGAAAGATGATGCAAAGTGCCGTTTTTTGTTGAAATTTTCACATTTCAAGGCTTGTTTTCTGCAGATACTATTTTTATCCAAATTCAAGGAAAAGAAATATGGTCAAAAATACAGTGAACAAGTAGGGCTTAGATGATACAGATAAGTCAGCTCATGAAGGTCTGGGAGTACAGGGTCCAGGGCCCTTTGCTAAGGGCTGTCCGGTCCCTGTACGACCGGAGCAGGAGCTTGGTTCATTGCCGGCAGTAAGTCAGACCTGTTCCCAGTGCATGTTGGACTCTGGCAGGGCTGCCCTTTGTCACCGGTCCTGTTCATTATCTTTATGGACAGGATTTCTAGGCGCAGCCAGGGGCCGGAGGGAGACTGGTTTGGGGACCACACAATTTAAATTCTGCTTTTTGCAGATGTTGTTCTGTTGGTTCACTCAGACCAGGACCTTCAGCTGCACTGGGACGGTTTGCAGCCGAGTGTGAAGCGGCTGGGATGAGGATCAGCACCTCCAAGTCTGAGACCATGGTTCTCAGTCGGAAAAGGGTGGCTTGTCCCCTTCAGGTTGGTGGAGCGCTCCTGCCTCAAGTGGAGGAGTTCAAGTATCTTGGGGTTTTGTTCACGAGTGAGGGAAGGAGGGAACGTGAGATTGACAGAAGGATCGGTGCAGCTTTTGCATTAGTGCGGTCGATGTACCGATCTGTCGTGGTGAAGAAGGATCTGAGCTGCAAGGCAAAGCTCTCAATCTATGTTCCTACTCTCACCTATGGTCATGACTAAAGGACAAGGTCCCGGATACAGGCGGCCAAGATAAGTTTCCTCCGCCGGGTGGCTGGGCGCTCTCTCGGAGATAGAGAGAGGAACTCGGGAGGAGCTCAGAGTAGAGCCACTGCTCCTCCACATCGAGAGAAGCAGCAGAGGCTCGGTCCTCCTGGGGTGTGTTCAGGGCGTCTCTGCTTAGACTGCTGCCACCATGACCTGGTCCTGGATCAGAGGAAAAAGATGGAGGTTGGATGTGTTAATTGTGACATTATGTTGTTGGGCTGGGACATGAGCCTGGTTTATCACTATTCCAGAAGAAAAATTAAATATGATAAAATAATCTGGCTCATGTACCAGCCCAACAACATAATGTCACAATTATCTTAACAGTATGGATGGTGAAAACCTTAACTCACTTAATGGAGTGACAACAGTTTGTAGTTGGTACAATGTTAGTGCTGTTTACTTTTCATCACTGTGAGCTGAAGGTTTCAACTGTTTTTCTGGCTCAGTGCAGTAATAAATTAACAGTAATAAAGAATGGAGAGGATATGAAGGGTTTGTGCTTGTAACATGAAGATCATATCATCTTGTTTGCACATTATACTGT
This sequence comes from Perccottus glenii, assembly GCA_024416835.2. NCBI lineage: Eukaryota > Metazoa > Chordata > Actinopteri > Gobiiformes > Odontobutidae > Perccottus > Perccottus glenii. The sequence continues at coordinate 1,797,101 of CM044563.2, forward strand.
TCCTTTTCAATATTATGTTGTCCATAAAGATACAAACTTGTTTGGACAGATTACAATCATCGTCAGGGGCTGTTTAGTTACAACATAACAATTCAACTCCAGGACATCAACTTACTTCTTCTCAAAGTGTACAGACCTCAGTCACTAAAAACTGAACTCACCTTTAAACATTTTAATATTTCTCTTTATCTGTCCCTGAGCTGAGAACCAGGCCTGTGTTGTAACTGTTCAGTATCAGCCGGTGTTTGTGGGAACTGAGCAGCCGTCACTGATATTTATACACAAACACACACACACACACACATACACACATTCACACACACATGCACACACACACACACACACATGCACACACTCACACACATGCACACACACACACACACACACACACACACACACACATGCACACACTCACACACACTCACACACACGCACACACACACACACACACACACACACACTCACACACACGCACACACAGAGCTCAGGGCTGCATCTGGTCACGTGACCCGCTGCAGTGAGATCACATGACCCTCCGACAGGTATAAAACAGGTGTGTTTTGTCGACAGGTCCACGTTCACCATGAGGACAATAGTGGGTCTCTGCGCTCTGCTGTGTGTGGCTTTGGCCAAGGACACCTTCCACGGGTAACACACTAGAACATGCACTCATATATTGTATTTTTATTATTTTTAATATTATGTCGATAAATAAGTAATTTAAAATTAATGAAGTAGAAGGTTAATATATATCTTTTATATTCAGTTTTCATTTTCTATAGTATATTTCTTTAATGAAAGAGAAGGGAATGTATTTTGTGTTTATGTACAAGAACTTTTATACTCATGTGTTAGTGTAGTAAGTGATATATTTACAATATTATTTACAAAATACAATTTTAGTGTTCGAGAATTTAATTTTTGTTTCATGACACATTTTATTTTAGTTTTATGATAAAAACTGATCTAATAAAATTAAAATCACTACATAATTAACAATATTTTAAATTAATTTATTTTATTTAGCTAAGACCTATTATTGAATTTATTATACTAAATGAACAATTTTTAAATACATTTTTCATATTAACTAATTGCATTACTATTCTAACTTTATTTTTTATGAAGGCAATAATAGTTTTTATTTACATACTCTTCTTTTTAAGTATCCTAATGTCTTATCCAGCTTTTCCATTTGATAAAGGATTCTTCACATTAATTCTGTTTTTGTTCTGTGCACATTACTGTATGCATTCTTTTGGGTGATTTTTTTACTCATGCTTTTTGTTCACTGATAACCTCTTCTTATTATCCTATATGTTTATTGTTTCTTTAGTTTTATCTGAAATAGGAAGCTGTCTTTCGTGAGTGAACTCAACTGTCTGAGTAAATGTTGAGTAAAAGGTTGAGTAAATCTCTGTTGCCTCATTTTGTTTTCACAGACATCAGGTCCTGAGAGTCGTGGCCAAAGATGAGGGGCAGCTGGCTCTGATCAAAGACCTGGAGGAGATGTTTGATCAGGTCAATCCTCGGCACAACAACTACACTAGAATTAACACTAGAACTAACACTAAAACTTACACTAGAACTAACACTAAAACTTACACTAGAACTAACTCTAGAACTTACACTAGAACTAACACTAAAACTTACACTAGAACTAACACTAAAACTTACACTAGAACTTACACTAAAACTTACACTAGAACCAACACTAGAACTTACACTAGAACTAACACTAGAACTTACACTAGAACTAACACTAGAACTTACACTAGAACTAACACTAGAACTAACACTAGAACTTACACTAGAACTAACACTAAAACTTACACTAGAACTAACACTAGAACATACACTAGAACTAACACTAGAACTAACACTAAAACTTACACTAGAACTAACACTAGAACTTACACTAGAACTAACACTAGAACTTACACTAGAACTAACACTAGAACCAACACTAGAACTTACACTCAGAACCAACACTAGAACTAACACTAGAACTAACACTAAAACTTACACTAGAACTAACACTAGAACTTACACTAGAACTAACTCTAGAACTTACACTAGAACTTACACTAGAACTAACACTAGAACTTACACTAGAACTAACACTAGAACTTACACTAGAACTAACACTAGAACTTACACTAGAACTAACACTAGAACTTACACTAGAACTTACACTAGAACTAACACTAGAACTTACACTAGAACTTACACTAGAACTAACACTAGAACTTACACTAGAACAGAAATCTGGCGAGCCAGCCAGGAGTAAACAAAAACTTTTACTTTGTTTAAACCACAAGAACTGGTGTAACACGTTCCTCTCTGTGGTGCACTTTCGAGGAGATACTGAATAAAATTAAGTGGAAATATAAAGTTATTAGTATTTCCAGTGACACTAAGCCTACATTTAAAAAAGCCAGTACATTGTTGTAAAAGTGTGAATATCAAATGTTTGTCCAAGTGGTACAAAATTGCTGACCGTTAAACACAAAGGATACATTAGAATAGAAATATTTAATTTAGCTTAATAGCTACAACATAATTGCCCTGGTTATTAAAAAAATAAAAATAAATAAACTAGTTTCTGATATTTTCTTCCAAGGCTCTGACAATAAATACGTCTAATTCATCCATTGAAGGTTTTTTGCGGTTGCTTTTAACTGATGGCAGCAGGATGCAAACACTGCTCATGATGTTCACAAACACAAACAGATTGATATCTCGGATGTGACAAATAAAAATCTTGAATCTTGAATCTTGAACAGTTGTAGCTGGTGGAAACATACCCCAGGACTCTGTTTTGAATGTTGTGAATGTGTTGTAGCTGGACATCTGGAGAGACGTGAGCGATGTCGCCTCTCCTGTCGACATCAGAGTCCCGCCTCACACTCTGGACTCGCTTAAAGAGTATCTGGACGCCTGGGAGATCGACTTCTCCAGTCATGATCCACGACCTGCAGGTACAGAAATCTAAACACACTGGGTTCACTTGGTTTTTTTCATGAGTTTGATGTAAAACTGTTCCTGTTCAGATGTACAAAGTCTCTGTCTGTGTCTGTAGGTGGTGTTGGAGGAGGAGATGGAGGAGATGGAGGCTGCTGCTCGTTTTGGAGAAGCAAGAAACACCGACAGCTTTGATTACACCAGATACCACACCATCACCGAGGTCACACACAAGACACTCGGGCAGAAATATAATAGAACAGAACTACATTTACATCAAATATTTGTCTCTGAGAAAAGGTCTGCAAAAGATTCAATAGTTAAACCTTAAACACAAAAGAAAAATGGCTCCATCACCTTAATGCAACCACATCTGTTAGATAGGGTTTAGTCTTAATTTAGTCCTGGTTTAGTCCTGGTATAGTCCTGGTTTAGGCTTAGTTTAGGCCTATTTTAAGTCCTTGTACAGTATTTGTTCTGGTTAAATCCTAGTCCAGTCCTGGTTAATGGTTTGGTTTTGTTGGACTAATGGTGTGTGCTGGTCTTGTGTTGCAGCTGTACAGTTTCCAGGACATGCTGGTCGCGGAGAACCCCAGTCTGGTCAGCAAACTCGTGATTGGTCAGAGCTACGAGGGCCGTCCTCTCAGTGTGCTCAAGGTAAACACTCCCCACAGACTCATCTCTACTTTTGTTTTTAAATGTTAGCTGAACTAACTTTTGTCAAAATGCAAAAGAGGCTATCTATCATTTTAGTCAGTGTTTCATTTGTTTAGCTGTTGTCTAATGATACACACGGCACTAAACTAAAGCCGGGTGATATATTGGCTGTTACTCAACTTGTTGTGACTTCTAGTTCAGCACCGGAGGCACTAACCGTCCCGCCATTTGGATCGACACCGGGATCCACTCCAGAGAATGGGTCACTCAGGCCAGCGGCACCTGGTTCGCCAAGCAGGTATAAAACTGTTTCCTGTTCCCTCAAATATCACATGATGTGTTTGAAGTCCAGTGGAGTTTGGAATATTACAATTTGACTATTCAGTAATACTTAGTGTAAAAAGAAAGAAAAAAAATAACAAGTTCAAACCGCAGGCAACAGAGCTGGAGCACAATAATCCAAAAGTGAACTAAATGTTGTCGGTCTTGTTTCAGATTGTGAAGGATTTTGGCAAAGACCCCGCTCTCACTGCCATCCTCAACAATATGGACATCTTCCTGGAGATCATGACCAACCCTGACGGATACGCCTTCACCCACTCCTCTGTGAGTCACTCTGGGTTTGTTTAATAAAGACTGAAAAAGACTTCTCTGTCACGGAAATGTGTTTGTTTTGTTCAGAACCGAATGTGGCGTAAAACCAGGAAGCCCAACCCCGGCTCCAGCTGCGTCGGAGTGGACCCCAACAGGAACTGGGACGCCGGCTTTGGAGGTGAACACTAACATATTCTCTATATTTACAAAAACAATTATAACCATTAATATATTTTTTTAGAGAAACAATTTTTTTTGGTATTGCAACTACAGCGTCATCTTTAAAGCTGCCACAAGATGGAGCTAAAACACACATTTAAACAAAGACTTTAACCAAATTCAGAGAATAAAAACAAGAATAAATTTAGGACTTAACCAGAACTAGGTTAGAGTTAGTTACAGCTCGGACTAAAATGTGATTAAACCCAAAACCAAGCAAGGCCTAAACCAGGACTAGCCTGAGGCAAACACTAAATGATATTATGGGACTTGGCCTAAACTAGGACTAAATCCAGCCTTTAGGGTAAACCAGGACTTTACTAGAACTAAGTCAAGATTTCGAACAAACAGAAATCTGCACCAAGCCTGGACTAAAAGACGACTCAACCAAGGTAAAAACAAATTATGTCCAAAAGATTAAACCAGAATGAAATCACAAATAAACTGGACCAGGTCAAACAGGTCAGGTTGGATCCTTAAATAAGTTTTAGTTGGATTTATACCGGTTTTAATTGGATTTGGTTTGCTTTTAGCAGGTTTTAGTTGGATGTAAAGATAATTTATTTGAATTTGAACAGGTTTAAGTTGACTTACAGGACCTACCCGGTCTAAAGCAGGTCTAACCCGGTCTACAGCAGGTCTAACCCGGTCTAAAGCAGGTCTAACCCGGTCTACAGCAGGTCTAACCCGGTCTAAAGCAGGTCTAACCCGGTCTACAGCAGGTCTAACTGGGTCTAAAGCAGGTCTAACCCGGTCTACAGCAGGTCTAACCCGGTCTAACCTGGTCTACAGCAGGTCTAACCCGGTCTAACCCGGTCTACAGCAGGTCTAACTGGGTCTAAAGCAGGTCTAACCCGGTCTACAGCAGGTCTAACCCGGTCTAACCTGGTCTACAGCAGGTCTAACCCGGTCTAACCCGGTCTACAGCAGGTCTAACCCGGTCTAAAGCAGGTCTAACCCGGTCTACAGCAGGTCTAACCCGGTCTACAGCAGGTCTAACCCGGTCTACAGCAGGTCTAACCCAGTCTACAGCAGGTCTAACCCGGTCTACAGCAGGTCTAACCCGGTCTACAGCAGGTCTAACCCGGTCTACAGCAGGTCTAACCGCTCTGTCCCCCTCAGGACCTGGAGCCAGTAGCAATCCGTGCTCAGAGACGTTCCGTGGGCCCAGAGCTCACTCCGAGTCCGAGGTCAAGTCCATCGTGGACTTTGTGAAGAGCCACGGGAACATTAAGGAGTTCATCTCGATCCACTCCTACTCCCAGATGCTGATGTACCCCTACGGCTACACCCGCACGCCCGTCAAGGACCAGGCCGAACTGGTACTACACCAGAAACACTCAACACTGAAACGAGGGGCTGGATGGGTTTGAATTGGATTCTGAAAAATTTAGAGGGTTTTGTCATATTTTCATGAGGTTTAGTGGAATCTTAAACAATTTTAAATGGATTTGAAAAGTTTCAGTTGGATTTAAATGGGTTTTAGTTGGATTTAGGCTGGTTTTAGATGTGTTTGAACAGGTTGATGACACTGGTCTGGTTCTGTTCTGCAGCACGCTCTGGCTCAGAGGGCAGTCTCTGACCTGGCCTCGCTCTACGGCACCAAATACAGATACGGCAGCATCATCGACGTCATCTGTGAGTTCATTACACACGTGTTTCATCTTCATACCTGCTTCTAACGTTTGTTCTTGATTTAAGAGCAGTATAAGAAGAGGATGCACATTTCTGTAGCAGATAAAACAAATTAAGATTAACATAAGACTACAAATTCCAATGTAGAAAATATTAAACTCATATCCAGCTGTCAGTTTTTTCTCTGACCACATTCACTTTCTGCATTGAATTAATTAAAGGCAGTTAAATCCTGGACAAAAAGATTAATCCAAGGAAAACCAGAACAAAACTATGACTAAACCAGTCTGAGGCTATCTCTGAACCTGAGACCTAGACCTGGACTGAACTAGGACTAAATCCAGATTAAGTCCAGGAATTATGTTGGGACTAAAACTGAACCAAAGTCGGGATTAAGTCCCAGCCTAAACCAGGACTATACTAGAACTAAGAAATTCTCAAATAAACTCTAAGAAAATATTACATTAGTTTGTTTTTTGCAGCAAGACATATTTTTACCTTTTGATTACAATATTAAAACCTTCTCTGAATTAATAAAAAAGACATTGAATTCTCTCCACGTTTCTGTTTCTAGACCAAGCCAGCGGCGGCACCATCGACTGGACCTACAACCAGGGCATTAAATACTCCTACACCTTCGAGCTGAGGGATACCGGCCGCTACGGTTTCATCCTGCCGGCCAATCAGATCGTCCCCACGGCCCAAGAGACCTGGGTGGCTCTGAAGACGCTCATGACCCACGTCCAGAAGAACCTCTACTGAAAGTCTCTGAGGCTGAAATCAGGAGAACTGTCTGTGTTAATGACACATGACCCACTCTAATAAAAGACAATGTGAAGGAAACCTGTCTTTTTATTTATGATCTAAGAAATTAATTGCAAACCCTAACTTACACTTCTACCCTAAAAATTAGAGTTAGGTCCTATTTTATTTTTCAGACATTGAGGACAATAATGATCTTAGGCTATTACAGTGTAGGGCCACTAGGGGGCTTTTCTGTCATGTATTTTAGATCATGCACAGTCAGGTCTGAATATAACAGTCCATACTATGAAATATAAAAATCATTCAAAAACAGAAACTAAATAAAGACCAAAGTGCTTTAAAACAAGATAAAAAAGCAGCCTTTATAAAAGCATATTGGGTTAAACCTGATCAGAGCTTTGTGTTTTCACTGTGTCAGTTGGAAAATGAACAGAAAAGAAGCAGATTTCTCAAAACAATTTATTCACAAACAACACATGAGGTCAGCGAATAAAGTCGAAGAGGCATGACGATGACCAAACTTTACATAAGGCTCATGAACTGTTTCAAAAATACTGATAATCAGACTTTTTAACCCCTCATCCAGTCATTTTGAAAAGGCCACAAATGAACAACACTACAATGGTTGATAAAAAACAACCAAAATGTGAAAAGCGGCACAACAGCAGCACTATCGATAATATTTACAGACAATCCCTTCATTTATTAAGAGTCAGTGTGAAATGTTACAAAAGAAAAAATGTTGAATGATATCCTTGTGCAAAAAGACTAACAGGGTTAACGCTGCACTTACCTCTAACCTCCTGATTCAGCTTCAGAGTAGGATTTTAACTGATGCTTTGCTCTTTTTTTTGTCAAATATGATATATAGTCACCTGTCAACCCTAGTTCAAATGGTCTATCTGCCTGAAAACCACTTTGGACTTGAATGAATGTTCAGAAAATTAACGCCCCACCAAAGTCAGGCTGAATGCAGTGTATTTGGAGTTTAAACTGAGGGGCCAGGCTGTCTGGAGGAGGAGTTTTCTGTCTGTTTTAAATATGTTTTTTCTTCTGTGTGTGTGTGTGGGGGGGGTCATTTCCACGGTCGGCTGCTCTGGACTCTGGCGCTGTCTCGTCCCATCGTCGTAGATGAACTCTGTCGGCTCCTGGAGGCTTTTGACTGACAGCTGACGGACGACATGCGGCTCGACATTCGACCTACAGAAAAGGAAAACCCAAATACTGTGTTTAGGTAAAGTTGGCTCAAAACAGACCGAAGTCCGGCCCGGGGCCAATCACGGCACAAAGAGTTTATGTGGCCCTTAGCGTCAGATATAAATATAAATATAATATTTATATATAAATAAATGTATTGTTCCAAACCACCTAATCCCTGTTTGAATCCACCTAAAATCCAACAAACGTTTCAAAATGTTTGGACACCTCTGGATTAAGCAACACAAGTCTGAGCAACAAATGAGACAGAATTTAGCCAGAGTTTAGGCAGACAACAGAGTGAGAAGAGAGCCCATAGTGACTCACTGCTGGTGTTGCTGGGGATGAGGACCTCGTCGAGCTGGTCCTGGATCCTGTAGAGTTCGTCTGACGTAAACCTCCACCTCCTCTCGGCCTGAGTCTGAAGAGTCTGAAGAGGAGCCGGACACCGTTTCCCTTTGACCGAGTCCGAGGGAGACAGACACTGAGGCGGCAGCGAACCAGTGACAACGAACCTGGGAACTTCTGAGCCACTACCTTCAGACCTGAGAGCACAGAGACAAGACAGAGCACAGAGACAAGACAGAGCACAGAGACAAGACAGAGAGAACAGAGAGAGAGACAGAGAGCACAGAGACAAGACAGAGAGCACAGAGAGAGAGACAGAGAGCACAGAGACAAGACAGAAAGAACAGAGAGAGAGACAGAGAGCACAGAGACAAGACAGAGCACAGCGAGAGAGACAGAGAGCACAGACAAGACAGAGCACAGAGACAAGACAGAGCACAGCGAGAGAGACAGAGAGCACAGAGACAAGACAGAGAGAACAGAGAGAGAGAGAGAGCACAGAGAGCACAGAGACAAGACAGAGCACAGAGAGAGAGAGAGACAGAGAGCACAGAGACAAGACAGAAAGAACAGAGACAAGACAGAGCACAGCGAGAGAGACAGAGAGCACAGAGACAAGACAGAGAGCACAGAGACAAGACAGAGAGCACAGAGACAAGACAGAGAGCACAGAGAGAGACAGAGAGCACAGAGAGAGAGAGAGACAGAGAGCAGAGAGACAAGACAGAGAGAACAGAGACAACAGAGAGAGAGAGACAGAGAGCACAGAGAGAGAGAGAGAGAGAGAGAGAGCAGAGAGACAAGACAGAGAGAACAGAGAGACAGAGAGCACAGAGACAAGACAGAGCACAGAGAGAGAGAGACAGAGCACAATAAAAAAGATTTGCTTCCAGACTGTATGTGTGCTATACACCCGGCTGATGCTAACCCTACAGGCCTTTTAACACATAAGTAAAGGCGGCGTTCCCTCCAACAGGTCAATTAGGTCAAAAAGAGAGCCACACCTCCCGACAACATGAAGAGGTTCTCGAAGCCTCGCTCACACATCGTTGTTGCCGCTTGACTCGCTGTCCTCTCGTCCTCGTCGTAAACTATGATGATTTTACCTGCTGCGTTTTTCTGCACAGGGTGAGGTCAAGGCTGAACACCAACAGTATTTACACAGAAACAGGTTTGTGTGAAAGGATACATATTCCAGCACTTCTGTCGTGTAGGGGTTCATGGTGCGAGACAATAAAGTAACGGGAAAACTGTGAGCTGAGAAAAGACAAACATAGATAAAATAATAAGCACATTAGCAGGGAAAACGGGGATTATTTTCATACCATAAATTAGTTCCTTCTCCTCACTTCAAACGCTTCATGAAAGCCTCTTGGTATGCATTTGTTTACACTCATTGAAACCAGTCTCCTATGATTGGTAGGATGTTGGGATTGAGGTCTAAACCAGGACTAAACCTGGATCTAAACCAGGTCTAAAGGCAAAGATTGTGTAAATTTAAAGGGCTGTTTATATATTTACTTATAGGAGGTACAATGATAGTAATATAATAGTAAGAGTATTAAATAAGACTAAAGTTAGGTTAAAGTGGACATGTGTTGATGAAGAACCGTGTTAAATGTGATCTCAGCCTGTTTAGAAGTATTTGACCCGTTCTCACCGCTGATGATGTGACACCTGTCGTACTGGTCCCTGTCCCGAACGTCCAGCAGAAGGTAGGGACAGTCGGGGTACGGCCGCTCACAGGCGTCCGGGCTGGAGACCGGTTCAGGACTGTTCTGCTCCATGTTCAGCTCCCCCACTCCACTGATCACACTGAGGCAGAACACAAGTGTCTTCATTAAAAACACCAGCTGTAGATTATTGCTCTTTCTGAAGGCGACTTTCTGGCTCTGACTGAAGCAGGTGTCATGTTTTACAGGTGTGTAACTTAATCCCTGAGGAAATTAACTCTTAATCTAACGCTAGACCTGAGCCAAACACTTTCTCTGACATTAATTCTTCTTCTTGTGTGAAAGAACAAGCGTTCGTTTACAGAGGCCCCACACAAGACAGATAGAGTTACACTGCTCAGGTAAAAGGAGACTCAGGTGGGACGGGGGAAAGCTCAGGGGACGGTGTAGACAGATGGAGGAGGGTTAGACCTGTGCAGTAAATAACAGGGGTGTGCACATTTATTTTTTTGTGGCTGTGATGGCTGAATGCTTGGTGTGACTCAAGAATAAAACACGGGACTTCCACTTTCTAGACCTGGTTTTGTATGCGTTAGTCCAAAATGTTGGGTTTTGTTCCAGTGTTAGTCATTCTGTGCCAATATAGGTTTTAGTTCTGGTTTGGTTCCAAATTTACGTTGACCTTGCTTAGTCTTGCTTTTGTCCTAATAAAACAACATTATTAAACATCTTTGCATTCATAAATGAATAACTAGCGTACCCGAGCAGAGTCTAGAGTACCCAAGCAGAGTCTAGCGTACCCCAGCAGGGTCTAGAGTACCCGAGCAGAGTCTAGAGTACCCGAGCAGAGTGGAGCGTACCCCAGCAGGGTCTAGAGTACCCGAGCAGAGTCTAGCGTACCCCAGCAGGGTCTAGAGTACCCGAGCAGAGTCTAGCGTACCCCAGCAGGGTCTAGAGTACCCGAGCAGAGTCTAGCGTACCCCAGCAGGGTCTAGCGTACCCCAGCAGAGTCGAGCGTACCCGAGCAGAGTCTAGAGTACCTGAGCAGAGTGGAGCGTACCTGAGCACAGTGGAGCGTACCTGAGCAGAGTCTAGCGTACCTGAGCAGAGTCTAGCGTACCTGAGCAGAGTGGAGCGGGCCGTGTGCATGGCGTCCCCAGCGTCCCGTCTCTCTGAGGAAAAAGACAAGTGGGACCCGTTGGAGCGTTCGGACAGAGACTCCAGCTCGACCTCGGACACGACCGACATGACGTCTGTGAAGAGAACAGACACCTGCTGGTTCCACATTATACTGTCGAGAGAGAAATGTCTACAACAAGAATTTATTTCTCTATGCTAATATTTAAAATAAGAGACCCTTTAGTTGCAATTACACATAGCTGATTTCCTCCGTCTCTAAAACTGCTGTAGAACTATTTAAGTAACAGATGCAGAATAATGCCTCTTTTTACTGTTACTAATGTAAACAACATGGCGCATCTCTGATTGGAAAAAAATGCTGTAGATAAATCCAATCACCGACCAGGTAGTCATTTAAAGTACCTGCTCCTTTTGCAAGCTATTTTAAGACGATACTGTGGAACGAACCATGTTCTGTGCAGCACTATCTGAGTCAGGTTACTAGACTGCCGTCATCATCATCATTTCTCGAACTTGGATCATGCAGTGGTTTTGACTCATTCTCAGCCCTAAAGGACTGATTAGAACACTAGAAGCAAAAATCTTAAACTGTGCTCCACTGTTTAATCTTCCATTCTTGGTACAATTTTTAGATATAGATATATTGTCTTTGATAAAAAAAAAAACCCACAAAGACTTTACTCTATGTACCTTCTGCTGCGTCGGATTCACATTCGTTCACACTGGAGTTGAGGTCTGACACTGAGGCCACTTGAAGAATCTGGAAGTAAACAAATGATAATTATTAATTTTATATATATATATATATATATATATATATATATATATAAAAATATATATATAGATAGATAGATAGATAGATAGATAGAGAGAGAGAGAGAGAGAGAGAGAGAGAGAGAGAGAGAATAGATAAGATATGCCTTTCTTGATCCCACAGAGGGTAAATTAAGTTTTTTTTAGCAGGTAAAGAGCAAAAGTAAACGAAAAGGGGTGCACACAATAAAGATTTAAAAACAATCTTAAAAGCACTTGACCTGCAATTAACTAAAACAGTACAGTCCAAATAAACTTGTCCAATCCCACAATAAATGGCTTCAAATACAGAACATAAAAGACTTCTTTCTGCAGTAGAAGGAAAATACAATAAAACATACCAATTGTGCAAATGTCGTCACCTTTAACCGTTTGAATATTTCATTATTTCTATATCTGTAATCTGAAAAAAAAGTAGAAAATACCCTTTACTACATCAACACAGCAATACTGAAGGAAATAATAGCAAATGTATGAAGCAATTCATCTGTCTTAATAAAGCCACTGACTTCTCTTGATCTCCTCCAGTCTCTCCATATACTTCGAGAGGCTGCATCCTGAAAATTAAACATGAAATCAAACATCTGAACCACAATAAAACATGAGTCGTAACAGAATCTACCTGTGTCCAGTCTGGTTCTGATGTGCTGATACTTGGCATTCTTTGGTATCCTTTTCTTTAAAAACTAAAAGAAAAGAAAAAGGGCTGAACTATTGGACATGTTAGTGACACCAAACACAAATAACTACGTAAGGCACAGATGTCCAACTTTTGGCACCAGGCTTAAGTTGGATTGGAACAAGTTTAAAACATTTTTTCATGAAACTTTTAAGCCAGTTTTTCCTACAACAATATAAAACCTGTTAAAATCCATCTTAAACCTGTTCCAATCCAACTAAGACCTGTTCAAATCCAGCTAATACCTCTTCCAATCCAACTAAAACTTTCTCAAATTCAGCTTAAACTTGTTCCAATCTAACTAAAACCTTTTTAATTTTTATCAAAATCCAAGATAACGTTTGTAAGACACAAATGAAGAGGAAACCTCACATTCAAATTATAAGAAAAGAAGAAGAAAGTCTTTGGCTCCAGAAAGGATTTTTATTAAATATCGCAGACCCTTTGACACCACTGACCTAAAGTACGAATTAAGTTACCTATTGAGGTAATATATTGTAATATGTAGACTATATGTAAGTGTACTAAGCTTTTTATCCCTATTAATTTATAAGAAAAACACTAATATTAGCACGTTTAGATGCCATTTAGATTAATCAAACATCTCTTTCTGCTTTTACTGAAGGAATATATGGTTTTCTAAGCAATTACTGTGTTACCTCCACATCATAAAATATACAGAGGATTAAAAAGCAACGAAACACCTGCATTAGATAGAGCCATTAGAAATAGCTGTATAGAACTCGGTTACCCTCTTTTTTTTAAACTAATTTTACAATAAATCAAAGAAGGTAAACAACTGCACACATTTAATAACGACGGATAACACCCAGGCAACCAAAACTTCAGGATATACAGCTGTTTTATAGACGTTGGTGTCATTTATAGAGCGTACTCACAGGTGCACTGCGGTTGATATGGAAACAGAACAGAACACAGCGAACATGCTAGGCGGCTAGGCTAACTCTGGTTCTTTTTTCTCATTCTACGCTTGCGTTTTATCACAAAACACGTTAAACTACACGAATAACCCGACCGTTTAGATATATTTCGCTGTCATTCGTCTAAATTTACCTCTGCGTTGCCAATTCCTTGCTTCAGCGACATCTTTTCAAACCGTAATACCAAACGTTCAAGTTACAAAACTTACAAGCACTGCGCTGATTGGCCTGCGTCATTACGGGAACCAATCAGAGAAGCAGATAGTGCGCTGTGTCCTTTGACTTCCACCTACATTTCTTTCATATGATATGCCTAGCTTGTTGCTAAGCAGCCGAATGACATGCGGTGTTTATGTCCTGGAGAAATACCGGGAATAACATGTTTAGTGTTTAAATTAAGCAAAAAAACTTTTAAATAAATAAGGTTGTTGTGCGACTAAAACAATACAATTCGATTTGTAATATTTAAGGGTGATACAGGGGAAAGAATGTTAATTTATTTGGTTAACACAGCCTAGTTATTAACTTTAAAGGTCACATACAATTTTTTTATGTGTCCTTAAACGTACCGCTCACTCTCCTTACCTTAAACAATCATAAACACACGCGTCCTATGTGTTTGTCACTGAAATACGGACTCCACAATGGCTCAAATGTAATTCTAAAACGCTCTACGAGCCGTTTTAAAGGAGAAATTATTCAAAAGCGTAAAAAGAAGTAAGAAACTGTTGCATTTCCGTGTTTTCGGGGCTCGGCAGCTTTGGTCTGAGACTGAAGGCGGACTGTTTGACAGGAATGGAGCTCAGCAGAAGAAAACTTTAGCTTTGTGGAGCAGTAAAAGCACACAATGGCCTCTGTTCTGGTAAGTGAACTGGTTTGAACGCCTTTAGAGTGAATAAGCATTGAGTAAAGTGGAAGTTTGAGTGCTTTGGGAGAAGTCGCTGAGTCTGGAGGTTGTTTAAGAGGATTTACTGAATGGGGCTGTCAGACTGTGTTGACTAGAATGTGGGTTGACAATCTGTTCATTAACGAATTAGTTACAATTTAAGTTATGCAATCATGCTTTTATGTATAACCTGGATCATATTAAGTCAAATAAATAGACTATGGAGCTAATATGGGTTATCTACCGGCATTAGAGCAACCACACTCTTAACTTAATTTCTTCCCTTAAATCCACTGGATGATGAAAAAATTATGAGATGCGAAATCTGTTTCCCATATAACAATAAATGCATTGGTGCATATAAAGTTTCCAAGTAATTATAAAAATATCCGACGTACTATAACTGTTTTAGGTAAACAATAGACGCACACGTTCCCAATAAAGCTACATCTTCAGGATGAATGTATTACCGATTACAGGTAAAAAAACCATGGGACTGTAAAATAAATTAACTGACATAAGTCTATGTACTGTTGCTGCAGTGATAGCCATTTGTTACAATGGAGACATCGTCTGTTCAAAACTGAGACATAATAGTATTTTACAGATATTTGTTTGGGACATGGGACCATCCTACACAATATACACTTAGACCCTGCAGTAGGCCACTATAAGCACAAACTGAAGGAACTGAAGATGGAAAATAACCAGCTGGTTAAATGAGAGTGGACAGCATTTTTTTAAAACAGCTGTTTTTGTTCTGCAAATGTGTCAAAATTGCAATAATGTTTTTCTTAAAATGAAGCCAATGAGATTGCTTTATTGGATTTATTTTGCTTTTTTTTCAACCTTTGTGTAATTTATTGTATTATTCTTCAGTCTGTTTCTGGAACAATAACTCCTACTCTACACAAAAAACTAAATTATTGAACTCTTGATTGAAAAAAAGCATATATAAATGAATGGCAAGTGTTAAAGTCGAACTCTATTATGTCAGGATTCTAAAAATAAACAACAGAAGCAGTCATTGTTTTAATACATTTGCTCTTTGTGGACTGACTTTCAGGAGGATCCCTCTTTAGAGAGACACTTCAGGGGCCACAAAGACTCTGTGACCTGTTTAGACTTCAATCCAAACGGAAAACAACTCGGTAAAACGCCTTTTCACAGCTGTAATTCTAACTGTTATTAGAAAAACTAACCTTTGTTCCTCTGCAGCGTCTGGTTCGGCCGACAAGAGCCTCATGATCTGGAACCTGGCTCCTAAAGCCAGGGCCTATCGCTTTGTGGGACACAATGATGTTGTCACCGGAGTTCACTTTGCTCCGTTTGAGAATTTAGTGGCCTCTTGCTCCAAAGACAGAACTGTGCGACTGTGGACGCCCTCCATGTAAGAACCAGACTGCTGAGCGTTACAGGAGCAGTGTGTAGTATTTATCTGTCCTGTTTTTTAAAGGAAAGGTGACTCGACGGTGTTCAAAGCTCACACGGCGGCCGTTCGCAGCGTGGCCTTTTCTCACGACGCTCTGAAACTGGTGACAGCGTCGGACGATCGATCTGTGAAAGTGTGGAGCGTTCAAAGACGGTGCTTCCTCTACTCACTCAACCAGCACACCAACTGGGTCCGCTGCGCCAGGTAACCCCCCCGTCTGCAAATATATGTGATTCAGATACAGAAAAAACTAAATGGGATTGAAATATCTAATTTAAATGTAAAAGAGGCAACAGACAATCTTTACTAACATTTAATACAAGTATAAAGTAATATTTCTATGTAACCAAATAAAACCTGTTTTAAATCCAACTGAAACCTGCTCAAATCCATTTAAAACCAGTTTTGAATCCATCTAAAACCTGCTCAAATCCAACTAAAACTTTACATTTATAAATGTGTATATGAAGCCAGTGTTTTTGTCCTTGTCTCTTGCCGTAGGTTTTCTCCTGACGATCGTCTGATTGTCTCGTGTGGAGACGACCGCTCTGTTCGTCTGTGGGACACTTCCACCAAACACTGCATCAACGTTTTCAGCAGCTGCACCAGGTAACGTTTAAGTGTAAAGTGTTCTAAATCCTCGCTGATGTAACATTGATCTCTTTTCTTTGCTCTGTTGCAGCCCTGTGAATTTTGTAGACTTTAACTCCAGTGGCACTTGTATAGCTTCCTCTGGATCCGACAGTTCTCTGAGAATCTGGGATTTAAGAACAAACAAGCTGCTCCAGCATTATCAAGGTATCTAGGGTTCATCTGTTTGGAATTTATGTTTAATATCTGTAGCTAATACTCAGATTTTAGACATATTTGAATCCTCCTATTAGTCTTACCTGGACTTTTCCGGTTGTTGTAAAAGCTACAAAGGTTTTTCCAAGTCCAGAGTCTTCATTTTATTACATTATTGACATTATATACTTTATTTTTAAACCTTTGAATCTCTGACAAAATGAATCCATTCAGTATAATAATTGTTTTTTTAAGTTGACACTTTGTCTTCTGGTTATTTCAGTCCACGCTGCAGAAATCCACTGTTTCTCGTTCCATCCGTCGAACAACTACCTGATCAGCGGCTCCGGAGACAGCACCGTGAAGATCGTGGACCTGTTGGAGGGGCGCCTCCTCTACACCCTCCACGGACACAAGGTGGCGCTACTCTATTATTTACACCTAGACTGTAATTTCTTTTAAGAGTATAATGGCTATTACATGAAGTGAGCTTAATAAAAGTCACATTCAGGTTTACACTGCCTTATCATCTGTCGTGAAGTTTATGAAGACTTTTTAATGCCTGTCATGTAAAGGAGGAATTATAGAGCCCCATAGTACATCCATTGTGTAAAGACTAAACTGTGCATGTTGTATCTAAGCCTTTTATAATGACTGAACCTCTTGGTGTTTTTTTATTAGGGCTCTGTTCTCGCCGTGTCGTTCTCCAGAGCCGGAGACATGTTTGCTTCTGGAGGAACAGATGCACAGGTGAGTGTTGTATTAGCTATTTTACAAATGTGAATCACATTATTCCTAAATGAAATAAATAAGATCCCATTATAAGGTCACTCTGGTCTTGACCTCAGTAAAACAACAATAAAACCTGATGCATAAATGTAAGATTAGCTGGGATGAAGCGAAGGGTCAGTTCATTTTGGCTCTGGATCATGACGACTTGGTTATACTCTTTGTGATTCAGTCATATTAGAAAAAAAATAATAGTATCGATAGTGAGATAATGGTGATTTGCAAAAAACACTTAAAATATTCATTGACTTCCATTGACAATTAAATCATTTGCATTATTTTTACCCAAGTCTGCTAAAATATATCTTAATAATCCCATTATTTCTGTCTACTTTCTTAAAAACACTCGACCCTAAACCCAGTCTGCTTGGATTGGTCAAAAATAGATGAGTTTAACACTTCTCCCTCTTTTCTGCAGGTGCTGCTGTGGAAGACGAACTTTGACTCCAGACGTTATCAGGAGATGCTTCACAAACACAGCCGACGCTCGACCCCTGACCCTCCTCCTCACCTCAGCGACATCTTCCCCCGAACACCACACCTCCACGAGCCACAGCCCTCCAACATCCAGGTACGAAATATAGTCTCACAGTCAGTCTGAATGGTCCTAAAACCTGCTCAATCCAACTAAAACCTGTACAAATCCAACTAAAACCTTCATAAATCCAACTAAAACCTGTACAAATCCAACTAAAACCTTCATAAATCCAACTAAAACCTGTACAAATCCAACTAAAACCTTCATAAATCCAACTAAAACCTGTACAAATCCAACTAAAACCTGTACAAATCCAACTAAAACCGGTACAAATCCAACTAAAACCTTCTCAAATCAAACTAAAACCTGCTCAATCCAACTAAAACATGTACAAATCCAACTAAAACCTGTACAAATCCAACTAAAACCTGTACAAATCCATATAAAACCTTCTCAAATCCATATAAAACCGGTTCAAATCCATATAAAACCTGTTCAAATCCAACTAAAACCTGTACAAATCCATATAAAACCTTCTCAAATCCATATAAAACCTTCTCAAATCCATATAAAACCTGTACAAATCCAAATAAAACCTTCTCAAATCCATATAAAACCTTCTCAAATCCATATAAAACCGGTTCAAATCCATATAAAACCTGTTCAAATCCAACTAAAACCTGTACAAATCCATATAAAACCTTCTCAAATCCATATAAAACCTTCTCAAATCCAACTAAAACCTGTACAAATCCATATAAAACCTTCTCAAATCCATATAAAACCTTCTCAAATCCATATAAAACCTGTACAAATCCATATAAAACCTGTACAAATCCATATAAAACCTTCTCAAATCCATATAAAACCTGTTCAAATCCATATAAAACCTTCTCAAATCCATATAAAACCTGTTCAAATCCATATAAAACCTTCTCAAATCCATATAAAACCTGTACAAATCCAAATAAAACATGTTCAAATCCGTTGCTGAGCACAAACTAAAGACTCACCTTTCAAACTTGTACTGTATTAAAATCTCTACCTAAATTGGGCCCACTTTGAGTTTTTTCCAAGTCCAGGAGTAAAAAGAAGAAAGCACATAAAGTAACTGGCATCCATCCAAACCCCTCAAAACGGATAATACTTTATTTTTTAAAGTTAGGTTTGTCTTAATTCTATGTTGTGGTTATTATTATTTTGTTGTCACAGATCTGTCAGAATGTAGCCGACACTCAGACCTCAGACCCTCACGTCGTCGAGATGGGACAGGCTTTTTACAACACGAAGGTAAGAGCATTTCAACACTGTTATAACGTCAGTCTTCTGGGACTCTGAGAACATCTGGGACCAGCCTATGACCCAAGACCAACCGCGTCTTGGGTCATAATCAATAAGTAAACACTCATTTGTATTGAGCCGTTATTAACATTTACAAACGCATGTGTAAATGTACACAAGACACAGAGAAAAAAAAGGATTGAAATTTGATTTAGAATTGGACAGGTCTGTTCCTTTGTGTCCAGCAGGTGGCAGTGTTGACCAGGTTTTAGTTTTCCATTAGTACTGCCTTATCTCATTAGCTTTGGCTCAATGTTTAAACGAGGCCTTCCTCAAACCATCTTTTTTGTGTTCTTCAGATCAGATTTCAGATTTAAGCATTTCTCATTGTTTTAGTAAAATTGGGTTGATTTGTGACAATAAGCACAGTTTTGGAGAAAAAAGTGTCATTCTCTACAAATGTGTCTAAAAATCTTTGATATGTACATTTACATTTACATTTAGTCATTTAGCAGACGCTTTTATCCAAAGTGACTTACAAGTGAGGAAAACAATGGAAGCAATTTTAACAACACAAGGTACAAAAAGCATAAGTGCACAAAAAACTAGTCAGTTTAAACCCAGCGCAGTTTACAATGATAAGGATATTTTTTTTTTTTTTTTTTTTTTTTTTTTTATAGAAAGGAATCCATAGAAAGGAAGTAGGACTCAGTGTTTGTCAGTCAGGTGTTGACGGAAGAGATGTGTTTTCAGGTGTTTTTTAAAGATGGCTACAGAATCTGCTGATCTTGTAGCAGCAGGTAGATCATTCCACCAATGTGGAACAGATCCAGAGAAGGTACGTGAGAGTGATTTTGTACCTAAACAAATCTGATTTTTGACTTATAGAATCATCATTAATGTTTTCTGATAAACACGGTTTCATCAGTTCTCTTTGACTAAAGCACAGTTTAACCTGGTAACGTCTCACTTTAGTTTAGACACTTTAGTTCAGATGAAAGTTCAGACTTATACTGAAACAAATGCTTTGGCGGCTGTGGATCACAACCAACACAGATCCTTAAAAACTGGAGGAAGTCATTTTAAATGCTCCTAAGGCCTGATATTATACACTCACCTACATTATAGCTCTGTTTGTTCATTATTCAGGGTTTAACTGAAAACAAGCTGATCAGTCTTTAATCATTTGACCCCAAGAGCTGAGACTGTCCACATCTATTTGAACTTTGTACAAAGGTTCAAACAAAGTCCTGGTCCATGTTTCAGAGAGACCAGGGCAAAGTCCAGGAGACCTTAATTATGTAAATAACGTCATGTGTAAATGCTAGGCAACAGGTTTTCCAGGGAATTCATTTGCTTTATTTCTGCCGCATGTCGAATGAAATGTGTTTGCCTTCTCTGGCTTCTTTGGAGCTTTAAATAGACAAATGCAAACATCGAGCTGTCATAACTCTCTGATGGTCCTAAACATAAACTGTAGAGGAACCAAAAGTTACAGAACCAAACGAATACTGCATGATTTATTATTTGAGAGTTGTTAGTGCAGACTTTCAAAAAATAAGAAAAAAACTAAAAACCTATTTGTTTTCATTTGCTTTTAACACAAGTCGAGCTGGACTTGTTTTATTTATTTAATCTCTCTTATTGTTTTTAGTATTTTTACTTGTTTTATGTTTTGTAAATGTAAAAACATTGACAGTTGATTGTTTGTTGAGCAGGTTTTTCTCCAGAGTTTGTGTCACAAACATGTGAGTTCTCTGAAGAAAAAGATGAATGGTGCAGAGCGAGAGAGTGAGACGAGAGGCTAAATGAGTTGAACACGTGCCGTTGCCGCTGTGGCCCCCGGGGGCCTCCACCAAACGGGGAGCGGAGATAAAAATAGACCCAGAATGCACCGCTGCGAGTCTGATCCGTTCACATATTTGCACCACATTCACCACATGATGTAACCTCGGAACATTGGCTCTAAAAATATCTTCTTTAAATAGATCATGGATGTATCAAACTCATTCATGCCTTAAACTCTGAGTCTTTTTTTAGACCAAGGCCAAGTCCATGTGATTCAGATACAACACGTTTTGCTCCATGTTCAGGCTCTAAAAATCCATAAAAGTATCTGTATAAATATTTTGGTCACTTTCTATTTAGATGTGGTTGACTCGTCATTACGAGTTTGCTTTGTCTCAAATACATTATATTTTCTTTTGATTGTAGTTTGTTTACTTCAAGTATCTTAGTCTCTTGTCGTGTCTTTTCTTATTAAAAGAGATGTTAAGTCTAAATCTATATTTTTATTTTGTTTCAAGTACAGACATCATTTGTATCTGTCTTTATAAGATTATAAACTATATGTCAGTGGATTTGGTTTGATATAAAAGGTTTAAAAAGAAACTGATAAAGCTGGTTCAGTTTTTTCACTAAAGCAGCGTTTTTGTTTTATTAAAACAAACTGAAGTATATTGTAATAGGAGTCATTTGAAAAACGAGACCTTAAGACACCATCTAGATTTCATTATCAAGGATCTTAAAAGATGAGAATGTCACATGATTAACACAGAAGAGTTAGGAACACTCTCATTGGCTGTTGAACACTGAATACATTTCTGTGTAAAATACAGAGAAAGTGTCTATTCCAGCATTGGATTAATATTTATGCTGCTTTAAGAAGTTTTATGTTTAATACGTTTTCTAAAATCTGCCCAAGGAGGAGTCTCAGCACCATCAGTGGTCACAGGTTTGAGTGCTTCATTCATTCACCTCCAGGTTTTGATCGAAAGTACCTGACCTTTGCAAAGACTTTCTTTGAGATTGTTCTGTGAACAGTCAGTTTGACAATGTTATCCTGATCGTACAGTGTGAGAAGAGTCGTAGAGTCTAGTGTCATGTAAAGAAAGTGTAAATACTCATTTTCTTAAAGAGCCGAGTGTTTGTGAGTGTTAGCTGTGTTCTGCTCTGAGAGTGATTCCTGTTACGTTCAGTTCAGTGCCTCTCGTTCTGTCAGCTCTCATCACTTCTCTTCTTCCTCCAGTTGTTTCCTCTCGGCCTTTTCCCTGTTTCCTCCTCAACCCTCTTCTCGGCTCTTGACTGTGCGTGCTTCCCCTCGGCCGCTCTAATGCGTCCGAGCGTGGGAGGAAACGGAGAAAGGACGAAAGGGGGAAGTGAGTGTCCCGAGGCGAGGTGTGGGCGAACCAACGGGGAACGTCCTGAGTCACTGTCTTTTTGCCACTTTATGATGTTTTCAGGTCAATGTTGAACTGCACTAAACCTGGAAAACCTGAAATGGACAATCCGACTCTGGAGCTGCTCAGACCCATGTCCGACCTTAAACCTGCAGCAGTAATACTAGTCTAGTAATACTAGTAGTAATAATAGTCCGACAACACACCACATTACTCCGACTTTCAGAAATTCAAATAATTCCAATCAGAGTAAGGTGTTTACAGCAGTTTAAAACGGGGGGCGGCAGTGGCTCAGTGGTAGAGCGGTTGCCCTTCAACCGGAAGGTAGTGGGTTCGATTCCCGCTCTCCCCACAATTCAAAAAACTGTCGTTGTGTCCTTGGGCAAGACACTTAACCCACCTTCCCTCGTATAAATGTGTAAGAATGTTGAGAGAATGTATGTGGTGATGGTCGGAGAGGCCGTAGGCGCAAAATGGCTGCCACGTCTCTGTCAGTCTGCCCCAGGGCATCTGTGGCTACAGTTGTAGCTTACCATCACCAGTGTGACTGTGTATGAATGAATAATGGACAGACTGTAAGCGCTTTGAGTCCCTTGGTCCCTCGGGAGAAAAGTGTGATATAAATCTAATCTATTATTATTATTATTATTATTATTATTATTATTATTATTATAAAACTAGGTTTATACTCTAAGGCAGTAGTTTGTTTTCGTCTGCCTGCAGGTAAATGTGTTGAGTGCACAGCATACTTTGTTGATTTATGCAAATGAGCCATGTGCTTCAGAGGCTTTTTGAGCCTTTAAACAAAACTTTGTGTGGCGTGTAAATTATACTAGACCTTCTCTAGGACGACAAAGAAACACAAACAACACTGAAATCAAAACCAAAAAGCACACCGAAACTATTTGGTCTGTGTAAATAGACCTCAAGGGGCAGATATCTATTTTTGGTGGCGTCAACTCCAGAACCAGTGCAAACAGGTGCCAAACAGCTCATTTTGGAACATATTGTCCAAATACCTTTGTGTTAGATTAGGGTTTTGGTTAAAGGGGATGTTTTATGTGAGCGCTGTCCTCACAGAGACAGGAAACCCCGAGTGTTTGAGCACAGCAGCGAGACTTCCTGTGCACAGGAAGTGTATCGAGTGTCCCCCGAGGTTAGATTCAGCTTTAAAACAGAAACAAGAGAAGGTTAGTGACAGGACGCGACGGAAATGAGCTAAACATAGATACTGTACAGAAGGGTCACTTTACACTGAGATAACAGCACCATAGGCTTTGAAGGATTTGATGGTGTTCCCCTGTCGACAGAAAGTGAAGTTTTGGTGGTAACAACAACGTGAACCTATAAGGGTCTTTTTTTCAATTTAATATAATGCATAGTCTTGGTCCAAAATGGGGCTAAAGCTGCTACAAAACATTCATTCATTGAAAAAGCTCTTGGCTGGTCTCGTGTCTGTGCTGTCAGGCTCAAACCTAAGCTTCATCAAAAATAGAAGCAACGGACAAACCTATTGTTTAATTCAGTGAGTGTCTTCACCTGCTTTTACCTCAGCGTTTCTCTCCTTTCGTTGTTTGGTAACCGCGTTTAATGTTACACAACAGTAAATATAAATACCTCAGTACTGTTTAGTTTGTGTGAGTTCTGAATGAAATTGATCAGTGTATGAATGTGTTTTCCACCTTGAGCTCATTTTGACTTCTTTATACATTTCTTTTACGCCTGTTTCTCTGAAGGGACTAACTCTGTTCTTCAGGGCTTCGGCTTGAAACGTGTCGACAGTCGACCCCGAGAACGATGATTAAATTAGTCCCGGTCTGTCTCCTATTGGATAGACACCTGAAAGCAGGACGCAGTGTGGGGCTTACGCTCAGTTTAGCTTCAATTAACTCAATGGAAGCACACAAATCTAAAAGAAAAAACATCACTTTAAAAGATGTTAGGTTTATTATACCCACACATGTATCTCATTAGACTCTTTTAGAACATGTGAGGAGTAAATAACATAAGAACAAAACAATTTCTTCCAGCTGCTTCCTTCACATATTTAGTTTGGCAAAGGTTTATTCCGCCAAAAGCACTTCCTGATGCAACCTTCTCCATTTATCCAGGCTTGGACAAAAGCACTAGCTTAGAATCTTTTTTTAAGGGACTGTTTTTCATTAGCAAAATAACCCTCAACAAGTGTTATGGCTGGGCGTTAGGTGCAGCCAAATATTCGAACATCCACTCAGGGACTAGTGGACGTGTGAGAGACGTATGTGTTCAGCTGTATCCATATCTTTTTTACTATTTTTATTTATTTATTTATTTTGTCATTTTCTTCTTTGTTATCCCCCTGGCATTATTGTATTGTATTTGGCAGATTTATTTTCATTTACGTACCTACTTGTACTGCTCATGTTTTTCAATAAAAAAAAATAAAAAGACATTCAGACACACTACAAAATGGTGTAATCACTCTACAGTGATGATTGTGTTGATTTGGACACAGCCTAGGATCCTAACAGCATCCCCAAACTTTTCTGAAAGTCGACTGAAGCCAATCTTCATGTGATGACTTTTGTGACGAATTTGAAGTGATGCAGCAATAAAACACCACTTTGAAGACATTTGTGAGAAACAAAACTTAAGCTGCGTGGCTCATTTGCATACAACGGCAATTTGTCATTAATGCTAATCAATACATCGTAAGGATGTGGCTTTGATGGATTATTTGGCCAGACCAGGACCAGACCAGGACCAGACCAGGACTAGACCAGGACTAGACCAGAACCAGACCAGGACTAGACCAGGACCAGACCAGGACCAGACCAGGACTAGACCAGGACTAGACCAGAACCAGACCAGGACTATGGGTGGATTACAGTTGTTGGAAATGTTCCGGTCAGTGAGTCTTTTCTCTTTTGAATAGGCTACATGCACACACTCTGTGCTGTTGTGTGTTTTGTAAAACATTTATTGATAATATTTAGTTTTGTACAGAGCTCTTTATTCAAAACAGATCAACATTACTGCTGTTGAGTTGCTTACATTATTTCTCTAAATTGTCCTGTTTCCTCGTTAAACGCAGCGCTCGGTGGAGGAAAAGCTTGTTGTAGTACATTTGTGGGATGTGTAGTTTTTAAGCTGCTGTTCATCAGCGTAAAACTTCCCTCGTGTTTCCACTGAGAGGTTAGTGCAGTTGCATTGTGGAAACACCACTGAAGCTCCTTTCTTTTATCAATAAGGAACTTCTGTCTTTACTGTTGACCCCATGACGTAGTTCACAACGGCCACAGAATAGTGGTTAGGCACAGGAATCTGGACTTATCATATAACCGGATCCAGACTTTTTTTTTTTCTCAAACGGTGCAACCTCAGATTTTTTTTTTTTTTTGTCGCACCATTAAAAAATTAGATAGAATTCTATTCCCTGCTATGTTGAATGCTATGCTATGTTTGAAACGATGATGCAGATCCCTCCTCTCGGCCCACCACACTCTATAAACAGAAGTGAAAATCCATGCTGCAGGTCTCACAGGTGACAGCGGCCTTTGAAGCCAGACCCATCGCGCTGTGGAGGGAAATCAATGTGAAGCGAGTCGGAGCGAGGCAAAACAGAAATAACGTGGTCTGTGATCTGCCCACGCAGTTCAACGATTACATCCTCTCTTCTGCACTCGGCTGCAGAAAATACACCGACGAGAAACGCGGACGCACAGCAAACAGGAACCTCCGCACATAAACACATAAACACAGGAATAGACCGTCAGTCTTCTTGTTTAGTATTTGTGCATCAGATGTCATAGATCCCACTTAAGTCAGAGGTGGTTTGGTACAGCCTGCTTTAAGTTGGTGCAGTGTGTAGTTAGTTTTTTGGCATCTAATGGAAACACTCTACACCTCTAAATTCTGTTCTCCACAGCACTTTAGGAGCTATGGTGGTCATGTAGGGACACAACAGTAGGTCACATGATGAGTTTACTTTTGACATTTAGGGGACTTACACTCCTGCATTGTTTGGTCTGGACTTTCAGACTTTCCCGTTTGGTTCAACCCACATGTTCAGGTGAAAATCTCCAGGACGTGGTTCAGACCTTCTTTGGTCTCGGTGCGGTCAGTTTGTAAAAGAGAGAGTTTGCCCATAGTTTGGATTGTCAACCCAAATGCAGGAACGGCCGGTTTAAACAAATAATGAAAAGCAAACGGACATCAGTTGAGTTTAAAAACACATAAAATGCATATTTTACATTTTTTATGGCTCTATTTTTTTCCAGCTACACTACGTCAGATTCCTCCAGTGAATTGTATTAATTCTATATCAATAATAATAACATAATAACATGTCTCTTTAGACCCTACTCCAGTCTGATTATTGTATTTCTTCAGTTTGTTTAAAACTGTAGTGTGAAAGCAAAAGTTACGTAACTAAGTTCTTAGAGCGGACCTTGGTGCAGACTTTCAGGAGAGAAAACATCCTTGGACATAAATCCATTTGAAAGCAGCTGGACCCAATAAAACGAATCTTGTTCCACTGATGGTTCGATGTAGCGCTGTAACCTGGGCTCATTTTTGGCAGCTGTTGAACACTTAGTTTTATGAAGCTTTAAAGCTGCATTACCTGACATATTTCTTTTCTTAAGCCCACCCTGACCCCACAACAATATCATAGAGACTTTTTTTGGCAATAAACCAAATCCACCAAACAACCACGTGATTGTTCTTCTTGTCTTGTTCCAACATGTGCTGAGCCGAATCAAACATTTACGTTAGCAGTCTGAGAAATGTTTGTTTTTGCCAGTAACTGGTTAAACTGTTTTCTCCCAGGCCTCTAATGCCTCTTTCCTTTACTGTATTGTGTATTGTTTGATTGTTTGTCAGGTTTTGGGGTGTGAGGCTCTTAGCTAAAGACCTGTGCTAATCAGCCTTCAGGTTAAAGCAAAGTCTGGGAGAATTTGGGCCACAGTTTTAAAGACGCACGTTGTCCGGCAGTGGGACAGTGGTGCGTTTATTGCGAATAAAGAGAGAGGTTTCCCACAGTGCTTTGCAGTTCTTGGGGTATTCGCTTAAATGCTAAAGCTGATTAGCGTTTGTGAAGCAACACAGCTCAAGACTCAAGCAGCTTTATGGACTCACGCCTGCCTCTGGTTTACTTCCAGATCCTTGCTTCCTTTTCACTTTGTAGCTTTGACTTTGTGTTTGCCCTTTTCTGAACACTTCTGTCAAGTCTAGACAGTTATTTAAATTTTAATATTCATTGTGGATAATAAATTGTGTTTTAATGCACTTTCCAAAACTCGCAGGACAGAAGAGGTCGTTTATGACGTCGCTTCCGAAGCAAAACGCAAAGATTCTGTTGCTGTTTTGTCTGTTTTACATCAGGACTTTTGATCTTCTGAATCCGTGAGAGGGGGGTTTTGTTGTTATCAGTGAAAACGAGAAATACTATTGGTGGCTATTCCTTTGTGTTTCAGAAACGCATGTTCTGATATTTTATTGTTAGCATTGAATGCATAAATCTATTGTGTTCACAGCGCCCCTACTGGCCTGGCAGATAAACTACAGCAGTTCTTTAAATTGTGGTCACTGAGTATACTCAATAATCAACGTGAATAACTCTGCTGCTAATCTAACGTCTGATGAATCCTTGAGTTGATCATTTATGTGATCGCTGTTTTATTGCTTTAGCTCGTGACACTTTAAAGTGTACAGTTTTATGCATCAGAATTCTCCTTTCATATTTTAGGTGAGGTTCAATAAAAAATCTAAAATTTAATTTTATCTTGTTTTTTATTTTTTTTATGACCCAATACTTTTAAAAAATGTATTTATTCTTAATTTAACCAGGTAAGAGAACAAATTCTCATTTACAATAACAACCTGGCCTCATGTTTGGGGGGGAATGTCTTCAGTGGTGGGGGAAACCAGAGCACCCGGAGGAAACCTACACAGACACAAGGAGAACATGTAAACTCCACACAGAAAGGTTCTGCCGTGACACAAGTAAAATCACAGCAATAATGTGTCTCAGGTTTTTTATTCACACAAATCTAGGCGGGAGAAAATGATTAAAAACTGTCTCAAGGTCAGAGAGTAAACTAAAACTGAATTGTAGCCTGCAATGTACAGTAACCTCTTATCAAACAGTGGCATTGAATCATCTAAAAACAATTACAATAACCACTCTGTCTTTGGCGTTTACACAAACATTTCTCTTTTGTTTTTGCATTTCTCTGTGTCCTCAGTGTGACCTTGCACACTGCAGTGCACAAACCTTCATTCACCACCTTTTCTTCCTCCTGTGTTTCTCTTGTGACCATCTATTTATAATCTTCTTTTAAAGTGAGCCTAATGAGAGGAAGTCACCCATTTCTTCCCCTTCGTGCTGCAGCTTATTTCTGAACGCTCCACGGCTTCACTTCAAACGTCAGCTCGTGACACGGACGGCAGCTGTGTTCGGATGAAAGAAGGGCTCGTAAGGCCAGTCTAACAAACTTTTAAGGCCAAAACCTCACAATTAGATTAAATCTCCTGATCGCATTACTTCTGTGGGTCACACGGCTTTAATAAATGATGACGTTTGAGCCGAAAACATCCAGTGAACATCCAAGCCTGGTTTCAAAGATTTGGAGCACTTTTCTTGGAAATATTTCAATAGATCGAATACGGAAATTGTATATTAAGAGTTTCCCATTTAACTCAATTATAAGAGTTAGCATAGGGTTAAAAAGTCGTAATTTTGGAATCTAAAGAACTGCTCTTTAGCAGCAACAGATTTTGTTGTTTGTTGTTTAAGTCTGCACGTGGCAGAGTGGTTAGCACTCCTGCCTCACAGCAAGAAGGTCGTGAGTTCAAAACCCGGCCGACTCAAACATTCTCGGCCGACTCTGGTCTTTCTTTGAAGAGTCTGCATGTCCTCCACGTGTTACCGTGGGTTCTCTCCAGGTACTCCGGCTTCCTCCCACCGTCCAAACACATGCATGTACAGGTTAATTGGCAACTCTAAAGTGTCTCTAGTGAATGAATGTGAGAGTGAATGGTTGTCTGTCACTGTCTATGTCTAAATGTCAGCCTTGTGACTAACTGGCCACTGTCCAGGGTGTACCCCGCCTCAGGCCCAAAGCTGCTGGGATAGGCTCCAGTCACCCGCGACCCCTAACGGGAATAAGCGTTAGAAAATGAATGAATGAATGAATGAATGTTTAAGAACAAAATATGGGATAGTAATAGGGTAGCAACAGTGTACATTACCCTCAGAAAATAAAGCCGTTAAGGTTGGATACTTTCAGTCCTCTCGGTCTCTGTAGATAATAGTCTAATATAATTTACAGGCCACACAAAGTTTTGTTGAAAGACGCAAAAATTGCACATCGCTAATTTGCATTAATCAACAAAGTACGTTTTTCTCTAGTTTTTAGGTTTTTAAATGGTTTAAAACTAAATAGTTTTTATTTTTTTTATTTTTTATCAAACAAAAACAGAGAAATTGGAGGCAACGTGAAACGTGGATAAATACCCATCAATTGAATAACGTAATGTTTAACAAGGATGAGATAATGTCACAGCTCACTCACTTAGTTAACAGCTCATTACAGTCTGGATCATTTCCTCAGGCCTGAAACTGTTCTCATTAAGCCTCTCCTTAAGAAGAGCAGTCTTGATGCCACAGAACGTATTAACTATTGGCCCATATCAAACTTACTGTTTCAAGGTAAACTCCTTGAAAAAGTTGTATACAAACAACTGATTAACTTTCTCCTGATAAACAACTGTTTCGAAGCTTTTCAGTCAGGTTTTAGGCCCCATCACTGAGACAGAGCTTATCCAGGAGACAGATGACATTTGTCTGAACCCTGACGCAGGCAGAGTCTCAGTCTTAGTCCTGCTCGATCTGAGCGTTTGACACAGTTGATCATGTGATCCTGTTACAGAGGTTAGAGGACTGGGCATCTCTGGTGCTGCCCTCAAATGGTTCTTATCTTGAAGACAGAAAGTACTTTGTTAAAAATGGAAACTGCGTCTCAGACTCAATGGCCTTGACCTGTGGGGTCCCACAGGGGTCCATCTTGGAACCCCTTTTGTTTAATCTTTACAGGCTTCCATTGGGCCAGTTAATTCACAGTAACTATGTGTCCTACCACAACTCTGCAGATGACTGTACATCTCACTGACAGCAGCATGCACTACTGGAATTTGCAGTGTCAAGAGAGTTTTTGAGCGAGACACTGAAACATCCAGGTTTATTGGGGGGTAATCAGAAACTAATTTTGAGAGTTTTATTAAAAGTTTTAAGTAATACTGGTTTGATTTCTAGACTGTAACAGTGACTGTAACAGACTGACTTGTCTACTCCAATACAGTAGGTCGCGGGATGCACCGTAAAAGATGGTTTGTAGAATGACTGAGAACCTTCACAGACACCTTTTTTTCTTTTTCTTTTTTTTTTTTTTTTGGAAGTTGAAGTGTTTTTCATCATTCAGCCAATTGGACCATCTTTCTCCAAAAGCAGATAATATGACAAATCAATCGTCTGGCTCTAGCTGTAGATGTGGATAATAGTTTTGTGTCCACGGTTATCGATTGCCGACAGAGACAAAGCCTTTCCCTCTGGTTCTGAGTCTGCCTCCTGCTGAAGTCTGAAGGCCACCGTCTGAGTGTAACCTTTGACCCCCGCTGCTCAGCTGTCAATCAAACATCTCTCACGTCGGGGTAAAGAGACCACTCCAGTCCCCCGCTGCGTCCCCCGCTGAGCTGACATTTAAAGCATTTACAACAGCGCTGTCACGTATTTGATTTGTTTATTGCTTTAAAGGAAGATCAGAGCCAGAAGGAAAAGTCCACTGATGAAGAAAATGTGTATAAAAATAAATAAATATTAATAATACAATCTAGGGTTTTTGGGGCATTAATGTGTGCTGTAGTTAGAGCACACAAGAGCAGGATATGACATTTTGAGATAAATGCAAGACCCCAAAACGTTGGGCCCTGGTCCCAAGTTATGAAAAAGTGGAACAAAAAACTGCAGTCTGCTTATTTTTATAATAAATTTCTCCTTGTTTCTGTGTTTGTCATAATCAAACAGAAAATGTGATAAATTATGTACTTATACACGACAAAGTGTTTTTTGAAAGTCTACTTCAAATCTGATTTATGTCTCATTTCGAAACAGACTTTTGTGTCTCTGTTTGTGCAGCAGACGTCTCTCTCTGAACACAGCTCAGAGGAAACACAAGCCTCTTCAGGAGAAACTCAAACAAACTGAGCTGAATTGTAGAAAAACTAAAAATGAGCAATGTTCTTGAAGTCTCTTCATCCAGTCACCAGAGTGGCACAAAGCAGGTTTTGTTCATTTCTAACTATATTTTTTTCACCTTTTAGCCATTAAAAAAAAAAAAAGTAATAGAATTGGAAAAACATGGATATAAAATACAAACATATTTGCCATTGTGTGATTTCTTTCCCATATTTCTCTGTTTTCCCTCTTCCCACTCAAGTCTGTTTTCCTCTAAGGTATAAGTTGATTATTCTTGTTAAACCTTTGAAGGTCAGTGAACCTCGAGTGTTCACAATAATCCCTGTTTCATTGCCATGTTTTTTGTGTGTGTTGTTGATGGGAAGGTTCATTAAAATGTGAATAATGCGGGTAAATCTCATTTAGGGGTTTTAAACTGGGCTAATCCAGCTAAAGCCACAATGACGCTTATTCACTTCCTTCGGCTTTACTTTTGCCGAAGAACAAACCAACCACAGGAAACGCCACAGTCAGAATGAAATCAGACAAAACTCTAGAGTATTCCACAACCAGTGTTGGGAAAGTTCACTTTCTACAAGAACTAGTTCAAAGTTCAGTTCACAAATTTTAAAATGAACTAGTTCAGTTCAGTTCAAACTTCAAAATTTTGAACTAAGTTCACAGTTCCAAAAATGAACTAGTTCATAGTTCTTTTTTCCATATGTTGCTGCGAGCAATTCTTTTTCAAAATTATTGCCACAGCCCATATACAGTAGAATCACAGACAGCAATTATTTTATCAGTTTTAACAATGAAGCTATGCGTCAGATTTCATTTTCATATCCAATTTTCAATCCTTATCCAACCAGGGTTTACATTAGCATTGAGGGGACATTGTTGCTTTAATGCTTTGTTGCTGTCCATTCACTCCACACTAGTAGCAGCTGCAGCTTTCAACCCTACAGTACATTCTCAAGAACATGAGGACAAACGTGCTGCTTGAATGGTCTTTTTTAATGAGGAATTATTCAAAGAAAAACAGGACAGTAATCATTAAGGCGAAAACGTTTTTAAATTTTAATAATTTTCCATTGTCCACATGCTAAAACAGAATATTGGAATCCTGGGAAAATAGACCAGGCAGGTTCAACAAACAAGTTACATGAATGAATTTAAATGATCATACGCCTTACTACATGCAGCTGTCGCCTCCATGCTTTATTTTATTTTTTATTTTTTTTGATGACGCGTCACGCATGCGGCGGACGGCGGTGCGACACTGGTGGCTGGTGTTGCCAGGTTTGGTGTTTTTCCGCTACATATTAAGACCCGTTTGCGGCTGGTTTGCGGTGTGTTTTAGCCGGATTTTCGCCTGGAAGGCTCTATAGAAATCTGGCACCCTATTGAACGAAGTTAACCTGAGAGAGCGTGCCGTTCACAGACACCAGACTGAACGAGTTCACAGTAACGTTCATCAGGCAGTAATACAGCACGTTCAGTTCACGTTCGCCCAAAATATGAACGAGTTCATGAACTATTGTTCAATGAAC
Organism: Perccottus glenii; assembly: GCA_024416835.2. NCBI lineage: Eukaryota > Metazoa > Chordata > Actinopteri > Gobiiformes > Odontobutidae > Perccottus > Perccottus glenii. The sequence continues at coordinate 1,830,321 of CM044563.2, forward strand.
GCGTTCAGGCACAACACTGTCCACAACAACAGAAGAAATACCTACGTAGTTTTTTAACAAGATGCTGTTTGGTACAATGTGTCTTTAGTGTTATTCTATTTTGTTTGTCGGCAACCTCAGACATTTTTTAAAACTATTTTATCTTGTTTAGTTTTTCTTATTTTTTAGGACAACCCTGTAATATACTCATGTGTCACTTAAAAGGCAAAGTAAAAAAACAAAAATAGATTCTTATTGAAAATTGATATAGACGTTAAAAGTTTACAAGAATAAAAATGCGTCAAAACAAAGAAACTGCTTTAGAAATGTCTTGTGTGTGTTCAAGCTGCAAGCCTGAGCTAATGAAAAATGATGAAGATGATTTAAATTGAAATAAATAAAAAATCCTTGATTCAAAAGTTGCCCTTTTATTTAAAACTCCTGCAAAAGGGCATGCTGTTGGAAAATGCTTCAAATGGTGCCATTATTTGAGCTAACATCCACTCTGGTTATAGAGTATTCACACCGGAGACATCTGAGTTGAAAGTAGCAGCAGGGAGGCTTCTGTGAGGGCTACAGAAACAGAACATCTGTGTTTTCTAATAAATGTTTTTTTTTATGATTTTGACGCTGGTACAGAGAGTAAAACCTCTCAGGGTTGTGTTTGTTTCTCTCTAATCAAAGACCAAACCCAGGTTTAATCAGTGTTGAGTGTTTAGATTTCAGATATACACATAATAATACAGGTTCTTTACTCTGTTTGGTTTATTTTTAGCCTGAAGTGGTACAAGATGGAAATGCTCAGGTTTAAACAAATGAAGTGACCACAAATCTGCTTTAATAAGAGTGTATTATTCACACGACCAGAGGCTATAACGCTTTGTTCTGGCCACAGCAGGCGACAGGAAGAGGGGGTCGTCATTAAACACAGAATTAGTGGCATATGTTGAACGTGGGTTTATTTACTGTGCTGTGAGCACACACCGCTGTAAAGCACATGAACTGTCTTATATTGACTTTGTGGTGTGTGCAGAGAGGGAAAGCTTATGTTTTCTCTACGTTAGATACACACAGCCTTCTGTCTGCATTCATTTCATTCATTTTTTTTTTTATATATTTGCTGCTCTTTTATTACTTATATACTTATCTTATTTTTTATTTTTAACTTACTTGTGTGACTTACTTGTGTGACTTTTTACTGTGGACGGCAAAGTAAGAATTTCATTGTACAGGGAAACATGCTTTCTGTCTGTACACATGACAATAAACACTTTGAATCTTGAATCTTGAATTTGATCCATTCTCTAAAGCTAATGGATACGGGCCGAGGGAGCAGTACCTCTAGTGGTCTGTAGGGGGCAAGGACAATAGCGGAGGTTTTTGAGGTGCAACTGTGCAAGTCGGTCAGAAGAGTACGACGTGACGGCAGAATGTTGTTAAAAGCTCACACAGACTTTCGAAAATCTAGAAAATTACGTTCATTGACAACTTCTAGCACCAGAGAAAGGAATTCTCTCAAGACGTGCTGCATTGAGAGGGCGCTCAGACCAAGATATACATTATTAAAAACCTCCTCCAGTGGTTGCCATGTCGGTTTAGTTTGTCTTTTTCTTCATATTTGCTAAAATCTTTGACTCCATCTATCTGCAGGTCATTTTTCATGAGACCGTAGATAACGTAGATAACGTTTGGAAGTAATAAAGGCTGAGATGAACAAAGTGTTTGTAATCTGACTGCGTATGTAATTGGAACAAAAATGAGCCTCAAAATACAACCCACTTCAGAGAACATGACTTTACTGTTACATTAATTAGGGACGTTTTAGGACTTCTGAAATCTTTCCCGTTGGTCCAAAGTAAGTTTTCACTTGTAAAAGATTTCTTATTTGTCCTGTCAAATGGTTTAGATGTTTTGATTCAGATGTTTTTGATGAGTTCATGTGGATTACCAAAGTGGAGGTAGGAAATTTGGCTTCTCTTGGTCTAAAGCTGCCAAATGTAATTTCCTGGACCTCATCAATCGTTAATGCCATGTTAATAGCTTCCTGCTTTTCATGCCTTTAACGCACACAATCACACACACACACACACACGCACGCACACGCGCACGCACGCGCGCGCGCACACACAAAAAGCATGTTTCCAAAGATCAGTCCGAACCCGAGGAACAGACGAATGATAGACATCTCGTGAATAACATTAACAAGAGCAAGAGAGAATAAGCTTTATTTGACTTAAAAGGAAAGTTGAATTGGACATTGAAGAAGGTAAACTGTTGCTGAATAAATGTCTCTTCAATGTTTCCCTCGAAGAACGGTTTTGTCTTGATTTGGTTTCCATTTGGCGGTCTTTTTTAGACGAGATTAACACCTGCGTCTGTCACTTTCATTCATCACACTCTCACTTCCTGAACAAAATAATATGTGATAAATTTAACAGCCAGCCCTGGACCCAGTGTGAATTTAAATTTTACTGTTAGTCTTTGCAGCTGATTAATAATTTTCCACTGTATCTCCAGGATGTGCAACAATATAAGATCCAGTTTTGAACATAGTCTCAAAGTTCAACTAAATCACTCAAAAATAAAAATAAACACACTTAAACCTGTTCAATCCTGTCTCGGGCCTGTTTACATCTGCTTAAAACCAGTTTAAATCCAAATTAATCCTTTTATAACCAGTTTAGATTCATGTCTGAATAACCTCTCCTCTTTAAGCCCTTCAGAGTCTTTAAATCCTATTAAATTTTATTCATAAACCAGATCAAATCCAGTAAAATCCCAATAAAGGGCACCAAAACCCCTTAAAGTCAAACTAATATAATTTTAAACTCTTGCAGTTTCATTCATCAAGTGATTAAATTTGTCTAAAATCTTTGATAGTTTTAATAAAATCTTTTTGAAAAGTGTCTATTTTGTTCCAAAAAAGTTGTAATCTTATTAAAATCTATTAAAGTTGAACTAAAACTACTTTTTCCCAATCTGTTTATAACTAGTTCAGATCTGTTTAAAACCGTATTAGGTCCAACTTAAACCGCTGAAAATCATAAACGCTCAAATGAAACCATAAATCTGTTTTAATTTTGTTTATAACCAGTTTAGTTCAGCTCAAAACCATTTCAAGTCTAACTAGTGTTTCTGCAAAAGATATGAAGATAACAGTGTTTGCATTATCATTATTATTTCTCCCATGTTGGTATAGTTTACTGCAGCAAATGTGTAAATATTGGAATAAAAGGGCCTTAAATGAAGAAATAGACTTTTAGGAAAGCCCTTCTCCATTAAATCCTGAGGAATCCCTGATGAAGCCCTTTGTCCTCGTCTTCAGGTCGTGACTGGTTTTCTCTCGACTCTCTTCGGGGTTAATTGGCCGTTCCTTCATCAAAACAAAACGGGGAAACAAACCAAAAACAAACCACTTCAGTCGTAAAAAGGCGGTTTCCAGGGCAACGCGGCAAACACTCGTCCACGTTTAGAGACGAGGGCTTTCGGAGTGGGCTTTGATCCGACCCCTTCTTTGTCCATTTTTAGCTCGAGTGGGAGGCTCAAAAGAAAAACAAGAGAAAAACAGTAACACTAATTAGCATCGAACACAACCGACAAGCACCTGACACTCCTCCACAGACTCCACCAGACACAGAAAGACTCAATATAGACACAACTTATAATGAGAATTAAATCATTTTGCTTTATTTAGTTTTTTTCCAGTGGGTAAAATAGACCATAATAATATTGTTCACATCAAATGAAGCAAAAATTCAGTTTCCATCTAATAAGATTCAAGATTCAAAGTGTTTATTGTCATGTGTACAGACAGAAAGCATGTTTCCCTGTACAATGAAATTCTTACTTTGCCGTCCACAGTAAAAAGTCACATCGAAATTTTAGCGTGGAGCGAGCAAACACATCTGCCTCGGGGGGCGCCATAGCCTTTGTTTGTTAATAAGCAGTGGTTCTCAACTACAACAGTATCACAGACCAGTGTCGTCGAGTTAAACTGAAACAAATAGTCAACATGGATTTATTTATTGAGAGGGGAGTATGCATCTTTATGAATTATATTGCTTTTTCAGAAAGCTGCAGCAGTTTCCTACATTTAAGTTCTGCTCCTGTTTTGTGCAGGAAAGACAGAGAATATAGTCATTTTAATTCACAAAGAGCCATAAGACACTGACTCTATCTAAAACCAGAAAGAGATGTTGCTATTACATGCTAGCTTTGAGTTTATTGGGAAAAAAGAACAGGATGTATCGTTCTTTTATCTTGGAAAATGCTTGTTTATCACAAGAACAACCTAAACTTAATTTAAGAAAACATTTTGTTCTTCTCTTTTGAGGATTTTCTGTCATCAAAGCAGAAGACTGCAAAAGGGTGCTCAGGGTACTTTTATTCTGCGTGTCTATTTCCCAAAGTGATAAGATAATAAACTTACATCACAGTTAGATGTGTCCCAGTTGGATGCAGGAGTAGATTTTACAGAATATAGTTAGACCTCAAAACACACTTTTTCATAAAGACTCTCTTATGTAATAGCATTATTCTAGTTTTGAATCTAGCTGGTGTCTCCACAGCTCATTCTCACACTTCTCAGTCCATCTGCTGTTCACACATTCAGAGGAATATGTCCTGTTTCATTCACAGAGCAGCAGCAGCAGCGTTAAACACACACATAACTCCAGTTTCCAGCATCACAGGCGTCTGAAAGAAATTCTGTGGCACTGCATTTGTTCAGCTCTGTTTTAATGTAATTTAGGGTTTATTATGAGTCTGTATAGATGGTGTTGAAAGTTGTCAGAGTCACAATGTTCTTTATGCCTGAAAGAAAGAATTTAAAGTATTATGGCAACTAGACAATTACTATCACAGCAAGACAGTAATATTTATGGTGTCCCTCTCATTGACTTTTTTGGTTTAGTGAGTCACTCCAACTGAGGAACATAGTGTAGCTTTCTTTTAGGCTCATTATAACATTTTTTGGTTATTGCCATAGCAACACTGCAGCAGAAAAGGAAAGGGTCCCCATAGACTTTTTAGACGTTGTGTCAGAAGCAACATTTCTACGACAAACCTTTGTTTTTCCCCATAATAATTGCTTAATATGACCATTTTTGGTTCATTACCACTGCAGCAGCATTTCAGATGCATTTTAGTTTCTTGTCTCAAATGCAGTATGTCTGCTTAGTTTTGTTTATGTTTGACAAAGTGTGTCTTTTTGTGTGTCACATAGGGAAATGAAATATTAGCTTTATATAGCATTTTATGATCAACCCCAGTAAAATACCACAGCAGATCCCACAGACCTTTCTGTTCCCAAGGTCAAAAGAAAAGTTTCTGACAAATACAACAAACTAAATTTGTAAGCATTCCCAAGAGTACTATCTTGTGATTTCCATTTGGCTTTAGACTTTTAATAATGACAGTTTCTGTCATTACTGCAGCAGATAAAGACTTTTCAAAGACTTTTTGTTCCCTGGGTCAGAAACAATGTAAATGCCAAAATTTCAGCCAAGTTTTAGCAGTTTTTTTGCATTTATTTATAGATATATTTTATGGCTTTATATATAGTTACGGGAACACTGCAGCAGATAAAGCATTGGTCCCAGAGTCTTTTTTGTTTCTCATGTGATAAGAGATGTACTGTATATGCCTGAGTTCTGTAAATCTACAAAAACAAATGTTTGCCTACCACAGGGGCAATAATTTATGTATTTACATATTTATACTTTCAGATTAGGCACTTTTTTGATCCTTCTATCATAAAGGATGAATTTGCCAAATCAACAAACTAAAATATTTACAATTAACTGGAAAACATTGAATTGATTTGCCATTGGCTAGTGTATTTTTAACACTGGAACACTGCAGTAGATAAAGCATGGGTCCCACTGAGTTTTTTTGATCTTTAGTTTTTTTTTTATATCTTTTGGTTGGACACTTATCTAGAAAAGCATTTCGGTGTCCTCAGTTAAAAGGAATTTCTTAAGTACTTCAGCAGCACATAAATTAACTCCTGTTTAGTAAACTGTGGAGCTTATTTGTACATTTCTCTAACTCATCCTGAGTGTTCACCGCAGCCCGACCTCTGTGTGAACCGTATCCGGATGTTTTTACGGCGTGCGGTGAAGGCGTTTATGGCCGTTGTGTGTGTGTGAGATCAGGAAGCGACTGTGTTTAATGGCAGTGTTCGTCTGAAGCAGGATATTTCGGTTGGAGCCGTGGGCGGATGTCACTGACCCACAGACAGGCAGCAGGAAAACTGGTATAAACCAAAGACACAAGAGAGCTGAGAGGATGAGCCCTTCCTTAAAACCACATCAAGCTGTCACAACCTCACAGATCCGGTTTGAGAGTAAACTCGGGTTTTTAATTATCATCATCGTCATGTTTAGAGCTAGTGTATCATCAGTGAAGGTGACAAAGGCAGCAGTTATATGTAAATTGGACAAAAACAAAATGTTAAATGTGGCAATAACAAAGGAAAGATGAAGCAGATGTTGTGCAAATATGTCTCAGCTAACTATTGTCCTACTTTAGGATCCCGGTGTGAGAGACCACAGTACGCCTCTCGTCCCAGTTCCTCTTTTCTAAAGACGTGGCTTATTTACAACGTGTCGTGTGAACAGGTTCTACGTGACGTTTTTGTCCAGACTCTTGGAGGTTTGTTAAAGGAGGCACAGTGAGAGCAACAGTACTGCACCTGTGGACTTTGTCTCCTTAATCCAACAGAGACACATTTGGTTGTCCCTCTCGCAGTGGTCTGACATTACCACTAGAGGTTTTGTTTTGTTGTGTGAATGTTCTTGTTCTCCGTTGTAAGGTTTGTTACATGACAGACATGGTATTTCAAATATTACATTGCATTTATCTTACTTTAAACACTTTTGCTACACTTTATTTGTCTTAAAAGCACTTATTAACCAGTTATTTTGACCATAATTGTTGATAAGTTGATGAATGTTTGGATAAAAGGTCTGTTCTGTTTCTCTGAAGGACATTGTCAGAGGTTCATTCTGGAGCGGCTAATGCTAATTCTGTTTTTGATTTCCATTTAACATTGCCTTGTGAAGGTGGTGCATTGTTTTAGCTGTCGTTTACAGCTCATCTGGATCTCCGTGGAGTCTGAACGGAAGGGGAGTTAGCAGTTTGTCTTTTATTTGTCTGTCTAAGTCTTATTAGCGTCTGGTCGGACCTCACTTCCTCTTCTTTAGACTGATGCAGAGTAAATGGGCTGAACAGATGTGCCCCAGATGTGTCCCGGCTCAGTTCAGGCTTTTAAAGACAAAGACCCATCCTCAGATTAACGACCAGAGAGCAGAGATTTCTTTGGTTAATACAAAAATATTACTTTAGCTTCAACAGACACAGATGCTCTTCACAAGAACAAATAAATACAGTAAAGCGTCCAAAGTGAGGAAGGTAAGTAACAAACTAGAGCTTTTTTATACAATAGGCTTCCAGTCAATCATTTAAACAAACAACACTTTAAACTACAAAAAGAAGATCAGACCCAAAGAATAAAAAGTATGTTCATAAAATATTCAAAATAAGTCGCAGGTGGGAAATTGAAAAACACAAAAATCTCAAAAAAAGGTCAGCAGAAAGAGAAAATAAATATACACTATATATTATTATCCAGTTAAAGCACTTTGTGTGGCTCACAAAACATTCAGATAAAAGGACTCCCACTCACTGTCAAACTTACAAACTGTGAAATTTATTCAAAGACCAAACAATGCAACGTTTCGGCCCAAGGCCTTCATCAGGTTTATCAGAACTTGGACTGTTATATTAAATTAAAGGTATTTATATCAATCATATGTTTTATTTATTTATTGTGCGGAACTCAGGAAAACACTTTATCTCCAGTTTTTGTGGCACGTCCTTATTTATTTTGCAGAATCACAATAAAGACGTGGTTTAATGCAGAACTTCTCTTTACAATTTGAAAAGCCAATAAAAAAATTTTTTTATTTCTGTGTCTCTTTGACCCTAGGTCCTAAACGGTCGGTCCACGTCTCACAGAGGAGGGTCTAAAGCGAATGGATGGACGGGAGGCGGGGCTAACGGCAGAACGAAGACAACAGGAGCCAATGGGAGACAGAGAAGAGAGGAAGAAGAGAAAGAGGAAGCAGAGACACACCCTTTGGACGTCTTGTCGGGACATCCAGACGCTTTACACTTGACGCTCAAACACATCGTACAACAGCTGGACATACTCACCCAGGTCAGAAAACACACCTTTCTCAATTAAATGAACCTTAATTGTAAATCCATTTCAATCCATCCACCATTTCCTAAACAAACCATAATAATCACAGCTGAGCTCGAGTGTGAGCCCAGAGCCCTGCTTCAGTGTTGTTGTTGGAAAGGTTTATTTTCAGCCATATTGCACAGCCCCCGCTCAAACTTAAAGATCTTGTGTTTTTTTTAGTCGGACATTGCACTAAAGCTGTAATGACTTAAATCCCTATCTCTTATTGGTACATGAAGCCTACGCCTTGAAAACCTTTTAAAAACATTTAAAAAGCTGGAAGAGGTAGGCCTAGAAATGGAAACATGAAATGTAATTAATTTGACAATTTCTCTGTTTTATTTGACTTGGACAATGTGCCAGACGCGACAGTGATGTTGTAGCTGTAACAGATTCTGACTGGGCTGAAGACCCACAGCGAGTAGAACAATAGAGAAATACTTTATATCTTTATGCTTCATAAACTCACCGTATTATGTTATTAGCCAAAAAGTGAAGCTCCAAGCAACTCTGATTTAGAAAATTTAACAAAAGGCAATGTGTTTTGATTCTGTGTTCATCAGTGATTACATTTAGTCTTTTTTTTTAGCCAACACTTTTTACGTACCTATTAAAAACTAATAGGTCATGTGACCATGTGACAGATGAACAACAACATAAAGAAATCGTTAACATACATTTATTCATTTTCTTCAGTTTAGTCCCGTTAGGGGTGGTGGGCGACTGGAGCCTATCCCAGCAGCTTTGAGCCTGAGGCGGGGTTTGTCCTGGACAGTTTGTCGCAGGGTTAACACTTAGAGACAGACACTGACAGACAGAGTTGCCAGTTGACCTGTGCATGCATGTGTTTGGGCGGTGGGTGGAAGTGGACCCGGACAGAACCCACTGTAAGAACATGCAGCAGACAGCCAGGGTTTGGACTCACAACCTTCTTGCTGTGAGGCGGGAGTGCTAACCACTCTGTAGACTTCCCTCTGGATCTGTTTTTTTCTCGTAGACGGTGTCGGTTCTGGAGGAGAGGCTCACTCTGACCGAGGACAAACTGAAGGAGTGTCTCTTAAACCAGGCCCAGCTCCTGAGAGACGTCCGAGCTTCAGAGCAGAGACAGAGGACAGACAGTGAGGACACAGACGAGTCACATGACCACTGACCTCCAAACCAAAGCCTGGACCAAAGTGTGTGTGTTTACATCAGACTCTATTTCTTCTGCTGTCCATTTTTAGTCGTGTTTTTGATTCTTTTTTAAAACCATTATTTTGCCCCAATGCACCTGCCCATGTAAAAGTATAACTTATATGAATAAATATGGATGCTCTAAATGCACATATTTTGGTGTGTGTTTAATTCCTTTAGTTAGTAATGACCTGACTATCTCCACAGTCATCCAAGTTCATACATGTTCAACGTTGAGTTATTTTTTGTAAGTGGTTTAATTAACAGTGTTTGTATGGTCACAAAAATACCTGGAAAAGTCTTGGAAATGTATGTTTTTACTCAAATGTTTGGACATTTGTGACACATTCTTTCAAAGAAGAAGTACTGATTTTAGCAAAAACACAGATATGGGCCACGTGATCGTGGACACAGGTGAGGTTTATGACCGTATATGGGTGTTGTTTGAGGTTGTAATAAGTGTCTTTGGTCGTGACTTCATTTCAACACGTTTAACCTTGTAACTTTGTAAAACTTGTGGTAAAACACGGCTGAGAATGATGTGAAGTCGCGGTGACCTTTCATTCTGCCCACACTATCAACTCAATTTATGAAAAATAACTTTTGCAAATGTGTTTAAAATGTGCTCCAAACCTTCAGACGGGGTCGGTTCTTGTATTAAACTGTTTGAATTCAGGTCAGAGTGACTTTGTGATGCTTTGACTATAGCTTTCTTTTTCTGCTAAAACATTATTCTAACATTTTATTTCTAATCTAGAAGAAACATTCAATCCCCTGCTGCCACCATTTCTCTTTTTAGCAAATGATTATTTTTGGCCAAAGTAAAATAATTTAAAGCCTGGATGAATAGTGTATGTAAGATTAAAACCTGTTCAAATCCAATTAAAACCTGTTCAAATCCAAATAAAACCTGTTCAAATCCAAATAAAACCTGTTCAAATTCAACTCAAACCTGTTCAAATCCAAATAAAACCTGTACAAATCCAACTAAAACCTGTTCAAATCCAAATAAAACCTGTTCAAATCCAAATAAAACCTGTTCAAATTCAAATAAAACCTGTTCAAATCCATATAAAACCTGTACAAATCCAACTCAAACCTTTTTAAATTCAACTCAAACCTGTTCAAATCCAAATAAAACCTGTTCAAATCCAACTCAAACCTTTTTAAATTCAACTCAAACCTGTTCAAATCCAAATAAAACCTGTTCAAATCCAACTCAAACCTTTTTAAATTCAACTCAAACCTGTTCAAATCCAAATAAAACCTGTTCAAATCCAAATAAAACCTGTTCAAATCCAAATAAAACCTGTTCAAATCCAACTCAAACCTGTTCAAATTCAACTCAAACCTGTTCAAATCCAAATAAAACCTGTACAAATCCAACTAAAACCTGTTCAAATCCAAATAAAACCTGTTCAAATCCAAATAAAACCTGTTCAAATCCATATAAAACCTGTACAAATCCATATAAAACCTGTACAAATCCAAATAAAACCTGTTCAAATCCAACTCAAACCTTTTTAAATTCAACTCAAACCTGTTCAAATCCAAATAAAACCTGTTCAAATCCAATAAAGCCACAGATCAGTGTGAATGTGTTTTCCTGCTGCCGGTTTATGGAGTTCTTTGGTTATATGGTTGAAACGGTTGTGGTTTTGGGAGGAAGCAGTAAAAAGCCACACATCCTGCTTATCCTTCTGCTTTTACTGCTCGAACATTAATCTGCTTTGAAGTACAACCCTGTCACTTCAATATATTCTCCGACACTCCCACATTAGGTCAGCATTTCAAAACAAAAATCTATCAGAGTTTAATGTTGATAGAAATGTGACATATATTAAATTTGTGAAAGGATGTATCACACTGTCTCCTGACTTCAGAGCCGTCTGTTCAAGTGTTTAAACTCCTTTAAACCACACTGTTTCCTCTTTTGAGTAATTTGATTTGACTTTTACTGGAGTCGATCAGATGTGAGTTTTTGTGGATCGTATAAAACCAGTTACAGTTTGTTTATGAGCCTCTAATATCAAGAGCTTTTTCCGAACAAGGAGAAGGTCACTTTGTGGGTTTAGCCTTGGTTTGGGCCTGGTTTAGACTTGGTTTTACTCTTAATTTAGTCTTGATTTATTCCCGGTTTGGGCCTGGTTTGGTCCTGGTGTAGCTCTGACCTTTTCCTGTATCACCAATTGTTACAGGCTCACTGTTTTGTTCATTTTCAGTTACAAAGTCCATTTCTTGTCAGTATTTCTAGCTCGTCCAGACGTTGTGACCCTCTCAGATTTAAAGCACTGTCCACAGCCGTCTCTCACGTTTACATCGGTCCAGATAAACTCCAGTGTCGCTGTTGAAAGCTGAGTCCGGACTCCCTCCGTTTTCTCTTGATGGAGCTGCTCTTTTGTCCCAGACTTCGTTGCCTGAAGGAGGGAACTTCCTGAACACTATCCTGCTGTTTTTTTCAAAATATAACAATAAAAGACACTAAGGAGCCTCTGTGTGGGTCAAAAGTCATGTTTATCTGAGGTTTGTGACAATAACAAGACAGTGATCAGGAAAAACTGAAAAAGTAAGTTGAGAGAATACGCATTAGACTGTATTTCATCAGAATTATCACTTACTTCATGATGACACTGGATAATATTTGACTTTTGACATAATCAAAAGTCAGTGGATCAATGTGTCCACGGTGTACATGACTTTAACCACTTTGGGCCAAAACAAACCCAGTCTTCCGTCCAGTTTCCCGTAAACGGAACTGACTCTTTTAAAGCTTCCTTTCTGTGGAAAATGAAACAAAACGTGGGAAACATCGCAGCGTCCTGTCTCTGTTTCAGAGACACTTCCTGACTTCAGCCTCAGTTTGGTCCAGAGCCTCGGAGGTCAGAGGTCACTGCAGTGGACACTACATCCTTCCTGTTTCCAGCGATCTCAGGTTCAAGTCCTGTTTCCGTTTCTGAGAATTTAGAAGACTGTACCTGACCATTACTTTCAAATAATTCCATTTAATATTAAATAATGACAAATCTAGGATTATATTACAGATGCATTATTGTTGCACTACCCGAGACTGTTCTTGAAACTGGTCTTAAAATGAGTTTAAAAGGTTTTACTCCCATCTCTTCTCTTTTCTTGACTCTTTTACATCAGACTGTGTTCATAGCTGCATTAAGGCCTGTGAAGATATCGTGAACTTGTAAACATTAAACGTGTTTGTTGCACTAAAATGCTAATCAATACGGCTCATGTACTCCAGAATCATCAATCCAAACATTCCGACATTAAAGAGTGATCTCTGTTGTAGCCTATAGCCTCGAATACAAACAACTAATAGCTTCTTACTTTTTATAACCAGTACAACTGAGACGGATTATCTTGTCTAGCTTAGTCCTGGTCCAAATGGAACAAGTGGGAAATGAACCAGTTTCAGAAAAAATCTTTTAGTGTTGTATATCTTTTTTACCTACAACCCGGACTTCTACTAGAGGTTCACGGACCTCGACTAAGCACTGGGCTGTCCCTGGTTAAAGCAGAGCCGACCTGAGACTGAGGTGAGCAGAAGAGACCTGAGGTTAATCACATTTAAGGCTCTTCACCGACTTCAAGAGCTTATACTCTCAGTTAATCACTGCAGCCATTGATCAGCTTGAAACCAAACCAGAGCAGGAACAAGGCCGAATATACAGTTGTGCTCATAAGTTTACATACCCTGGCAGAATTTGTTTTAGCCATTTTTCAAAGAATATGAATGAAAACACAAAAACAAAAAAATGACAACAGAAACTACCAAAATGACCCTGATCAAAAGTTACCCCAGTTCTTAATACTGTGTATTGCCATCTTTAACATCTATAACAGCTTGAAGTATTTTGTGGTAGTTTGTGGATGAGGCTCTTTATTTTCTCAGATGGTAAAGCTGCTCATTCTTTTTGGAAAAAAGACTCCAGTTCCTGTAAAACTCTCAGAGTGGCTCAATGATACTGAGGTCAGGAGACTGAGGCCAGTCCAGAACCTTCACTTTATGCTGCTGTAGACAATGAGAGGTCGACTTGGCTTTGTGCTTTGGATCGTTGTCATGTTGGAACGTCAAAGTACGTCCCATGCGCAGCTCCCGGGCTGATGACTGCAAATGTTCCTCCAGTATTTTCTGATAACATGCTGCATTCATCTTTTCTTGTGCCTTTGTAGCTCACACATCCCCAAAACATCAGCTCCACCTCCATGTTTCAGTAGGACTGTGTACTTTTCATCGTAGGCCTTGTTGACTCCTCTCAGTAATGGCGTTCTTGTGACTCAACCATGCAGCCCATTTTTCTTCAAGTATTATTATTATTATTGTTATTACTACATCAATTTTATATAGCACTTTTCCAGGGACGCAAAGACGCTGTACATATCAAATATTAAATCACTCCACAGTCGCACACTGGTGGTGGTAAGCTACATCTGTAGCCACAGCTGCACTGGGGCAGACTAACGGAGACATGGCAGCCATTCCGCGCCTACGGACTCTCCGACCAACACCAAACATTCTTACACATTCATACACCAGTGCCACAGGCACCCAACAAAAATAACTTCAGCTGAAATACAGAGTCTTGTATTTCAGCTGAAGTTATTTGTTTTTTTTTGCATCCCGTACAATTCTCCTGCAGTTGTGGCTGAAATTTTTGTTGGTTGACCTGACCTTGGTTTGGTTTAAACAGAATCCCTTTTTTTGAAAACTGCTGATAAGCATTCTCAATTCCTTGGATATCTTTTTACATCCCTTTCCTGTTTTCTACAGTTCAATTACCTTTTCCCGCAGATTCTTTGACAATTATTTTGCTTTCCCCATGACTCAGACAGAAACGTCAATGCAGCACTGGATGAAAGATACAAGGGTCTGTCAGGAGCCCAATAACTCACTGACCTTTTACACACACACACAGATTACAAACAAACAGGTCACAGGTGAGGATGGTTACCTTTAGTAGCCATTCAAACCTGTTTGTGTCACTTATGTTATCAGGTCAAAATAAACTAAAATAAAATAAACTTATGAGCACAACTGTAACCCTTCCTCTCGTTGTCTGTGCCCCTCCAGGCTCAGCTCCAGACTCGGCTCCAGATCCAGACGCTCCATGTGTCATTACGCTCAGGTGTCTGGCTCCGTTCCACAGAGTCTCAGATCCTCAGATCCTCGTAATGGTCTTTGGTCTTTGGTCTAATCTGGTTCACACAGAGTGGATCCTACAGGTGGGGTTAACAACGGCACAGCGCAGGGGAGAAGGTCACTGCAAAGTTTTAGTATGTAGACAATGAATGCAGTGGTTTTAATTCATAATGCGAGTGCTGTAAGAAGTGGACTAAAAGAAAAGATAGACTTTATTGATCCTTCAGAGGGAAAATTTACTTGTACAGCAGCTCTTAGGTAAAGTGCAAAAAAGGAAAAGAAACGTGCGCATGTAATAGACCCGAGACATGTAGCATGGTTTGTTTGATTTTATTCAGTATAAGTATAATACATGATAGTTTATCATAAGAACATGGATGCTGCGTCCATCGAGCCTTACAGTAAAACAAATATGCTCTTGAAATGTTTTGATGTAAAATAAGTGCAAAGAGTAAAAATGCATGTTTGTACTGGACAGTGACTTCAGTGTTCTCCGTCAGAAAATCAATTAATAAAGATGCAAAAGTATGTTTTTCATATATTTGTGTTATAGGAACATATCAGTTTTAGGAAAAAAAAAAATAATCCCAGAAAAATCATTTTCAAGGATTTAATCTTTTGAAATGGTTTCTACAGGACTCCATTCTCTCTTTAAAACATCTGAGACTAAATCAGAGGAATATTGTCCTGAGGCGACTACAGAGGACACTGAAGACAAAGACAGAGCTGTTTTTAGATGAAAATCAGGTTTGTAAACTTTGATAAATCCTCCCCTCCTGAACAATTGTACCAGTACAGTCCTGGTTGTAACTCAAGGTAAGAGCTTTACTTTATGTTTGCTCGGGTTAATAGCAGAAGTATTTATCTGATATAACTTGGCGTTTCTGTTTTGAGGAAGCAGACGGGGTCGTTTATCGTGTCATGTCAAAAGTTTGGTGTGGCTCTCACTTCTCTTTCGTTCATCATCCTTCTGTTTCCCTTTCTCTCCTGCTGTCGTCTGGACGAAGCACCCGCTGACAGACGAGTCCAGGACGTCCGGACCAGGAGAGGGATCACCGCAGGGATGAGAGGAGAAGGAAAACAAAAGCTGTCAGGGTGCTCCGGAGTAAAAGGTCAAAGGTCTCAGGGATTGCTCTCACTTTGGGACTCCTCTCTTTGGGACAATGTTTCATTTGATTTTGAAAGCAACAGGTTTTAGATGGATTTGAACAGGTTTTAGTTGGATTTGAACAGGTTTTAGATGGATTTGAACAGGTTTTAGATGGATTTGAACAGGTTTTAGATGGATTTGAACAGGTTTTAGTTGGATTTGAACAGGTTTTAGATGGATTTGAACAGGTTTTAGTTGGATTTTTACAGGTTTTAGTTGGATTTGAACAGGTTTTAGTTGGATTTGAACAGGTTTTAGATGGATTTGAACAGGTTTTAGATGGATTTGAACAGGTTTTAGATGGATTTGAACAGGTTTTAGTTGGATTTGAACAGGTTTTAGATGGATTTGAACAGGTTTTAGTTGGATTTGAACAAGTTTTAAATGGATTTGATCCTGTTTGTAAAAAAGTTAATGTTGGGGCCATGAACTATGCATATTACTACCTCACATTGACACACTGACAGTGTCACTCTGTTTTGCTACAAACTGTTTTGCACATTTGCTTCCTGCACCTTCCTGTGTATCTTAATATTTAAGACCACAGCTAAATGCATATATGCACACTGTACATCCCTGTACATTTTAATATTTAAGTCTACAGTTTACATTCATGTACATTATTCTGCGATCTAGATTTATTCCCACATTACACATTTTTTATATTTTTTAGATTTTATTCTTATATTTTTTATTGTTTACTTTTATCTCATTCTTACATAGCTACATTTATGTATATTTTCATCTGTGTGTTTTCCTTAATAATTGCACTGTCCATGGAGCGGACCTGACTCACATTTCACTGCTGGTTATATATGCTGTATATAATTTTGTATGTGACGAATAAAAATCTTGAATCTTGAATCTTGAATATTATTTTAGAAGCTAAAAGCCACATACAATCTCACTTTGGGCCATGATTGGCCCTTGAGCCGGACTTTGGACCAACCAAAATGTATGTACATTTTAAATTGACTGGAACAATGCATTGTCTATTTGCAACTATTGTGACAAAACCTTTGTTTAAATGTGTCTTTTCAAAATCCACTTTTGTCAGAGCAGTGTCTTTTCTTTCAGGAACCTTTACAGTGTTCCATGTTTTTGCCTTCTCCTGTTTTTGTCTTTTTTTTTGCCTGGATTTCACGCTGCATCAGCCCTGACCTGTGTAAACCCGACAGGAAGCCTTTGTCGGTGGACTTCAGAGAGCTCTGAGTCGACACTGATCAATGAACGGCTGGTTTCAGGAAACACTGGGACCGTGACGGACTCGGGGGACTCCACTCGTTCCATCAGGACTCGTCTTCTTCTGTGAATCCAGACAAAAGCTTTCTGTCCATTACAGTGCTTTACAACCTTTTCTTTTTATTTTATTAAAAAGGCTAAAACCACACTAATTTAATCATAGACCCATGATTTACAAAGGCATTGCTCCGTCAGCCTTCACAGCACAATAAACTCATACACTCCACTTTTTTACCTTCAGTATCCTCCTGCCAGGTTTTAAGTCTCATACCCTTAAAGCAAACACAGCATGAGATCTGTTACTGCAGTCACATCTGACTATTGAGTTTGATTTCCTTCAAGAGGAACAAATGTACACAAAATAAAAAGCTTCTGTACCAAGGCAATTAAAAAAAAATTAAAATAAACATACAACCAATTAGAAAAACCGAGCGTCACAGTTTTGATTGGTCAGAGAGAGTTTGAAAATGAATAAACACCATATTCTTTACACCACAGCTGCAAGGCTTTAACATGTAATATCCATCTTTTGTTGATTATAGGTTTATTGTTAACTTAAACTGACCTGAGTATTGTGCAAAGCTAACTAAATCTGGGAACAGGTCAGAGTGAAAGGTTGTGAAAGACTGGTAGATGATTGTTTGTGGCAAGTGGCCTGAAGGAATGGATCTGTGTTTTGTGTTACTACCTGAACAGCCCTGGACGTTTTGGTGAACAGACCCATCTAAAAGTACCCACAGACGGGGGCTTGTTGTGTGGATCTGTGTGTTGACCCTGGAACTCGCAGCTCTTCCTGGTTGTGTTTGATCTCTGTTTGTGAACCATTTGTCATGTCTCCGCTCTTACCTCCGTCTCTTTCATTCTGCCTTTTCAGCGTCCGGTTATAATCCAAACACAGCCGTGACCTCTGACCTTCTGCGGCTTGTCACAGAAACAGGAGGTAAACAGGAGGGGTCGTGTGGCGCCAGGAAATAGGAAGAGGTTTTTTCACGAAAACAGAAGAGATTCAGACTTTTCTTTAAATAAGACTCAGAGCACAGAGCACAGTTCCATCACTCAGGAAACAACATGTTCTGACGAACAAAAACACTTTATTTTATTTTAGTACTCTGAGTTATCGTGCCCTGAACACCCTGAACAGGTGTATATATAATGTAATATATTGCAAAGTTATCCTTATCGCAAAGAATGACTAATATTACAATAACTTTACTCTCTTCCGTGTTATTGATTTTTTTTACCTGTAAGAAGGTGTTAAAAAGAGCTTTAAATTAAATAAAAAGTCCTGGTACAGGTCTGGATCATTCCTGCGTTTAGTCCTAGTTTAGATCTGTTTAGTCCTGGTTTTTGTTTGATATTGTTTTAGCTCCTGTTTTGACGAAGATATCAATATATATTATCTATAAATAAATATAGGCCTAAATATCAGAGCAATAAAAGTGAACCCCAAACTATTCTGGAGCAGAAAGAAAACACCTCCTTGGCTGAATTTAAAAGCTCTTGTTGGAATGAATACGTTGTCTTTATGTGAGCGAACTGTTAAAACTCAACAGAATCTCTTCAGCTTCAGTGAAAACATTTGTTGGCCTCTGAATATCCTTGAGTATTTCAACAGCAAAACTGAATAAACCAAAGTTAAAGCCAGTGTAAGTCTGAAGAAAATGCCACATATGCATAAGATTTAATGTTACGTTCTGCTCCAAAGCCTTCAGATGTACGTTAAGTATATTGTGGACACCAAAGCCTAAAGCTGGACCAAGCAACAGATGAAGGGACAGGACCATATAACTGTCTGTGTCTTCTGTCTTGTTAACGAGGAAAGTCTTGTTAAACTGCGGTTAGTCCTCGAGGCAGGCAGGTCGTGAGTGGAGCTGACGTTTGATCTTCTCTAAGTGGTTTTACTCCGAGCAGATCCTTTAAGACGCAGCGGAGGCACGAGACGCTGGGCAGCCGTGGACAGAGTGTGAGCCAAAGACCAGCTCTGCTCAGGTCAAATCCGACTGGCCCCGAACAGAGGGCCACAAACCGGGATTAGAACCAGAGCCAAAGCAGGAGAGGATTCAGAGCTACACTCACACACTGAGAGGACTGGGTTTTAAAAAGTGGAAAATATCTTTTGCAATGACACTTTACAATACCTTTTTTATTTTGCTTAATAACATCTAAGTTCAGGAGTTTGTTGAAAACGGGAATTAAGATGGAAGGATTTGTGTGATAAAGGGAGCTGATGCATGTCTTATTTGATTTTTTAACTCAATCTCATCTTTGCAGTTTACTGTCGTCCCCTCGTTATAAAGAAGTGTAATAAGTTAAGTACGTTTTCAGTTATTCAGTTCATTCTCTGCATTTAACCCATTCAGTGAAGCAGTGTCCAGATCTGAGAGAGTAATTAAGGAATATGCTTCATTTGTTGAGGGAGACGTAGTGTTACTTGAACTCATTATGGAAGAGTTTTTAAATTTGAGTTTTTCCAGATATTTATTGGGACAAGGGTCAATGAATAAAAAACCAAGGCAGTTCCTGTTAATCAGGATGACTGGTCACTTTAAACTTGAGTAAAAATATAATGAATGTGTGTTTTTATCCCCACGATGGACTGTAAACGTCCCGTTAACTCTGTCCAGCGCAGGACAAACGGAGCAGGTCAGAAACTGGACAAGTATTGAATGACATTGGTTCAAAAGCCTTTACCTAGTGCCCACGTGCCGTTGAGCTTTACGATGCATTAGAGTGACAGTTGGCTCAGCGGTAATCCTGAGCATCAGAGGAGGCTTAAGTCCTGCTCTGTGTCACTGTCACAGCTTCACAAACAAACACTTTTTTTATTTTTTTATATGTAGAATTAATATAGAATTTAAATATGCCCATAATGTTGTAGAACACGAGACCAGTCTCCTTTAAACACTGACCTCCGTGAGTCTGGACCTGGTCTAAGACTGGACCTGGTCTAAGACTGGACCTGGTCTAAGACTGGATCTGGTCTAAGACTGGACCTGGTCTATGTCTGGACCTGGTCTAAGTCTGGATCTGGTTTAAGACTGGACCTGGTCTATGTCTGGACCTGGTCTAAGTCTGGATCTGGTCTAAGACTGGACCTGGTCTAAGTCTGGACCTGGTCTAAGTCTGGATCTGGTCTAAGACCGGACTAATGTGACGCAGTCTTGGTCTCGACACTTGTCTCTTTATAGAAAAAGCTTTATGGACGTTTTTCTCCGGCTGCCTTTTCTAGCTTTTTTTATGTTTGCTTTAGTTTCAGTCTTTTCTAAGAGTTTGACATGTTTTTAAAGTTTTATGTAAAAGTAATGGCTAAACTTCCAAACAAATCCTTGCTGCTGGGATTAGTTGAACTCTTTCATGTTTTGTGCAGATATGGTCTTTGATCACAGTTTAACGCAGACTACATCCTTTTAGTTCCAACAAATCTTCCACTTTTCTTTAAATCCCAGCATTGTTTATCTCCAGAGGCTCGCAAGTCCCGCCTTTGTCCCTTTGCTGAGCTCCTCGGAGGGGGCCGCAGGTCACTCTTTGTGCTAATTGTTCCACATGGTTTGAATTCAGAGGAGGCTCAAACGTTTGAATGGAGTCTGGGTGGTCTTCTAAACCCTGGAGCTAAAGGCAAAAAAAGGGTTGAGGACGAGGAGAGACAGGGCTTTTCTGGTTTGAAGAAGAGAGAGCTGGAGTATCAACAGTCCAACGTGGGGCTATTACGACTGACCAGTTCACCAGCACATGCATGTCTTTTATTTTAATTTTGTGTGATTATTTGTAATTATGCTGGAAACTTGAATTCCCCTCAGGATCAATAAAATATCTACTGTTATCATCAAAGAAACACCAGTCGGACTTAATAAACTACGAGACGAAACTACGAACATGACTTTAACAAAAGTGTGCGTCTCCAGTCGACGGAGCAGAAGGACTGTTGCACTTTCTCCAGATGCTCCACTGATAATAATAACTGTAGTTAGTCCTAATTCCAGCTGCAGGCCTAAAAACCATCAGCCAATCAGCTTTCAGCAGCCAGGTCCCTCTGGTCTGGGGTCATTACCCATGATGCTCTGGGGCTGGCTTCCTTTCCCAGTGCATTCCTGACATATTTTAGACTCAAAACCTGGGAAACCTACAGAAAAACACAAGTAAACATCGTCAGAAAATACTATAATAAAAGATTTCAGAATTAAAGTCCTGGTTTAGTCCGTCTAGTCCTGGTCAAGTCTGGCCTGTCCCTGGTTTAGTTCTAACCAAGTTTAGTTGCTTTATGGACACAAAAGGACTTTGCTGTTTTGATGTTGTGTGTTTGTAAAATAAATGAAATGTAAAAAGGGTTCGACACCTTTTTGGTAAAGCAACATTTTTCAATAATTACATTCTTTCTATGTTTAGCTTTGGTTTAGGTCTGATTTGAAGGTTTTCTGGAAAATGGTGTTAGATAAAAAAACATTAAAGACTGATCATGTTGAACGGGTGCATTTGTTTCTGTGAGGAGCTCAAAAACCATGAAAATTATCTTTGAATGTGCTTAAATTAGCCTTCCATGATTTATGGTGTATTTATCTGTGTCTAATTCAGATGATTATCTTCATTGACTTGAGTTGTGACCTCTGTCTTTGGTTGGAGCCTGATGTGTTTGTATTTCCATCAAAATGAAGAGAGACAAAGGCAGGAAGTCATAAAAACCCTGCATTACAGCGAGGGGCCATCAGTCACAAACACATTACAGAGAAACAGCAGACGTCCTGTTGGATGTTCCTGAATGAACGACATCCCAGAGAGGAAATAAAGCACAGCAGCTGCAGGACTGTAGGACAATAACAACAATAGTAGTACATTCTGTTCAAGGACCTTGGACGTAACAAAAACAAACAGTTTCGACTCTGTCACATTTTCTTTAACTAGTGTATAATTACCCCAAAACGACATTACAAGCTCTATAACCCCACGAGACAAACTGAGCACTGCTGGAGGAGAAGCGCAGTCAAGGTTCTTTTTAAACACAGTGTGAAGCGGATGAGAAGCAGCTCCTGTCTGAAGGAGAAGAGGAGCTGTAGGTTCTGTAGGGTTCTGTAGCTGAGGGCTGTAGGGTCTCTTTGCAGAAATGTGGTCAGTGTATCGTTTTGATGAAAAAGGCTCAGGATGGACCGGTTGATCTCTCTCTTCCTGCTCTCACCTGGTCAAGAGTCAGGACTGAACGGGAACAAGCTGCTGAAATGAGTTTGAATAAATGTATTATTAGAGCAATAATCACCGTCACTGCAAAGAATCGCTCATGTGGCCGTTAGCTTCATGTTAGCTCGGTTAACCCCACTCTTCCCTTCGTCCACTGCTCAGTAAAACCTCCGACACTAAACATGTCAGAGGAGAGTCCAGATGACCCTGATTACATCTGAGTAGAATGTGTGAAAGGGTTTAGAGATATGCAGTACACAGGGAGCGGCTGCTCGAGGAGACAGTAATACAGTATTTTTGGAAGAAGAGTCAGAGGACAAGCAGAAGAAGATGAGTTCAATGTCAAACCACAGCTTTAGATAAAACGTAGGTGCATTTAATTGTATGATACACAATCAAATTATTAAATTGCATTTACTAACATTTACACATTATTGCCGTCGAGATAAGACATTTTAGCCTTAATATAATCAAGAAGTCCCCTGGAAAAAGGGTTCACACCAAAACAGAACGAACTCTAAATATTTTTTTAACAATAATACTTCACTTGAGTAACATCTGTTGTGCAGCGAGTGTGTGTTTTTACTCTCCTCGAGCTGTTCCCTAAATGGATTCTTTACATATTTCTCTGGAAAAAACAAAAGTGAGGAAAGAGGAAACGCAGCCTTTTTTGGACGAAATGTCTCAGAGCCTCCACTTCCTCCTCTTCACTGCCTCCTGTGTTTCTGCTCTGGACGTATTTACTCTTCCTTTTTTGTACAAACAGTGTCGTTTGGCAGCAGCAATCCCTCTGCGATTATTGCTTCCTGTTTTCCCTGATGCTGCCGGAGAAAAAAACTGTTTTGCTCGAAAGACGCTCACCTTTGATTGTTTCCTGTTTTTAGTCAAATGTAGCAAAGCACCTTTCCATTACCTGCGTCAGGAACAATGCAGTGGTGGTTAGAAGTCCTGCTGCTGGTGTTAGAACCAGATTTACCAACGCCTTGTTTCCACTGGAGCCGAACGCTATTGACTCAGGACAGTTAACCCGAAGAGGCTTTTATTTCCACAGTTCAGGGCTCTGCCACAGAAACAGTGAGGTCACACAAATGCAGCAAAAAGGATTAAAATAAAGAAGTTAAGGTTACTTTATTTGTCTCCCTTGAGAGAACTTTGTCTTGGACAGAGGACATGCTGCACAATACAACAAACAACCAAAGACAAGACTGTAAATACATCAAATATTAAAAAAGGTTATTCAGTGGTTAGTGTAAACAGTAAGTTCATAAATCATAGGTACAGCTGTTTCTGGTTCAGTTGCAGGTTTCTGAAGATTAAAGGCTGAACTCACTGTTTAATGCCAAAAGTTCTGCTTGTGTTTAATGCAGTGGAGACGATAATTCAATGTTTTAATTTACAGTAAGAGCCTTGGAAAGACTGTTAAAAATCAGAAAATGCTCTTTATAATAAACAATACCTTTGTTTTCAGATAAAGTCAGTATTTCTTGTGTTTTTTATTTTTATTAGGTTTATCACAAGAACAAGACATAAATCATTTGAGAAACAGTTCAGTTGATGTTTTTATTTTCTTATCTTGAGGGAGGATCTATCGTTAACAGGGGTGTCGTGCAAAATTCTGGGCCCTAGGTACAAACCATCTTGGTGGGCCCTTATAACATGTTCTGTATATGTAGCCTTAAGTACAGTTGTGCTCATAAAATAACATACTCTGGCAGAAACTTGGGATTTTTTTGGGGCAATTTTTCAGAGAATATAAATGATAACACATATTCTCTAAAAAAATGCAAATATATATATATATATACATCACTAATTCTGCCAGGGTCTGTAAACTTATGAGCACAACCTTAATATTACTTTCTGTATGTTTTTACAGTCTCGTTTATTTAACACTAACTTACAAGAACATACTGGGTTGTTTAAATCATTTGTGTCTATAGCTTTTTTAACCTCTTACATAACCCTCAGAGCTTTCATCTGGACCTGATGGAGGACCTGCTGCTGCTGGGGCTTTGTCTCAAACTGAAGAGGCCATAGGGTTCAAAGGTTACAGTGCTATTGCAGCTGTAGCCTAGATTAATTTACTTCCTATTAGAAATAATTTGTCCATCATTTATATTATGTCCGTTCGACAGAAAGACGTAACTTGGCGTAAAAAAGCTTTCCTACAGTATTTTTGTACATTGTAAAAAGCATTGGATATACACTTACATTGTGAGCAGCAGTGTTAAAAACATAATCATCAACATAACTCAAAACCATTTCTTTTATTCATTCTCTGTCATTTCCTGCAACAACTGACCTCTCATTGCTTTATATTCTTTTAAATGTTAAGTGTTTTGTAACAAACAAATGATTTACTCAGAAACATCTTTACTCAATGTTAACATCCAGCATCTGTTTTCTGTGTCTCTGTCTGTTTAGAGCCGAACAATACAAGTCTGACCTTTTGACCTGAAGCTCCTAAACACAAGAACAGTACTCCGCCTTCTGAAGTGACAGTCTCTAATCCGAGCACATTAATCACTGAACTATTGTAACGGGCCAGAGTTGTCGGGGAAGTGGACTCCCGTCGAGGGGAAGTCCTCTGAATAAGGCCCACACGAGACGAGACACGGAGATGGAGCTGATAAACTGGAGCCGCCATTGTCTTTGCTCTGTCTCTGTCTGGAGCAGTCACGAAAACAGCTGAGAGCAACGGCACTGGAACAACGAGAGGAACGGGGAAGTCCGACAAAACAAAGAGAAATGACATAACTGGACAAAAGCTGTTTTAATCTATGAAACTCTTTTTGCACAGATGATAATACCAGCTACTGTGTTGGGTCAGAAATATGCTGCTCTCTTGTATTTGTTGAACTATATTAACCTTTCTTAGCAGCTATACAATATTTCAGACTTTTTGCACTTATTTTTGGTAAATATTCTGCACAGATTATGGAAGAGTTGGCAAAACGTTTCCAGTAAAAGTTCTCATTGGTTTAACATCTAGACTTTGTTTTCTTCCATACTTTACTCCACTTCTTCTTGTAACACATGCCTCATGGTTCTCTTGAGGAACACTACTGAGCAGAGTTGTGTCATCTCAGTGAAAACAAAGCTCTAAATCACTGATGAACAAAACTGACCTGGTCCTTTCATCTAAACCTTGTTGTTGAGGGGAAACTGAGTGAATATTCAAGCATAGACCTGTCGGAACCAGCTCAGGACCTGATGCACACAGCGTGCTGCGGGTGTGGACTCACTTCTTTTGTCTTTAATCGTAGGAAATCATTGTGTTAATGCGTCAGCGAAGAGACAATACAGTGTCCTTCAGTGTCCGAGCTGGAGGGAGGGGCTGGGGTCGTCCCTGGGGTCGTCCCTGGGGTAATGGACGGTCGTTTACATGAGAAAACAGAGGCTCCACTAATGAAGGATTGTGTCTTTATCCACCTTTGTGCTTTATCTGTAAACTTTTATTGTTAAATGGGACTTAGTTGATTTGTAAGAGACAGTAGTTTAGTGTGGACGCCAAAAAGAAGCCATTAATGCCTTTCATTTTCCGGCATGTGTCTGTTGAATTTCAGTTTTATAAAGGTTTGGTTTGATCTCTGGTTGAAAAAGAACTTCATTATTTGAAACTCAAAACCTTTTAATTTAATCTAGTGTTTTGTAAATAGTTTGTTTTATTTAATTTATTACAAATATATTTTACTCTATTCTATTTTTTTCTGAATAAAATACAGTGAAACAAATTCACCATTATTTTTAAAAAGTTGTCAAGGTTGTGTTTTTGATTTTTATGTGAAGCACCTTGAGTTAAATAAAAGTGCTGCATAAATAAAGTTTGGTTGACGATCCCAGTGTGCTGTTTATATTCATTAGGGTAAGATTTTATTTTAACAGTTTGATTTTATTGTTACTTGTACAAATTGCCTTTGACATTAACAAAAAAAACAATCACAGGTTTAATTCAACTTCCAAAAAAAGCTCTCAAAAATCATGCAGAAAGTGTCCACGATAATCCTGGAGGTTTTATTATTAATCAAAGTACTTGTGTTTATATTTGGAGCTGGAGGAGAATGTGCAGCAGTGAAAGTCCTGGTCCTGGTGCTGTGCTCTGAAAAGATCTGGAGGCAGAATCTCTTTGACCCTCGGGCTTCAGTCGAAGTCAGATCAGATGAGAGTGATAAGGACAGGAAGTGCTTTCTCAGAGACAGACGGCTGAGCTCCTGTTGTGTCTCTGTTAATCTCTGGAAGCCCTTGTTAATGGGGCCATCTTCATTTACTCATGTCTCCCTCTGTTTTCTGCTCAACGGTTTTAATGATCCCTGAAAACAGCTAATACTCCTCAGCTCCAACAGGAGCCATGTTCTCAAAGGCAAGGAATAAGGAAGTGTTATTTTCCAGTGTGTCCCCAAAGCCTTATGGTTGTATTAGATCAGGAAACATATCTGACCAATCGATCAGTTTTGGAGAATATGTTAACAAACAATTTTATGTCATTTTTGAATATTCTGGGCTATACCAGGGCAGCATTTAATTTAGATTAATAGCAAGACTATAGCAGGACTAAGCCAGTAAATTAAAGTTTAACCAGGAATAAGACCAGGAAAAATCCAGGAATGTACCTGGGAATAAACCCAACACTAAGACCGGACTAAACCAGAGATGAACCAAGATTAAACTAGGACTAATACAAGACTAAACTTAGCATGAGTCTGGACTTGACAGGAGACACATATTTTTGTAAAACTGGGAGCTGTAACACGTCGTAATGAGCCTCATTAAGGCGTTAATCTGATGGAAATGTAAAACAGAGACGAGGTAAATGACAGAACGGGGGATGGGGCTCTGGATTTGAACAACAAACACTTCCACAGATTACTGCTCAGTATTGTAATTACTGTTTAAGTTTTGACATCTACTGTATGTGCTGACAATTAGTCTCATAAAGTGTCTGCACCGCATTCATACAGACACTTCTGACGGCCTTTTATTGTGGGTATAGGTTATGGATGAAATTTGGTTAAAAAGTCCATTACGTTCTCTTTAGACCTTTACCTGTAAAATGTTACGGATGAGCATCAAAGGACAAAGTAAAGACTAAAGCCTTGTTCCCTCTACAGTTCCATCACCAAAAGCCTGGGGTCCGAAGGGTTTTCACAGACGTTTCTGAGGGTTTCCTCACAGTGGAAATGTAGACTAACTCTGTTCACACAGAGTCCAGAAAGTGGAAGGACTCTGGGGCCAAAAGGTTCAGATGAGGGGCCAAGTCCAGGGCAGGACAAAGGGGAGCAGGGCCGAAGGGGGAGGGGTCCATTTGGAGGTGAGGAGGAAACCAGCATGGCCCCATTCACTCGGGCAGCAGGGGTGGTTTCAGGGGGGGTTTCAGGGGGTCTACGGGGGCGGGGTTAATGCTGCACACTTCATATGCAAACACTGAGCCGAGACACAGAGGCTGCGGGGAAACTAAAGCAGTGACAGGGGGCCGTCTGCTGCGAACTGTAAAAAAATCTAAATTTATTCTAACTCTCCGGTAAATTGCTGTAATGAAAGAAAAAAGAAAAAGGCACGTTGGATGGATGAAAGACAAAATTTCCTATCCTTTGAAAATTATATCCAGGTTTATTTAGTATCTTAGTCTTTTATTGGATTATGACATGTTTAAGGTAAAGGTTACTGAGGACACATACTGTATATGGCTTCTACAAAAAAAAAAAAATATCACAGACTCATTCAGATGTTGGGGCCTGTCTCAAAGTGTTATCTTTCAATTCCAGGCATTTCCTGAAAATAATCTGGTGTAAAGTGAGTAATGACTGTTTTTCCATCAGCTGTGAACGACCCTTACGTTTTAACAGCCCCCCTCCCCCACGGCCGTCCCCCTCTGTGAACAAACTCAGGTGATAAACAAAAGGCTGTAATTAATGAGCTGCTGATGGATCTGAGTCTGGTCTGGACCTAAATGAAGTCAGGATTAAGTCTAGACTAACACGACTCTTCAGTTAGATTTAATTAAAACTACTGCAGCAACAATTATCACAGCACTTCTTACTCAATTAGCAACATGTGTCACCGACAGGACTCATGGGTCAGAACAAAGACGGGATGAAAATAATAGCTTTCATTAGCATCACAAGCTATCACTTTTTTCAGTTCAACATGATTCATTTAAACCTAACCATGTTTTTTCCAGCGCTGACCCAGGACTAAAAAGGGACTTCAGAGGTTTTAAAACAAAACCACAGGCTTTACCACACGTGGTCGTAATGTTTTGGCTTATACAGTAGAAGGTAAGTGTCTGCACTAATCCAGGTTTGTTCTATTGTTTTACGTTGAATCCATTGATTTGATTTGAATTTTAGACAGAGTTGTTTCTCCTAAATGTCTTTATAACACCAATGGACTTACTTGTTTTCACAGTAAGAAGAGACTAAGATAGAAATAGTACATTTCATTTCAACACTGTCACTGTCTGAGCCTCAGTCGGCAAAATGTACATGCACTGTTATTATTTATATGTTTATTTGAAAGGGTAGTATTTTCTGTTGATTATGTCAGTGTTTAAAGCCGAGGTTCGTTTGTTATGGTCTGTTGCCGACAGATATTGGTCAGTTCAATACAGACAATCACGATTTACAAAAAGCCTAAAAACACAATAAAACCCATGACAGAGATCAGTTTTGGTCATAAAACAAAACTCTTTTTAAAAGCTCATATTTTAAACGACTCCAGTCCTGTTTTTGTTCAGGAGGCAGTAGTGCCATGAACTGAAAAAAACAAACAAAAAAACAGATTATGGTTGTATTGTCATCAAATCATATTCTCTGTGAAAAAACTATATGAAAAACAAATTATGGTAAAAAACTGAAGATAAAAAACGCTAAAGTTATTTGTCAATCCTGAGTTAGCAGATATTCTAAATCTCCTTCAGATGTTCAATACTCCTTGTGTTTGTTCTGGGATCTTTTCACTCTACCACCTGCAGGGGGTGTAGCGAGCACGTACTAATTACTAAAAATGAAACTGCTGCAAAAGCCCTCTGAATAAAGGAGATATGAATCTAAAGTCTGCAGATTCTTCTTCCTGTTGTGTTTGAAGAAGCGACTGTGGCCAGAGCAGCGCCCACACGATCCAACCTCTGCGTCGGGCGAAGGCTGAAGAGACAGAAATAGCTCCAGCAGAAAAACACTCTGAAGTGGAGCTGAGCCGTTTATCTTTCAGTCACATCTATTCACTTTCTGACCATATTTTAATAAACGCTTTCATCCAGATATCTCAGACCTCTGTGACCTTTATAAAGGTTGGAATGTGAAATATAAAAGGTGTCATGCTTATTAAAATAATCTCTTTATTTGAGCCTTTGACCTGTTCACTTTGAGTCTGAAAAGGACCTGCATCACTTGAGTTCATTTGTGATTGTTTATCACTTAATAATTATCAATCCCTTTTTAGAGTTACAAAGCCCTCTAATGTAGTTTAAAGGTTAAATATGTGCATGTTTTATTTTTATACTTTATCACTTCCTTATATTTTTAAACTTAAGAAAAGCTTATAGACAAGTTTAGATATTTCTTTATTTTCTTCAGAATAGCTGCACTTTTTAATGTAATCCTTTTTATTTACATCTAATATAAGTGTCTGCTTCTATCTGCTTCTTTTCTTTTTACTTTCCAATCTGTAATGGTTTCTAGTCATTTAATATTTGCATTATGTTGGATGAGATATGAATCTGCAGTGTATTTTTTTGTTTTGTGAGCAACTGAACCCCTGAGATTGAGGTCAAAGAGACATTTGTGCAACATAGTTCTAATTATAGTAATAATAGTTTTAATTATATATTATAGTTCATAATTATAATTCTATAGTTCTAATACTAAAAATAAAATAAACCTATTTTCCAACATTAATGACAAGACAAAAGCGTAATAGAATGTTATAATGGTTTATAAAGTGCTGGGACAGGCTCTAACAGTCTTCAGAGGAAAAAAATAACATTGCGTAAAGAATGAAAGTCTGTAACAGAGCAGCTCCACGTGACCTCCTGTCTTCCTTCCTCCCTCCCTCCCTCCTTCCTTCCTTCCTTCCTTCCTTCCTTCCTTCCTTCCTTCCTCCCTCCCTCCCCCTTTAGTTCCTCTCTCCTCTGTTTATTTGCTTCACTTGATCCTGAGCGGAAATTCCTCTCCCTTCACTCTTTTCTTTTTTTTTTTTTGTGAATGACAAACTCATTAACAATTCACCAGGCCCCCGTCTCCATAGCGACCTCTGCATGAGCTCGCTCCTGATTGGTTGCCGTCTCTGAATGTAACCAATGGGGCGCGTCCAGAGCGAAGTCATTCAGAGGCAACTCTGCCGCAAAGACTGGATTCAGTGCGAAACCTCGGACAGACGCGAGAGCTGCTGCAGAAACCGTTCAGTCACGCTTTGGATCTGCGTAAACGGCTTTAAACAAGCGTGGATGTATGTCCGTGTGTTAGTGTTTGTGGAGTTCTAAGAGCGGGAAAAGAGGAGGGAGCCATTGAGAAAGAACACGGAGCCCCGCATGAATGAGCTGCTCGCGTCCAGGGATCTCCTTTCCGGGACCACGGACTGCGCTTGGCTTTAGCTCCGTTTCAAGATCGTTTCTCTCTCGAAAGGACTATTCTGACTTAAACACATCGAGGGATCTCTAACATCGCGCCTTTACGAAGCAATTCCGAGATTTTTGTTTTTCTAATAGAACAAAACGATACGGATTTCCACTTCCAGCCCGTTCTTGACTTTGTATTGGTCTAGTGTTGGGTGCATTGCTTCAGTGTCAGACGCTGTCGGAGCTGAGACGTCTTCTATGAATCATTTTTAACCCAAAACGTACCGGATTAGATGCGCATTATTGCACATTTCCTCCTAGAATCCCAGTGGAGCGAAATAAAAATACTTCAGTCTAGTTTTGTGTGACTCATGGATTTGTGAAGCGAATTTATTCCAAAACGCACCAGATTTTGCTAGATTTTTTTCTCCCAGTTTCTCTTGAGAAGACCCCTCTCAACACTTTCACGATGCTGGACAAGCTAAGGCCCGTGGGCCAGATCGAAACGGGGATGGCGCACGGCAGGACGGTGGCCTGGCTGCGGGAACAGCTGGACTCCCGCCGCGAGAGCCTCCTGCTGATGGACTGCAGGTCCCAGGAGCTGTACGACTCGTCTCACGTGGAAACGGCCATAAACGTCGCCATCCCGAGTCTGATGCTGCGGCGCCTGAAGAAAGGGAACCTGCCCGTGAGAGCGCTCCTGTCCAACGGGGAGGACAGAGAGAGGTTCGTGCGGAGGTGTAAGACGGACACCATAGTTCTGTACGACGAGTGCAGCAGGGAGTTCAACGAGAACGTGGACGGAGCCTCGGTCCTGGGGCTGCTGCTGAAGAGAATGAAGGACGAGGGCTACAAGGCGTTTTATTTGGAAGGTAAGACAGCTCTGATTTTGAAAAACAGACTTTATACAGCATTTATTTCTGAGTAAAAAGCTGGAATTAAGGCATAGTTCAAAAGAGGAACAGTTAGTTGGGCTTATAATGCTCCCTCAAACATAGATGCCTACAAGTCCACTGTTGTGAATGAGAAGGAATGCACTTAGAAACCCACTCACGGAACATCATCTGCATTCCATTACACTTACATCTACACTCTGTGTCCTGAGAGTGTACAGCTCTTTAAGTGCTTACCAACGACTCTACTGTATGTATAGAGTCTTTTTGGGCAAATAAAACTAAAACACTTTAATAATGTGAGACAAAACATTAGAGTATGTAATATGTAATAGCACTGGAGACAAATGTGCTCTGTGTGCATTAGTTTAGTTGCTTTTTCTCACAACAACAGGAAACACAATCTCTAATTCAACCGCTCTAAAGAGGTCAAAACCTTCCTTTCAGTCTGTTCTAGATCTCTGCCTTCTTACCATTTATAGGCCAAAAAACAACAGTAGATGCTTAACAATGCTAACTGCAGCTTAGACCTGTGCACAAAACAATCTCAGCCACACAACAAGATGTTTCTATTATTGCTTCTTATTGTAGGTAATAATTTGTAGCACAAATTTAGAATTATGAATTTAGGAGCTACAAGAGCCACTTTCTATTTCATAAAGCATTGTTTTAACTTGTATTTTTTTAAGATAAACTTGTATTTGCATTGACTATAGCAGCTATAGTCCTTGTGCAGTGTTTTTGAAGGAACATGTTTTGCTGATAATCCTTGTTTTTCTTTTTTTAGGTGGCTTCAGTAAATTCCAAGCCGAGTATCCGTCTTTGTGCGAGACCAACCTTTCAAACAACAGCTCCCCGACGGCGCAGGTCTTGGGTCTGGGCGGTCTCCGTATTAGCTCGGACTCCTCTGACATCGAGTCGGACATCGATCCGAGCAGCGCCACCGACTCGACCGACGGCAGCCCCCTGTCCAACCCCCAGCCGTCCTTCCCCGTCGAGATCCTGCCCCAGCTCTACCTGGGCTGCGCCAAAGACTCCACCAACCTGGACGTCCTGGAGGAGTACGGCATCAAGTACATCCTCAACGTCACGCCCAACCTGCCCAATCTGTTCGAGAACGCCGGCGAGTTCAAGTACAAACAGATCCCCATCTCGGACCACTGGAGCCAAAACCTGTCGCAGTTCTTCCCAGAGGCCATCAGCTTCATTGGTAAGTTTCAGAAATCCATAATCTCGTCCCAAATTCTACCAAAGCAAGTGTCCAAGCTTAAATCAATTCAAATGTTTAGCATTTTAAAGGTTTTGGCAGACATTTTGTAGAATAATTTACCAAACGTTGTGGTAAAACGAGACAATTTAATGCAATTAGACAAATAACGAGTAGATGAAAACACTGCCACCTAATGGTCAAGTGGAGAATATTATCCTTTTACTTTGTCATTATTTGTTTTTTTTGCCCCCAAAAAAATAAATTCACAACTCAACTTTTGAACTGGTTGTGACGGTATTCCTAAACAGACTTTGTTTTTGAGCGCATCGAGACTAAACAAAGTAACCAAACCTTGATACGAGCGACATAATCTTATCGTAATGCGACTTATCTCTGTCAGGAAGTTCTTATTGTGCAGCTGAGATTAGATGAGGTGTCCCTGTGTTATCTTTCAGCGCAGGGCAGATTAAGGCCATTGTGTCCAAATGGTTTGAGTTGAATGGAGAGACACACCGGGGCTTGTGTAATGTTGGTCGGTACAAAAGACGAAACAGGAGAAGACCAGAGAGAGCAAAGGCACAGGCGGTAATTTTAGAGCAACAGGAAGGAAGTGCCATTGAAAGTAATGTAGGGCACTCAATGACTCGAGTTAAATACTTCCTACAGTGCGTCTTTGATTCATCCGAGGTTAGAGTAACAAAATCCAACTCCTGTGTCTAAATCAAAATGATTAACACATTGTTGCACATTAACCTTTTGGACAAGCAGCAAAAAGTTGTCTCAAGTGTTTTTAAAGGTTAAAGGTTCTAGACTGAGGAGTCAAAGAAATGTGGGCATTTTTGTGAATCCTTTTAAGTCCACACCTGTTTGGTCTATAGTTGCTAATCTTTGTCTTCCAGGGTCGGGTAGAATTGGCCCAGCAGCATCAGTAAACTAGAGTTATTTTAATTGTTTTTTCCCTGTAGCTAAAAACCTGTTGAAGCCTGCTAAAAATCTGTATTAGATGGTTGTTGTAATGCAAAGTCATTTAACCCAGGTCAAACACCTTGTTAGCAATTCAACCTGTGACTTGGTTTAGTCAAAGTTTAGTCCTGATTTAAACACGGTTTAGTCCTTTTTTGGCCTTGTATAAAGTTTGGTTTCAATAATGTTTCAACCACAGTTAGTCATCATTTGTCTTGATTTGGTCTCGGATTTTTATAAAGTGTGGTTAAAAGTTGCTACCAACATCTTTAAAATCCAATTTAGACAATTTACTTTAGACTTATTATTTTTTGGCAAAACCGTCTCCCAACCCTAGTATTTGTCAAACTTTGCATATGACCACAAGTTTTAGTCAGCAAACAATATCTAAAACATTATGTACATGGCTTTTTGAATGGGGGTTATATCTCGACTTGACTGAGGAGCGACATCCTGGCCTTTCTCATCCCGAGCCTTGTGTAGTCGCAGCACAAAGGAAGTGTTGAAACTGGAGAAGCCCAGAGAGCAAAAGCACGGCCGGTAATTCGAGCGCAACAGGAAGGAAGTGCCATTGAAAGTAATGTAGGACAGGGCATTGCCTCGCTGCTGTTCATTACAAAGAGAGCCATTTAGAGGGGGCTGTTGACATCCTGTTCGCCTTTGACAGCCTGCCCTCATGACTCCCGAGTTTACACGCCCAAATGGCACCATTGTGGGAGGAAACCAGCGGAAGAATGGTTTAATAGACCGTAATAGTAGATTTCCCGGGACTCAAAGCGAGAATGCAGCCTCTGTTTGTGTCCTGTTTGTTGATGGACATGCCTCGGAAAAATACTTCCAGCCAAAGCACATCATTATGTGTCTCTGGGCTCCAGCCGGGTTTAGCTGGAGTTTAATGTCAGAGATGTTTTTTTCGTGAGTTTAGGCCAGTCTCGGTTCAGAACTCCTGCAAGTAACTCTCTGTAGAAGGACAAAACAAGAGATTATAAAGATTAGAAGTGTTGGCATTTTAAAGAAAACTGCAGATGGTAAATGTTGCTCTTAACTCAAAACGTGAACCATTTTTAAAAACAAAAAGGTTTGGAAGCAAATCAATCAAATTTCTATTCCTTCAGTTATTTACCACCTGTTATCTGAAAAAATAAACCAATCAGTAAAAACCTTTTATATTAAAATGCATTGGTGCCACAAATGCCATCTTTTTTTAAAGGAAAGAGGTTTCAGGTTTTTACAGGAACCAAACTATAATTTTTTATAATAATGTTGTAATTCAAAGTCTGGTTTTCTATTGCTACATGTTTATTACAACACAACTTTTAAAGAGCCGTTAAATCTTTAGAACAGGACAAAATGGCTGCCCCGATGACTTAACTTCCTGATTGAACTAATAATTAAAAAAAGCATGTCATAATTCAAAATATCTGCTGCAGTGTTACCCTAAATAATATGAAGTGTTAGCGTTAGCATTTTCTATCACTTCAATGTTAAAGTGTACCATGTTTTCCTCAATCCTAACCTGTCTTTTTTTCCTTTTTGTCCATTCCAGACGAGGCTCGGGGTCAGAAATGCGGCGTCCTGGTGCACTGTTTGGCCGGTATCAGCCGCTCGGTGACGGTAACGGTGGCGTACCTCATGCAGAAGCTGAACCTCTCCATGAACGACGCCTACGACATCGTCAAAAAGAAGAAATCCAACATCTCCCCCAACTTTAACTTCATGGGCCAGCTCCTGGACTTCGAGCGCACGCTGAGCCTCAAAAGCCCCTGCGACAACCGCATCGCGCCGCCCAATCAGCAGCTATACTTCACCACTCCGACCAATCACAACGTCTTCCAGCTCGACTCGCTCCAGTCCACGTGAGGCGCCCGCCTAAATCTGAGCGTTGAATATTCTCTGCTGCAAAAGATTTCCTCCTTTTTCGGTCGTCCCACGCACGACTGCATTGTTTGAGCTCGTTGTTTGGCGGCGTTTCGTTGAAAGCCAAGACTCGGCTTTTCCAAAACTAAACGAATGTGACGGAAAACTCTTATTCTCGTAGACTTTTTTGCATCTTCAAAAATATTTAACAGATCAGTTTTGCTGCAAACTTCATACTGGCTGGAGTGCCAAAGAGATGCAGACATTTAAAGAGAACAAAAATCTTTTCTGGACTTTTCTTTGGGTCTCTTTTCCCAAAACTGTACTATTATCTTCTGTGAAGACTTGCCAGCTTTTTAACGGCACCAATGAACTGGACTTATTTCCAAATGTGGAATCTTTAAAACCATTTATACATCGTCTCTATTGTATCTTATTATAAAGACTTTGAAGCCTTTACAACAAGTGGGGACTCTTGTTCGATATTTTATGTAACAATCAATATGTTTTAATTAATTATGCCAAAAAGAAAATCATGTAGGCTTTCCATAA
Source organism: Perccottus glenii (assembly GCA_024416835.2). Classification (NCBI taxonomy): domain Eukaryota; kingdom Metazoa; phylum Chordata; class Actinopteri; order Gobiiformes; family Odontobutidae; genus Perccottus; species Perccottus glenii. The sequence goes on from CM044563.2 coordinate 1,866,457, forward strand.
ATTGTGCAAAAAGCTGTATATTACATGTAATATATATTTGTTATTCTCTCTATTTGTGAATCAAGCCAATGGGCCTTGTTCGGTTTTGGCACCACTTATTTCTCGAGTAAGTCATTTGCCTTATGTTTGTGCTCGGAATCATCTCTAACCTTAAAATTTGGGGTTTAAATTTGGGTTTTAAAACATAATTTGAAGGTTATGGTCATGATTTCTGGGTCATATGTCTTGGATATGTGGGAATAAAAGCCTTGTGAATTCAGGGAAACTCTGTCGAATGCAGTTTTTATGTAAAGATGAGCTACAAAGAAAAATTGTGTCAGATTTTGGAGATGAGCCTGTTTTTTTTTTTTTATTAAAGGAAGCCATGTTGGCGACTGATGCTTGCCCCTCCACACTCCTCTTACGAATGTAAAGATAAGTTATTAATAAATTGCTATTTTGTCTACAGTTTGTGTTTGTCGAGTCGTGTGTGTCCCCCCCCCCCCCCCCACACACACACACACACACAGACACACACACACACACACACCTGGTTTAGGGCTGGTTTAGTCTTGGTTTAAACCTGGTTCAATACGTTTTCAGTCTCAGATTAGTCTTGGTGCTTTGGTTCAGACCTGGTTTAGTCTTCATAAGTTCTGATTTAATTTTGGACTAGACCAGGTCTAGACTGGGTTTTGACTTTGGTTAAGACATGGTTTTACTTTGACATAGACTTAAAACCTAGTTTAGTCTTGGATTAGTCCTTGTTTAAACCAGGCTTTATCCTCGTCTCCAGCTGCCACCTGGATCAGGCCTGGTTTATTTCTGGATTTTTAGCTCAGAGATACATACAGTGGGGATCGAAAGTTTGGGCACCCCAGGTTAAAATGTTTAATAATGTGCATAAAGACGCCAAGAAAAGATGGAAAAAACTCCAAAAGGCATCAAATGACAGATTAGACATCCTTTATAATAAGTCAAAAAAAGTTAGATTTCATTTCCATCATTTACACTTTCAAAATAACAGAAAACAAAATTTTGGGCACCCTGCTGAGTTAATACCTTGTACTGCCCCCTTTGGCAAGCTAGGACCTGACAGTGTCATGGATTGTTCTCAAGACCAGGTGATGTCAATCTCAAAGGTTTTAAATGCCCAGACTCATCTGACCTTGCCCCAACAATCAGCACCATGGGTTCTTCTAAGCAGTTGTCCAGAAAACTGAAACTGAAAATAGTTGACGCTCACAAAGCAGGAGAAGGCTATAAAAAGATAGCAAAGTGTTTTCAGATGCCAATATCCTCTGTTCGGAATGTAATTAAGAAATGTCAGTCATCAGGAACAGTGGAAGTTAAAGCAAGACCAAGAAAAATATCAGACAGAACGGCTCGCAGGATTGTGAGAAAAGTAAGTCCAAACCCACGTTTGACTGCACGATCCCTCCAGAAAGATCTGGCAGACACTGGAGTTGTGGTACACTATTCCACTATAAAGAGATACTTGTACAAATATGGACTTCATGGAAGAGTCATCAGAAGAAAACCTCTTCTACGTCCTCAACACAAAAATCAGTGTTTGAAGTTTGCAAATGAACATATGGACAAGCCTGATGCATTTTGGAAACAAGTTCTGTGGACCGATGAGGTTAAAATAGAACTTTTTGGCCGGAATGAGCAAAGGTATGTTTGGAGAAGAAAGGGCACAGAATTTAATGAAAAGAACCTCTGTCCAACTGTTAAGTATGGGGGTGGATCGATCATGTTTTGGGGTTGTATTGAAGCCAGTGGCACAGGGAACATTTCACAAGTAGAAGGAAAAATGGATTCAATAAAATTTCAGCAAATTTTGGATGCTAACTTGATGCCATGTGTGAAAAAGCTGAAGTTAAAGAGAGGATGGCTTCTACAAATGGATAATGATCCTAAACACACCTCAAAATCCACGGTGGATTACATCGAGAGGCATAAACTAAAGGTTTTGCCATGGCCTTCACAATCTCCTGACCTCAACATAATTGAAAATCTATGGATAGACCTTAAAAGAGCAGTGCGTGACAGACAGCCCAGAAATCTCAAAGAACTGGAAGACTTTTGTAGGAAGAATGGGCAAAGATACCTCAAACAAGAATTGAAAGACTCTTGGCTCGTTACAAAAAGCATTTACAAGCTGTGATCCTTGCCAAAGGGGGCAGTACAAGGTATTAACTCTGCAGGGTGCCCAAACTTTTGCAGACACCATTTTTTTTGTTTTCTGTTATAACTTTTTTGACTTATTATAAGGATGTCTAATCTGTCATTTGATGCCTTTTGGAGATTTTTCATCTTTTCTTGGCGTCTTTATGCACATTAATAAAAATTTTACCTGGGGTGCCCAAACTTTCGATCCCCACTGTAGATACATTAGAAGGACTCGTTCTGCGGTGAAAGAGACTTCAGTGGCTTTTCAATCGTGGCAGAAAGTACATAAAACGTTCTTTACCTATTTTCAAGGCTTTGTGATTAAATACTGTAGCTTTTATTCTGGTGATTAAAACCTTTGTGTGATTAAATTGTCCTAAGTAAGCTTCATCTAAACATTTAAACACTTAATGATCATTGTGAACATCTATTCATTTGTATAATTGACCATAACTTATTAAATAAAAAAATGGACTTTAAAATTGCTAGAACAGGTCATGTAAGGCGCTCCTTAAACTCTTAGATAAGTGTAAGTTTAGCAGCACTTTGTCTTTGTTCCTGACAACAATCCTTTACGCCTCACTTCCTCTGAACAGATTCACACGGTTCACGGCTCGACCGGTTTTTCTCCTGCAGCAGGTCTCCGAGTTCAAAGCCCCACACCGTGTCGCTTTGGGGCTTCCTGTTGGGGGCGGGGCTTGTGACACCTGTGGAGTTTACCTGCTTGGACACGGTGTTCTCACGCGAAGACGGCTCAAAGGAACAAGTGTGAGTAAAAATGACGTGAGGCTCTGGGCTGGAGCCGAACACAAATATAATATTATGATGCACCAGGATTTTTAAACAGAAGCTGAGTCTCTGTCTCTTTTGATAATTTAGACAAATAGTCAAAGAGTGAGCTCCCACAAGTTCAAACTGTTTCTTTATAAAATATAACTCATATTTGAAGCAAACTTGAACACATTGCCTTGATCCAGAATTAAAACATTTTGATAATTTTGTGGGTTTTTCTTTTCTCTTAGTTTTTTTTATTTAAAGCCATTTTCATAAAATATAGTTCCTTTTTTAGCGTCCTTTCAATTTAGTGTCTTTGCATTTTAGAATTTCTGACTATAACCCTTTCATAAATTCAGAAGAAACCTGTTCAAAGCCAACTGAGACCTGTTCAAATCCTCTAATCAGCAAATCCCAAAGCAATGAACAGCTTTGGAATATTTATTTATTTATTTTATTTTTTACAGAGGGCACTTGAACGCTGCTTTATGCTCTTAACCATGCTTTTCTTCTCACCATCAACTGTCAAACTATTCCAGACACATACTTAACTCTGATGAGTTTCTGAAGGATGTTATCACAGCTGCAGCAGTGACAGTGATAAAGGAGTTTTTCACCAAAACCAGCTTCTTACAAAACAACATATGGTTTATTAAAAAGGCTGATATATAGACTCCCCGCTTTACCATGAGCCTATTAGCCTTTACGCCCATGGGTTTGGCACTAAATAATGGAGAATTTAAACACTTTACACAGAAATATCCACAGGTCGGACCACAATCAATAAACAGCAAAGACTAAAGCCTTTAGTCTTTAATTCACAGAGCATTGTCACTGGCCTCAAAACACAGAACTGCTTTAATGTGAAGGTTTATATCTGTCCTGAGCCTCCGTCGCAGGTGAACCAACCCCAGATCTCATCCATCAAACCCACTTCATCTTTAGCCTCGCTTCAAGGGCTCATGTTCCCACAATCCTCTGCGGTGATGTCAGTGTGATGGACGTCGGTATGTGAGGCGTTCGAGGGTCCGATGGGGGGCTTCCTGTCTGCGGCTCGGCCTTTTACGAGCTTTAAAGTCCAGGATTAAAGGGCACAGGAAGCTAACGGCGCTAATTTTAGGCCAGCATGTGGAAATGTGACGGGCCTTACACGGATATGGAAACACAGCGTTGGGTTTAAAAGAGGAAGAGTGTCAGGTGGTAGACTTTATGAAGACTGGAGTGGAAAACGAAGAGGCTCAGGAAAAGCTCAGGGTCAAAATAGGCCATGTTTTATAATGAAATATAGTCCGAGAGGTTTGGAGAGTTAACTAGAGCAACATGTGTTTGCTAAAATATAATGGTTGGTTTGAACTGAATGGATAATCTTTGTAGGGAATTCTTTCTTATAATTTTCACGTTTTACTCAACAGATCTGATGAAGCATCTTACTTGAGTTTTATAGATATTTAGAGCTTAAAGGTGTTCTGAAAACAGAATAGAAGCAGAGTGATACACTTTAAAATAATACAGCACACATTATATTTAGGTTTAAATTGTGCATACTAGGGTTCGTTTAGGGTTTTTTGTGTTTGCTGGAGTGGTATAAACTATATAAGGACAAATATTTAACAATAAGGCCTGGCTGGAACATTTTAAACTAGTCTGAGTTTTGTTCAACTCAATATAAAATGTTCCTCCTCGCGGTGGGACATGTCTGTAACACCTCCCCGGGGAGGCGTCCAGGAGGAGCCTCAGCTGCTCCTCTCAGTGTGGAGGAGCAGCGGCTCTACTCTGAGCTCCTCACCGTATCTCTGAGGGAGCGTCCAGCCACTCTGCGGAGGAAACTCTGTATCTGGGATCATGTTCTTCTGTTCAGGACCCACAGCTCATGACCATAAGTGAGAGTAGAAACACAGATCGACCAATAATTCCGGATCTTTAAGTTCAGCTCCTCCTTCACGACGACAGACCGGTACATCGACCGCAAACTAGACCTTGAAGTAAATTATTATTTTAAATTTAAAGTTGTCAAACCATGGTTTAATTTTTGTTTTGCCTTGTGTAGCCTGTCGATGTGTGAGAGCCACGTTATGACTCTGCTTCTTTTACTTCAGCTGTTGCTCAATGGGATTATTTACATTATGCATTACACTGAACATGCTTGTGCTCTAATACAATTCTAAAAAACTACAAATCTTCATATATATAACTCTACGGCCCACAGAACTACTCCTCATACTCCAGACAAAAACATATGTCTTGAGTTTTTGTGGACATTTTACTGAATTACAGACATGTCTTTGTTCCGTTGTAGAAGAAGTAGAAACATCTGAATCATTAGCCACTTCTCAGAAAAGTCTTACAGGAAATGTTTGAGTGGTTTGATCAATGATTATCTCCCGGACGAATGAGACAACCGGATCAGAGTGGGTTTATGGTTCAAGGAAACATTAAACAACAGCTATCAGAATCTTTTTTGTTAGTAACTCTGAAAAGATTTTTTTTGTCTTGTTTAGATCATGTTTAGTCTTTGTTATTGGTTCAATCTGAGGTTTATTCTTGTTATGTTCTGGTATAGTCCTGCTTTAATCGAGGTTTAGTTGAAGTTAAGTCCTGGGCTGGTTTAGTCTTGGTTCAGTCCCAGATTTAGAAAAGGTTTAGTCTTCATTTAGTTCAAGGTTGTTTCCTGGTTTCTTAGTCTTGGTCTGATTTCTCTGATTTTATTCATATCAAAATTGAATAAAGTCAATTTCAGTGATTCCTTTGCAGTATCTCTTTATTTTCTTCTGGTTACACTTTCTAAACTGTTGAAAACGGTCTTGTTTTTGTTCAAACCTTCCCCTCCCACACGGGGAAGACTGGAGAAGTGTCGAGGACTGGACAAAATGTTTTTTTTTTATTTGTCTTGTTTTTTGTGCTCACGACTCCAGCTGCTGCACAAAAACCCTGAGTGGGACTGAACTTCACAAAAAAGTCACTTCTGACAAGAGTTTAGAGTCTGTATTGTAATGTAATAAATCACGTTTCTAATTAAATGAAGTGTAAATCATTTGAGCAACTGTTCCATAAACGTCAGTGCCACCAAGCTTTGGTTCAATTCATATTTTTGTTTGGTTTACTTTGTTTTTCACATCAATCAAATCAAATTGAGAGCTGTGTTTTTTCTGCAAAATTAAATTTTTATTAATTAAAGATTAAGATATTATCATGTATGGTGTATGTATTGGTGAACCTGGTTTAGTCTGAAACACCAGACTCAGAATGTCAGACTGTGTAGTCTTTAATGAGACAACAGAGGTGACAAACACTGGGGTTGTGGATTAACTGGACGCAGCTGGTCAGACCTGAACAGGCCGACACCACGCTGGTCCAAGAGGTGAGGACCGGGAGAGGAACAATCTGGCAACAGCAGTTCTGTGTCGGCTGCCTATGTACCAGCCTGATTTTAATGGCTGCAGGTGTGTAGTTAGTTAGTTTTACTCCTTACATCCTTTAGCCCGGGGGTGCAACTACCCAGTGCTAGGGGTATGCAGCATCAATTTTGGCTAAGCTACATTTAGGAAATACCAATCGCTTTGGTGCCCCCCAAGGTGCTGCGCCCCTTTGCACCGCATATGGTGCATTATCCCTTTTTGCGCCACTGCTTTAGCCTCAGGTGTTGCTTCTAAACCGACTGAATGTGATCATTTTTTCTGCCCTCTCAAACATTGAGCTCAGTCTTGTTTATTGTAAAGTGAGGTATTTATTCTCTCTCTGTCGTGGCACAAGTGTCTCTCTCTCTCTGTTGGTGTTAATCCTGCTCTAACGGTCTGTGTGTTCCTGTGAAGAGCTGACAGCCCCGTCTCCTGTCGCTCTCTGATATTCCCCCGGACACCTGTCTCGTGTCACGCTGCCCCCCTCCTCGACACGCAGCCACTTCCTGTCGGCCACAGAGTCGTGTTACACTTCTCAGATACACACTCTCACAGCTGGACTCATGTCAGTCTGAATGTCATCGCTCACACACACGTGTCTCTATCGCCCCAAGATAACCCCGAGACCAAGGCCCGACTGAGCAAGGCTCCGACTTTCTTCTGGACATTTTTATTGAGGATCTGCTAACTACAAAAATAACCATTAAATAATTTGTGAACGTCTAACAAACTGTGACCCTGCTGTGACCCTGCGGTGACCCTGCTGTGACCCTGCTGTGACCCCAAATGGCATAGGCAGTAGATGATGAATGAATATAATAAAAGGTCAAGGATATGGTAATTAATAAAACAAATGTGATCTTTTGGGTTATAATGAATAATAAATGTAGGCTTATCGTCTAAACACATGTTGACGCTGCTAAAGGTGAGCAACAACTTGAAAATGAGTAAATCTCAGTATTTCTCTGGTTTGGATAAAAACACATGAGATCTTCATTTTGAACAGTTTTTGGGAAATGGACTTTTATATTTTTGATATCTTTATGAGCAACAATGATGCAAGTGTGTCTCAGATTAAATGTTCAGAAGTGCATAAAACCTTGGGAATACACTTTTTTATAAAAGAAATACATTTATTTAACCCAAGAATAAGAATCTGTTAATGATCATAAAAATATCAGATTGGACTTTATTACACTGCGGCTCTTTTTGACATAACAGTGCTGCATTAGTGTTGACAGCTGCTCCACAGAGAGGAACAACTATTTATATTATTAAAACCTAACCCTAACCCTTAGACAAGGATCACTGACATAAATTGGGCAATGACAGACGTAAAGTAAAAACACATTAATCAAATTTATTTCAGTTATTGTCTACAAACCTTAGCCTGGTTTAAAAACTCATTTATCTTTTCCCGCTCCTCCAGTCCTCAGCCTCCTCCTGTATCGGCCTGTATCTCTCTCCGTGTTAGTGTGTGGGCTTGTCTGGGAGATTACAATCCCTCTGGAGCAGTCTGTGTCCAAAGCCAAGTCGGAAGCAGCAGATGGAGCAGCTCACAAAAACCGCAGCAGCAGTACTTCCTGTGGAGGATTTACCCTCAGCTCTCAGGACTGTTCGTCAGTGGCTCCAGAGACATGTGCTGCTCTGTCCACGATGAAATGTGTGTGTTTTCCATCTGTAATGTATCGTGATAAAATGTGGTGCATAGATTTTTTTTCTTTTCTGGATGATTTGTTACTGTACGTATCCCATTAAGTCCAGATATAATGACGTTTCTGAACATGAAGCATTAAAAGTCAAGACAAAAGCTTAATTTCCATTGGAGTAAGACAATATCGGTTGGTCTTCTTTATCAAAAGTGTCAAAAATATTCTCTGTCTCCAGCATTAAACAGGAGCAGGACAGAGAACGTGGACAAATACTGCTGTGATGCTTTAGTCATGGTTTTCTTTGAATGTAGGCCCTGGGTTTGGGTTTATTTCTGGGTTTCATTGTCACAGTTTAAAGAGGCCTACATTTGATGTAGTCCTGGGGTAGGTTTACGTCCTGCTTAGTCCTTGGATAAGGCAATCGCTATATTAAGAGAAACCAATTTTTTCTAATTAAGTGTTTCCCCGAGTGTTGATTTACTGATTTGTTTTTCTAAATAAAGTAAAAATGCAAAAATAAAAGACAAATACAAACCAAAAAAAACAAATCAAACCTTAATTAAAACTTATTTCAGTAACACCTGAGCTGTTATTTTGAATTCTCAAGTCGTAGTGAGACGGTCTTGCTCCATTCACAAATACAATGTAGTAGTAGATTCCTGTAATAAACCCACACACTCCCTCTCCACATTCCTTCCCAGCATGCTATGGGGCGTAGGCGGGACACAGTGATGGCTTTAACCGTGGAGAGACATGTTAATGAAAGACACACATGTTCGAACGCTGCTGTAAAAACGGCCCCTCGATGATGTCACACATTCTTCGGCCCACAGCAATCACAGCAACGATTCATATCAGCAGCAGATAGGATTAAACAACAAACCAGTTTTTAAAAAGGGAATCAGTGACTAAAAGGAACGTTAACTAACCTAACCACAACCATCTTTTCCTTCAAGAAAATCCTTTAATGACACAATTTTTTGCGTTAGCAACAACACTAACGTCTTTCAGCGTAGCCGTGTTGATAACAAAAGGAAAAGAAGATGCTTGTTGCATTTGTTAAATTAAAAACCCGCCTCTTCCTGTTTGTGCTGCCACATCATTGGTCACAAGAGGCCGGTGAGCCCAAAGTTTGACTTGGCGCAATTCCAGAAGGATTTACCCGAGTTTGGAAGCTCCAAAATCTCACGAGAATCCAGCTGCAGCGCAAGATTAAGTCAATGACAGGACCCAGATCTTTACAAAATGGTCTTAAGACTGATCTCAAAACCAAGACCGGCCTCACAGCCCCAGGATTAGCATTATTTTTAGTTAAAAGAAGGCGTTATGCAATATTTAACTCCGAACAGTCGGTTACATTGGCTAAAGCAGTATGTGAGCATTTATAATTCAAGTAAAATCTGACTCGTTTCTTTTTAATTGCAAACTTTATTTAAAAATAATGATTGAATCTGTGAACACTACCATCACGTGGTGCTTCTGGAGAGCCTACAGGAAGTAGCCTAAAGTAGTCAAGCAGGTAAACAAACAAAGAAAAGTATTTTTAATAAATGTGAACACTGCTGTTGACAGAGTAGAAAATACAAACACAAAGTCAGAGAAACCTGTACCATCCGAGAACAGAACTATAATACTTTATAATAATGCTCTAAACCAGACAGGAAGTCATTTAAACTGATGGATGATGAAATTCTGGATGTGAGACTGTCTGTATCACTAATGTTCTCCAACGACAACTCCTGCTCCAACATTAGGACGAGCCACACACGAGCTCAGGTACTTTAGCAGGACTAGCAGGACTGGTCCTGGTCCTAGTCCTAGTCCTGGTCCTGGTCCTGGTCCTGGTCCTGGTCCTGGTCCTGGTCCTGGTCCTGGTCCTGGTCCTAGTCCTGGTCCTGGTCCTGGTCCTGGTCCTGGTCCTGGTCCTGGTCCTAGTCCTAGTCCTAGTCCTAGTCCTAGTCCTGGTCCTGGTCCTGGTCCTGGTCCTGGTCCTGGTCTAGTCCTGGTCCTGGTCCTGGTCCTGGTCCTAGTCCTGGTCCTAGTCCTGGTCCTGGTCCTGGTCCTGGTCCTGGTCCTGGTCCTGATCCTAGTCCTAGTCCTAGTCCTAGTCCTGGTCCTGGTCCTGGTCCTAGTCCTGGTCCTGGTCCTGGTCCTAGTCCTGGTCCTGGTCCTGGTCCTGGTCCTGGTCCTGGTCCTGGTTCTAGTCCTAGTCCTGGTCCTGGTCCTGGTCCTGGTCCTGGTCCTGGTCCTGGTCCTGGTCCTGGTCCTGGTTCTAGTCCTGGTCCTGGTCCTAGTCCTGGTCCTGGTCCTAGTCCTAGTCCTGGTCCTAGTCCTGGTCCTGGTCCTGGTCCTGGTCCTGGTCCTAGTCCTAGTCCTGGTCCTGGTCCTAGTCCTAGTCCTGGTCCTGGTCCTAGTCCTGGTCCTGGTCCTGGTCCTGGTCCTAGTCCTAGTCCTGGTCCTGGTCCTGGTCCTGGTCCTAGTCCTGGTCCTAGTCCTAGTCCTGGTCCTGGTCCTGGTCCTGGTCCTAGTCCTAGTCCTGGTCCTGGTCCTGGTCCTAGTCCTGGTCCTGGTCCTGGTCCTAGTCCTGGTCCTAGTCCTAGTCCTGGTCCTGGTCCTGGTTCTGGTCCTAGTCTAGTCTCTGGTCTCTGGTCCTGGTCCTAGTCCTGGTCCTGGTCCTGGTCCTGGTCCTGGTCCTAGTCCTAGTCCTGGTCCTGGTCCTGGTCCTGGTCCTAGTCCTGGTCCTGGTCCTGGTCCTGGTCCTAGTCCTAGTCCTGGTCCTAGTCCTGGTCCTAGTCCTAGTCCTAGTCCTGGTCCTGGTCCTAGTCCTAGTCCTGGTCCTGGTCCTGGTCCTGGTCCTAGTCCTAGTCCTGGTCCTAGTCCTGGTCCTGGTTCTAGTCCTGGTCCTAGTCCTAGTCCTAGTCCTGGTCCTAGTCCTGGTCCTGGTCCTAGTCCTAGTCCTGGTCCTAGTCCTGGTCCTAGTCCTGGTCCTGGTCCTGGTCCTAGTCCTGGTCCTGGTCCTGGTCCTAGTCCTAGTCCTGGTCCTGGTCCTAGTCCTAGTCCTAGTCCTAGTCCTAGTCCTGGTCCTGGTCCTAGTCCTAGTCCTGGTCCTGATCCTAGTCCTGGTCCTAGTCCTGGACCTGGTCCTGGTCCTAGTCCTAGTCCTGGTCCTGGTCCTGGTCCTAGTCCTAGTCCTAGTCCTGGTCCTGGTCCTAGTCCTGGTCCTGGTCCTAGTCCTAGTCCTAGTCCTAGTCCTAGTCCTGGTCCTGGTCCTAGTCCTAGTCCTGGTCCTAGTCCTGGACCTGGTCCTGGTCCTAGTCCTAGTCCTGGTCCTAGTCCTGGACCACGTCCTGACACTTCTTCTTTTCAATAAACAACCTAAACCTGAACCATGGCCTTTGTTTGCATTTGGACCAATCCTTAGTTGCTCGAATGCTTTAATAATACGTTAATTTGATCTTTTAGGAATATTCTTTCAGCAGATATCCTAAGTTTTCTCACCTCGCTGTTGGGTTAGGGTTAGACTCAAACTGAAGCCTTATAAAACCCTCTTCATAAACCTGGTTGTTCCCACACAGCTCCACCTGAACACGCTCTCGTCCTGATGCTATTTTTATCACAGCAACAAGAACAGTGTTTGTGTTTGTGCAGCTGTGAACCACTGAGACATGGACGAGCAAGGTTTCACAAGAAAATATATAAGAACCCCAGAATGTTAATACGTCCTTGTCTAAACTTATCGACATAATTGTTAGGGTCTTTAAAGAGGGTCCAAGGTTTTCTTTTGTCATGGTTTAGTCCAAGGCTTTATTCTTGGTTTGGTCTGATTCCTGGTTCATGAGTTCTAGTGTCTTCATGGTTTAGCCTGTCCCAGTTTATTTCTCGCTCAGGCCATGGTTTAATCCCAGGTTTTATTCTTAGTATAGTCCTGGTTTAGTCTTGTTTGAGTCGTAAATTACTAAAGGTTTAGTCCTAATTCTGAAATACTGCTCGTTACATTTGGTGTGGTCCTTGGTTAGTTCAGGTTTGGTCTTAGATTAGTTAGGTTTTTATCTTGGTCCGGCCCTGTTTGATTTAGTCCTGGTCCCAGTTTTGTCTTGTGTAGCCCTTGGTTTGGTTTAATCCTGGTTCAGTCCTGGATTAATCTGGTTTTGGTTGGGTTCTAAATAATTTCTTAGTTTTGGATTAGTGCTAGTTTGGATTTGGTCTAAACTTAGTCCAGGTTAAGTTTCGATCTCTCTTCAGTCCTGGGGGGTAGGTCCCAGTTTAATTCTGGTTTAGTTCTTCTTTTAAAAGATCCTTGTTTTATTTTGGCTGAGACCTGCTGAAGTTTTATCTGGTTTTAGTCCTAATAGTTTAGTTTAGTCTTTAGTCCTTTAGTCTAGTCTTAGTCCTGGTTCAGTCCTGGTTTAGCCCGTGTTTTAGTCCAGTTATAGTCCAGTTATAGTCCTGTTTTCCATGATAAAGACAGTGTTAGTTGAAAGCTGCAGCTCATTTGAACAAAGTCGTGTATGAATCATTTCTGAACTGAGCCCACGCAGCGAGACTCAACAGCAGTAAAAATAGACTTTATCATTTGTGTCCTCAACAAAACGAGAAGAGGAACAGGACAAATGGCCTTCGCCCACAGACCCTCACTCTGGGCTCTTCAGGCTCGACAGATTCATGGACTTTACATTTTATCAGTAACACTCTGAACCTGTTTTCACCCTCAGCTTCCATTTTCCACCATCACTGCTTCTTTTTTCTTCCTCAGAATAAAAGGGTTGAATAACAGAGTATATATATAGCACTGAGACACTGAGTAAATGTTGGAACATCCTGGTTTCTTCCTGATTCACAAAGGTCCTGGGTTTAATCTCTTTTTCCAATGCTTTAAAGTGAACTCACACTGGTCGTCTGTACCGATCCAACGCACAGATATTTACAGCAGTTTGTTTGTTTAATGTGAGCGTGACCTACTGTAATCCTTCCTGGGGTTTGGTAGTTTTAAAAAGGTATATGTGTGTCAGAGGTCGCATTATATGGGTTAGGGTCAGGGTTAGGGTTATCGTGTTCAGTGGGAACAGGAGTTTACGTGTCTGAGGTGGGAGGGAGGTCAAATGTTCTGTGACATCTGTAGAAATGATAACAAAAAAGTAGGGCACTTGTCGGGGGACTTTTGTCAGACTCATATTGTGTAATATACTGTGTTCTCAAGAGTTCAAGCACCAAATATCCTTCCACCTTTTGTGTATCTGTTGTTCATAAATAAAATAATCTGTCCTTTTCGTCTTGACATTTCTTAAAATGTGAGTAAAACGAAAAGCCATTATAAGTATTATTAATTAAAGAATGAAAATTTAAAATGCCAGGTAATAAAAAAGTAGGACAGAAATTTTACGACTGTCCGTCAAAATCTGATGGAGAGTGAGAAAGTCTAGAGCGACCTCTGATATGGTTTATTTCAACGCAGGACTGTGACAGTGCGAGAGCGGACAGAGAAGACACAGGATGGGGTTGACTGTACTCAGGCATCGATCCACTGGCTCCAGTGTGTGTCCTTAGATGTGTAATCCCTAGTTTTGTCAATATTAGGTCTTGTTTAGTTAGAGGTCAGTTTAAAGGTCATGGGTCTGGTCCGTCTTCTGTCGAGGCGCTGGTTGCTCATGTGTGTTGTTCATGTGTGAGCGAGATCATTACAGTTTCTGCAAAATGTGTCATGGTGGAAACTTAATCTTAACTGTGGGTGCAGCAGCCTTTTATTAGAGCCACTGTAATAATGCTCGAGTAATAAGAATGTGTGAGTCCCTGTCATCAGAGTCCTCCCACCGAGAAGAAGAGGAAGTGCAGCAGCAGCGGTGTTAGTCAGCGCTCAGAGTCACACAGAAACAGAATCCGAGGATAAGGAGCTAATAATAAGAGACTCTGAGACTTCAACACTTCAACAACCCCCCACCTCTCACTCCAACCACCACCGGCCGATAAACAATACTTCCACTCGTCCGTCAGCCTCTCTCAGGTTTTAGACACAAAGCAGTCATTAGTCACTTCATATTGTCACTGCAACTAAAAATAAAATCCGAATTTTAGACTCAAAAATGGAAAGAAAAGACTTCCTGTGGGTGCAGCAGCCTTTTATTAGAGCCACTGTAATAATGCTCGAGTAATAAGAATGTGTGAGTCCCTGTCATCAGAGTCCTCCCACCGAGAAGAAGAGGAAGTGCAGCAGCAGCGGTGTTAGTCAGCGCTCAGAGTCACGAAACAGAAACCGAGGATAAGGTGAGACTTCAACACTTCAACAAAACCACCACCGGCCGATAAACAATACTTCCACTTAGACACAAAGCAGTCATTAGTCACTTCATATTGTCACTGCAACTAAAAATATAATCCTTTTGAATTTGTTTTTTGAGCATTTACAGATATATTTGTTTAATTTAGACCTGCTTTAGTTCCTATATAGTCTTGGGTTTACTCTTATGTTGATTTCGTTCTGGTTTGTTGTCAGTTTAGTCCAGGCTTAGTTTTAGTTCAACTTAGGTTTTGATCAGTTTTCATTCTGGTTAGATTTTTTAGTGTAGTTCTGGTTTATCCCAGGCTCATGTTTAACACTGGTTTGGTCCTGGTAAGTTCTCATTTAGTCTTAGTCTTATTTATGACTTTATTCTAGTTAAGTCCTGATCAAGGCCCGGTTTCACACAAGGTTTTAGTCCTGGTTTAGTCCCACTTTGGCCCTGGCTTCGTCCAAGTATAGCCCAGGTTTAGACATGGATTAGTCTTGGTTAAATCCCAGTTTAGTCCTGGTTTAGCCCTGTTAAAGTCCCTGTTAAAGTCCTTGTTACACCTGGTTAAAGGATTAAATCATCTTATTTCCACTAACATGATATTATCTCAGAGGTTTAGTTAAATTCTGATTCATGGATAAATATAAATAGCTTTCTTTTAAAGCCTGGGTTTGACTCATCTCTGTTGTCACGGCAACAGCCACTGGCGCAAACCCAAACGCCACCATTAGCCGCAGAGATGATCAAAAGAATAAAAGACAAATGAAAATAATCTGGCCTTGATCTGAACGAACTCCCACTGATTCATAAATTTATACAAAAAGTTTCAACGTCACTTCAAGTCAAAATGAAAATGGGTTACATTTGATATTGACCCGGATAAATTAATTTAAAAACACTTCAAATCTGGAAAAATCCAGTTGTAGCCCATTTAAAACCACTTTAAGTCCAACAGAAACCTCATGAAACCTATCCTCTCTGACCCTTTAGACTCCATTAAAAACTGATTTACACCATACTTCATCCATCTTCACACTACACTACACTACACTAACCGACCTAAAAACAGGTCAAATCTAATGATTAAACCAAAGTAAATCCACCTTAGACTTAGATCCAGTTAAAATCCATTTTTAAAACAGTTCAGGTTCATCTTAAAACAAGGTTAAATTCGGCCATGGCCATTTAAATTACAATTAAATCTTGCTAAATCTACTCAAATGTATTTATAAAGTCACATTAAAATCACATAAAACCTTACTAAATCCAGTTAAATCTTATTTAAACCCATTTAAAATCGATTTCAGTCCAACTAAAACCACTTACAACCTATGGATGTAGTTACACATAAAAACATAAATCAGAGAATAAATCCCGCCCCTTTTTAAATAACTGTCTACAACAGGTTCAACAGGATTTCTACAGAGTGAGACTGTTTAAATACATAAAAGTCCTAATAAACCCACTGAAACAATCCAAATCCCTGCAGAGACGGCTTTAAGGCTCAAAAATCCCCACTGTGACCTCTGACCTTTGCCTTTCTTTGATCGAGTCCTGAGCTCTGCTTCCTTCAGGGGCTGACGGGACGTTTGAGTGACGCAGAGTGAAAGGGAAGACCACTGAACAAACTAAAACCAGGAGCCGAGGCTGGATCTAAAGCGGGACTTGAACTCATCGAGCACAGAGCCTTTAAGAGAGAACATGTCAGTGATTTTTATCTTTGAGTCTGTTTTGGGACTTTACTAAACCCTACTCACAGTTATCTTACCTTTAAAAAAACTCAAGTCACAGAAGTCAATCTTTAGGATGCTGAGTGCTTCCAGTGGACTGTGAGTAAACTCTGACAGAGGAATGTGGACTGAGCACCACCTGCACCGTCCTGACACACACAGGTGAAAACAGCTTCGACCCCTGCTTCAACTCAAACTAATGACCCTGAGGCTGAGAGTGGCTCACGGATCAGGTTCCACAGGCCTCGAGGGACGAATGAGCCATGGATGTTACCTGATGGAATATTTCCACAAGTGTTTAGGTCCTATTACAGCCGTGTGTTAGTTATGGTTTTATTTTTACAACTGAACTAATCCACTCAGAAGAACGTCCTGCCACCAAACTGCACGGACAGTTACTGGAGCCACAGGAGCCTACTGTCAGTGGGCACACTCCCTACAGCACCCCCTTGAAATACAGCAGTTTTTTTTAGATGAGTGCATTAAACCTGCAGTTAGCCCATCCACCAAGTCTCATTTCATCAAGATATTATTTAGATAATGAGAGCAAAAACAGTCAAATCTAAATCTTTAAATTCCACCAGTTTGTAAAAATGTGGTTGGTAAACACTCTTCACATTTATGTCACAAAACAGAACAAACAAGTAAACAAGCTAATTTTACTGTCCAATAAATGTGTGAAATTTACAGTAAAATTCAATCAGTATTGTTGATTTTATGGTTTAAGGTTGCGCTCTGAAGAAAATGTTTACATTTATATTTGAATATTTGCAATGTTTTTACCCAGAATAAAACCATATAAACATGGAACAAAATGTTTTATGGTATAAAAAAAACAAAAAAAAAACATTGTAATAATTTCAGCAGTTTAATATTAAAGAAGCAGGAGTTTACCAATTTTTAGTTTAACAGTTTGAAATTGACAGACACAGGTTGAATGTTGATTGTTTTTGTGTTTTTAGACTTTGGGCTAAAGCCTTGTGCAATCTGAAATGAACAAAGGAATGTGAAGCTCACGAGGGTCGGTCCATCTGGAGCTCAGTTGGGAAGGACACACACTGGAGGCTTCAGTTCTTCTTGCGTGATACATTTTTCAGATTGTCTCTTTCTGACAAAAGTCTTTCCACACACTCAGCCCTGAAGTCAAACACAAAGCCCTTTATCAACACTTCCTGCTCACTTTTCCTGGTCTGTAATGATTGGTCGGAGGCACTTTGCAGGTGAGCTCTGACTCTGTGACCTCTGTGACCTCTGTGACCTCTGTGACCTAACCTCTCTCTCTTACCCTCCTCCTAATGCTCTGTAAAGAATGTGGGCAGGTCTTTTTCACTGCCCTGTGGTTACCCTGCCCCTGCCTCCTTCTGGGGCAGTTAAAGCACAGCTGTTCCCTGTTTTCTGCCCCGGGTCTGGGCTGGGGCAGAGGGAACAGCGGCGAGTGGGAGTAGTTCAACAGGTGTGAGCTCAAATGTACTTCCTGTGGAGATTTTAACGGTGGAAATTACGCAGAGATGCTGGAAATATCTTTATTTTCACCATCTTCCTCTTTTGTTCACATTAGCTGGAACATTTTCTAGTGTGTCGCTCTCAGCCAATCACAGCTCACAGTCATAACTAAAAGACATTTTCCATCAACACTGTTTAAATGAAGAATATGTGACGGTGTTTCAAAATGGGATTGGGTTTAAAAATAAAAATATTATTTTGTGTTTTTAGACTTAAATGGTTAGCTTTGTTAGCTTTCTATATAAGGTCTAGATGAGCTGCACTAGGTCTATATAAGGTCTAGATGAGCTGCACTAGGTCTCGATAAGGTCTAGATGAGCTGCACTAGGTCTATATAAGGTCTAGATGAGCTGCACTAGGTCTCGATAAGGTCTCGATGAGCTGCACTAGGTCCTCTAGGTCTCAGGTCTTGATGAGCTGCACTAGGTCTAGATAAGAGATGAAAGCTGCACAGTCTAAAGGTAGGGATTTTTATTTTTAATCAAGTGTTACAATTGTTGTTTGTCCTACACTTTGGGCTCTGACCATCAAGTGTTTGGTCTACTTTCCTAATTTTAACAAACTGTGAAACGTTCTCCTTCAGCTCTGGGACTTCTTCTTCCATGTCTTTCATCCTCTCTCTGTGTAAACCCCGCCCCTAAATCCCATGATGCATTGTTCTCAGAGATGCCCTGTTGCTAAAGGGTGACCTGGAGTACACCAGGCTCCATATTCACATTTCAATAGCCTCCAGTCTGAGCTTTTGTTAGTTACTGTGAGGGTCAAGGGTCAATGTTCACAGTAAAGGGACTTCTTCAAACACCTACATTTGGAAAGAGATGTGCTTTTTCTTGATCAAAAGGAGGCAGCTCTGGGTAAAGGATGGGACGAGACCTGCTCATGTTATTTCAAAATGAATCAAAAAGGTTAACAGAGAGTGGACGGGTCACAGAGGTCAGAGTTCACCTGGCCTCCAGACAATCTAAACAATGCAGGAAGTGTGACCAAGAAGTGTTAATACATGGCTTTGTGAAAATATTTGAGGTTATAAACCCATCACAGGGTGTGTTAGCCCACACCTCCTCCAAATCTGTTCGGCTAAAATACCCAGAGTGCATCTGTGGATTCTGTGTGGCCTTCCTCTACCCACAATGCACAGCAATACAAGAGGAAACGACAGCCTAAAGTAGGGATTTTTATTTTAATCAAGTGTTCGGTTGTTGTTTGTCCTACACTTTGGGCTCTGACCCAAGTGTTTGGTCTACTTTCCTAAAGGTGGAGCTAAACCCTGGAGTCTGTGGATTAGACGAGAATCCTCACTCGAAAAAATGAGAAGCTAAAAAGAAAAACATAAAATGGTAATGTTTTATTCTAAAAGTATTTGTCACATTAAATAGTGACTTCCTAAAATGAGGGAAACTGTTTAAAAACCTAAAGATTAACGGCCTTCCTGTGTTTGTTGCAGCAGTGTACAGCTGCTGCACTGAGGAACCCATACAATGACATTTCTTTCTGTCCAAAATAAATTAGTGTAAGTTTAATAAGTATAATATGAATGTTTTGAAATAAACCATATACATTTGTAAAACAACACTATCCACTTTTTAGGCTGTGTACTCACCAAAAGGAAAAACTCATCAATATCCAATAAATGTTGTAGTGCAATGTAAACTAGATCTGTGTTGTCTTGGCCATCCCCATAAAGTTTATTTAAACAGTGGCTTCAAAACAAGACTGAAGCGTTCATTTGCAAAAGCAGATAAAAATGGTCACAAACATATTTTTTTCTATTATCCGCCAAAAGTGAAATCAGTCAAACTTTAGTGGCTGTGACCAATTAGGACCACTAAAAGGATTTGGGTTTGAACTGTGCTATGTAAAGAAGAAATTACAAGCCTCAGATTTTCAGAATGGCTTTTATCTGTTTTTGCAAATGAACTCTTCAAGTGTTCCTTGTTTTTACGTCAACAGTAAAAAGTGTTGCTTTAACAAAAGACAGATAAATGTGCAACAGATTATATTATTATAAGGTGTTATATCAGACATGTCTAAAGTCTGGCCCCTGGGCCAATCACAGCACAGTGTGAGAGTTTAAGTGGCCCTCAGCTTTAGAAATAAAATGTATTGTTTCTGAACCTAACATCAGCAGACTTATACAAACGGGTTCAAATCCAACTAAAACCTGTTCAAATCCAACTAAAACCTGTTCAAATCCAACTAAAACCTGTTCAAATCCAAATAAAAACTGTTCAAATCCAACTAAAACCTGTTCAAATCCATATAAAACCTGTTCAAATCCAAATAAAACCTGTACAAATCCAAATAAAACCTGTACAAATCCAAATAAAACCTGTACAAATCCAAATAAAACCTGTATAAATCCATATAAAACCTGTTCAAATCCATATAAAACCTGTTCAAATCCAAATAAAACCTGTACCTGTGAATAACAACATATTCAGAAGAGACTGTCGATTTTGAAAATGTTCCTTTCATCAAATGTGGCTCTTTTTGCCAAAAGTTTGGTGAATCACAGATACATGAATAATCCATGAAACAGCAAATGATTTAACTTCTTTTATGCTTTAAATCTAATTAATAGCTCACATTAAAACAGAACTTGTTCAGAGCTTGTATAAAGTGTTTTTTGATAAACACTACAATCAAAAGTTTGGAGAGTTCATGAGAAAGTGTGTCCAAACTTTTGACTGGTAGTGTTTATCCTCATGTGACAAAAATAAACCAAGAGGTCAATACACAGTGGTTGAAATTAGGGCAAAAAAAGTTCCCTGAATCCATTTATTTTTCATTTTGTTCCAGATGTTGAAGTGTTTACTCGAATCCTCTGAAGTTTACGTCCTGTCTTTAGTCCTGAACAGACCACACACCCTTTTTTTATCTGACAACTCTAAAGCTGACCTCTGACCTCACTGTAACCTCTGTGACCATTTCACATTCAGAAGAAAACAGACCCCCTTAGTGAAGCGGTGACCTTTGAACCCACGCCTCTTTCCAAAAGCACTACAGAGTTCCACCTTCACCTCGGCTCCACCTTTAATCGACCGCAGCCTTTTCAGGAAAACCCTTCACTGAGAACACTTTCCTGGTCCTGAAGTGACTGGGGTCAAAGTGCATTCAACACCTTCGTCAGCTCTGTTCAAACTGTGGCATTACCAAATCTAAGACTATTGGTACATTCTTACAAGATTTTAAATTCTTTTTGAAGAAAAATAAAAAGTTATGAATACCGTGGGTTCTGTCCAAGTGCGGCTCCCCCTCTTTGCCCCCAGAGACTACAGCAGAGGCAAATAGCCAGCTTTTATGCCATTCCTGTTTAAACACCTAAGATTTTCTTCAAACCTGTCTAAAATGGGATGTGACCAAAATGCCATTAATTGTTCTGAATATAATTTTTTGGACAGATTCCAGGCTGAACAACAGTCACTATGTTGTGAGTTTTGTCCGAATCAGCTCACAGCACAAACAGGTCGTTTAACTGGACTTCTGTGTTTGTTCGAGTCCACATGTGGTGTTGGTATTTATCCAGAAAAATAAAATTAATATTACATATAAACTGTTTGTTGTTTTAATCACCTGCTTCATCATCAGTTCATTTCTGATGAACAGTGATAACGACTGAGTTAAAAGCACGTGGACACAAAAGCTTTTGTTTTGACAAATGCACTTAGTTACAGGAGCTACGGTAGTGTTTACTTTTGTCATAGGAGACCGAATCCACCTGCGAACAGGTTTAGCCAGTTCCTGAGTGACGTAGGCCTCTGACGTTTGTTTGGTTATTGATGTTTAAACCTGCTCAGATAACACCTGTTAAATTTACCAACATTATTCTTGTGGTGCAGGGACTTGGCTCAATGTTAATGAAAATACATTTTCATTTCAGCTCAATTTATCTCTAAGATTTTAAATTCTTTATGGAGAAAAAAAAAAAGTTATGAATACCGTGGGTTCTCTCCAAATGCGGCTTCCTCCCACGAGCCAAACACACGCCAGTATCGGTCAAGCAGCAAATCTAAAGTGTCCCTAGTGGAAAGAGGGACTACAGATGGAAATTCACTGTTAAGCTGTTATCTACAAGCATCTCTGCTTTGACTTAATGTCCTGGTTTCTCAATAAAAAAATTAAAAAAACATAATTAAATGAGAACTAAATAAACGGCTAAACGCCAAGGTTCTAACTAAACCAGATCCATTTTTGTCTGTAGCAGGTGCCTGTTGTGGTTGTGCTGGGGGTCGCTGAGGGGTCAGACCTGTTTACCTCCATCAGTCCCCGGCACGGTCACATGACTTCATCTCAGGTGTGAACGACCCGACAGTGACCCGCTCAGAGGAAGAGGAGCTGTGGACAGAACGCTGTCAGAACAAACGCAGCAGTGAGGTGAGAGGCTCCAGACGACCGCTGTTTACCCCCGACTCATGCAATAAGACTGCACCGGGGCAGTTTATGGGGCACAGAGGGGCACAGAGGAGTACAGAGGAGTACAGAGGGGCACAGAGGGGCACAGAGGGGCACAGAGGGGCACAGAGGAGTACAGAGGAGCAAAGAGGGGCACAGAGGAGTACAGAGGAGTACAGAAGGGCACAGAGGAGTACAGAGGGGCAAAGAGGGGCACAGAGGAGTACAGAGGAGTACAGAGGGGAAAAGAGGAGTACAGAGGGACACAGAGGGGCACAGAGGGGCAAAGAGGGGCACAGAGGGGCACAGAGGAGTACAGAGGGGCACAGAGGAGCACAGAGGAGTACAGAGGAGTACAGAGAGGAGCACAGAGGAGCAAAGAGGGGCACAGAGGAGTACAGAGGAGTACAGAGGAGCACAAAGGGGCACAAAGGGGCACAAAGGGGCACAGAGGAGCAAAGAGGGGCACAGAGGGGCACAGAGGGGCACAGAGGAGTACAGAGGGGAAAAGAGGAGTACAGAGGGGAAAAGAGGAGCACAGAGGGACACAGAGGGGCAGAGAGGAGTACAGAGGAGTACAGAGGAGCACAGAGGAGCACAAAGGGGCACAAAGGGGCACAAAGGGGCACAGAGGAGCACAGAGGAGTACAGAAGGGCACAGAGGAGTACAGAGGAGCACAAAGGGGCACAAAGGGGCACAAAGGGGCACAGAGGAGCAAAGAGGGGCACAGGGGAGCAAAGAGGTGTACAGAGGAGCACAAAGGGGCACAAAGGGGCACAAAGGGGCACAAAGGGGCACAGAGGAGCAAAGAGGGGCACAGAGGAGTACAGAGGGGCACAGAGGAGTACAGAGGAGTACAGAAGGGCACAGAGGGGCACAGAGGGGCACAGAGGAGCACAGAGGAGTACAAAGGAGTAGAATATTTCTTTATTTTTTATTTCTTTATTTCTTTATTTATTCTGGTTGATTTACTTTTGCTCTTTTTTTTAAACGGGTTTGTACGTACTTGAGTTTTATAATGTGACACTGAGGAGGGAGAAGTTATTTTTTTCTCTAGCTCTGTATCATTAAAATCTGAAATATCAATAAACATAAACACTAAAATTACTTGAGCACTGCATTACTATTTATTACTATTGGTCGTCTCTCATTGCCACAGGCCAGAGCTGGACCTGACACAGTTTTTTAATGTTCTAATGTAAAGCGTTTTTTTGTTGGCTCTTCTCCACTGAGACAAAAGTACAACACAAGGCTAAAAGGCTTATTTTTATAATGAATATTAAAATCTAAAATGCAAAAGTTGAATTTTTCCTAATTTACCACTGGTTAAATCATGGGTTTCCACAAAGTCTTGGGTTTGAAACTTTTAAAGCGTTATATTTTAACTCATTCAAATATGTGCCAACTTTTGTTTAAGTTTCATTTAAGTTTCTTTTTCATCAGTGAGCCTCTGCAGCGACGCACCATTGTTTTACTGCAACACTTTGAAACCCACATCAAAGCTGCATCGAAGCCTTCCAGTGTGAGAGCGCTCGAATCAAACCCAAACCTGAGCAGGACTACAGCAGAGGTCCCAGACCAGCTCAAACCTGGAAACTACAGACATCCTGGAAAACCTGGAGTATTGGCCACCAGTTATTCAGCAAAAGGAGTCACTTTTCTAGATAAATTCTTGTTGCCAACCTTTTGAAGTAATGTTTCCCTCAAATAGCCAGCTTTTATGCCTAGTAAGAGGTCATTTTTAAACACCTAAGATTTTCTTCAAACCTGTCTATGTTGCCAGTGGCTTATAAAATGTGAGCTTTGCAGGTTTATACGTTTGTCAGATTTTTTTAATGTTTTAAAATGGGATGTGATCAAAATGCCATTAATTGTTCTGAATATAATTTTTTGGACAGATTCCAGGCTGAACAACAGTCACTATGTTGTGAGTTTTGTCTGAATCAGCTCACAGCACAAACAGGCCGTTTAACTGGACTTCTGTGTTTGTTCGAGTCCACATGTGGTGTTGGTATTTATCCAGAAAAATAAAATTAATATTACTAAACTAAACATCTAAACTGTTTGTTGTTTTAATCACCTGCTTCATCATCAGTTCATTTCTGATGAACAGTGATAACGACTGAGTTAAAAGCACGTGGACACAAAAGCTTTTGTTTTGACAAATGCACTTAGTTACAGGAGCTACAGTAGTGTTTACTTTTGTCATAGGAGACCGAATCCACCTGCGAACAGGTTTAGCCAGTTCCTGAGTGACGTAGGCCTCTGACGTGTGTTTTGTTATTGATGTTTAAACCTGCTCAGATAACACCTGTTTTATTTACACTCTGACAGGTTAATGAAAACACATTTTAATAAACAAAATGCCGTTAATTTTTTATAGATGAATATAATTTTCAGGCATTTCTGGAGAGTTCCTGCCTCATTTGGAATAACAGGGTGAGCTGGGCGTTCTGTCTCTGCTCTTTCACATCCAGAGGCTCGAGCATCTGTTCAGATCTGTTCAGAGCCTCTGGAGCAGGGTTTCCACTGGAGCGGGTCGGGACTGGTGCGTTTCCATCAGCATCCTGTGGTCCCAAGCGGTCAGCAGGTGTGTTGTACGAATAAGAAAAAATGAAGTTAAACACTGGGGTCTGTTTGGACGATACAGTAGAGAGTCCCTACTTAAGTCTATTTAAAAAAAATATTGTGTTTGTGTTAATTATTAAAAATGCATCCACGTTAGAGACAACATTTTTGAGGCAGTTCTGTGACATCATTGTTTTTGCAGCAGACGCCGCTCTTCTGGACCAAGGAGAATGGAAAGGGTTACCTAAACCAAACTGTCCCGTTATGACCCGACCAATACCGGGAAAAGCAAAGGTTTATTAGTAAATACTGAAAAGTAAATGGTTGATTATAGACAACGGAGATGAAAATGGTGTCTACAGAGTTGAGTCATCTTCTTCAAACTGGGGCTGATACTTTAAGAAATATCTTTCCTGCTAAGTATCAAAGCTTTGTTTGGAATGGTTCTATATTAGCCTTCTTTGTTTTTTTTGTTTTATGTTGTGTAAGTCCTTTGTAGCTTCGTCAGATTAGCGAGTAGATCTTCAGTAATAAAGTCCTAAAAAATCCCAGAAAATGTCTTGAACGACCGAACTGACCCCGGCCTGATCTTTTCGTCTGGAGCCACAACAGACGCAGAGATAATGAGGTATGTTGCGTTTTTACAGCCGCTGTTTTTGGAGGAAGTGTGCTGTTTATGGGCCCTTCATAAAGACACGCTCGCTGCTGATTGGTCAAACAGGAGTCTGAAACATGTGTCTGTTTGTTCGGACAGGTTTTATTGTTGCTGTAACGGCGCTACACCTCGACCTGTGCCGTTAATGTCCCGACACTAATGAGACGTGAGACAATGAACTTTCTGACTCCAGATATAAAACTCTGGGATAAAGGTCTTAAATGAAAGGTTTGTGAAGCTAATGAAGGTGAAGAACAGATGTGTTTGTACTTCATGCTTCTTTTGGAATAGGTTTGTTTTCAGACTTTTAAAAACACATTTCTTGTTTCTCTGCTGTGCGCTTTTTAAAAAAGGCCTTAATAAAAACATAATAGGTGTCATTAATCATCTTTTTGTCTTTGTTTATGTTACTTATCTACCTCACTCTCTTACACTGTGGTTCCTAAACACTGGGTCGGGACCAAACAAAAAACAACAAAGTCATTTTTAAAATTCAGAAATATTTTTGTAAAAGTCAATAGGCATTTAAAGTAGATATAAAGAGTAGTAGTAGTATAAAGAACAGATTTTATTAGGATTTGAACTGGTTTTAGTTGGATTTAAACAGGTTTTAGATGGATTTGAACAGGTTTTAGTTGGATTTGAACAGGTTTTAGTTGGATTTGAAAAGGTTTTAGTTGGATTTAAACAGGTTTCAGTTGGATTTGAAAAGGTTTTAGTTGGATTTAAACAGGTTTTAGTTGGATTTAAACAGGTTTTAGTTGAATTTAAGAAAGGGTTACATACAGAAATTAAACTGTAAAAAGAATAAATTAAAAGAACTGTACTTTAAATCAATTTAATGGAACAAACCAAATGGAATTGGCTCATGAATCATTGGGTCTGTTGAAATATGGGTCCCCTGAAACACACGTTTGGGAAACACTGCTCTGACAGATTCCAGGCTGAACAACAGTCACTATGTCGTGAGTTTTGTCCGAATCAGCTCACAGCACAAACAGGTCGTTTAGCACAAACAGGTCGTTTAACTGGACTTCTGTGTTTGTTCGAGTCCACATGTGGTGTTGGTATTTATTGGTAATGTTGTTTTAATCACCTGCTTCATCATCAGTTAATTTCTGATGAACAGTGATAACGACTGAGTTAAAAGCACGTGGACACAAAAGCTTTTGTTTTGACAAATGCACTTAGTTACAGGAGCTACGGTAGTGTTTACTTTTGTCATAGGAGACCGAATCCACCTGCGAACAGGTTTAGCCAGTTCCTGAGTGACCCGCTTCATGTGACGTAGGCCTCTGACGTTTGTTTGGTTATTGATGTTTAAACCTGCTCAGATAACACCTGTTTTATTTACCAACATTATTCTTGTGGTGCAGGGACTTGGCTCAAAGTTAATGAAAACATTTTAATTTAAGCTCAGTTTATCTCTAAAACAAAGCTACTGATGAAGCAGAAGTGCAAGTTTTAAAGGTCATTATTGGTAATCAAATGCATTACGTGGCCTTGAACTTAAAGGGACATAAACCAAAACCAGCCAAGACCATGACTAGTTTATTTCTCCACATAATTATACAACTTTAAATGTACCATGCACCATATCTCTCTCGATAACACCCAGTCTGCACGTAGTCTCTGTGTAGTCTTTGCTGGTGTGGTCCTGATTAAACTACATACAGTCAGGAATCGTTTGATCCGTGTGCATATCTCCCTCCGTATCTGTTTCCTCTCAGAGCCTCTTATATTATTCAGACCCAGTCCTTTCAGCTCCACAGGAACTTCCTTTTGGCCCCGACCGCTCACCATAAAACCACCCGCCGCTGAGTGAAACCGGAGAAGGGCACGGCCGTCGAGCCACATCCGGGCCTTACATAAGTGTCCAGACCAACCTGACACCGGACAGACACAGAGAGGAGTCCGGTTACAGCAGGAAGGAAGTCCATTCAGTCCGTTCAGTCCGTTCAGCGAGTCTGTGAATGAACAGGTTTGAGTCAACGATCAGCGCCGGAAACATGTCTGGAACTTAAACTGAAGTATATCATACATGTTTTGTCCAGAGTCTCCACAGATATTATGAGTCATACAAATTAAATTAAGGCTTATTTTTTCCAAGGCCTTTTTGAAAATATTGTAATTTACCAGAAATGAAACATGAAAATCTACTACTGGAGAAGTTTTAATTTTACTGCTCTCTACCAGGTGAGTCACAGAGAAGCTCATATACAGTGGTCTGTTCTTGAAGGTCTGTGTGAGGTCACCTCCTGTAGGGGGCGCTGTGAGGCTCTTGTATAGCTCTGTGTACTGCCACGTCCTGTTTAAGCCGGGACAGTCCTGTTTTTAAGACCCCTGTCCCGTGTCCCAGGGTATTTCTGCAAAAACACTAAAATGTCCCAAAGCAGTGTTCTTTGTTTGTAACTCATTTGTCAGTAGACGGCCTTTGTGTCAATCAGAGTTGACATGGTTACGGCAATATTAACCAATTGGAAATGTCTGACCCATATATCTATCTAAAATGGCACTGCGTAACCTTTAGCTTGTAGGATCAAATAAATTGAAGTCCAAAAATATACATTCTGGTATTGATCTAATGGTTCTTAGACTGTGATTGGTAGAGTCTGTTTCACTGACAGTCCCTCAGCTGGACAGAAAACTGATGAGTAACTCCTGGCACTGGGACAGACCTCTGCTGAGAGACAGGCTCAGCTCAAACAGACGGAGCAGAAACAGGCCGATACACTGGCCCTACAGAGTTTTATTTAAACAAAATGCGCTAAAACAACCCTACCATCTCAAAAACAAACAGTCTGTGAGGACTGAGGGATCTGCGCCCTCTAGTGGCTAAACATTTCACAACTCCACTTACCATTAAGCCTTTAAGTTTTACTAAACTTGGATAAGGCTTTAAAATACAGTGTGAGACTGTTTTATCCCTGATTTAGTTCTGGTCTGGTACCGAGTTTAGTCTAGCTCAAGTGCTGATTTAATCCTGGTTGAAGTCCTTGGTTTTGTCAAAGGACAATTTCTAGTGTAGTTATAATTTAGGTTTTGGTTTACGGCCTTTTAATCCTGGATTTTGTCCTAATTTTGTCTGAATTCTGGGCGTAGTCTTGGATCTGGTCCTAGTTGATTTGGTTGTTCTGCGATCCTTCTGCAGTTTATGAACATGTATCTGTTTAATGGGACATAACTGCAGTGTGTATGACCCATGAGGGATTTATTTGACCTGGTTCTGTCACATAGTCAGGGTCAGACGTCACTTTAGAAACACTTAGCACAGTTTAAAGAGCACTTCCTGTTTGTGTTGAGATCAACACTTTGAAAAGTGCTCTCTGACAGGAAGTGTATGGGATTTATTTAAAACAGACGAAGAGGAAAGTAAAGAGACGCAAACAAAGCCTCCTTCTAGTGTTTCTGGATTTGGGCATTTTGTTTCTTCGATAATTAGACTCCTTGGCAGGTAATAATACAGATCTAATAAACCAGAACCACAGGTCACCAAATGATTACGTTTTATTAAAACAAACCTTTTTTCAAGTTGAAGACAAGCTGGTCTTGATTTTTTTTTTTTATACTGAGCCATTTCTTCAAAATCCCTTTTTTATTGAGCAAACACTACAACACTGTTTTTCAGACTGACTCAGAGACAGTAAAAATGCAGAGAAAACCAACCTTTTCTGAAAGAAGATGTCGTCCAGCCCTATAGTGTCACTGTCCTATTCTATTTGTGTCTGACCTACTGTACTGCATCAGACTCAAGTCTCCGTCCAACAGTCCTTTTACTAAAAAGCCCATTGTTTAAACATCACCTCTTGAGTTTATCAGGATAAAGTTGACATGTAGGGGTTGTCTTCTTCTCGTTGGTTCCTCAAAAGGAAGTCATAGGACACTCACAGAGGAAGACAAAATGAACCACAACACTTCAAACCACTTCAGATCTGACAGAACCAACCATGCACTCACACACAGCTCGGAAGCATGTCTCTACGAACATGTGCCTGCTTCTGGAGAAGGTCAGATTAATCCATTCTCAGCAAAGCTTTTAAAATGAATGTCCATCATCAAGGTGAGCATAGACCTCTGTTGCTGTTGTTCGGCGAGAGCAACGGGAAAAAGAAAATTGTGTAGTGCCACTTTAAAACATTCCAGAATAAGAGGTTTGTTCATTTAAGTTTCCCATAATCCTTGTTTCCACAGAGAACAAGTTAGATACATTTCTGAATTTCAGGGCTCTATATGGGTCAGTGTCTGTCATGAGGAACAGTATTTTAGTCCCAGAGCTGAGCACATCATCATCATCATCTCCTGAGCCCCAGAGCATCATGGGAACACACGCCTCGCTCTGAGTCAGTATCTAAGCCCTGTTTCCGCTCAGAGCTGAGTCAGACTGAGATCAGTGCAGATCTCAGAGGAGCAGGTCAGTGAAGGCAGCACCAAAACATTAATAAGACTTAGTTTGTAAAGATTGTAAGAGTTTCTTTGATATAACATGAAGCTAACACTAAAGACAGCCTCTGTTCACCATCATTACGTCCAATCAAGGTGCTTTCTTCTGTTTTTCTTTGTTTCTCTGTTTTTAAAATAACCGTGTGATAAACATGAGCTGTTCCTCCTGGGCTTCCATTCTGACTTCTCCAATAAGTTTCCAGAAGAACACAAGGCATCTGTCACTCCCTGTTTTATCAGTCATCCTTGTCTTATCATCATTTCTACAGCCACAGACCCAACCGACCTCCTGCTCCAGAAATACATTTACATTTACATTTACATTTAGTCATTTAGCAGACGCTTTTATCCAAAGCGACTTACAAGTGAGGAAAACAATGGAAGCAATTTTAACAACACAAGGTACAGAAAGCATAAGTGCACAAAAACTAGTCAGTTTAAACCCAGCGCAGTATACAATGCTAAGGATAAGAGATGCTAAGGATAAGAGAATTATTTATTTATTTATTTATTTATTTTTTTAAAGAAAGGAATCCATAAATAGTCCACCAATGTGGAACAGAGCCAGAGAAGGTACGTGAGAGTGATTTTGTACCTTTTTGGGACGGTACCACCAGACGTTGTTCATTTGCAGAGCGCAGGGATCTGGTAGGAACGTAGGTCTGTATTAGTGAGTGAAGATATGAGGGTGAGGAACCAGTGGTGGTCTTGTAGACCAAGAGCATAGCTTTGAACATGATGCGGGCGTCAACCGGAGCCAGTGTAACGTAATGAAGAGAGGAGATACGTGCGCTCTCTTCGGTTCATTAAAGACCACTCTTGCCGCTGCATTCTGGATCAGCTGCAGAGGTTTGGTTGTGCAGCAGGGAGTCCAGCCAGTAGAGCATTGCAATAATCCAGTTTGGACAAGACAAGAGCCTGGACTAGAATTTGCGTGGAGTGCTCTGATAGGAAAGGTCTAATTTTCCTAATGTTGTAGAGGATGAATCTACAGGACCGGGTGGTGCTGGCGACATGACTTGTGAAATTTAGCTGATCATCAATTACCACTCCCAGATTTCTGGCAGTGCTGGACGGTGTAATGGTTGATGGGCCTAGTTGAATGGAGAGGTTGTGGTGGGTCTTTGGATTGGCCGGAATCACAAGCAGTTCTGTTTTTGCAAGGTTCAGCTGCAGGTGATGGTTCTTCATCCAAAGTGAGATGTCGCTCAGACATGTCGAGACGCGAGCAGAGACCGTCGGATCGTCAGGTTGAAATGACAGGTGGAGTTGAGTGTCATCTGCAGCAGTGATAGGAAAAGCCATGCTTCTGAATGACAGAGCCAAGGGATGTCATGTATATGGAAAAGAGTAGCGGTCCAAGCACTGAGCCCTGTGGCATCCCTGTATTGAGATGTTGGGACTGAGAGACCTCATTTCTCCAGGATACTCTGAATGACCTATCCGAGAGGTAAGACTTGAACCATTGCAACGCCATTCCAGAGACACCCATCGCCCTGAGAGAGGACAGGAGGATGTGATGATTAACAGTGTCAAAAGCAGCAGACAGATCCAGTAAGATGAGTACAGATGACTTGGATGTTGCTTTTGCCAGTCTCAGAGCTTCGATGACTGAGAGCAGTGCAGTTTCTGTGGAATGACCGCTCTTGAACCCAGACTGGTTCTGGTCCAGGAGGTTGTTCCGTGAGAAAGGATGAGAGCTGAGTAAACACAACTCGCTCCAGAGCTTTGGCAAAAATAACTTCTCTAACAATCTCTGGCTACTGCACGAAGGCTGAAAATAAAAAGATACTGTTGTGTTTTTTCCATTTGTTTAGCTGTGTTCTCCTGCATCACAAAGACCAGCCTGACTATGGGTCTTTTCTGAACTGAGTAAAGTTTAACGTGGGATTTGTGGCTATAATATATGAATAAACTCAAATTAAAACAACAGCTTGATCTCAGGAGGGATTTATGGAACTAGAATTGCTGGATTATGCACCCAACAGGTATTTTTTGCTTTGTCTTTTCTTTTTTTATTGTCATGTTTACAAACAAATACACTGAATAGACAGTCTACTCAGTTTATTCAGTTTATTTGACATTAACAACAGTGTTTACATTGAAGCTGTATTTGGACATTTCTTCAGAAACTGAGCAAATCCAAAGGAGTAGATTTGATTTGAGATTAATATCTGTCTTGTACAATGTCTTGTTTAATGTTTAAAGAATAAACCTTGTGAAAACATTGCTGCTTTAGTGTTGTCTACTTTGAAACAATAAACTGCGGCATTTTTCTGCAAAAAGAGGAGCATGTTCAACCATTTGTAGCTTTAAAACCAAACGTTATTGGTCAGAGACGTTTTGTTCCACAAAACCCGGCTGAAAGTGTTTGAGAGTTATTCCAGAGTGTTTCCTGGTCTTCATTTGTCATCGTCGAGCCTCTGTGTGGTCGTTCACAGAGGTCAAAGGTCACGCCGTCTTTTTGGGCAGAGCTGCTGTAATCACTACGACCTCTGACCTTCCTGTCAGACCCGGGTCAAAACACCTCAGTGTTTGTCAGGACGCGCTGGAATTTTTACAACATTTTGGACTCTTCAGATGTGACCTCGGGTTCAAAGGTCAAATAAATAAAGCTCTACAGAGGCCCAAGAGGGTCAAGAATGTGGGCTTTTAAAGACGTCAGAAGAGTTTCCTGTTGTTGGTTTGGTTCTGTCACTTTTATCTGCCTCTTGACAGGGTTTAACCTTAATTTCACTTTTTTTATCAAAACATTTTATTTCACATGACACGATTCAACAACCTGTACAATAATATAATAATTTAAAAAAACAGCAGTAAGAAGCTTAAAAATATTATTATTTTTAAAACATCTTCAGTGTCTCGTTAGGGTTTTAGCTGCACTTTCCAAGAATCTATTTTAAAATACATTGAAACAAGGAACTGCTGCATTTCTAAAACGCTTTCTTAAAAACTAGACTAACTCTTAAACTATGTCAAGAGTCTGTTTTTCTGAGAAGATGTGAGCACAATCACAGGGTCCATTGAGACGAAGGATGGAAGTGAGATTATACTTTACTACTCTTTGAAAATCATGTGTTTAAGGACGTTATGTAATGAGCTCAAAGAGTCACAGAATGAGTTAATTCAGCTGTGTTTGTGAATGAGTAACTTTAACTTTCTCCCCCGCAGAAGGTCACTCAGTTTCAAACATTAAATGGGCATTTGAGGAAATCTGATAAATCATAAACCAATGAGTGGAAAATTCCCTTCGCTTTTATCCAAATACAAATAAAGTGGAGTCTGACAATCAGTACCAGTCATGTGGAAATAAACTACGAATATTAAAACCTCAAAAGGGTTTGCAGCTGCAGTCTTTACAGTGACTTTTCACATGACTTTGTTCTATCGACCGTAACGGCAGGAAAAAAGCAAATAAACAGACTTTCTTAAGCTTTAATTCCACAGTTATTGAGCTAATCTTCCCTGAGGCTCATCGTAACTTTGTGCTGCTGCTAGATTTTGTTCCGGAGTCACAGAAGCAGCAGGACATGTTCAAATGTTGTTCTATGAATGTAAAATAAAAAGAGATAAAAACACAGTGTCAAAAGGGATGCACTGCCTCTCAGCAACAAGGTCCAGGGTTCGACTCCCGGTTAATGGAGTTTACATGTTCTCCCTGTGCTTGGGTGGGTTTCCTCTGGGTACTCCAGGTTCCCCCACCAACATCAAAACACGCTGGGCACCCCCTGGTGGCGGCTGCTGACAGTGACCTTACCCACAGGGATAAAAAAAGGAATAATACTCTACTGTAAACTCATGTTGTGAGTGTGTTTTGGTTCTTGTTGAATCGGTGTATTTTTGGGGGATTACATGAGGCTTGATTGTTTTTTTGCTCTGTATTTCTGTTCAAACAGGGCCGACAAACCGACGGGTGTTAGTTGGACTCATGTGAGGAACTAAATATCTCCCGGAGCTCGAGTTAAATTTCAACTGTCCAAAAGAGCTTCCTACTTGAACAAATGCATTTTCTCTTCCGAGTGCTCATCTAAAAACAGGTTGTGGTGTAGGATTTCTCTTCACTATAAGCTCATGTCAGAGGCTTCATGTGGAGGAGACTGTGGTCTAAGAGTTCCATCAGAGCTCATAACTAATGCAAAGACTTCCTGAGTTGTTTAATATTAACTCTGCTCTGAGTCGGCGGAACTCAGCCCAGTGACCCCTCGCACTCTGAGCTGTGGGCTGTGAAAGGAAGTAGGATAGAGGTAAAACTAAATCAAAACACTCACATGGACTTCATATTATTATTTAAATTTATTAATTTCCTAATTAGAAAACGTAGGTTTTTATGGGGCTCTCTTAATGAATAAATGCATTTTAAATTTGTAAAGGTTGTTCCTTCAGATTTTGATTAGTAATCCGATGTCAGTTGTAATTTCTTACTTTTATTTGCACTTTGCTCAAAATTGTTAAATATTGTCCATGTTTTGAATAATAAGGCGTTAATGGATCAGTGTCCACACTTTAGATTCAGAAGCTCTTTTTGACTGAAAGCACTTTCTTTTCAGATACATTTTGAGCTTTGATTTGACATTTTGAAATCACACCTCAGGATTTTGAATAGTAAAGCTATATTTGTCTCAAGAGGCCTTTTGAATCAATGTTTTTTATCAAATGTGTTTTTTATCATTAAGACCGTCTTGTAAAAATCCATTTCTGTTTTTGTAAATGCAACTTGTTTTAGGTTTTGATCTTTTATTTGGAGTTTTCTAAAACTCGCCACACCAGGTTATGAATGGTAAGACTATATTGTTCCAAAAAGGGTTATTGAATCAACGTCCAAGCTTTTGATTCAAAATGGTGACTCATGCCTTCATTTGCGCCCTGACCTCTGCCGCGCTGGTCTAATGGTGTCAGATTCAACTCCGGGGAAATGAATCAGGACAAGGAGGAGAAGGAGGCAGGTTGAAGTGGAAACTGAGTGAGCTGGCGTCAAGTGAGTCACTTCCTCTAAGATTAACCAAATACAGTGTTTGGTGTAAACACAGTGATGAGCTGCTGAGTCACAGGAGTCACGCCCAGAAAAGAAGAAGAAGAAAACTGAGTCATTAGGAAAAATAGGGGTTTAGTTAAGTTCTGGCACAGAGGCTCACTGAAACACTGACTGTGACATGTTAGAGCAGAACATTGGTTAATACTCAACAAAAGAAGAACAGAAGGAACAGGGAGTGCTTGCTGAATCAGAATGAGTGGGAAACTATTGAACAATCAGGTGCTCTTCAGGAACATAGACAGGGCTTGGCAGAAAAGGACAAAAAAAGTAGATCTGAGGCATTTAAATATAGAAAAAGACTCCCCAGCAACGAAACGCAAACAAGTTCTGCAATAAATAATATAACTGTTCTGGGGTTCCTGTTAAATTCTCAAAACAGGGAGCTTAATAATGTAGCACTCAAGACCAGTATTGGTCTTAAAACCAGTTGAGTTGTTAGTTTCTTGCTCTGGTTCTGCCTCCTTCACTGAACACTAACACCTCAGACTGGACTGTTGGGGTTTTAAACCTGATCCCTGGAATCTTTTACAGTGGATCATGCAATGGTTTCTTGACTTGGTCTCGTAAAACTCTTGATACTGTCTAGTCTTGGGCAGGCCTTGGTCTCGGTCAAAGCGGTGATGCCGAAATACCCCATAATGTGTGAGGGATCAGTGAGGGAAAATCCATAGCACATGTTCCCTTCTCTGTAACCTACTGAACTTTAATCTCCTCCCGTTGACTCTCAATATTTCATAAAAAGCTAAACAGATAAAACATTGTGCATATTGTTTATTTTATATTATGAGGATTGACTTTGACAGGTCCAATGCCATAAAAATATAGACTGTAATGAGCTCTGTTTAACTTCCTGGTCATGTGATCGGTGAAGACATTATATTGAACTAAAAGCTCTGAGTAAATCCTTTGAATAACTACATCTACGTTGGTCAGTAACCTGCAGGGCTCTGTTGGATGATGTCATCTTCAGGCGCTCATACATTATTGATTCTCACGATGAGGTCAGTGTTTCCTTCCAATAAAGCTACAAACTGGTGCTGATTTATTCATGAACAACTTAAACAGAGCGTTTAAAGCACATGGAGCAGTGGAGTGTTTTTGTTGTTCTGTATCTGTGCATCAAACCAAAAAACCTTTAAAGAAATGACTTTGACCCGTGACATGAGATTTCCAATTCATCTTTTTCATTGAGACTTAAATTCTCAGAAATAAATGTGTGGCACAAAACACGCACATCCAGCTTTTGAAATGGAATAAAGGTAGTCATATCGTAAATAGTACCTTAGCCAATTCACTTACAGTATACTTGGATGTGTTTGGACGTTGGCAGGAAGCTAGCCTCATTGAGCCGTATCGTTCTAACAGAGGGCTTCTGTTTTTATGGAAACAGCTCTAGCTCAGGTTAAAGAGGCAGACACCGTTAGACCTGAACTGGCTGGGTTTTTGGAGTTTATGTGTCCTTCTGTATTTGTTCAGTTTATTTGTATAGCCCTTCACAACAAAAAAAGGTGACCAAAGTGCTTTTCAATCAAATTAAATATTGGTATAAAATTTACAATAAAACAATAAAACCAGATTAATAAAAGTAATACAGCCATTAAAACCAAACATATAAAGAGTCACAGCCATACTGAGTGTTAAAAGTCAGTCTGAATAAGTACGATTTGAGCCTGGATTTAAAAAGACCAAAGTCTGTTCCAGGTAAACAATGTGTTAAGCCCTTTGAGGATTGTTCTTGTGATACTGGACTCCTGTTCCTTTCCATTCAGAAGCATCCTTTGTTTGGCTCTTCTCTTGTAAATACAGTTTTAAGAGACTGTCGGAGTGTGTTCAGTGTGAGTCAGAGCCGCCCGCCGTCTGTCAGCAGTAATCAGAGGACAATTATTGGCCTCCAGCTTCCTGCCCAGGGTGTGTGTGTGTGTGTGTGTGTGTGTGTGTGTGTGTGTGTGTGTGTGTGTGTGTGTGTGTGTGTGTGTGTGTGTGTGTGTGTGTAAGTTACCTCCTGTAATTATCACAAAGACAGGGCTCATGTATAATCTCTGTGTTGGAGGAGGACAATGGAGTCTGCAGCTGTGCACACTCTGTCACCTCAGCTCCAATTACCTCCAACACAGGTATTACACTGAACTGTGTCCATACTAACCATTTACATCTTTAAGATTTGCTGTGTTTTCATAGAGTGTGCAGTTTAGCCTCATTATTATTGTTGTTCAGACTGTGCTTAATGATTAATGATTGGACTGTTTTTGAAACTCCTGCTCGTGTAGTAGTGTGGACGAGTCTCAGGAAACATTACACGTGTCTGACTTGGGCTAGGGCTGAAGAGTTTTTAAAGTTTTTCTAAGTGAGACGGATGATGTTTAGAATCTGAGGGCCCTGCACAGTTTGGTTTGAACTTTCCCGTTTGGTTCAAACCAAATGTTCCGGTGTGAAAGCACCAGGCTGCACAGCTGCTCTTTGGTCCCGGTCCGGACCAAACTGAGCCAAGGTCCGGTTTGTTTGGCGATAGTTCAGACTTCAGACCAAACAATCAGTGTCAAGTCACGGCCGTTTAAACTCATGAAGAAGAGAGAACGGGGAAAACTGACACCGGTCGGATTTAAAAAACATACAACGTAGATTACATTGTTTTATGTTTTGTTTATCTCTATTTTTCTTTGTCCTGCTGCAGATCCTGTGAAGCGTTTTCTTAAAGAGCGTTACAATGATTTAAAACATGTCTGTATTAACTCTATATTAATAATAACACGTCTCTATAGGCCCTACTCTGATTATTGTATTTCTCCAGGTCAACTGTAAAATGAACAAACCCTGCGTCCCAGCTTCAGGTCTGTTTTTAAAAACCGTAGAGAGGAACCAAAAGTCACTGAACCAAACGAATATATGCGTAACAGTTTGGGAGTTCTTAGATCTTGGTGCAGACTTTCAGGACAGAACTCTCTTAAAGAAGGGGGCAAACAAAAGCAGCATATAACAGTTTTCTTCACAGGAGGTCTTTCATAATCTCAGCCAGAAACTGTCCAGCTTCACAGCCGACATTTGTGCAGCCAGTTCAGCTGATGCAATATTAAAGAGCACATTTCTCTGTA
The DNA here is from genome assembly GCA_024416835.2 of Perccottus glenii. Taxonomy (NCBI): domain Eukaryota; kingdom Metazoa; phylum Chordata; class Actinopteri; order Gobiiformes; family Odontobutidae; genus Perccottus; species Perccottus glenii. Next base: position 1,904,105 of record CM044563.2, read on the forward strand.
ATGTCTCTAAGAATGAGCTGTGACACACGTTTGTCAGACTTCACAATGAACACACTCTCACTGTCAATCTTCATTTGTGCTGTGTTTTTTAATGAATAATTCAACTTTTGTGAGAGTTTTCATGTTGTTTCTCAGTCGGACTTCTCTCAGTGTGCTATGTATAAATCATATAACATGAAAAATGGATGCTTTATCAAGTTATGGCTCACTACATAAATTATAAATGACTGTATAAGAAATACACTTGCTGCACAGTGGTAGTACTCCAGCCTCACAGCAAGAAGGTCATGGGTTCAAAGCTCGTTCAAAGCTCGCCCAGACACCCTGCAGAGGAACCTTCAGCCGTCTGTGTCCGGGATCTTGTCCTTTCGGTCATGACCCAAAGCTAAAGACCGGAGGTGAGAGTAGAACGTAGATCGAGCGGTAAATCAAGCTCCTTCTTCACCACGACAGACCGATACATCTACTGCACTGCTGCAGAAGCTGCACCGATCACTCTGTCAGTCTTCCTCCATCCTCCCCTCCAGACACTCTAGACTCTAGCACCACCTCGTTCCCGCCAACATGGAGGAAAATTTGTGTCATCCATTTTTAAAGGCCATTCACAACATTAGCCTCCTGGCCTTTTAATGTTTAAATCTCCAGATGAAGTGTGTGAGTGAGAGGACACTGTGAGTGGAGTTTTTCTTGGTGTTTTCTCAGCTCCTGCTTCTGTGTTTTTGTGATTTTTCCAGTGGGACTCTAAACCGGAGCTGTCACTGAGGCCGAGCTGTGAGGTTAGTGGGAAACTGCTGAAGAAGAGGCGTCTGCAGCTGCCGTTTCTCTGTGAGTTCACCGCTGTGTTCAGTTCACACCAACATCTCACTGCTTCTGCTCCAAACAGCGTTTCCCATCATCCATCTGGGCCGTGAGAGGAGGAGGTAAAAATAAAACACTCACGCTGTGTGGTGGGAGAATTATTCACACATTTAGGAAGTGATTTTTAAAAATATACTTAATTTCACAATTTATAGTCATTTTCTTGTTTACAAACACAAGCACAAACAGATAACTTATTACAAACACCTGAGTTGTATAAATAAAAATTAAACAATAGCAGCCAGAAAATTATAAAAAAAAAACATTCAAGCATTATGTTAGCAATTAAAAATGTATTGTTTAATACAAATTAAATTAAAAGCCAACAATGGACATGACAAGGGCTTTGCAAAAAACAACTTACATTTCATGATTTTAAAAAGAACTGATGGATAAATTAAAGATATTTTACTCATACATTGCAAACATACAAGTACAGTATATTCATACTGTAACTCTAGAGTATTATAGTACTCTGGAAAGAAGGTCCTTGGTTTGATTCCCTTTTACTTGTATTTGTTTTCTCAGTTTTTCGTTGCACTAAAAAAACATATACAACAGGTCCCCAACAGGGTCAGGATAAATAAAAGGATTTATAATCATAGGATGACATTCTGGGTAAAATAAAGGACAATAAAAAGCCCCTTCTACACACGCTCTATCCTCTGAACTCTTTCCTGTCTTTATTTGGAGAGGATGAAGCCATAAACAATTCCTTTGAAGGATGTTCCTGTCGTAACCCTGTATCTGTCACACACAACCATCCTGAGGACTTCCACAGAAAGTGTTTGAGCAGCTACTGTAGATAAAAAAACTGCAGGTGCTTAAGTTCTACAAACTTGGAACCGCACAGAGACAAGAAGGATTTCTGTGAACTGACGACTCTCACAAGAATCCAGCTGCTGTGTAAGCATTCTCCTGTTGAGCAGCTTCGACCGCTGGATGAGTGCCTCGTTCTCGCTGCACTTGTTTATACAGAGCTTTCCACTGTTTGGAGATGTTGTTGTACATTTGCTCAGTTACACATCAATCTGTCTTTACACAGTAACTGTCATCACTTTGGAAGAGTCGCCTGTCACCTGACTCAGTGCTTCCTCTTCGTTACAAAAATAAAAGCAGAGATTAGACTCGGTGAATCTGACAATTAATTAATGAATAAATATACTGAGTATGTTGAAGTGAAACCATAAAGTGACTTGTGCTGTAAAAATATGTGTTATGTTATTTAACATTTAAAGCAGCAACACACCAACCACTGCTGTCCAGAACTTCCACCAATACAAATGCAGCAGTTGTCCAATTATACATTTATTTCACCTACATCTGACTGAATCCACCCTCACTCGTCCCTGTTTGGTCTGGTTTTATCTATATCTATATATTTTATTTTCATCGTAGCGGCTCTTCTCTTAAGTTAAAGGGGTGCAGTGGGCGTCCGACAGGAAATCTGCCCAGACTCTGTTATACAACACTTTAGTCATCGTGATTCTCTCCAGATCTCGAGTGTCTTTCTTATTAAACTCCACCAACACTAAACGGCTCTTGAATTCATATCTGTGAGGTGATACTATATAAAAAATATTTAGTGGAAGTCTTGATTGATTGACCTTTAAATTTAAGAAACTCAATGGAAGATGTAGACATTTTAAAATTATGTATCTAATGTTTTTCTATAAATGTATAGGCCTACCCATCAGACATTTTGATTTTGGATTCATTATCTTGCAGCCAAGGCACATGTCAGTGAAAGGAAATAGTTTTTTTAAACTCAGCACAATCTCCTTGAACTGGCTACTTGTCCTTGTCCAGCCTGTTCAAACCCAAACCTGCCGGCCTCAACTTCCACCTTCTCATCTTTTCTTCTTGTGTTCAACTTGAGCTAGATGGTATACGTAAAATATTTTTTGGTATGATAATTGATAATTGTTATATTTTTGATGTTTTTATCTTGGAACAGGCCTTCTGGAGTAAAAGATAAAACCTTTGCAACGTTCACATTTAACTTTATATTTGTGTAAATTGTTTGTTTTGGGAGTGAAGGCCATGATTGGCTGCTGCTCCATCTAGACTTCTGGACTTATCTGAAGTATAGCTGATGTGTTGTTTTGTTTGAGATCATAGTCCAAGAACACATATATAAGATCATGTCATTCTGAAATAAAGTTTGAGAGAACTAATCAAACCAAGAATCATTTATCTCCGTCCGATCAGAGATTTGAGTGAACACACAGTTATTCCACTAGACTTGTGCAGTTCCAGTCTCTGCTGACCTGTGTCCGACTTGGTCCTGACCTGTGTCCGACTTGATCCCGACCTGTGTCCGACTTGATTCCGACCTGTGTCCGACTTGGTCCTGACCTGTGTCCGACTTGATCCCGACCTGTGTCCGACTTGGTCCCGACCTGTGTCCGACTTGGTCCCGACCTGTGTCCGACTTGATCCCGACCTGTGTCCGACTTGGTCCCGACCTGTGTCGATTTGATCCCGACCTGTGTCCGACTTGGTCCCGACTTGTATCCGACTTGGTCCCGACTTGTGTCCGACTTGATCCCGACTTGTGTCCGACTTGGTCCCGACCTGTGTCCGACTTGGTCCCGACCTGTGTCCGACTTGGTCCCGACTTGTGTCCGACTTGGTCCCGACCTGTGCCCGACTTGATCCGACTTGTGTCCGACTTGGTCCCGACTTGTGTCCGACTTGGTCCCGACCTGTGTCCGACTTGATCCCGACCTGTGTCCGACTTGGTCCCGACCTGTGTCCGACTTGGTCCCGACTTGTGTCCGACTTGGTCCCGACTTGTGTCCGACTTGGTCCCGACCTGTGTCCGACTTGGTCCCGACCTGTGTCCGACTTGGTCCCGACTTGTGTCCGACTTGGTCCTGACTTGTGTCCGACTTGATCCCGACCTGTGTCCGACTTGGTCCCGACCTGTGTCCGACTTGGTCCTGACTTGTGTCCGACTTGGTCCCGACTTGTGTCCGACTTGGTCCCGACCTGTGTCCGACTTGATCCCGACCTGTGTCCGACTTGGTCCCGACCTGTGTCCGACTTGGTCCCGACCTGTGTCCGACTTGATCCCGACCTGTGTCCGACTTGGTCCCGACCTGTGTCCGATTTGATCCCGACCTGTGTCCGACTTGGTCCTGACTTGTGTCCGACTTGATCCTGACCTGTGTCCGACTTGATCCTGACCTGTGTCCGACTTGGTCCTGACTTGTGTCCGACTTGATCCTGACCTGTGTCCGACTTGGTCCTGACTTGTGTCCGACTTGATCCTGACTTGCTCTGTCAGATCCTATAAGCCCCTAATAGAAACCTTGTACGATCAAAACAAGAGCAGCTGTCTGGACCAGCTGATGACTTTATGGGATGTTAAATGTGTAAACTCAGGCGTAGATCTACAGACCTCTCCTTAAAGCCCCACTTCTTTTACTTCTTTTACTACTGCAGTAGTTTCACAACAGAGCGAACATCAGTGAAATGGATTTAAGAATAAATACCCAAGACGCACGAGAACTGCCCTTCAGACGTGATCGGAGCCACTAACTGTCTGACTTTACAACAACAGCATCTTTCTTTGACTCCCTGCAGCCGTCTACTCTCGTCTGGACTCCAGGCAACGAGCAGTTCATCTCAAACACACCTGTTATTATCGCAGGTAAATGTCATATCCTGAATACTGTCATAACTGGGATATTCAAGTGAATGTAAACACAGTCAATCTGGAACGGGTAATAAAACCTTTTCTAAACGTTCTAGATTTCTCTTTACAATTGTAAACGTCTCAAAAACAAAAAGAATACTCTAAGGACTGACCATGTAACAATTCTTAATTGCTCTTGTTTTATTTCTTATCTTTTTTGGTATTTTTGCTTTTGTATGATAAAGAATTTACCTCAATAGCCACTTCTTTTCTCAAAGGGCTATAACACTGAGGTTTCCTAAAGGAGTATTGTTTCTTATCCAATCCACTGCTTCACTAACTTTTAAGAAAATAATCCTATACAATATTACTACATCCTTCAGAATAGTCACCAAATCTCCAAGACTGCAGTACAAACACTCGAGCCTATATTAAGACAAGGATCTCTCTTGTGTTTCCTCCTGAGTGTCTCCTTTCTTTACCTGAACTCACCCTTCTCTCATTCAGTCTCTCTGCGTCATTACATAACCACAGCTGTCACCGAGGCCTTCTCGTTCTGTGAATGAAAGCTCAGACTTGAATGAACCGCTCCTCGTTTCTAGATCTGCTGCAATATCTGCTTTTTCTTATGTTTTTATTTTATGTATATTATTTGTTCATTTAGCTGAATTTTCTCCAACATATTCTTCTTTCTTGTTGCTAGTGTTGCTAGGCAGATTAGCTATAATCTTGCAGCATCTACTTCTCACTGCAGTGTCTCAGCTCAGACTTCTACCATTTATTTATATCTCTGCATTCATGCATTGTCTTATTCTTTGACGCATCCTTTTCTTTAAAGAGACGAGGCGCTGGGGTTTGGGGACGTTTCATTGAGTAAACGGAGTCTGAGGGACTCTGTGGAGATGAAGGGGGATGGGCGTATGACGTCACATGAGGAGAGCACACTGCAGTAGGTTTCTTTACACAATTCAAGATGTGGTTATGTCAGGATAAGACCATTAAAGCATCCATTTAAGAGGAAAATATTGTTCAGTAATGCTTCCTTTCAGTCAGGTTGGTTCATTCACAAAAGAATGTTAGCCTCGTAGCCATTTGTGGTTTGTATTTTCTAAACAGGTCGTCCAAATGTGTTTTTCCAAATCACGATCAGGGTCATCACTTTAATATCTTATACATATTAAATCCAGATTCAAAACTGGACATCTAATTTGCATTGTGTGAATGGAATAGTATATATTATGTCTTCATTGGTCTATAATCACATCAAAGCAACATTTTTTGCATCAAGTTTCCCCCACTTAATGAAAAACTGAAAAGATCGTGGAAATTTTGAGACTAAATTATTTAGAAATCAATTACAATGACAAACTGTTCTCCTGGAAATGTAATTGTATTTCAGCCCCTTTCGTTTTTTTTATTTTTATTTTCACTTATGTACTTATCGTATGCCCTTCTTTTAACCCATTGTGGATTTTATTTTTTGACTTTTGACCCTCTGAGGCTGATGTAGTTTGTGGAGTGGTGTTTAAACCAGAGCAAAGATGAATAGTCAGAATAATTCCAGGTGTTGAGTGTTGAATGGTATGCTACACTGAATACACAAGAGTCTAACATCATTAGAAGCATTTGTAAGTTTCAGTTCCATTAGTTCCAGTTCCTGAGCTCAGAGGAAAGTAAAAGGAGAGTAAAGGGAGTAAAATCGCTCCTAGCACTTTTTTAGAGTGATTTAATTGTTGTTAGTTTAAATTTGAAACTAGTTCTGACTGATGTGTTCATTTTAGAGGAAAGAAAATTACATGATTTATAAAATAAATATTAATTATAATATATTAATTTATTAGATGTACCTATCTTTTCTTAAATATACTAAATTTCTTCAAGATGTTTTGGATCAATATTTAATTACTGTTGAGCTGATTTGTTGTAGATAATTAATGAATTTTCAATAAAAAAAAAACAATTATGAATAGCTACACAACTTTATTGTGTGCAAAATGTAATTTAAAGAAATTGAGTAAATCCAACAAAACAAGTTTTTCAGTCTTAAACAAAACAATTATTGTGTAATTATCTGTAAAACAAACCTAGTTAGTAACGATTTTGTATTAATATTCAACATTAAAATCAAAGTGTCTGTGTTTCTGTAGAGGTCTGTTCTTCTGTTCACTGAGGTCACAGAGAACAAACGATGACTAAACACTTAAAATAACAATGTGAATGGGAAATGGGTCACTCAAAGTCTCAGGCCTCAGGACACTCATGACAAATGTCCAGTCCTGTTCCAGCCAATCACGGCTCAGAGCACAAACAGGAAGTGCATCAGTGTATTGATCCCTGTTCACTGTTAGAGCAGAAGTTTGACATGACCCCAGTAAAATGGTTAAACAGAAAGGCAAAGACAAGCTCCAAATACAAGACACTGGGCAGTCATAGAATAAATGTATATCTTCTGTTTTCTTTTTTAAAATTCAAACATATTCTTGGATAAAGGATTAGGGCATGTATGGACTGTCCATAGTTTTGAAGAAAACTCATCATCAGACCCTTTTTCTTTATCATAGACAACAGCATGTCCCTGCAGGGCTACCATGGCTGTTCACAGACAGGAAGTGACCACATACTGTAATCTTTAATCACAAACAAATATATACACCTTGTCTATGTAGCTCATCAAACCAAGTTCTCTTTAGAGGAACCTGTGTGAAAGCGTTCTTATTTAAATGTACTTAAAGAGAGATAAGAGGTCAAACTAGAACATATCCAGGTCTGGATGTGGCTTGTTTCCTTTTTTCTTCCCACAGTCATTCACTTCTCTGAATAAACTTTCTTTTGTAAGCCTGATGATAATCCAGCGCAGTAAAGAGCCGTGGGACTGAACCTGCGCTCAGACTGAGACAGGGATTAGATTAGTCTGAGACAAACAGCGCTCTGTTCATTCAGAGATAATCTGAGCACAAGTGGGTGAATGAATTTAAAATGCTGACGCAGAACGTGGTCTCTCCCACGCAGCTGTCTGGAGCTCTGCCCTGTACAGTCACCGTTCATAGGAACGTATGTTTCCACATTTTAAGGAACTGGTTCAATAAAAGCAAAAGAAGAACGCTTACTTTTATGTGAGATATTGTTGAGTAAAGTGGCTAACTTTAACCTATCCAAACTCACAAACAAACAAAAAAATTCACATCAGTGCTTTTGGGTAAAAAATACTCAACACTCTACCGTGCTTAATACTCATGGCAAAAAACATAACAGAGTATAGTACTATGTGACTGACAAATGCAGTGTTCCAAAACACACAACTGCATTTGGTAAGTCATCTTTTTCTTCAAGAATCAGTGGAACCTATTTAACATTTTAGAACATGCACAGACTTCCATATGTTTTCATTAAACTCTAGATACTGGATATTATCACAACATGTCCACATTTATGAACTGAGGTGTGACTGTGTGATTGTCAAAAAAGGGGTTGGTCACTGTTTTTTGATTGTTTTTATTGTTGATATCTTGTGAAAGTTTACTATATCATGAAACTGTTTTCATGTGGCCCATACACCATGTACTTCTCTTACCTTTCTAACTGTCCAGGGACAACAGGTGGACATTAGCAGCTGACATATGTTTGTTTGAATGAGGTTAATGTTTAACTGTGTGCACTCTCTCTGTTTAAATAAAATAATTCATTTATTTATTCCATGCAATACTTCAATATTACCCCTAAGAAGAGCCTACTCCCAATAAAGGCTTTCATTCTGATTGATTCTTGCAATTTTATATTAGTGTTGCAAGTTTAGCCACCCACAATATATTATCAACAGATAATTGAGCTTTAGCCACACAGGATTCCAGATGGTTTTTAAAAAGGATGACAGTGCCTGGGCTGAGAACAACAGCGTCTGGATTGTTATATTAATGGGACAATAAGTGCTACATTATCTAAAGGCTATACAGTAAAAGTAGCTAAATTCTTGGGTGTTTCCCGTGGGCCACCATCCTTCCTCAGTAGGACTCCCTGAGAAGAATCCAGGTCATTTCCTGCTGCAGTAGGACTGTTCCAGTGTAAGGCCTTGTCCACACAGAGACGAGCTAAGGCATAAAAAGAACAACAATATAATCTGTATAAAAAAGAACAATTTAAAACCAGGTCTGAACATGGATAAAAGCATCAACAGCACCTGAAGCCAGTGCGGTGAATGGGGTTATTGTAGCTCATACAAATGTCACTGTGAGTTTCTGGCTTGGTTGATGACGCCATCTTGTGGATCAGAAAGGTAACATGAATAAAGATGTCTGTAGTGACATTATTTTACTGTGTCTATATCTGTTTTCCTCTAAAATCTTTCTTCATCTTATGCTTTTGTTTCATTGGCAGTGATTTTTAGAGCAACATAAAACTAAAGAGCTGACCCTTGGATCAGTTTGGTCTTTGCTAAATTCGACTTTAGACCAAACCATTTCATTTCAAATGATCCAACAGGGACAAGCTTTAGAAACGAGCTACAGGTGTGACAGAGAGAAAAAAAAAAAAAACGCTTAAAAAAAGGGGACAATTTCATTTTAATATCCCAGAAGGAACAGTTTCCTCAAAGGGCTTTACAACATCTCTGTCCTTAGAGACTCCATCAGGGTCAGAGGAAAAACAGCCAAAAGAGAAACCTCGGAGAGAGAGAACCACAGAAGGAAGACACAACAGACAAATACAGAGAGAACATACTGTAAACCCTCAAATAAAGATGCATACACACATAAACACACACTGAATGACCCAGGGTTGGGCTTGCTTTGTGATCACATAGTTCCAGACCGAGGTTGTTAGGATTTATCTAAAACAGGAAGAAGAGCCATATCTGAGCAGGTCGGACCGGACTCAGACCAGGGTCCAGGTGCTCCTCAAGAGCCACAAAGAGCGCTTAATAAAAATGAATCCGAAGCACTGCATCCAAAGACAACGGCAATTATTTTATTTGAAAAACTATTATTTCTTATGGAAACTATGCTAAGTTAGTTAACTGTTCTTATCCTGGTTAATCTCTGACAGTTACTTTTAAATAATAAAGCAATGTAACCATTTTGGAAAAGAGGTCAGAGATATGACAATAATCTCACCATGTTTTATGAAGTGTTCAAACCAAATCCTAAATGTCCTGATCTTCTTTTTTAAGAGTTAAAAGTGTTTTAAGAGTTTTTATTGTGGTTTAAGTAAATGAAGGAATGAGAGTTAAGTTCAGTGATTTAGTCCTGGTCCATACTTTAGTCACAAGAAAAATATGAAGATCAAAGGTTACCAGGTTTTTGTGTTCACTGAAGATATAAGTAATAAGTCCCTGATGATGTGGATGTGTCAGTGAAGGTCGCTCACAGACAATAATCAATGAGTTTGGTTTGATGCATCATGGATTCTTGTGACACACAACAATAGCCCCTCACAAGAGGCTGACCGAGACACACAAAGAAAAGAAACCAGATTAAAACAAAGCTTAACGTAAAGGTCACATTTTATGTTCCATTTATGATCCATTAGCCCCTGAACTCTGGAAACCTTGGCGGTACATTTTAAACATTCACCAGATGTTTGGGAGACTTCTGTGAGCTGTCATAAGGTTAGTTAGTGCTGCCCCTGTTGCTTAAATGTGTGAGGTTGAGACCCGGACGTTTTCCTGCTGTAGGTTTAGACCAAACATGTCAAACATGGCTGCCAGAGAGTACAATCCGACCGTTGAAGGACTTTGGAAAGTGAGAAAATTACAGAGTACACTAACTACAATTTTTGAATTAAAGTTTGGCTAATTTGTCCACTGGGGGACGCCGTTTTAGTCAGAGTAGGTCACAACACTGAGACCCAGAACTGATCCAAAGATGGCAGCAATGACATTTGCTGTCAAAATAATCCTCTGTGGCACCCTCATTACCCACAATAGCATTAGCACCAAGACCATATTGTGAGGGTTGGTCAGTGAAAACATACAGCTGAAGGCTTTTTGCCAACATTAGCCTTTTTTGGTGGTGACTGAGGAGACACTAACATCATAATTGCACTTCTTTGCACTAAAACAAAGGGAATAAATTGGAGCTGTGGTGATTTATAGGTTATGTGAGTTTGACCATCCAGGTTTAATGTTCATTTTCATGTCTCATCACCTTTCTCTTTGAGCTTTATTTCTATCAGGATTGTTGGTGGACCTCTGAGAGTAGCTCTATAAATGAATTGAATTAAATTAAAAGTTATTACAGAAACAACCTGTGACTTTAACTGAAAGAAACCACTTCTTATTTCTCCACACACTGCTGTTTGTACTTCTCCACGTTCCCTGGTGTTTCTCTCTGATCTGAGCAAACACTGCAGGAGTGACTCCTCTTGTCTCCACATGTCGTCTTTGATTCTCTCATTCCTCTCTTTTTCCAAGTCTGACTTACATCACCAGCACAAAGACCCCCATGAGCCACCGTCTCAGATTCCCAAGATTTCAAACATCGCAATAAAGCTTTCTGCAGCTGCGAGTCGGTTTGGGAGCATGGCATTTACATTTGTCTAATCATTATTTTAACCAACACCACAGAGGAATCCACATTTATTTAACTAAACATAAGTCTGAAACATGGGTCAGTAGTGGGGAGTTTTGGGAGTTTTTTCTGCATTTAATTTGGTTTTACGAGGCCACACTCTGGTTTGTGATGTGGAAACTGTCTGAATGCATTGGTTACGCTACAACTTGGACCAAAAAGCTTCTTTGTGAATCATCTGTTCACTCTTCACACACAATAAACTCAGCCATAAATCTGTATCTTTCTTTTGTTTCTTTCATTTAAATTACTGTCTAAATGTTTGGCTGTTTGGCAAAGATTTAAGAAAGTGTTTAACAGTTACAGATACGTTTTTCTCAGATGTATAATGTGACAGCACACTGACACTGACTTCTAAAATGGTCAGATCTTGTATTGTTTATTGCCATGGCCTTACAGCAAAAACTACTGAGGTCCCAAAAAGTTTGTGAAGAGATTAAACAATGTGTCATGAGGAACTACAGTGAGGAAACACTTTTGTGGAAATGTTTGCTAAATTACCGCAGAAGTGCTACTTGGTGTCTTGGGCAACAGTGGCACAGGAGGTTTGGTATGTCGAACTGTTCTCAAAGTCTCCCTGAGCAAAAACCTTAAAACCTTTGCCTCTTGTCTTTAGTGTCAGAAAGTAAAACGCTGCAGCAGCTAATGTTTATTTAGCTTTTTAGCTAGCTAATGTTCAAGCTAAAAAGCTAAATAAAATGTTTTTTTTTTTGCAGATTTCACCATTAAACAGGCTGCGCCATTAAAAAGACGAAAGCAATAAACTGCTAAATAATGGCGTTCATTAATAGATGAGCCGTTTTCTGTGGTGGGGGACCCCCGGAAATGACCTTTTACTCTTGGAGCTCAAAATTTGTAACTGAGACAATAAGAAAGATTATTAAGAGACATTTTTATTAAAATATACAGTTATTGCTGATTGGATTGGTATCGGACATGAGAAGCACTTGATTATCAGTATGAGTTTAAAATGTTCATATTGATTCAACTTAAACAAAATTCACACCAGTGCTTTGAGTGCCAGCACTGGAAGTGTTTTAAGTGCAGTTATAAATATTATCTCATTTATACACCAGACACTAGAGGGTTAAGTGGCACAACAACAGTATGGACAGAGGGTAGAGCAGGAATCAAACCAACAACCTTCTGCGCAGAGGACAACAAACTATGTGAATGAGGAGAAAGAGGCATACACTGTTAATTGTCCAGTCAGTTCATTCACAAAGATCTGTTTCCAGAGCATCCCATCATTATTTATCACACATTAAGACAATTGTAAAATGCTGAATAAACTTTATGCTTAATATGCCACTAAAATAATTAAAAAGAACAGAAAAGGAATAAAAATAAATGCAGAAAGCTCTTCTTTTAACAATTCAAAATCATTTGACAACAGCGAGTGATATGAAAACAATGGCAACGACATTGAAGATATTAAGAAACTCCATCAGGAGTCACACTGTCCTTTCAAGGTAACGACTATGAGACCAGAACAGCCTGGTCCAATCAGGTTTAGTTTCAGGGGAAACTCCTCCTTCTAGAGATATAAGCTCAGTTGATCTCAGAATTAATAAAGTCTCTTGGAATTAGAGACAAAACGTCTTCACCTTGAAAACTGAGTCCAGATGTTTATGCTTCAACCTTTTCTTCAAGATGTCCTGGATGACTGAGAACCTTCACAGAGATAGTAACTGTACTTTTTCTAACACAAACATTCAAAATTTAAAAAAATAGATATAATAAATAATTGCCCACACAAAAAACATTCACGAGCAAAAAGAGCATAATTTTTGAGAAGATTTCCCGTCACTAACACACAGGGCGGATTTAATCTATAGGCCAATAGCTTAAAGAGCAGGGCTTTTATTAAAAAAAGAAGATGGCACCAGGCTGTTACAGGCGGAAACCAGCGGTAGATTTTATTGACCTGGTTTGATTTACAGAGAGTAAATAAGAACCAAGAAGAGAAGAAGGAAGTCTAAAAGCAAATAAAAAACAGCACAGGCTTCAACAGGTCTGACCACCCAGCAGCAGGTCCGAGACTAAAGCTGAAGAAGATTCAGACACATTTTCAGCTTCTTTGTACAGAATGTTTAAAGTAATTCCATGGATTGATTAGTTGATACTAAATATTGTTTCGGAATTTTTTTTCTTATTGAAACATTTTAATCAATATAAACTTTTGGAAATGAGAAAACATCAGTCATTTGCCAATGTTTAAATAATATTTTGGGGAAATCTCATAAAGCTATATTTCATAAGGTGAATAAATTCTACATTTTTCACCTTTCAACTGCCCTTCTTTGAGACATTATATTTTATATTCCATCTACAACCCTTTGTGTTTCAAACTCGAGAGTTAATTCATGACCTCTGCCTTTACTCTGGACTTTTGTGAATGAGGTCTCTTTCTTCCATCCGGCCCCTAAACGCAGCGTGACTCAGGTGTGAATTGATTTCATGTTGATTTGGTTCAGGACTCTGAACAGATCAGTGTGTGTCCACTTCCTGTCATGAGGGACGATAATGAGAACAAGAAAGTTACCTGATGTGTCTGGTAATTGTCTTTTCAAATGGTTGGTCATGTCCTCATTTAAACTCAAACTAACTAAAGCTGTCTTTCTTTCTCTAGCCAAACATTATTCTCTCTTTGTGAATTATAATCTGCAGCAAGCTTGATTTTTCTTAATTTGAGTTTAAGATATACGAGATAATCCATCTTAAACTGCCCCAAGCAAAGAGTCTGTGATTTGGTTTGACGATGTGACAGCATTATTAGCGAGTATTTTAGGTTTGATGATGTTAAACCGTTACTAATGTTGATCTGATTTATATCTCATATAGAAACAGACTTTTGTGTCTCTTGTGACGTCTGTTTCTGCAGCAGACAACTCTCTGGTCACAGCTCAGAGGAAACACAAGCCTCTTCACGAGAAACACCACCAAACCCAAGCGTAACACTGTGGAAACAATCCCAGGAGTAAAAACTGGGAGCGTTCACGTGTTTAAACTGTGAAAGGTGTTGTGTGAGTTCTGCACAGACATTTACATTACATCCTTATTTTACTTATATAATTTAACACATCTTTTTTCCTCAGACCAACTCTTCTGGTGTGAGATATACGTATTAATGAGTGCGTCCAATCGAAGCTGCACGTGACAAATGTAGATCTTCTCATAGGACCGGCCTGTCACACAGCAGCTGCCACCACATGACCAGCTCCTAAAGCCTACGACCGCGGCTCTGGAGATCATTACAGGAGGTTCAGAGCAGCGCACGGACACTTATTCACCACTCAGGTCCTCACTCTGAACTCCCTGCTTCACTTTTGACTTTTACACTAAAATGCAGCTGACGACGGAGGAGAAAATCGAGCTGGAACTGAAGGAGCAAGGCACTGTGAACCATGCTTTTTCTGTGAGTAAACCTGGATTTATTTCTCTTTACACATTTAAAACTGGAAAGGATGTAACAAGATCATGTCTGGAGCAAGTTTGCAAAAGAAAACAAGCTGTTTTTCAAAAAGAAAGTAGAATTAGGTGTAAATATGTTTGTTTGAGTTTGTGCCATAAAAGCTTGATATAAGCCACTGAGGAATGTGTTACACAAATAACAAGACAAGTTACAGAAGAATAGATTAAAAGGTTAATGGAAATGTTTGCGGGAAAAATAAGGCACAGAAGTTCAAACTTATACAGATAAACGTAGGATATTTGCCTGTTTTTGAACACATTAGGATCATTTGTAACCAGGCCTAAAAAGCCAATGATTCTAGTAATTACAATAAATGGCTTTAAATCAAGAATAGTTTTTCTTGAATGAGATTTTTATTTCTTGATTTAATCGTGTCACCAGGAGGTCCTCACACAGGCCTGGGAACTAACCATAACTACTTAAGTATTAATTATTAAAGAACTGTCATGTTATTACTGAGGTGTAAAATAAAGTTCTTCTGTAAATAATATTCTTTAGGATGCAATCAGTTAAAACTTTAACTGGGATACTGTATGTCTTCACTCTAAATGTAAATGTTATGAATGCTTAGGAATACTTCTATTTGTGCAACTTTAGACACAGTTCCATGTCCAGTCACTCATTCTTTCAAAAGTGATCCAGTGCATTGTAACCACAGCCATACTTTTGATTTAATATGAGGACCTTTAGACCTGCATCTTTTATCTCTGAGTTTATTGTTCGACTGAAGAGAATTATCTCGTTAAACATTGCATTAAATCATTGCCAACATTTGTCCCCGTTTTATTTGCTGCCCTTTTCTATGTTTTTCTTTGTTTTCCTCTAAATTAGGACTATTTTGAAACAGATTTATCCATTTCCTGGTTTATTTAGTTGTTGACATCAGTGTTGACCAATGAGAGCGCTCCTTATTTCCTGAAGTGAGCTGTGATTGGTCAAACTCCTTAGTCCCTGAGGCGGGGTTCATCCTGGACAGTGGAAAGTTGGTTGCAGGGCTGACACTTGGAAACAAACACCGACAGGGACACTTTAGAGTTGCCATTTAACCTGTACATGCATGTGTTTGGGAGTGGGAGGAACCGGAGTACCTGGAGAGAACCCACAGTAACACGTGGAGGACATGCAGACTCCTCACAGAAAGACCAGAGTCGTCCGGGGTTTGAATTCACGACCTTCTTGATGTACTGAGTTTGGACTAAAACTGGGTTTGGAGGGTTTGGATTTCATAAATGTTCTCTAGGATCTTCATACATTGGTCTTAACCCGGTCCCTGTCAAAGTCTCAAGTCTAAATCTGTAATAAATAAATTATTAAGCTCTGCTGTTCTCTAAAATGACTCTAAAATGTCTTGACGACAAAACTAATAATAAATCATTGATATTTCCTCAACAATTAATCCTTATTAGTGGATGAGTGTTAAATGCTGTATTTATGAGACATAAACTGATGAGGCGACAACTCAAGATATTTACAATGATTAGATTTGATGAGTCGGATATTAAGGTTTACTTATTAACAGTATTGTAGTGTTGTTGTGAATTGGGAAACCGATTAAGATGAACTTCCTTTGAAAGAAAAGGGTCAGCGTTTCCTCTGACAGTAATCTAAGTTTTGCACTAATCCTGTTTCTCAGAAAAGTCATGTACTTTGAACATTTTGATTCTGTTAAACGTCAACCACACTGTTTGGACCTGTTGTTGTAGTGAGAAGGGGTCTGTTGCGTGGACAGTGAAGTGGACACAGCTGAAATAAAGGCACATGTGACTCCATTCAAAACTGATGACACCAAAATAAACAATGTGCAGATGTGAGAACAAAACACGACACATCTAAGTCACAGAGCGGGAGGGGTTTTCACTTAAACAAAGGGTCAGATAAATCAAAGTAACTAGTGTTGCCATTTATTAGTTTGTTAGCATTACATTGTTTACATAAACATTTTTACACAAAGCCTGATCAAACCTAAGTCCAACTTTAGACTATAGTTAGTTCTATATAAAGTCCTACTTAACATTTACATTTACATTTATTCATTTAGCAGACGCTTTTATCCAAAGCGACTTACATTACATTACCAGTGTTACAGTCACTGGAGGCAAGGTGGGTTAAGTGTCTTGCCCAAGGACACAACGACAGTATGAACTGTGGGGAGAGCGGGAATCGAACCCACTACCTTCCGGTTGAAAGACAACCGCTCTACCCACTGAGCTACTGCCGCACTTAAGCTGTTGATTATTCAACAGACTCCCAAGATTTAGTCACAGCTTTATTTTGCGACCCTCAAATGAACAATACGAGAAACCACTGTCCCCTGTTGTCCCCTATTTGAATGTTTTCAAGAACATATAAATGCTGTGCACAGTTGTGCACAAGGTTTTGTGTAAAAACACAGAGCAACAACACAAAGAATACAAGAGAACATCCAGATTATTATTCCTCCACATCGGGATGAGCTGCTGGGATGGAGAGGTGTTCTGACCTGGGAACGCCTCGGAAATTCCCCTGAAAAAGCTGGAGGAACTGTGTGGGAGGTCGTGCAGATTTTAAATTTAATCTTGGTTTAGTCTGGCCTTTAGCATTAGCATTAGCATTAGTATAGTCCTGTTTCCAAAAAGAAAGAAAAGAAAAAACGCAAACTGTGAAAATGCATTTCTCATTGTTTGAGAAAGTATAAGCACTTCTGATTAAATAAAATGGTTTGGGAACAAGGTCAGCTTACAGTAGCATAATTATCTGTTTCCCGTTCGGGTAATGTTCGTCTGTAGAAGAGTGGAGTCTGGAGGAAGTCAGATCCATTTGTAGTTTTAAGTTTCAGACGATAGACTCTGAAAAACAAGAGCAGCTTCAGTGAGAACAACTCTTCTTTTCTTTGAGGGTCATTACAGAAGAATCCAGAGTGACCTGCTTCTGTCAGCTACACACACACAGCTAATATGTTAAGTATACCAATAATATATCTCACCAAAACAAAACCCACAGATCTAGTTATCTGTTAAAACAAAAAAAACATTATCATAACTTTTGAAAATTACAAATACTATACTTCATTACAAGAAAATGTGAACTCCACTGACCATGAGAAGCCACTAGCTCTGACCCTTTTCCAAACAATCACTGACAGCTATAATCTCCAGTGTACTTCTATTGTTCCTAATGGTGTTATATGATGTAGAATAATACTTCTTCTCTGTTATTCGTCTCTGAAACCTAGGTGACCATATTAAACCTAAAAACCGGGACACTTTAATTTTACCACAAATTCAACGACAGCATCTTAACAAATGAAAAATTGTGTCACAGAAAGTCCGTACAATGCTGATAAAACTGTTTTACAAACAAACAAAACGCAGCACATTCTTTACCAGGTTCTGTTTTCGACAGTTGTATTGTATTGTACTTTCTGGACAGCATTAGCCTCGCACTTAAGAACCAATCATTACTGAGCTACAGACCTGTAGAGCACTCTTTTTCATTGGTTAATATTGCTGTCGCCGTGGTAACTCTAATTGCCTTGACTCGAGCGTCGATTAAAAACAGGGACATTCGGGACAAAACCAGGACACTTTTTGTTTGTTTTTGTAGGTATCCATCTGGACACGGGACGGGGGCTTAACATCGGACTGTACCGGGACATACGGTCACCCAAATGTAATCAATACTAATAACCTATTGTCTTAATCCTCCAGTGACTTGTAGCTTGTGGTCTTTAGCTGCTGTAGCCTAAATGCTCATAAAAATAGAACATGCTCTTTCATCCATTAAATAAATATGTGCACACAGTAAAAGGCTAAAACCATGTTTGTATTTTACTTCTGGAAACGCTTAACAGATTACATTTGGGAGATTAGGGTACATTAATATATTTATTAATATTCTCAGCTGTATCTGTGACTTTTTTTTTCAAGTTGAGTGCTCGGTCTAAATGACCCGCTCAGGACGTGTCTGGTGATCCGATCTGTTCAGTGTTCCATCGATTTCCAAAAACACACGTATAAATAAACAAACATTTGGAGACACAAAGAGGACACACAGACAAACCACGAGGTTCATCCAGTGCTCCGATAAAACTGTGTGGATCATATGCTTTCTCAGTCACCAGATCTCAGCCGAATGCATTCAGGGTTTCATATTAACACCTGAATGGAACAGTGTCACCAACCACTCTCCTGAGCCTATACATCAGGAGTCACACTGTCCTTTCAAGGTAACGACTATGAGACCGGAACAGCCTGGTCCAATCAGGTTTAGTTTCAGGGGAAACCCCTCCCTCTAGAGACAAAGCTCAACTCTCTTACAGTTGATCTCAGAGTTGATAAAGTCTCTTGGAATTAGAATCAAAACGTCTTCAGTGTCCAAATGCTTTTGCTTTGACCTTTTTTTCATGTACTTTATAAACTTTAAGTGAAGTTACACTGTAACTACACAAAAGTTAACTCAACATAATCCGAGTCAGTGGGACTGGGCTTGTTTCCTGCAACGAGACGATCATATCTCAGACCTGATGGAGACAGAGTCACTGGAGTTGTGTTCTAATATCCGATCTCAGGATAGTCCGCCTTGACTTTAATCCAGAATATTGTGAATGTTGTTAATTTCCTCTGTCTTTCTTATAATTTCAAAGGCTTATTGTTGGTGAAGCAGTCTTGATGACTTTATAGCCTCAGTGGAGCTGCTTGCTACATACTGTACCTATCAGCAGGCTTGAGGGCTTGTGTATGGCCTTTTGCAACAAACTCATGATTTAAGTAGGACTCGTTTAGCTCGGTTCAGTGTCTAAATAGAGCAATAATATTGGGTTAAAATACATTACAGTGCACTTCCATCTGAGGCAGGGTTATTGCTAATGTCAGACATGAAAATGCGTTTCTGTTTAGGTCCAGGATAAAACATTATAAAACCCGAACTAAGTCCAGAAGTAAACCACGACTCAAACAGGATTGAACCAAGACTAAAGCTGGGACAACTGAGTGCTAAACTGAGAAGTAAACTTAAACTAAAGTAGGACTAAACCCTAAACGTAACTGTTCTTTCAGTCGCAGCAGCAGCGGCTCTGGTCTGAAGCCGGGGTCAGGCCTGAGGTCCTGAAGCGTGTCGCTGCAGCAGCACAACGCTGCACATGCTCCGTGTCACACTGCTCTCATTCCACGCTCCACTGTCTCTTTAGTGAAGGCCTACCTGAGAGTCGCTCATGTAGGCTGACTGACAGTAGAGTTTAATTTTGTTGAACTCGCAGCCGATGGAGACTCATTCAACTCACCAGGGCTTAAAATCTTTAAAAATATATTTTAGTGTTGTGTTTTAATTATAAAATGTTTTAAGAAGAGTTCCAAGTTAATGTTTTTTAATAAACCCTATTTGTTTGTTCTGATGATAATGATGAAGTGCTGGTTGTCCTGGTGTTTTCACATTTTCCTGTGGCTTTAGTCGACCACTAGATAGAAGCATCGAGCTATAAATGTTTTAAACCAGAGTCAGTCCCTGTGATAAAAGGGTTTACTGTGTGTGTCTGACCTCACGCAGACTCTCTTTATTCAGACCACAACAGGACGTTTATACAGCTTCAGCTCAGTGTGAGGCTCTTATCTTGTTTAAAACATGTTCTAATATTTAAAAGTGAAAATCTGACACACATTTTTTTGATCTTGAGTAAATCTGTTTATCATCTTGAAACGACACAAACACTAAGGATTAATTTTTATGTGGTCTTCATCAACATGCCCACAGGTCAGATACAATTCTCCCAGAGTCCACCACTTCCATTGGTCTTTGATCATTTCCATTTTTGGTCAGCAATATTTTTATGATGTAAAAGAGGAATAATGTCCATTTCCAAACCATAGTCCGATGGTTGGGGATCCCTGCACTAACAGCACCAGAGTCACTGCTCAGAGGTTATCATTCTGGAAAAGGAAGGCACAATTTATTTCATGGAAGTCTACTTTTCATTTAGCCTCTTCAGACACACATCCAAGTGGACCTGGACCATCGACATAAGGAAAACAAAACAAAAAACACTTGCATTCACAGGCCATGTTGAGTGGAAGTCTGTGATTTCTTAACAATTAAGTGTTTGAATCATTGTATAAAAAAAACAACTGTGTAAATTTTGCAAAACGGATGAAAGGTAAAATAAATATTCAAGTCAGAGAATCCGTGTCACAATAAAACTGTCTGTTGTGTAATAAATGTCGTCCATAGGTCTAGATATCTGTATTTTAATGCCATTAAGCTGGTACTTGTGTGAAACGCTCGAGGACCATTGCTTTCTTCTTTATGACTAATACCTGCATCAGTCTGATCCACTGTCGTGTTGTCATGTGTTTTGGGTCTGTTTATGGGATGTTCATGGGCGTCCTCTGGGAGTGACTCATACGGACCAGGGTCACATGATACGAGCAACGAGGCGGTGCATTCAAATGCAAAGAGGTTAGCTCCCTTTAAACAGAGCTCAGGGGACAGATCGTGTTCCTGAAGAGGCCTGCGTACAGTGTGTTTGACGTGGATCAGGTTGTGTCCAGGTACAAACTATAAATCAGAGGCAACATTTAGAAAACATGTGCGAGGATCTGATCAAATATAAAGAATTGCATACTTAAATGTTCAGGGCGCTGACTGTATAGGATCAAGATGTTTTCGGGTTAAGATGATGTTATGAGATAAAGTTCATGAACTTTCAGAGTAAGGGCGAAACCAATCAGACTAACCAGCTTTAAAATCAGGGAATTGTACGAAGCTGGATTTGGGTTTTTGAACTTAACCTGGGCTTTTCAGTTTCAGAAGCTGAGGTTAATCTCTGTGGAAACTGAGCGGCTAAACTGCTCTGGAGCACATTACGTTCTGGATAAACGATAGAAACACAGCCAACTAGGGGCAGCAGTGGCTCAGTGGTAGAGCAGTCGTCCTTCAACCGGAAGGTAGTAGGTTCGATTCCCTCTCTCCCCACAGTTCATACTGTCATTGTGTCCTTGGGCAAGACACTTAACCCACCTTGCCTCCAGTGGTGTTCCAGCTGTAACACTGGTGAATGGAACCTTAATGTAAGTCGCTTGGATAAAAGCGTCTGCTAAATGACTAAATGTAAATGTAACTGAGCAATCAGGAACAAGAAACAAACTGCAGGTGTGAAGGAGGTGGAAGAGAGGGCACCTACAGTGACTGACTTTAACTAGCAACATTTTAAAATGTCATTCTATCAATTCAAAAAGTATAGGTTTAATGAATACAGTAGAATTTTGCTCAGAAAGGCTGGTTGACGGAGGATTATTGAGACCCATGTGTTGTTTATTCGGTCTGTGCTGCTGTTCATTTGACAGAGTTTAGTGTCGTTATGTTGTGTGTTAACTCTTTCTGACCTGTTGAACAGTCATTTAGAGATGACTTTTCTATTTGATCTATATACTTTCAAAAACAGCAGCACATCTTGCAGCAAATACAAACCTACAGTAAATCCAAAGAAAAAATAAGAAAAAATAATAAGATATCAAGGAGGTGCATGTGGTTAGCGCTCCTGCTCCTGGGATAGTCACCTATGAGACCTCCAGTCACCTATGACCCCTACCGGGACTAAGCAGTAGAAAATGAATGAATCAAAACATGTGTTTTGAGTTGTGTTGCATACAGTTGCTCAGAAACGGGCTGTTTCTTTGGATGTAAGTTTAGAAATCTAAACTTTATTTATGTAGTGAGAAAGAAATTCAAACAATATAATAATATCAAACAAAATGTTGCATTAATGTGGTGCTGATAACAGTCCTCTCTCTGGTCTCGGCCCGGTCCTCTCTCTGGTCTCGGTCCGTCCTCTCTCTGGTCTCAGTCTGTCCTCTCTCTGGACTCAGTCTGTCCTCTTCTCTGGACTCAGTCTGTCCTCTCTCTGGACTCAGTCTGGACAATATACTTTAGTCTGTCTCTCTCTCTGGACTCAGTCTGTCCTCTCTCTCTGGACTCAGTCTGTCCTCTCTCTGGACTGCTCCGTTTATTTCTGGACTCAGTCTGTCCTCTCTCTCTGGACTCAGTCTGTCCTCTCTCTGGACTCAGTCTGTCCTCTCTAGCTCAGTCTTTGTCCTCTCTCTGGTCTCAGTCTGAACATCTCTCTGGAAACTCGTAGTCTGTCCTCTCTCTCTGGTCTCAAGTATGTCCTCTCTGGACTCAGTCTGCCTCACTCTCTGGACTCAGTCTGTCTCTCTCTGGTCTCAGTCTGTAAATGTGGACTCAGTCTGTCCTCTCTCTGGACTCAGACTGTCCTCTCTCTGGACTCTTTTCAGTCCTCTCTCTGCTCAGTCTGTCCTCTCTCTGACTCAGTCTGTCCTCTCTCTCTGGACTATAAAAGTCTGTCCTCTCTCTGGACTCAGTCTGCATTTCTGGACTCAGTCTGTCCTCTCTGGACTCAGTCTGTCCTCTCTCTTCTCAGTCTGTCCTCTCTCTGAAACAAAAAAGTCCTGGTTCTCTCTGGACTCAGTCTGTCCTCTTTGCTTTCAGTCTGAAGTTCTCTCTGGACTAAGTCTGTATTTTCTCTGGTCTCAGTATGTCCTCTCTCTCTGGACTCAGTCTGTCCTCTCTAGACTCAGTCTGTCCTCTCTGGACTCAGTCTGTCCTCTCTGGACTCAGTCTGTCCTCTCTCTCTGGACTCAGTTTGTCCTTTCTCTAGACTCAGTCTGTCCTTTCTCTGGACTCAGTCTGTCCTCTCTGGACTCAGTCTGTCCTTTCTCTGGACTCAGTCTGTCCTCTCTGGACTCAGTCTGTCCTCTCTCTGGTCTCAGTCTGTCCTCTCTCTGGACTCAGTCTGTCCTCTCTCTGGACTCAGTCTGTCCTCTCTAGACTCAGTCTGTCCTCTCTGGACTCAGTCTGTCCTTTCTCTGGACTCAGTCTGTCCTTTCTCTGGACTCAGTGGACAATATACTTTAGTCTGTCTTTCAAAAGCAAGCCTTCCTCTCTTTGTATAATGGATCAGCTTTAACATAAGATTCCTTCTTCCTTCTGGTTCTGAAAATGAACCAACCTAAAACTGGATTAAAACTAGAATGAAAATGAAATAGAACAAACTAAGCACAAAACAGACTAAAACAGGACTAAGCCAAAGTAACTCCAGTAAACCAGAATTAGTACATTGCAAACATATGACTGTTTTAAGGATTGAACCAGGATAAACGCGATTGAAAAAAAACTAAAACCAAACCGAGCCAGAAAAACAGAAGCAAGGTGTCGTTTACATTACGCCAAAACACAAATGATGGTCTTCAGCGTAATCTAAATCTGTGTCACACAGATGTTCTGAGCCTGTGAGAAGACTGTAGTACATTGAGTGGGCCAGTAGGGGCGCTGTGAACCCACTGCTACAGTACAGGCATTAACCAGACATTTATTTAAATTTAATTATTTAGCTGATGCTTTTATCCAAGGCGACTTACATTAATGTTTCATTCACCAGTGTTACAGCTGGAACACCACTGGAGGCAAGGGGGGTTAAGTGTCTTTCCCAAGGACACAACGATAGTATGTGGGGAGAGCGGGAATTGAACCACCAACCTTCCGGTTGAGGGACAACCGCTCTACCACTGAGCCCCAAACACAATGATAGAGTTCCATGAAAATATGTCAACTTTTTAAACTTGGCTTTTTCTGGAGCAGCGCTAATAAACTCTCAAGCTTCAACAAGGATTCATTCAGCTAATGCTAACAATAAGTTTTGTTCTCCTCATTGTGTGTAACCAGCAGCTGATACTTCACATTGACCTTAGAAACAGGAAAGATGCATGGTGCCAGGTAAAAGCAAAAGATACAAATTTCCATCTGTAATCCCTGTAATTAGTGTGCCGTCTAAACAGGGCTAAACCAGGACAATTAAATCAGGACTGAGAAAAAACTCAGAACAGATATGTCAGGAAAGTTATATACAGAACACCGTAAATGAAAAGTCCATTTTATATCAGCAGCAGAAAATACAGATGCACACCAGAAAGTTGCAGAAATCCGAAATATCTTCCACCAACACAGTTTTTTTCTGCTAAAACCATGCTTTTACTGTAAGTTTCCATTATTTATTATGGTGATCTATAAATCATTGTAACAAACACAGATATTCTGTGAATTACTGGTTTCCTGTTTTGTTTGTATGTTATATTTCTCACAAAGAGCAGAAAGACCGCTGTGTGTTTTCAAAACTCGGTCGAGGACAGATAATAGTCTCCTGAGGCCAATCCAGACTGAGAAGGATTAAAGGAAAAAACATTTAGGGAGGTGTTAGGTTGAGGTGAAAATTGTTGGAAAATCCTGCTGCTGCTGCTGTTTTTCTGGGAAAACAGTGAATTACCACCTCTCAACCAGGACACGGGTAAAAATGAGATGAATGGCTTTTAGACTAAATGTGCAGGCAAATGTAATGCAAAGTTCTAAAGTTCATCCATTATTTAAAGCCATCCTGCGTAACTTTTAACCCCAAAATATATATTTTCAAAACCCTTTCATGGTTCTTAGGTCAGTATGATGATGATGATGATGATGACTCATGCCCTCAGCTGGACAGAAACCTCCAAAAAACAGCAGCTTTGGGCCTGAGGCAGGGTACACCCTGGACAATGGCCAGTTAGTCGCAGGGCTAACATTTAGAGACAGTGACAGACAACCATTCACTCTCACATTCATTCATTGGGAGGAAGCCGGAGTACCCGGAGAGAACCCACAGTAACACGTGGAGGACATGCAGACTCCTCGAGAAAGACCTGAGTCGGCCGAGAATGTTTGAGTAGGCCGGGATTTGAACTCACGACCTTCTTGCTGTGAGGCACGTGCACCCTACACACCTATAACCATTTAGAGAAGGACTAAATCAGGCCTAGTGTCAGGCCCATTTAACCCAGAAATGAACCGTTTAAGCTGCTTGAATTCAACCGTACTTCTTCAGCCCTCAGTTAAGAACGAGTTGTCCCTCAACCGTTGTGTCCTTGGGCAAGACACTTAACCCACCTTTCCAGTTGAACTTAACACTTAATGTCGCTTTGGATAAAAGCGTCAACTAAATGAATAAATGTAAATGTAAATATCATCCAGCAAATGGTGGAATATTTAGGTTTAGGTTGCCTTTGGAGCTGCAAAGGGTCTCACGAGAGAAAAGACAGGCTTAAGATATTTTTGGATGTCTTAAGCAGAAGACATTTATTTACTTTTTCTCTCCGGCACTATCTCTCACAGGGCGTGCTGACCTGAATGAATAGACCGACCCAATTCAAGCTAAAGACATATTGTTAAAGATTTTAAATCTAAATTTCTCCGACAGTCAGTATATAAATAAAATTGAGTGCAGGAAAACTACTACAATATTTTCATACCCAGAGACTTACAACCTACAACGTTTTAATGATTCAAATAAGTTTTAATGTTTCAAATAAAAAAATTCAAACCCATACAAGCATCAGCAACAGTCTGATGTGCAGAATGAGCGGCAGATTCTTCTTCGGTTGTTGTTTGTTTGTGCTCGGACAAGCGTGCGTAGAGTGAACACGCACGACACTGGCTGCAGTTCCACTAACACCAGAGGTGGCACTCTAGCACAGAAACGCTGGCTCTTCCATTAATGCACCTCTAATTAAACCCGTTTAAATAACCAGGACCAAACCAAGGTGAAATCTAGGCCGAGGCAGGAACAGTAATGTTGTTCATCTGGTGTGAATTCGGCTCACACCTGAGCCACATCTGTTTTTAACGTCACACAAGGACAACCCAGAAGAGACATAAACCCATTACGAGTCCTGTTTTAATAGTTCTGTGGTGCACTAGAGCCCTCAGGTTGAACCATGGAGCGTTCGAAATGCAACCAACCTGTGCCTTTAAAATGGAAAGAATGCACTTCAGTGGGGAGTATAGACATAATTACTATCTATCGGCTATTGTTTTCAACTTCAAAAAGTTCAGTCCCATTCTTATTAAGGAACACATCGCTTTAACAAGGACATTACTGTTTTGTTATATCCGTCATTATAGCATTATTTTTAAGGTAAATGAAATGATAACTGCATGTGGTTTGTACTGGACAGATTTTAGACTTTACAATTGTTTTAAGAATTTTTTTATATAAAACTTACCTGAGTGTTGGCATTAAGCATGTGTAGGCCGAGCTCTTTGTAGTGTTTTCGAGGCTTTGAGACTTTCCAGTTTGGTCAGAACCAAAACTTCAGATGTTAAAGTGCCAGCAGACAGTGGTCTTTGGTTTCAGGTCTGGTTAGTTTGTGAAAAAGCCTTTAAGCAAAAGTTTGGATTTTGGGAATTGACAGACAAACTCAAAATCAAGAGCGAACAAAGGAGGAAAAAGAGGGAAACACACCCCAAGCCTAATATGACAAAGCAAATCAGTGGAGACTCAGCTACACACACAATAAAGGCACTTACCTCTAAACACAGACCAAATGGCAAGCAAAGAAATAACATGTCAAAATATGAAAAGAGCCACCTACTTAGCCCAGTCACCTCATTCTTGCAAATAGCTGACCACTACTTTAACCAACAAACTCGAGCCAGAGCTCAAATGAAACTAGAGAAGTGAACAAGTACAAGGATGCTAAGCATGTCAGGCTACTTTAAAATTTTATTAAAATTTAATTTAAATATATATTTTTTTAAACAAAATAACCCTGCTTTTCTGGTAAACCCATGTGTCAGCATACATTACAATTTACCTGGAACATGGCTGCTTTCATTATGTGGGCGGGAGCTCTGAGATAGATAGACTATGATTGGCTTAGACCTCCTTCACTTCCGTGACATCAGAGCTAGGTCCAAATGACCAAGATATGAACATTTTCCCTCGATTTAATTGGCTCTAATGATTCAGAGGAGGTGTCATTTGCTCCATTTGACCGATCGGTTGCAGAGCTACGGCAGTGAAAGGCAGCAGCCGGCTGCGTAAATGCAAAGACGCAGGACGCAGATTGCACATACCATAACTTTGGTTTGGCGGTACATTTGTGCTTGCTTTTCTTTACCTGGTTGTATTTTGTGAGAGAAATATGGCAAAGCAAAAACCAAAGTCAGTTTTTACTGACAGTTTATTTGTGTGGTTATTTTCTGAATATAAATATGAATATTGGGAAAATAAATAGAGGTCTGGTTAAATTTCTCATAAAAAGCCAAACTCTTTTCCTGCTGTTTTTGTATGTAGTGAACACCATTGGTGATATATATATATATATATATATATATATATATTTTCCAGGACTCTGGTAGAGGACCCGAGCTCGAAGGATGAGACCACCCGCGGAGGGTGAAGGACAAAGTTATTATATATAATATAATATAATATATATATATATATATAAACCTTAATAGTTTTGGTTTGTTTCACATTGGAATAATTCAATTTGGTGCTGGTAATGTTGACATGTGTGGTTAAAATAGTGTTTATAATAATAATAATAATAATAATAATAATCTAAAGTGTCTCTAGTGAATGAATGTGAGAGTGAATGGTTGTCTGTCACTGTCTATGTCTAAACGTCAGCCCTGTGACTAACTGGCCACTGTCCAGGATGAACCCCGCCTCAGGCCCAAAGCTGCTGGGATAGGCTCCAGTCACCTGCGACCCCTAACAGGACAAAGCGGTAGAAAATGAATGAATTAATAATAATAATAATAATAATTACATTTACAGTCAGTTAGTCATTTAGCAGACGCTTTTATCCAAAGCGACTTACATTCACCAGTGTTACATTTACAGTTGACGCTTTCAAAGTGACTTACATTAAGGTTCCATTCACCAGTGGAACACCACTGGAGGTAAAGTGGGTTAAGTGTCTTGCCCAAGGACACAACAACAGTATGATCTGTGGGGAGAGTGGGAATCGAACCGCCTACCTTCTGGTTGAAAGACGACCGCTCTACCACTGAGCCACTGCCGCCCCCGTATGTAAATGTAGTGTAGTTGTGTAGTAATTTATAGTGCGCCTTTCTGGACACTCAAGGTCGCCTGTTTGAGCTGCACCTGCCTTAATCTAAAGGGATATTCATCCAAACGTTTTTTTTTTAGGCGGAAATGTTTTTGGGGTTATTTTGCTGTTTTTCATCTTGATTTATTCTGAGACTGTAACACATTCACAAGTGCCCTCTTCATTTTCACACCAGAATTTTTTACACCTTGTAGTTACAGAGATATAGTCAATTTACTGTGGACACCTTTTCGAGCAGACACACCAAAAAACCGTGTCGTTTTTAAAGGGTTTAAGGCTAAGTCCTTGTTAAGATGACTCACTTGTTGGGCCTTCGTCTGTGCAGCAGCTGAGTTCAGGTTTCACTGGATTTGGCTGCTTACACTTGTCCCAGTCACTGCTTGTTCGCTCAAACAGACTTTCACTCAACCAAAACTAATTAAACCCATTATATCCAGACTTCATTCCAAAAATACCTAACCAAAGCAGAGATTAGCTCCAAAAACAAAACAATGGAATCAATGGAAAGCTAATCCAACATTTCACCAGAGAAGCTGCAAAAATAAAATAATGTAAAACAATGGAAGAACATTTAGACTGATATATTAGAATATATTTAATATATAGAATATATTATGACATTTCTTTTACCAAACCAATCACTTAAATCCAGTTTAATTGTTTAATAGTTTAAAAGTGTAATAATGCCACAAATCTGGAAACAAACCTAAACAAAACAAAAACTACTTTGTAAGTTCTCCCTTTTGTGTTTTTAACAATGGACTGAACTCTAAACTCACTGCTCCATGTGTCTGTGTCCTCTGCTTCACTTCAGAAGCCAGTCCAGTATAAGCTCTTTTTTACCTGTAGTGACAGGATTTCAACCTTTCATAAATGTACTTTCTGCCATGCGTTTAACATTCGGTGATCGATGCGTAGGATTTGAAGTGGAAGCCGGTGGCAGTCTGTAGCACCTCATCTGTTTGTGGCAGGGCCCGGGTTCCTGTCGGAGAGTTCTCAGCCCTGTGCTCTCTGCATTTCATTTGGATTCTTTCCACTGGGATCAACACTGGTTTAAGGGCTTAACCTGTACATATGTTATTACACTACAACTGCTCCTCTTACTCCACTTTAGGGCCACTTCTTAAAGAGACAGTGCCATATAAACACTTAAAAGTACTTTACATCTAATGTTTACAACTTCCATTGTAGGAATGAGCCACAACAAATCCTAATAAAATAACAATGTAGGAAAATTTAAGATACATAAATAAAACCATAGATACATAGAATGCATCAATTTTAAAACACTGACTAAAGCCCAATTCGCACAGGACTAATATTAACTGGGAACATCTAGTAAAATGCCATAACTGAAGCGCTTCCTTGTGATTTTACTCCCGAGCAAATCTGCCATGTCCGTAATTCCCTGCAAAGGACCAAAAAACATAATTTTCTTGGTGATTGTCTGGACTTTCGGAACAACCACTGGACGTGCCAGACAATAAAACATAAAGAAAATATGGGGCTGTTGTTGTGACATGGTAAATACTCACTGTTGTGAAGACAAACTGGAAGGTTCACGGTTCGATTCCCGCTCTCTCCACAGTCGACACTGTCGTTGTGTCCTTAACCCTGCCTCCAGTGGTGTCCCAGCTGAATGTAAGTCGCTTTGGATAAAAGTGTTTGCTAAATGGCTTCTGGTTCAGTGCGCGTCACAGAAAAATGTATCAATATTTTATTTTGATTTTATTTTGACACTGCTCCGGCTTAATGTAGACTGTCCTAAAAGAAATAAAACAAATAAAATAAACAAATCTAATAATTTAATTTATAGATGATCGCAATCTTCCAGGTGTTTGATTTTGAAATCTCCCACTCGACTCCACTTGAGTCACTTACAGTTCGTCCATGTGCCACACACTGAGCCAAGCTAAGAGTTAAAAACAGTTATCTTTAATCAGAGGTAGAGGCCCAGTAAAGCAGAAGATAAGACTACTGACAAAAAGAAAAAGAAAATAAAAAAAAAAGTAATTCTTTATCCCAGTGAGTAGGAGTTCTTTAGATCTTGTCCAGTGTCTTCATAATCCATTAGCCCACAGGAGACCATCTGTTTTCACTAAAAGACACTTTGTTGGAGATATGAGCCACTGCTTCAGTGAACCCTTCACTGAACCACAGCCGTTACAGTAATTTTCACCGTGAAGCAGGTCTGTCACATTCAGACTGCTTACATCTTAGATTTCTTCACTGGGGATCTAATAGATCACATTTACAACCAACTATGTTTCATGTACAGGTAAAGTATCCCTAGTGAATGAATATGAGAGTGAATAATTGTCTGTCTGTCTCTAAGTGTTAACCCTGCGACTAACTGCCCCCCGCCTCAGACCCAAAGCTTCTGGAGGAGGATCCAGTCACCCACATTTTCTAACAGGAATAAGCTGAACCAAAAAAGAATGAATAAACTATCCCTTTAAGGTGAAAAGCCCGTCTGATTTTACTCTATCCTATAAAGGCAAGAAAGCACAAGTCTTAAAAAAAGTTATACTGTTAGTTGTCGTTGTTATGAGTGTAGTAATGAGGTTAGAAAATGCAAGTCATGTTTATTTTGGAAATATAAATATATTTTAAAATATGTTCCATGGGGGAGAATAAAAAAAAACACTCTGGGAAAGACGGCTCTAAAGTATAAGCCTCTACTATCAGTCACCAACTCATACTCAATACTTTGTCAGTCTCCATCAGAACTTTAAACTCCAAAACACCAACATCCGGTTTAAATATTGTATAAATTCAGATCTGGGGACAATTTGAGCTAAACATTGGTGTCTGTGGAAACACCTGATGTCAAGATACAATGATTCTTTGTTTTCTGTAAAAGTCGGCAGAGTAATAGTTTCAGTGGCTTAAGTACAATTATTTTGGAAAAGAATCAATAGATGGACTGAAAAGGGTCTGTTTTATATAATGTACCATATTATCACAGCTGCTGGGGTCCTGTGCTGCTCAAACACATGACCATTGTAAAGAAGAGCTTATGTAGGAGGTGCACTCAGCATGTACTGGTTGAATATACAGTAGCTCTATTATTTTTACAGCTCACATTTCAGACTTAAACTCACCTTGTCTAAAGGGTAAAGTAAATTAATGTGTAAAGAATTATAATCAAAGCTCACAAAACCCGCTTGCTCTGTAATTATGTGAAAATATTGTCTTTGGTCTCATCCACAGCATTACATCTTGGCGTTTGGAGGCATCATCGCCGTTCCTCTGATTCTGGCCGAGCCCTTGTGCATAAAAGACAACAATGTCGCCAAGAGTCAGCTCATCTCCACCATCTTCTTTGTGTCGGGACTCGCCACTCTGCTGCAAACGACCGTCGGTACCAGGTAAACCCCCCCCCCCCATCCTCGTTCGGTTTTAACAGTAGGTCCAATGTTAACCCCGTATATTTCTTAGTTCTGTTAATCTTTTCTTTTATATAGATTCATTTCCACATCATTAAACATACTATCCCATAATTATTGGTAACATTTTATAACCACTCACTAATCCAGCACTACGACCCACTACAGGACGCTTTCTACTCTTCAACTGCAAAGGCCATTAAATAGATTAATAAACTTGTGAAATGACACAAAAATAATGTATCTTTATTAAACAAATACTGTGTGAACGGTGCCCCTCAGTCTTCATATTAATACAGCCACTCACTGTTTAGTGAGTGTACATTCTATGCAAGGCAATTTTATTTACATAGCACTGGGTAACTCAAAGTGCTTTACAGGAATAAAAGACAATTTACAAGATTTAGATAAAAAAAAAAGAAAAATGTAAACATTTTAAATGAAGAGTGCAGATTAAAAACACTTGAAGTTGTAATGTAGGCGGAGCTAAAGAAGAAGGTAATATTTTTGAAATAGAAGAGGTTAATATCCTTAATTTTTCAGATCTCTAAAAAGCACCTCACTAGTGACATTGTTCTACCTCCTTTATTCCATTTTCATACTTTTATTTACTACTGATCCTACACGTCACATGTTCACAATGTCAGATGTGTTTCCAGACACTGGCAGATTTAAAAGCATAAATACACTTTTGTCCTTTTAAGGGGTTTGTCTCTGCAGTCCAGGCCTGACTCTTTGTTGTTCAGTGCATCAGGGGGACAGAACTGCGACGGTCAAAACTCGATATTTATCCACCGGAGAGTGAATTAGAAAAATACAACGTAATTCAACAATGTCGTGACAAACCCCTTAATGACCCATTGTGTTACATGATTTATATAAAGTCATGTACTACTATTTACTATTTAAAGCCTTAATTAACACTGTTTAAATCTTGCTTAAATACTTCTTCAGGGTTTAGTTACATTTCAATCAAAGTTTTGTATTGCATCTGTTATTTCGGGGCGTTATCCATCAGGCCACAGGTTTGGACATCAGATTAACACACAGTTAACAAGATTATTCTGCTTTGTCTGAGTCTTTAATATCCATTTAGCATTTCTTTTAGCGCCTGCCAAACTATGTAGGAAACAAAAGCCTTAGTATTTGCTTTGGCTCCATGTTACAGTAGCACTAACGGGGCTCCATGCCGTATGCAGCACCCAGGCTTCATTAAAATAGAAAAGACTTTGCCCTCCCACTTTGAAGAGTACTGTAGATGCTCAGTATCTATGGAACTTATGGAAAAAATTGTCTTGTTTGTGGTTATTGTCACTTTAAGTGTGTTTAGCTGAACTGCTTCCAAAGCTTATATTCTATATAAAAATAACAGGGTCCAAGCAATTTCAATTTTAGATTTTGGGGTGATGCCTCCGACAACCTCATAAAACTGCAACTATGACCTACAAAGTGTTCTAAAATAGTTATGTAACTCTATTTGAAGCCCTCTTATTAAAATAGAGTAAACAAAAAAAAAAAAAGCCCAGCTAATGACCATATATGGAGTCTCTGTGATTTTATTAATTTTTTTTACAAAGGTAAATTCAGAGCTATAATTTTTACTTATATAACTTTTATTCTTTTTCACTTCAAGGTCTTTAACATTTCTAACAAAGCACCCTTTTTGTGCATTGATCTACTTTCAGTGAGTTGTTTAGAAAACTGCCCATGTCTTTTGTGTTTATGGGTTTAATTTGACCCATGACCCTGCCTAAAATCCACAAAGAACAATAACTACGATACAATATTGTTGTGGCTACATAGACCATACTGTATATTGCAGACTATACAAATATTTTTTTAAACTATAACAATTATAAATAACCAAATCACTTCGCCTCATTTTGGAAATGTATAAATGGAGTTCATTGTTTTTCATTATGTTTTGAATTTGGTTTAAAAGGGAGCTGGACAAACTGGTTATGGACTTACATGGTAAAATTAAAACTGATGGGTCATTTTTATTTACTGCAGTTTTAAAGCTTGTTTTGGTCTTTTGCCGTCTTGTTGTCACAGCAAGTAGGTTATTACTGATAACCAATGGAAAACCATCTCCAGAAAGCATTTGTGAAAGTCTTGTAAACTAAAAACAAATGTTGGTTGTAAAATCTTTTATGTGGATTGTTGACTCTTGGCTTCCTTCGAGTGAAGACGCTCATTAACCTCGGCCTCGGTTCAAACACACGCAGGAGTCCACACCAAAAGCTGGGAGGTCACTTGTGGTCACATATGATTTCCGTCACTTTTAGCCTGTAGCCTTTAGTGATATAGTACTCAAAACTGGTCTTGGTCTTAAGACTGTTTTGTAAAGGTCTTGGTCTTGCCCTTGTCTTGAACTGATTTTTACTCCGGCACTTGTCTCAATCTCTGATGTCAAGCCTTAACAAGACCACTAATGGTACATTTGTCTGTTCTTGGCATTGAATAAAAACGTCTTATCATTTTAAATTCCATCCATCTTCTACCGCTTATCCGGGGCCGGGTCGCGGGGGCAGCAGTCTAAGCAGAGACGCCCAGACTTTCCACCCCCCGGAGTCCAACATGCACTGGGAACAGGTCTGACTTACTGCCGGCAATGCGAACCAAACTCCTGCTCCAATACACTGGTCTGGGTTTTGTTTCTTGTTCAATGAAAGTCTGAAGTTTATTATTTACTTTGATAATGCTCATTAAGCTAATTTTGGTCATTTTACTTCAAATAATTTACAAATGGCTACAGGGTTGGGCAAACTTCTGTTTATCTTCTTTCACAAATAACCCATAATATAATGGCTTATCACTGCCTATTAGTTTTTAAGTTGCATTGTGGGAAACTGAGTTCTCTACAGACAGTTGTACATTCAGGGATCACTACAGAATGGTGGCCTCTCTGACGTGCACTGTAGAGGGACAAGGGTTATAGTTTTGTTTTTTTTACTCCTGCAGGTTACCGATCCTCCAGGGCGGGACGTTCAGCTTCATCACCCCCACCCTGGCCATCCTGGCTCTGCCCAAATGGCAGTGCCCCAACACAAAGTCAAACCGAGTGATGATGTCGCTTCAAACCAACGGGACGAGTGTACAGCAGTCGGACGATGAGGTGTGGATGTCCCGCATGAGAGAGGTACAGTTAAAGAAGTACTTTCCAGGATTTTTACCTAACGTAACAGCTTCAGAGTCCTTGTGATGGCTTAATGACTTATTTTGTGGTGGATGGGTTCTGTCCCGACCCTCCCAGCAGCTTCCCTACGAGTTAAGAAGTCTTGCGGGAGTCTCGGGTCTCAAAAGAAACAACATGCTTAATGACACTACACACAAACACTCAGCCCTCAGCACCAAAGCTGTAGAGGTCTGTGGGAAAAATCTGAACAAAACCAGCGAAGAAATGAAATCAAGTGTTGTGTCCCACTTTCTTGATACAAACTTATTGGATGGCCTCTTTAAAAATTGTTGAGCAGCCAATGGGAGCAGCCTTCTGTGAATGTGAGCGTGTGATTGGACAAAGCTTTCTGCTCACCTATTAAAATACTTTAAGGTCTCTCTTTACAGATGTATTACTAATAAAACAAAAAGATATTGTACTGATAACCGGATAAGCGGTAAAAGATGGATGGATATTGTACTTAAAATCTTGTTTTAAATTTTTTAATACAGATTTTCTCTAAACCTGGATTAGCACTAAAACTAAAAAATTCTGCAGGGGCCTGACTTGTTATGGCTTGTTATATTACTTTAATGCTTAAGTTTTCACACATACTCTTTGATCATTGGTGCTCATCTTTTACAAAGACTTCATCTTTCATATTCAGAAGATCATTTTGTCTTAAAATTCTTTACCAACTGTAAGCCCTAACCGTAACATTTAGCCAAAGTACAGGCAAAATATCATATGGATAAGAAACGGTTGCATGTTTTGCTCATCAAGTTAATAATCTTCTAAATTAATCCAATTAATCCAATGTGGTCAGGCCACATAACTTGTTCGCTCCTGATATATTTCCTTTGAAGCTGCATTTTCTTGTGCATTGTAGACTTTGACACAAAACAAGAAGACCTTCCCAGAGCCACATTGTTTTAATGTCTGCCCTCAGTTAAACGCACGTGTGTCACTCTGACTTACAGCCTTTTACTGCTTTATTTGCCCTCAACAATAAACATTTCTGCAGCTGGTTTTAGGTTCAACGTCACCGTAATAAATCAGTGTTTCAGAGTGACTCACACTGATCTGGTATTTCAGATTTTTGCAGGTTTTCTCAAGTCTCAGCATTAGTCACAAATTCTCTGCATGCTTCGAGAGTGTGCCGCTACATTTTCTCTTAAATTACACAATTCTTTGACTGAATACAAGGGTCAGCAACAAAATTCCCAAATTCAAGTCATAAGAATAGATTGGGCAAAGTCTGGCCCGTCCAGAGCCTCCCACTGTGTGCATCACGTATGTTTTTGTGGATTTTATTTGTCAGGATTTGTTTTCAGCAAGGTGGATATATAAAGTTTGTTATTTGTATGCAAGTAATAATTTCAGATTTTTTTTTTAATACTTATAATAATAAATTCTCACAAAAGCAGAGAGAGCGGCTGTAATACAATGCCTTTAATGAAAGAGTTTTCTTGTTATTCTCAGATCCAGGGAGCCATCCTGGTCTCGTCTCTGCTGCAGATTTTCCTGGGATTTTCTGGTCTCGTTGGCTTCGTGCTGAAGTACATCGGGCCGCTGGCCATCGCTCCCACCATTAACCTGATCGGCCTGTCGCTGTTCATCGAAGCAGGAAAGAAGTCCGGAGGCCATTGGGGCATCGCTGCTCTGTGAGTGATCAGGGACTTCAACAAGGAACCGTTTTTATGAACGGAACTAAAGAAATGCCAATATCAGCAAAATTTTACAATCAGCGTAATTATCAGTCAAAGTTAAGGCTGCACTTCTGACAAGTGGTGATTATGCATCTCAGACAATTATATGCAAACTTGTCAACAATAAATTAATACAGTAAATATTAATTTAAAACTATTTACTCATATTATGATTGTATTACATGTCTAGTTTCTAAATGTTCTACAACAAACAGAATTTAAGTTGATTAAGAAGAGCCTTTAGTGTTGCCCTGGTGCACTCCTTGTGGAGTGTTTAATAAGTCATTCACTCTCAAACCGCTTTTAATATGAGCATCCACAATCTCACACATTTCATTCATATTTAATCATGTTTATATTATTTTTTTGTGTGTTAGGTATTTGCAGTGAAGACTATACTTTGCCTCATTGACCCATTTGAATCAAGTTTAAATGATAATAATAAATATATTGGAATCATAAAGACAGGAAACTACATCCAACCACAAATGAGGCCATAGTACGGACACTAGTCATGTTATGTTTATGACTTCTCATATTACACTGTAGGATTTAAAATAATGAATAAGCATGTATTTTACAAGCTCAGGATTTATTTAATGTGATAATTACAAAACGGGGGAAACAATCAGATAAGAGACAGGACTAAACACTCACACATTTATCCTGCCAAACGTCTGCAGCCATTTACTTTTTATTTGAACCTGCTCAAAGCACCACGAGCGGTTTCTAAATCCAGGCCCCTCCTGCTGTAACTCGCCGTTTTCCCGGGACACAATCACCTTTGGCCCCGACCTCATCCCGTTTTGTGAAATCAATCTTCATTTAACGCTGCTGTCTCCAGAGAACTGCAGCCCTGGAGCCTCATGCTAAGTCATTACTTATATTAGCTTTAGGACTAGGAGACAATAGACAAGCCTTTATAAAACAGACTTTTTTATCACTTATACTTTGAATCTTAAACTACTCTTAGTTCTTCTTCAAAGGATTTATCAGAGGGACTTCAAACTAAACTCAAAATAAAGTTTATGAGTGCTGCCGTTTTGGGTCCTATTTTAGTTTCCCACTTTCAGAGAAAAATGTGGTTTTCAGGTTATGTGGCTATGCATAAGATTCATGCAGGCATTGCCTTATTAGAGCTTTCAAAATGGCGTCTTGCTTCTACTTTTTTTCCAACCTCCTTGTTACTAAATCAGGCCTCTGAGTTCCTGGTGATTTTTCCCACTGGGCTTCTCTAAATCAGCTCTGGGGCTAAAACTCAGTGTAGATCCTGACTTATTTCATGCTCAGTGGGCAGTGTTTAGCAGAACAGTCAGAGCTGGCTTCTGCTCAGCGTGAAGTGCCATGTTTAAGTCCAAACAGATAAAGTATTTCTGACGGGCGTTTTTTGCGGCTCTACTTACCCATAATCCCCCTCAGCAGGCGGTGAGTGTAAATGTGTCTACAGCAGGAAGGGACATGCTGGGTTTGGAAACAGGCCAGGTTTAAGTTACACATATAGCTCAGTTAAAGCGCTGAGCCCAGGCTCGAGGCATTTCTCTAAGATAAATATTAAAGAGCTCTTAGATAAAAAAAACTGTTCATTACCAAATAAAACATGTTAAATTTCACATAAAACTCAAATGGCACTAAGGTGTTTGTACAAAACCTAAAGAGGCAGTGTGTTACTCAAAGTGTGACATTATGAAACGGACTGGTCAACAACACTGCTACAAATAAAAACATTATATAACAATAGTATTTAAGACATATGCTAAAGGGTAATATCAATTGTAAATGTAATAACAAAAAATAAAACAAAATTTATATACATTTTTATTAAATTATTATTAAAATAATAATTAATGATATTAAAGTAATTAAAGGGAGTCTGCATGTCCTCCACGTGTTACTGTGGGTTCTCTCCGGGTACTCCGGCTTCCTCACCGTCCAAACACATGCATGTACAGGTTCATTGGCAAATCTAAAGTGTCCCTGTCTTTTTTTGTGTAGTTGTCTTTTTTTTTCTATTCTTCTTGTTTCTGCTTTGTTGCACCAGATAGTGTTAAACAGGGAAAGCTAAAATGTGCAGCCTACATTATTTTCAGTCAATATAAGTTATGTTTAAATGAAAATAAACTAAACTAAATCCATCTTAAACCTGTTAAAAACCCTTCAAATCCAACTAAAATCTGAACTAGTTAAAATCCATCTTAAACATAAATAAAGATGGTGACAGGGAATCCAAGGGATGTGCGCCCTCTGCTGGCTAAAGGTTACACGTGGTGGCTTTAAGTTTGAGGACAGATTTGTGTTTTTTTCATCTACAGCACAGTCTGCCTGATCCTACTCTTCTCTCAGTATCTGAGCAAAGTGGACGTCCCGATGATCACCTACAAAGACAAGAAGTGGAAGGTCTTCCAGTATCCGCTCTTTAAACTCTTCTCGGTGAGTCTAACACATTCAGTGCAGCCTCATGTTCTGGTGATTGGACCTGAGAACTGTTTTTTTCCTGTATTCACTTTATTTTATTACAATTGTTATATTTTATTGGATTTTAATAGTCTAATTAAGTTTAGACAATAATATTTTGGCAGTCTGAGAATGGGACGCCCAACAGTGTTTTTATTGATCTTCCGAGTTTGGCAGATGTAATAAACTTTCAAATGAAAATGGTGGTTATTGTGTTCCCTGCTGATAAACAATTGGAACATGAATCTCAATGCCTCTAATTCATTATTGTAAACTGTAAAAAATAAATAAAAGTGTTGTTTGTGATGTTTTGGCATTGATTATATCAATTATAACACATCATTATGAGCCAGTGTGAGATACGCTGACGGCCAGCTCAACTGTTTTAACTCTCAACAAAGTCAGCTGAAGGTAAATGTGAGTTCGACACATTGTCAGGTGAGACTGAATATTTAAAGCTTGAGCTGCTGTCCGACTCGTGTCGAAACATGTGACATTAATATAAAAAACATTCTTATCCATGTTTGCTTTAAAAGGTGGATGTGTAGGTTTTGGTCAAATTGAAAGTTCAGGCCCAGACTCAGTCCGCCCTCCTCTAGTCCTCTCTCTGGACTCCTTTTATTTGATTCTATGTGGGTCTATAA
Organism: Perccottus glenii; assembly: GCA_024416835.2. Lineage (NCBI taxonomy): Eukaryota > Metazoa > Chordata > Actinopteri > Gobiiformes > Odontobutidae > Perccottus > Perccottus glenii. The sequence continues at coordinate 1,943,925 of CM044563.2, forward strand.
AATATTTATTCAGATCAAAAACTCATCCTTTCATTGTAAACAACTCCAAGCAGCAAATGTGATCAGACCCAGTGAAGCAGATATTTTTGGGTGATATGAATTGTTATTACTTTTTAGACACAATTACTTTCTATTAAAAGTTCATTCAATGTCCCTCTGCAGCCCTCACCTTTAGAACCCAAGTGCTTTGGTCTGAAAAAAGATATAAAAGTTGACTTGATTTATTGATCGTTTGTCATTTTCCCTCTTTACCTCACGCCTCGTCTTCAGGCCTTGTTTGGGATGTGTGGCAGCTGGCTCGTCTGTTTCCTCCTCACCATCTTTGACGTCCTTCCATCAAAGCCTGACCAATACGGCTTTAGCGCTCGAACAGACATCAGTGTGGACGCTGTCACTGACTCGCCCTGGTTCCACGTGCCCTACCCAGGTCTGTGTATAACTCACTTCTTTATATCCTCCATGTTGGCAGGTAAAAGCAAGTACAAAATACAGATCCTTTATTCAATTAATAAAATAATTTGTATGTTTTAAATTTGTAATCACATTTTTCAGATTTTTCCAAAACCATAACACAATCCAAAAGTATTAAGGTGCGTGTTAAACTTTCTCTAAAAAAATAAAACTGGTCTCAGGGTTCAGAGGATTAATATTGTTCCGAGCAGATCTCTGTGGTGTATGTGGCACTCACACCAGAGCCATATGAGGTTAGCTCTAAAATAGCACCAACAAAGCAACTGTGACAGAGAGGACAAGTTTAAACACATCCCTGGATTAAGACTGTAAAAACTCTAAACTGCTGCTTTTATAATCATGGTTATAAAACATAATGTTGTGTCAATCAGTTTAATAGTTCAGTGGCAGAGCCGTTGACCTATAACCGGAAGGTTAGCAGTTCAATTCATGCTGTCGTTTATGTCCTTGGGCAAGACACTTAACCCTCCTTGCCTCCGTGGCTCTGGTGAATGAATGTGTGGGAGTGTTGAGACTGGAAATCAGCCTAATGCTACAATCTGGCATGTTTACATTCATGTGGCTGTGTCACATGTACATTCATTAACATGCCCTCTAAAAATAAAAAATAAAAAAAACTATTACACTGCTGATAATGTTCTCTAGAAACCAGGCTTGGCACAGTTTGTTTGATCAGAAAGGCCATTACGATAAAATTATGAAACCTGAAAAATTCAACCATAGATTTTATTATGAGCCTAATAGTTGTGCAATATTTCATAATGTCTTGTGCAACATAAAGCCTGCACTAAATCTTACTAGTCAAAGTCATGCCATAACACTGGCAACACTATTTACTCCAGCACTTTGCAAACAAGAGTTTGACGGATTATTAGCCACGGTGAAGAAAGATGAGGCTCTACGTTGGTGGTACAAGATTCAAAGGTTTTCAAAGGAATGCCTCTGATGTGTTACTCTTATAGCAAAGGGTGCATAAGAAAAGAAAATACTAAAAGGTGGTTAGCGGGTGTTATGTGCTGGTGGTTTATTGTTCCCACGGGCGTAACTTTGATGTGTACATTGGGACATCACAGGCTGTGGTTTTATTCACAAATGTTTCTGCCGTTTTTGGCTCTGAAGTAAAAGTATTTATACCACTTCAGGGTGGAGTTACAGATTTATCAACTGACCTTTGCAGCCCAATATACAGTATTGTGAATACAGGTTCCTACTCATTTTATGCCCCTGATTTATTGGTGGGGACATGTTCCTAGTGTCCCCACCAATAATGAGACCACTGATTATATCAAACACTATTTTTCTATTTAGCAAATTTAAAGCAAAAATTTCAAATGCTGAATAGAGAAAGAAATCGATGAAGTGATTAACATTCAGTTTAACAGCTCAACTCTTTTTTAAAGTGAATTACTTTTTAATGTTGCTTTTGAATTTCTGGTGTTGATGACTTGTTTTTGAAAACTGCTTTGTCCCTGGCCCATTATTTATGTTTGTGTCTGTATTATTTATGAAGTCTAATACATGACCATATAAAGAGTTTAGTGCTCTCCTGTGATGTTCTCAGTTGGACATAAAAGTTTGTTTTTCATTTAGTCTTGGTCCTGTCATCATTTCGTTTGCCCGGATGAGAACTGTGCAGATCTGGAAACAGCAGGAGGCATGAAAATAACCCCAAAACAGTCACATACTCAAACTTAATGACTACAAGTGTAATGGAGAATGTTTTTTAGGATTTGATGTTTTGACGCAAGATTTGAGTGTTTTTTAGGAACTGTACAGAAAAGACTGTTACAAAAAACAGACAAACCAAAAAGACAATGGAGGCAAGTAAAAAAATATAAACATACATGAATAAACTTGGTCAAAGGCATTAATTTAAAACCTGGGTTAAACTCGTGGTATGTGCTGTACCAACGGAGCCACCAAGACTTACCCATAATCCTCTGGACTTATGTGACTCCAGATTGATTGAGGGCCTTAAAAGTGCTGCTCTGGGATTTTTAAGGTCAAGGGTCTTCAACACACGTCGCCACTTTCCAAAGATTTAACGAGCCAGCTATTCCAAGTGAACGTCTGCAAATCGTTTTATTGTGTTTATTTTTGTGAAGTCATACGAGGCAGAATGATATGATCCTGTTGCTACAGGTGCTTCCTGCAGTGAGTCGACGGCATCTCACGTCCTGCTGTGTCCCGATCACGTGAGGACAGACCAGGGTCGGACTGTTAAGAGGGGCGGGGCTTACACACAGGTGTGCTGGACAGGACAGAGGGAGAGGAGGAGTGCACTAATACAAAAGTGATTGACAGGAGGAAAGAAGCAGCATCTGGACACATTTTTAGAATTGAGAACATAAAAGGCAGAGTTTACAAGATTAAAGACGAGCGTAAAAAGAAAATGAATCCATGAGAGAAAACCTGAGGCTACACCTCGTGTTGACTCCATCAGTGCCAGACCTCTCTGAACTCAGTCAGTGCCAGACCTCTCTGAACTCCGTCAGTGCCATACATCTCTGAACTCCGTCAGTGCCAGACCTCTCTGAACTCCGTCAGTGCCAGACCTCTCTGAACTCCTTCAGTGCCAGACCTCTCTGAACTCCGTCAGTACCAGACCTCTCTGAACTCCGTCAGTGCCAGACCTCTCTGAACTCCGTCAGTGCCAGACCTCTCTGAACTCCGTCAGTGTCAGACCTCTCTGAACTCCGTCAGTGCCAGACCTCTCTGAACTCCGTCAGTGCCAGACCTCTCTGAACTCCGCCAGTGCCATACATCTCTGAACTCCGTCAGTGCCAGACCTCTCTGAACTCCGTCGGTGCCAGACCTCTCTGAACTCAGTCAGTGCCAGACCTCTCTGAACTCCGTCAGTGCCAGACCTCTCTGAACTCAGTCAGTGCCAGACCTCTCTGAACTCCGTCAGTGCCAGACCTCTCTGAACTCCGTCAGTGCCAGACCTCTCTGAACTCCGTCAGTGCCAGACCTCTCTGAACTCAGTCAGTGCCAGACCTCTCTGAACTCAGTCAGTGCCAGACCTCTCTGAACTCCGTCAGTGCCAGACCTCTCTGAACTCCGTCAGTGCCAGACCTCTCTGAACTCAGTCAGTGCCAGACCTCTCTGAACTCAGTCAGTGCAGACCTCTCTGAACTCCGTCAGTGCCAGACCTCTCTGAACTCCGTCAGTGCCAGACCTCTGAACTCCGTCAGTGCCAGACCTCTCTGAACTCAGTCAGTGCCAGACCTCTCTGAACTCAGTCAGTGCCAGACCTCTCTGAACTCCGTCAGTGCCAGACCTCTCTGAACTCCGTCAGTGCCAGACCTAACTGAACTCAGTCAGTGTCAGACCTCTCTGAACTCCGTCAGTGCCAGACCTCTCTGAACTCAGTCAGTGCCAGACCTCTCTGAACTCCGTCAGTGCCAGACCTCTCTGAACTCAGTCAGTGTCAGACCTCTCTGAACTCCGTCAGTGCCAGACCTCTCTGAACTCAGTCAGTGCCAGACCTCTCTGAACTCAGTCAGTGCCAGACCTCTCTGAACTCCGTCAGTGCCAGACCTCTCTGAACTCAGTCAGTGCCAGACCTCTCTGAACTCAGTCAGTGCGAGACCTCTCTGAACTCCGTCAGTGCCAGACCTCTCTAAACTCCGTCAGTGCCAGACCTCTCTGAACTCCGTCAGTGCCAGACCTCTCTGAACTCCGTCAGTGCCAGACATCTCTGAACACTCAAGTATATGTGCTGTTGGAATTCCATTGTTTAGTTTTGACAGCATTTGTTTTTATTTTATTCTGTGAAATACACAGAAATTAAAATAAATACAACATGCACAGCAGATGAACTAAATAATTTATTGTTTTATTAAAACAGGAGTTGTGGACAAGTTAATGTTCTGGCATTAAGCATTTTTAAGATGAAATTAGCTGAGAATAAATGTTACCAAAACGAGAAGCTCTCTGACATTTTCATTTTGTAAAAGTAGCTCACTGAGGGAAGTACAGATAACTGTAGCAGTTATTATAGGTTTTATTGTCTCTGTGGTAGAAGTGTAGCGGCTTATTTTATTGTCAGGATAAGAGCACATTTTAACACTAAAACTTTTAACTAAACAAATGATTATTAATTCAAAAGTTTACAACACAGGGCGTTCTTTCACTGTAAGAGAATCAGATGGACGGCAGGAGTATTGTGCAGTTTAGACGCTGTTTCAAGAGAAATACAAACATTAAATCACCATATGTTTAATATGAGCCTCACCAAATGTAGAACAAGAAGCAGGTATCCTGTTCTCCAGACGTCCTTTTGCTCCAAAACAAAGATTTGTTTTTCATCTTACACGTGGTGTGCAAAATGATTAGAACACTTTATTTATATACACGTATTTAAGGTCTCAGTTGTTTTGTTTAATTGGCCAATTAAAAACTATAAAAGTCATCATTATGCACTATAGAATAGAGTCATCATAAGGAGATTTAAATCTTTTTCTACAAAAAACAAGCTACTGTCAGTGTCTCACACTCAGGTTCCTTCACAGAAGAAGCCATTAGTGTTAAGTTCTCAGGAATATTTTGACCTGATGCCAGAGAGATGTGCTGCTGGAACGACCGCAAAAGGTGGACACACCAAATATTAAAGTTAAAAGACTCACTCCATCTGATCTTTGTTGTGCTCAGAGCAGGCTTCTTGAACATTAAGAAATGAAATCATGTTTTGGGTCAATATTATCTGATCTGTCAGGTGTTCTCATCATTTTAGCCTCCACTATATTTGTTAATGCCAGTGTAACTAAAATCTTATTTTACATGTTCATAGATGACCTTTGGCAAAGTTGTCATGTCACTCAAACTGACAAACAAAAATTGAAGAGGCATTTTTTTCTCTTCATTCAACTTCTAACATACATTCTCAGAGCTCAATAGAAGCTTGTTAGATTCTTGGTTGGTTTGATCAGAGAAACTGTCACACATCCGTTTGTCCTCAGGTCAGTGGGGTTTGCCAACCGTCAGCGTCTCGTCCGTTCTGGGGATGATGGCGGGAGTTTTGGCGTCTACCATGGAGTCGATCGGTGATTACTATGCCTGCGCCCGTTTGTCCGGAGCCCCTCCTCCACCGACCCACGCCATCAACAGAGGCATCGCTGTGGAGGGCATCGGCTGTATCCTGGCCGCTCTGTGGGGCACGGGCAACGGGACCACCTCCTACAGCCAGAACATCGCAGCTCTGGGAATTACAAAGGTATTACATTTATAGAATAAAAGTCTGCTACAATCAGCTTACATCTTTTAATTTTCAAAAGCAGTGTCCACTTTTGATGCTTTCTTTTCTAAATGGTTGGTTTTGAAGTCTGTCTTTGTGCCCCCTCACCACCAACGACCCCTCCAAGCCCAGTCTTTACCAAAATCAGGTTTAAACTAAATCTGTTTCAGTTCTAAAACCAGAAACAATCCAGGACTTAACCTGGGCACAAGTAGGACAACACTTGACCTAAACTAGGGCTAATTTAAAAAGGATCGTATCTAAACTAGGACTAAAGTTTGTGGGCGGCAGTATCACAGTGGGTAGAGCGGCCGTCATTCGACCGGCGGGTGGGCGGTTTGATCCCCGCTCGAAACATCCCGAAACATCATAACATCCCGCTCTCCCCCACATACTGTCGTTGTGTCCTTGGGCAAGACACTTAACCTACATTGCCTCCAGTGAGTGTTCTGTAACACTGGTAAATAGCTTAATCTGTGTAAAGTGCTTTGAGTGCCTACTACAGTAGGTGGAAAAGCGCTATATAAAAATAAAGATTATTATTATTATTAAACAAGAACTAAGTCAGAGCTAACCAGAACTAAACCTAGAATAAAACCTAGAACTAAACATGAATTTAAAAAAAACTGCATGGCATCGGACTCTGCATAGACTAATCCCAGGACAGGACTGAGGACCAGTGTTGGGGCTAGTTACTCAAAAAAGTAATCTATTACATATTACATATTACTCTCAAAAATAGTAATGCCTTACTTTATTTTATTACTCCCTGGAGAAAGTAACTAGTTATATTACTAGTTACATTTTTTTTCCTTAATTAATCTATAATTGCCTGAAATGCATCAGATGGAGGGAGAACATATAAAGGAGGAGTGTTCTTTAGGGTCTTTATTACGCAAACAACAGACTGGCACTGTCTAGCACAAATAACTACAAACAACTGTACTTGCGCAATCAAGTACAAACAAGTATTAACTTCCTCAACTTGGATCAATCCAATGGGCAGTCATGCCTATGTAGCTTTTGTTGTGACAAGTCCAGATGTCAGCGGTGGTTGACACATACTCAGTGCTCTCAAACGTTTTCTTCAGCTCACTTTCCATCATGGAATAACATTTATCTAGGTACATTGCAATGGTTTTCCTGTCGGAAAACGGCTGGTCTGTCCCTGCTATTGGTATTTTGCAGAGTATATTTCTAAAATACAGCGATTCGACGGTAGAAAGAGGTAACATTTCTTCAATTACGTACGAGGCAACAAGCTTATTTATCTTGGATTTTGATGTTGGTAGTACTTTATGTTCAATAGAAAGTTTTTGCTGCTTGTGGGGCTGCTCGTTCATGTCACTCTGTCGCTTCGCAACGAGCTTGATGTGTCCGTGTTGTCGCTGCAGGTGCTTCTTCAAGTTGGAGGTAGAGTTACAAGCGGTGGAGAGCAGCTTTCTCCCCGGGCAGAGTGTGCACTTCACCGTCAAGTTATTTTCCTTCCGTTGAACATATTCAAAATAATGACTGAATCTCCACCCGTCGAAACTAGCTTTCTGTTGCTGGGAACCTTCCTCTGAAAAAGAGCTTGCCGTTGTTGACGCTTCCATTTTTCCCCATCTGTCTTTGAGGGTGCCGCTCTGCTGCTGGCTGCCGGGTGTCGACCAATCGGTGATGGTAAATGATACCTCGTGCCAAACCCAGACCAATCACTGTTCCATTCACGCCCTCCTCCCCTTCCCTTCTGTTCTCTGTGTTGTGTGCCTTGTGTGTGATGAAGGTGCTACTGGCAAATGTAACGCAAGTAACTAGCTCGGGAAAACTGTAATAACATTACCATTTTCAGACGAGTAATGCCTTACACTACTAGTTACTGAAAAAAGTAATATTATTACAGTAATGCGTTACTTTGTAACGCGTTACACCCAACACTGCTGAGGACAGACTTAAACTTGGTGTCATTTAAGTCAGAACTGTAAAAGGTGCAGAGTTAAACCAGGACAAAGCCAAGATTAAGCCTAGATTAGCTGTTAAAGCTTTAGTCTAAGTCTCATCCTTGTCTGTGCCTCATGTTCTCCTCAGAGACCCATTGTGTTACTGATCTACCTCACTCTGTAACAGAAGCCAACATGAACATCAGAAAGACCTTCAGGACTGACTCTGGACTTCTTATTTGCAAAATGGAGTCTAGTGATGGCCACACACTTGATTTACATGCATTATTTTCACATTTTAATTTCAACCAATTTGAAGATATTACATTTGAGCCATCTTCACTGGTGCCTTCTTCTCATTCTTTCAAAACAGACACATTCAAATGAAATGTGAAGCTGCAAAACCATGTCAGACTGTTTAATCAAACGTGTCATCTAAATCATCGGCAAAAAGGCCATAAAATGTGAAACACACACCACATATTCTCATTGAGTTGTGTGTGGAGCAGGAAGAGACCCGCCGCTGAGTGGACTCAGTTTTCAGTGAGTGTCGTACGGGTCGAGTCAGAGCGGTTCAGTTTCTTTTGTCAAATTGGTTACGAAGTGTCCCAAGTACAGTATGCACTCTCATTATTTGTATTACAATGTGGTTAGAACAATAAAGTATGGTTACTTCAAGGAGAAACAGTAAAGTTTTAGTGTGAGCTCTCATTTAACAAAACAAAAACTGGATATACTATATTTAAATTACAGCTTAAAGATGTGAACAGCACTAAAACTTTGCTTTGAAATAAAAAAGCATGTCTTAATCATTTGCGCCTGGCTCTAGTTGAGTCATGTTCACCAGGACACCGTGAACATCTCGTGTGTCACATTCACCACAGAAGCATGGTATGTGTTTGAATAGTTTAACAAACTTTGTAAGAGTCATTTGTCAGTTCATCTGCTGTACAAAAACCTCACAATGCTCTTATACACTTACACTTGCACCTTGTGCAGTCTTTGGGGCTGTTTTCACAAGAACAGAAAAACGGAAATGAAAACACCTCAGTTGGATTCAAAGGTTTATGTGGAGTGAGAACACCGGCCTTGTTTAAACCAGAGGCCAATCCAAACCGTTTCTGCAAAACGTGTCTTTGTGTAAAAGGCCTCTTAGTAAAAATCCTGCTAAAAACAGACCACAACTGCAAATTATTGATTCATTATTGATTCTTTATAAATCTAGCCCCAACATTTTCAGGAAATGTAACCAAGTCCAGACCAATGTCTGAATTCTTGGTTATGGTCTGAGATGTTGATTTGTGTGAGATATCTCCCGGGTGCGTTATTGTTCTAGTTTGATTTGTCCATTACACTGATTGTCAGAAAGACAAAAGACATTTTAGAATTGGTCATGGTTTTAAATCAATCAGAAGCCAGTGTAGTTTTGCAGATTAAGCTTATTATTAATTAAAGTTAGAAGTGATTCAGTGTAGTCTGAAGAGGACACAGATAAATACCTGAGTGAAGCCTGCTCCACATGGATTGATAAAAATAACTCTGAATTGTCTCAAAGTTGCCAATTTCTGAAAAATGACAGTACTTCTGTTAACATGGGATGCTTCTGAGAGCTTCCAACAGCTGCTGCCAACCAGAAGTACCTCAAACACATTTAGAAATATTCTACTGCAAATAAAATAAAAATCCAGCCTCTGAGTCAGTTCCGTGTTTATTGACTCATGGATATTTGTGTAGCTAGATCATATTTTATCAGCATGGTGCCACCATTTTGCGAAAGACATCCTGGTTCGATTAAGATGTTTTTGGAGCTGTAAACTAAACAATATGAGGAATCACAAGACTGCTGGTGTTAATATCAAAAACAAGTGTGTCTTATATGTTTAGAAGTGACTCAGCTCCCCACTTCCTGTTTTAAAATCCTCTTCAAGAATACAGAGATGGAGGTGTGTGGTCCGACAGATGCCAAAAAACACACTCCGGCTTCAGGAGAATGGTTTAGAATCACAGTTAAAAGGGGAACTCTGTTTTTTCTCTTTTTTTTAAGAGGAGAATGAGCACTTGGTGATTGTGTTTGACCTTCTGATAGACGTCTCATTGCAGCTGATTGTTTTTGAGGCGGTCTTTGAATTCTTTAAAAAAGGCAGAGAGAGGAGAAGGGTCCAGTTAAAGACAAAATTGTGACACAATGAAAGTAAAGCAATGTAGTCTTGCAAATATCTATATAAATAAATCTAATTAATGCTCATTGTGCAAACCTAGGACTGATGGGGACTGTGGTTGTGTTGGTAAGGAATAAAAAAGGAGTTATTTTACACTTTACGTTGGTTTTGGTCTTTAATTGATTTCACCATCACTGATTAAGTTGTGTTGTTTTCTTTAAATGTAAATTATTCAAATAATCTTAAAAAAGTAAAGCAATGTCATAAAGATGTTCATTTATCAAATCATCTTCTTAGTCCTGTAATAGTCCTGTTGGGGATGCAGGTGGCTACCACAGAGATTGAGACCAAGACTTTCAGCTACGTAGACCGGGTCAAGACCAAGTCAAGGCCAGTGTACAATACAGTGGAAAAGAAACCCAACAGTCCAAGTCAGAACTCATACAGGTTATGTTTTGGTGAAGGACGTCTTGACGTCTATAATGAGTGTGAGACCATGACAAAACCCTTTAAAAAACCTGTTTGTTTGGACCCATGTGTGGCAGTGTGGCCATGTTATAGGTTTGATTGGATTAAATGACCTGGTGGACAGATGAAGACATTCAAAGCACATGGCTACTGTGCTTGTGGCAGACATTTCAACAAACTGAGCAAATTTGTTCTTTTGTGTTTCACCAAAACTTTTCAATGATATTTTGACAGAAGTAGTGCATTATTTAATAAAACATTACTCTTCAAAAAACTCAAAATCCTATTATAAACCCATAAAAAACAGAATATGGGATCATTTACATTGCTGTCAGGCAGTAACGTTTATTTCACTGCTGTTCCGTGTCCTGTGGCTAACCCATGAAGTTAGAACATAACTTTGTGATGGATGGGGCTCCTGACTCTACACTTGTTTTTTCTTCCCCAGGTCGGCAGCAGACTGGTCTTACAGACAACCGGCCTTCTCATGATCGTCCTAGGGATCTTTGGAAAGTTTGGAGCTGTTTTTATCACCATCCCAGACCCGGTGATCGGAGGCATGTTCCTCATTATGTTTGGGATGATTGCTGCTGTGGGAATATCCAACCTCCAGGTACAGTTTCCTACAGACTACACCAATGTTTTATATTTTTATGTCTTTGGACCCTGTCTGAGGTAGCAGCTCCGTTCTCTGGCTGTTTTCTGTGTGAGGAGCAATACATGCAATAAATACATTTAATAAAATGTGACGTCACCCGCTGTGTCAGGCAGGGAGCTGTGGAAGCGTATCTTCTTACGTTTGATGCATGCTGAGTTTATTTAATGACTGATCAGTGGTAATGGACTCAAAGATGCACGACTCTCATGCAAGGCTCAATACGTTTATTTACACAGGCAGAGGTATCCAAAAATATAACACGCAAATGGGTAAATCAAATCGAAATCCAAAGTCATGAAAAAGTCTACAGAAAAAGCAAGGCTGGAACGCAGGCACACAAGGTAGACCCGTCAACACCTAACGGACAAACCCCAAATTCTACTACTTCCTTTCTATCTCCTCCTTTTCTTTAAAAAATAAAATAAAATTAAAAATCCTATCCTTAGCTTTGTACACTGTGCTGGGTTTGTACAAACTAGTTTTTTGTGCACTTATGCTTTTTGTTCCTTGTGTTGTTAAAACTGCTTCCATTGTTTCCTCACTTGTAAGTCGCTTTGAATAAAAGCGTCTGCTAAATGACTAAATGTAGAACTGCCAAACTGGCACAGGACAAATAAAAGGAGGGGTTTAAATACTGAGGAGAGAGTGGAGACAGACACATGTGAAACACATCAGGGAGGTTCAGGTGATCACAAAAGACGGGAATCCAAGTCTGAAACAAGACAACATGGTGAATGTGAACCAAATAAAAACAGGAAGTAGACAAAACATTAGCGAGTACACAGTCACAGGACTGGTTGTGACAGTTTATGAAGTCATATTTAAAACGCTTGATTCTAGAATGAGACCCAAGGGATGTACTGCTGTGGTTGGTTTTTAGACATTTATCGCTCTCATTTGTTTCTTTTGTAATAAATTCACTTTTGACATTCTTTTAAAAACTATTCATTGCACTTTTCCATTGCTCTCAGGCCTGCTTCGTTTCAATTAAAACATGGATGTCTCAAAACTTCCTCCATTTGAACTCGGATAAAACAGAGCTCTTGTTAATTGGTCCTGCCAGTCATCGGCACAAGTTCAACAATCTTACTGTCTCGATCAACAACTGTGTGTTGGAGCACGGCAACACTGTGAGGAACCTTGGTGTCATTTTTGACTCCACACTATCTCTGCAGCAGCACATTAGTGAGGTCACTAAACTAAGCTTTTTTCACTTGAGGAATATCTCAAAAATTCGCTCCTGCCTCTCTTTAGCTGATGCTGAAATTCTCATTCATGCATTTGTCACATCCAGGCTGGACTACTGCAATGTGTTATTCTCTGGACTGCCGAGGAAAAGTACTCACAGACTACAAATGGTCCAAAATACAGCCGCCAGACTTTTAACAAAGACCAGGAAGTTTGATCACATTACTCCGGTCCTGGCTTCATTACATTGGCTTCCTATTCATGTTAGAACATATAAAATCCTTTGTGGACGCGCGCCCTCTGACCTATCTGACCTCATCACCCGGTATACTCCAGCTCGTACCCTTCGCTCTCAGGACGCTGGCCTCCTTCAACTTCCTCGAGTAAAGAAGAAGTCTGCTACAGAGCCTTTTCTTATAGAGCCCCATTTTTATGGAATGGGATCCCGGCGGAAGTGCGGCGAGCTGACTCTGTTGAAGTTTTCAAAAGCAAACTCAAAACATACTTATTTCACCAAACGTATGGAGACTGATTGATCATAGGTATACGTTTACACTGGTTGTAGCTGTAGATACACGTTTACACTGGTTGTAGCTGTAGGTACATGTTTACACTGGTTTTAGCTGTAGATACACGTTTACACTGATTGTTGCTGTAGGTACACGTTTACACTGATTGTAGCTGTAGGTACACGTTTACACTGGTTGTAGCTGTAGGTACACGTTTACACTGGTTGTAGCTGTAGGTACATGTTTACACTGGTTGTAGCTGTAGGTACCGCGTTTACACTGATTGTAGCTGTAGGTACACGTTTACACTGGTTGTAGCTGTAGGTACACGCGTTTACACTGGTTGTAGCTGTAGGTACTGCGTTTACACTGGTTGTAGCTGTAGGTACACGTTTACACTGGTTGTAGCTGTAGGTACATGTTTACACTGGTTGTAGCTGTAGGTACCGCGTTTACACTGGTTGTAGCTGTAGGTACACGTTTACACTGGTTGTAGCTGTAGGTACACGTTTACACTGGTTGTAGCTGTAGATACACGTTTACAATGGTTGTAGCTGTAGGTACACGTTTACACTGGTTGTAGCTGTAGGTACACGTTTACACTGGTTGTAGCTGTAGATACACGTTTACACTGGTTTTAGCTGTAGGTACACGTTTACACTGGTTGTAGCTGTAGATACACGTTTACACTGGTTGTAGCTGTAGGTACACGTTTACACTGGTTGTAGCTGTAGATACACGTTTACACTGGTTGTAGCTGTAGGTACACGTTTACACTGGTTGTAGCTGTTGGTACACGTTTACACTGGTTGTAGCTGTAGGTACACGTTTACACTGGTTGTAGCTGTAGGTACATGTTTACACTGGTTTTAGCTGTAGATACACGTTTACACTGATTGTAGCTGTAGGTACACGTTTACACTGATTGTAGCTGTAGGTACACGTTTACACTGGTTGTAGCTGTAGGTACACGTTTACACTGGTTGTAGCTGTAGGTACACGTTTACACTGGTTGTAGCTGTAGGTACACGTTTACACTGGTTGTAGCTGTAGGTACACGCTTTACACTGATTGTAGCTGTAGGTACACGCACACACTGGTTGTAGCTGTAGGTACACGCGTACACTGGTTGTAGCTGTAGGTACACGTTTACACTGGTTGTAGCTGTAGGTACACGTTTACACTGATTGTAGCTGTAGGTACACGTTTACACTGGTTGTAGCTGTAGGTACACGTTTACACTGGTTGTAGCTGTAGGTACACGTTTACACTGGTTGTAGCTGTAGGTACACGTTTACACTGGTTGTAGCTGTAGGTACATGTTTACACTGGTTGTAGCTGTAGGTACACGTTTACACTGATTGTAGCTGTAGGTACACGTTTACACTGGTTGTAGCTGTAGGTACACGTTTACACTGGTTGTAGCTGTAGGTACACGTTTACACTGGTTGTAGCTGTAGGTACACGTTTACACTGATTGTAGCTGTAGGTACACGTTTACACTGGTTGTAGCTGTAGGTACACGTTTACACTGGTTGTAGCTGTAGGTACACGTTTACACTGGTTGTAGCTGTAGATACACATTTACACTGGTTGTAGCTGTAGGTACACGTTTACACTGGTTGTAGCTGTAGATACACGTTTACACTGGTTGTAGCTGTAGGTACACGTTTACACTGGTTGTACACTAAACCGCTCATATTATTATCACATCTACATGTACCTATTACATGTACCCCTCCTAGGGTGGACGCAAACCTCTGACCTGCTGGGTGATGTGTAACCCCAAGTAAATAAATGTCTTGTCTTGTCTCTCATGCCAAGGAACACTAAGCAAAGGGAATGATACAAATCCAACAACTTAAATGTACTACATATCTTATATATCTGTATAAATTCCAGGATGGAAGGTTTTTACTTGCACTTTTTCTTCTTGGTTTTTGCTGTGGCTTCAGTGATGTCACTCGTCATTAAACTTTGAATCTATGCTGGAGTTGCTGGATTACTGCTGGTCACTTTTAGTGTGAATCCAGGTCAAGGCTCCAAATCCAGCCACTTCTTTTTTTCCTCCTTATGCCATGCCCTTGCTGTATCGCTATCCCTCCAGTGGTCACTCATAGTACTACACAAAATTCCAAAATGACCCAAAAATGTAATGTAAAAGGAAGACTGCTGAAAGGACAGAATAGAGGATGTCTGATATGATCCCAGCTGTGGGGATATCCTCTGAACAACAACCACTATTACAACCACATTTTTACATATTTAGACTTAATATCCTCAGCACCTGTCTCTGGTCTTTTTCCTTGTTTCCTGTCGTTGGAAAATTGAGGCCAGGACACAAAAGGTTCCCCCCGCTATGAGCCGTTTAAACCAGACACTGAATCGGTGCTGCGTCCCGTCGTTTTCTCCATGTGAGCCCGGTTTATGAGAAACAAACACCACACTCCTGCAGCGATGAGCAGTGGTCGTAACTTATGAGGCACTTAAAGGGTTTTTTAAAACAGAAACAGGCTGAGAACAGACACTGACAGAAAGAATTTCCATTTCTACCCTAGTCTTACATACTGTAATTCACATATATTAGCCGAGTACCTGAATGTGACGAGTTGAATAATGAGGTCAGTCCTGGAATTTGTCCCGTCAGGAGTCAGCAGGGGTCGGCACTAATCCAGTTTTCTGTCTAATTATGTCCTGAGGAAGGTCAGGCCTTCACTAATGTCTCCCATTAAAACCAGCCACAACTAACTTAGACTGGGGAAGTCCTGGTTTAGAACTGGGTTAGTCCTGCACAGTTTATTTCTGGTAACTGCTTATTTTATTTTAGGAAACAGTTGGTCTTTAAGTACGGGTCAGACCTGGTTTATTTCTGGGTTAGTCTAGTTCCCTGTATGGGCTCGGTTTAGTGTAGATGGAGTCTTGGTTTGGTTCTCTAGTTTAGTTTTGAGATAACCCTATTCTCAATTTCATCTTGTTTTTGTGCAAAGTTTCCTGTGTCGAGGTCCGGAGATTTCAGTCCAGCTTTTGATCTCTGCTTTATCTCATTACTCTCACCTGCAGCCTGTTACAATTACGCCAGTACAAAAGAAGCCACAGAGCAAGCCAGCCTTTTCTTGACCTGCTAGTCAAGAGCTTGTTCTGTAGTGTGCAGGCCTTGTGAGTACAAACCTCTGGGCCCTGTACCTCTCTGTAGTATTCAGCCTGTCCCCCAGTCCAGGTCCAGTCCAGTACTCCACTGCTCCAGTCCTTTAGTCCAGCCTGCTAGATTACTCAACCTGATCCTAACAAGAAAGATCAGCCAGAACTCTGTGTTGTGTGTTAGAGTCCTGTGCCACTCATTACACAAAGTGGTTTAGTTTTAGTCTTTAGTCTTGTCCTGGGCTTGATTCTGGTTTTAGATTAATTTTAAGGCTTGTGTTTCCACTGAGCTGTGTCCAGAAACATTTTCAACAGAAACTAACGTCACAAAAGTGATGTTTCTAAATGAGAGATAATTTAGATTTGAAAAGGACTTTTAAAAGTTGGATGCACTGCCAATAAGAGTAAACCCTTGTGTGCAGTAAGAACCCTTTAGGAGGACCATTACTGACCGGACCATTACTGGACCGTTACTGACCGGACCATTACTGGACCGTTACTGACCGGACCGTTACTGACCGGACTGTTACTGACCGGACTGTTACTGACCGGACTGCACTGCTGCAGCGGAAAATGAGTCTTTTAGATTTAGTCTTGCCATAGGATCATATTTATTTGACAATTTCTATTTAAGAATGTTGTTGGATGTCTCTGTCTACATATGGTTTACTAGCTGGACATTTTAAACACGCCTCTATTACTCAACATCATTCTGACATTGTATTAGTCCATAGGTGACAGGTTTGTTGTATTAAGAAGAGTTGAATCCCTTTTGTCCTCAGTTCTGCTTTTTCTCACTGGTTAGTCATCGTCGGAGTGTAACACGACACTGGCTCGTTCTGTTCATGAAATACTCGGAACAGTGTGTCATCTGAACCAGGTTAAATGACACACTGTCTTTACAACACGGCTCCTGAGGTTTAGGGCTTAGTTCTGACTAAGACTCCAGTCAAAGTTCAGCGCAAACAAAAGGCTTGGCCCAATTCACTGTCGTTACAAGAACTGGACACAGTCAGACGTTATATGCTTTGAACAGGCTTTAGTTGAAACTGGATAATTTAGATTTGAATAGGTTTATTTTGGACTTTTTTACTTGAATTTAAACTTTTTTTGTTCCATTGTCTACATGTTTGTGCTTTGCTTCATTCTTGCTAGATTTAAACCTGACCATTCATTTTTAAACTGTAAGTGATCTCCATCGTTTTGTCTCATTAATCTGAATGAAAATTCTTAAGTCTTAGTTTTTAGATTTGGAAAGGTTTTAGGTGACTATCACCAGGTTTTAGATGGCTTTTTGAACAGGTCCTTGGTGCTTTTAGTCTGTGACATAGAAGCATACTTGTCCCTAATCAAATACTTCAACCCTGGTCAAAAACAGGCAGCGCCAACTTGAGTTGCGTTCATGAAATTGGAAACATTTTTGCTGCAAAAAGAGCTTAAGGCAAGTCATTGGCATATGTTTGCTTGCATTTCCAGCTCGCTAACCCAGAAGTTATTATGGGTCTTTATCAGGATTCTCAATGATTGGCTTCAACATCTGGCATTGACAAATATTTGTTGCTTGTATTATTTGGCAATATAAGTTTTTAAAATCCTATGACATTAGAAGACCCTTTGTTTACCTGTGTCTGTCTCTCCTGTTTTTTTTTCAGTACGTGGACCTGAACTCATCTCGTAACCTGTTGATCCTGGGCTTCTCCTCGTTCAGCGGACTGGTTTTACCCACATGGTTTACCTCCAACCCCGGCATCATCGACACAGGTTTAACACATTTAACATCACTTTGAATTTTAGGTCATAAGGGCCCCCACATCCGTGAGACTTTTATCTCAAATAGCATAACTAAACCCAACATGGCCCTTACTTTAAACCTGAACTTCATTTCTAACAACTTTTCTTTTGTTAATGGAGACAAATTCATTTTAATGCAGAAAATCTCTACTGTAAATCCTGTTTGTTTGAGTGAGAAGCTGCTCTACTTTGCTCTGACCTTGAGGAGGTACCATTGATTCTGCCAGCATAAGCTCCTAATGCCAAGGTGTTCCCAAATCCCGCAGGCACAGATGGCACACACATACCTTCAGCCTTTACCCCAGATTTGGCCAAGGTGAGCCAAGGCCCGTGATCATCCACCTGATTGTGACCTCGGGAGAAGAGTCAGTGGCTTTTACAGTTCAAAGGAAAAGACAGTGAGGTGTAGGTTAGATTTGAGACTGTAGGGGCACCAGCAATTCTTTGAAAAGATAGAGTTGGAGACTTTCTTAGGCTTTTCCAGCTTTTTTTTAAAGCTTGAAACAAAGACTAAAGCTAATTGGAGAAAGGTGATAAAGATTTGTGGCAGAACATAAAGTTATCTACTGACTACCAGTCTTTTACCAACTTAAGATCTGGCTAACTTTGAGTAGATTGAGCTTGGGGAAAGCTAACTTAAAGCCTGTCGTTTCTTACCATGTTCTGAGACTAAAACGTATTTGCAGCAGTAGAGCGGCTCAACCAAACATTCCCAACATTGACATGAGCGGAATGCTTAGTCTCATGCCCCTTTCATGCACCTTTTACTCAGAATGGCTTCAATCGTCTGAATTATGTTGAGCAACTGACATCTGATAAATTAAACCAGTCTTCTAAAATATTTCTGGCCTGTCGATGTGGTTGTTTAGAGTCGACACCGATGATCCAGACTGAGATTGTTAGGTTTTGTCTAACCAGGCCGAGGAGACATGTCTGAGGCAGGTTCGACTGGCTTTGTTGTACAGGGCCCTGGAGTAGGCCCCTGTTAACCAAAGGTGTCCAGAGCCAGACTTGAGGTCCATCAAAGTTGTTTTGTTTTTGTCTTTGGAGCTCCTTGTGTTCAGGTTCAGAAAATGAAACGTGACAAAGTTTGACTTGGAAGACTACACTTTGAAAGAAGTTTGCTTTACCAAAATATAACCACTTCCATAGCCTTCAAAATAAAAGCCTGATCCCTGCTGTAGTACAACCCTTAGCACTGTTTGTGTGAAAGCAGTGAGTTAATAAGCTTCTCTGTCTGACATAAAAACTGCCAGGAACTCATGTCGCCAACAGGTTCAACCCAATTACACTAGTCATTGTGTAATCCAGCCGCAAACATTAATCCAAACAAATCAGACCGAGTGCTGCTCTTACTTCGACCTTAACTTTAATCTGTCCTGTTCCCAACCGAAGACAATCTATCGATCCAATCTATTTGATGGAAAGTGTGTATGAAGTGCCATCAAAAGGCCTGAGATATAAAAGCTTTATCCGTTGAGTCATGTGATGCGAGTGTCTCCTCGGAAAGTGCTAATCCGGGGTTCAACACTGGGCATGAGAGCTTGTCTGGTTTTCTGAGGTCTAGGCTGCTTAGCGCTCAATCCTATTGGGGCCAGCTCAGTTAATGCGCCGCTCCAGCTCTCCTCTCCTTCCTCCTCCTTCAGACGCTTCATGTGAGACACAGGGCTTTGTAACGACACAGTGAGCTCTTTGTAAACAATCGACTTCAGTGAGACTTGGACGGGGCCTGTGAACTTTTGACTTTTAGACGAGTGCTTTCTGAGGAAAGATCTGGGCTGTGGGCTGGAGAATACACACAGTGATGTTAAGCCAGGTTTTAACATGTTATAAAAGTAATCTGGATTAGGTTATAACATTTAAACTTAAACCTAGCCCCAGCACAGTTGACACTCAAAGAGAGGGCTTGGCCATTATGGTAAATGGTAAATGGTAATGCATTTATATAGCCCATTTTTGCACCCTTCTCGGGCACCCAAAGCGCTTTACATCGTGCTTCCACTCACCCCATTCACACACATTCACACCTGGGGCAGACAGAGATGGGGGCTGCCATACAAACGGCGCTCAACCTTCTCCGACCACCACCAAACACACCTCTACAGTCACACACATTCATACACCAGTGCTACGGACACTGGAGGCAAAGTGGGTTAAGTGTCTTGCCCAAGGACACAACGACAGTATGAACTGTGGGGCGAGCGGGAATCGAACCTACTACCTTCTGGTTGAAGGGCGGCCGCTCTACCACTGAGCTACTGCCGCCATTATGTCAAAAATATCATTGCACTGCTGCTTGGAACACATATTCACAGCATTACTTTTGGCTAGCAACTGTACTGTAAACTAATATCTTTAAGTTGTTACTTCATGGGTCCAGCTGCACTGAGCAGGAAGAAGAATATTGCAGTGTAGGCAAAAGTTATTTTGTGACTAAAAAGGCTCTTAACTGAACAATGGGCAATTTTTACAGTCTGAATTATAACTCAAACTCACTCCAGACTTTTAACAGAACCTGGTCTAAAATGTTAGCATGTCCAGACATGACCTGCATTAAAATTTAGTTGTGAATATTATAAATAAAAGTAACTTTTTGTTATATGAAAAAAGAGCAGTGCATTGTGATCTTCTGAAACTTGTTGTTTTTTAGTCTGTTTGTGTTCCTTCAGTCCATGGTCATTTGTTTTAGAGGTTTAATAATAATAATAAAAAAGTGAGGGTGGCAGGAATGAAAAAGGTAAAGAATGGTGTTGACTGATTCTAAAATTGGCAGGATTTGTTTTTTTTTTTTTTTGGTATTTTTTGTAAATGTAAATTGGTATCGTCCTGTTTTTTTGTTTTTGGCAAGGGTTGGGGTTACTTAGTCTCTTGACTTCAGCACACACTTTTTGGGTCCATGAAAACTTTGTTTAATTATTTTTTTTACACCAAATAAACTAAATGTTTAGCATTAACCTTCAAATGAACTCTTGCTCAACCTGTCGCTGTTTAGTGCTCAGCCAGTTTGACTTGCTCACTTTCACAGCTCGAAGGCTTAACTGATCAACTGACTTCAAATGGCTTCAGCTTCAAGAACAGGTGTCATTTGGTCTGGAACAGTGTGAAACAATTAAGGGACAAAGGAGGAGAACATGCACTTTGGTGTGGCATTAAACAAATGCACCATCAGCAGTTTGGCTGTAAAATGTCTAATAAACCTGGGCCTTGTTCCATTTACTGCACCCAAACTTTAACAGGAATTACCTACCTTTTTACTCTTGCCTTTAGTTTGACAGTTTAATTATCTGAAGCTTCTTTTTAACAGGAATCTTCTGTGAATAAATTAGACCTTAAGACGTCATCTAGGAGTTTGGCCAATCGGCTCGTTTCAGGAAAAAGAGCGCTCCCATTGGTTGACACTGATGTCAACAAAAATAAAATAAAAAAGGAAATGGATTATTCTGTTGCAAATAAAAGTGGATAAGTGTTGGCAATGCCTTGATGCAATTAATTACAGGATTGCTGCAGTCTAACGGTAAAGTCAAAGTCTCAGGTAGGCTCTAATTTACAGTTTAATGTAATGTGTTGTACTTTTATATAAAAATACTGGGGGGGCTCAGGGGGCTTGTCTACCTAGATATTTTATTCCTGTCCTTTTTGTCCTATTCCTGGTGGAATATGTATCTAAATTACAAGTACCCAATCTTGAGACTGACTTTCCAGAATATACACAGTTCCCTTTTTTTTGGGAGAGAAACATGAACCTTTGACAGTTTGTTCAAAAGAAGGAGGGGGTCAATCCCAATTCTATACAGCTTCATTAGACGTTTACTGCATAAAAGTGGTTACACTGTACAAAGTGGAATGAGGGAAATTGGCAAGTGTGTCTCAACTTTCAACCAATTTAGGTTTGAGTTTGACTCGATAATATCCTTGTTTAAATCTGTCTGTATCTACTTTCTATAAACAAGCATCTTCATGTTTTCCAAATGACGTCCACTTACAGTTTGGCCACAGATGGATTAAACAGTTGTTATCAATCTCCCCATAGTTTACTGCCACAATAGATTTAAAATTAAACAATGAAGATGTGACTGAAGTGTGTATTTCAAATCAGGACGAATGATTGGATGAAACATAGCTTTGACATCCGTAATTGGTCAAAGTCCGGAGCTGCATCTTGAGCTGCTTTGACGGGGCTTTACTGCAGCTGCTGTTGTTTATACGTTTTTGAGCCTGTTTGTTGGTTTGGTCTTCTGGGAGGATGTATTGAGGTCAGATCAAGGGAATGACTTGGCCATTGAGAAATATCTTTATTACTGGAAATTGACTGAACATTTCTGATTAAGTTTCCGGTACAAAATCTGTCCAAACTTTAATATGTGTAATGGCATTTGTCTCTTTGGTCTTCTCTGGATTTACAAGCTCTTTATTCTTTTTTTTTTATTTAGACAAGCTTTGGGAAGCATTGGTTGGCTAAAACAGTTCCCAGGAAGGCTTATTTTTATCTATTGTACATCTACAAAACCACTATGAACTGTCACCTTGGTCTTGTTTCTTTGGGAGATGCTAACAAGGACATTTTTGAAAAAATAGTCTGGTGCATGGGCGCAGATGGCACTGACCCATAACAAATAGATTAATCAGGGTTTCATTCCAGTCACCATTATTTTGTACCACGCTCTCACTACACGCTGTTCTGTTGTCATTGAACACTCTGTGTGCGTGCTACAACCGGCTACGACTCCTGATCCCAGGGTCCTGCGAGGACCTGGTCGCTGCCTCAATTGTGCCTGTAGCGGTAACCATAGTGACCTTATAGTATAAGAACGATAGTAAAAGGCTTATACTTTTGTCTATGACTAAGCAGGTGGTTTTTCCAGACTTTTACTAACTGTAAAAACTGTCAAAAATCACCTCATTTTTTTTTTAAAACGAACAATGTAAGTATCCTTGACTTTCCCAAATGTGGCAGAATATTTTGTTATGGAGAATAGCTAATGTGACAAGCTAATGGCAAGAAGCTTTTGCATCAAACACAGTGAATGAACAACAAGAGAATGGTTGGATAAAAAAATTATTGTCAAGAAATAGTAGTTTTATCTGGACTTTCAAAACTAAATTAGGATCCTGGCATAACATTATCTACTGTACTGTAAAGGTTTACTGAGGTGTATTGTACTGTATTGTGTGGTGCTAAGTTTGTCCTAACAACAAATAAAGGCCTACATAGGCTTTTTTACATCCTCTTAAAGCTGGAAATTATGTTTCTGGCACAGAGGATATAGTTCATGTTTACAAAATCATGTTTATGCTTTAAAATTATGGGAAATGGAAAAAAAGATAGAGTTCTTAATGAATCACAGATTATTTAAAAGAGCTATTATTAATAAATAAATTAAAACAAATAGTTTGGATTTTTCTTAGACATTTGAAATAATGAACAAAGGCCTTTTTTTTTTTAACCTTTGTTCATTGTTTTTTATCTATAATGTGAAATAGAAATCCCACAATGGCTTTTTAGTGCAAACCAATTACCCAAATTGCATAAAGTAAGTACAGTACTTCAGCACTAGTTCTAATTAAAGTTCAACACTGCTACTCCAGCTCCGCCTGCCCGCCTCAGGCCTCGCAGGTTAAGATCAGTTGTTAGTATGTTACCACCAGCCCTTGCTGCAGAAACCAGCAACAAGGTGCAGTAGCTGCGTTGGGCATAAAAAAAAAAATAGCAAATACCGCCGTCTTGATGACCGCCAGGCCTGCGCCACCGCACGATATGGCACTATATCTAATTGAGTTAAAGTAATTTGCTGACAGCTTGGTCCGTCCCCCCCCAGTTAAAACATCCCATCTGCGCCCCTGGTCTGGTGGTTAAAGGACTAGTTGCCATCATGAGAAAAGTGGGTTCAAAGCCGGAGGTTCTTGCCACTGAAACCAATCTGGAAATGCAGCATCCCTCTCATATCCAATATCCACGGACTAATGCTGTCAGTAGTCTTGGTTTTGTTGTGAAGAGTATCAGTGAATGACTTGAAGTGGTCTCAGATACAAGTGGCTAATATGAATGAGGAGCTCATCCAGAGGGGCAGCTGAGGCTTAGCGTTCCTTCAAAATGACTCTGGACCTCAGTATTTTTCTCTAAGTTGTTTCAAGAACATTTTCTTTGATATTTTGTAATGGCAGAGTTATTATGATTGTACTTGTACTAACTTTAATCTTGCACAAATTAAATGGCATTGGTTCAGAGCCTCCTGGGCCGTCTCATGAGGTGATGGTTTCCCACCAGGAAATGCCCAAGACACTGGAAGGACTCCTGGCCTGGAAAGTCTGGGCTCCTTGCTGCTCCTGAAAAGACAATTATAATCCTCTGTGCAGCCGCAGCACTGGCTTTAAACTGTCCCACTCACTCTTCTCCCAAAATTCAACCTGGTCCTCAGTCAGCCCTGTTGGCATTTGCTATTTTTCAGAATCTTAGCAGCTTTAACATTTGATTATCGTTAACAACCATGCGTTCTGATGTAGTAGGTAATTATTTGGTACTTTCTGGTCTTGTCTCATCAGCGCATAATAACAGCTGACATATGGACAGTGTCAGCATATTGATATCTGCAACTTCCATATATGCTTTAAGTCAAAGTCCTTCAGTCCCATGTGGAAGAAGTAACACATGATAGAGTGGAGACTGATTAAGGAAATGGCCGTGTGACTGTGGTCCACTGATTAACTAAAGTGGCTTCACAGTGCTGTCCCAACAGGAGCTTATTATCTGTGACTCTACACTCTGCTGGACCAGACCCTCTTATCCAGCTTTTATCACATCACACATGTCCCAGTGTCTCCTGCAGTGAGAGAAATAGAAATACTATGACCCAGACGTGAAAAAATGCGTCGGGCATCTTTGGGGCTTTAAGCGACAATAAGGCAAAGCTTTTTGACCTGCAGTGATCAAATGGACTTTTATCTTTGTCCAACTCAAATCAACCTTTTCTCTCCATTTTCCATAAATGAATGCATCAAATTACTGTTGCTCAACCAATTAATGTAGTCTCCAGTCTCCACAAAAATACTGTTTACCAAAATGGTAGGTTTTAAAAGGTTTGTTTCCAAAAGCTGAAGTTATTTAATACCTGACTTGATAACTAAACATTTTCAAGTGACTAGAGACCACTGTACAGAATTTATTTAATTATTTTACTCTCAGTGCAGTTTTTGTTTTTTTCACAACAGAATATATGGAACTTGAGGTCTCAGTAGTTTAATCTTTCAATGTAAGGTTTAAAACAAAAGCATCTGGACATACTGTATATATTAGTGACTCTTTACACTAATAAACATCTGTAACAAATGTAAATGTGCCTGATTATAGCAGAACTGCTAATTTCCATCAGCAGTCTCTAGGCAGGTAACATAAAATAACACACAATTAATAGACAATAATACATAAACCACAAAAAAGACAAGTTCAAAGTGGTCAGATTTAATTGTTTCAAAAGTCTCAAGTTTCAAAAGTTTATTTTTGGAAGTGGGAGGCACAGTTTGTCCAAGTGTGCTAATCAAAAAGAATCTACAGATCATAAAATAACTAAATAAATTACTTTCAGCTCTAGTGTTTGACTGCCCAAAGCGGCTGGGATAGTCTCCATTCACCTCCGACCCCTAACGGCATAAACATTATCTGAATGTTCCAATGGTTTTGGAAAAAGGAACTGTAAAATAAAGATGTTTAAACATTACAGGGATAGATTATTTGGTCAGAAGCCAAACTGTCCTCGTGATAAATGCCTCAAAATAAGACCGAACCAGTTGGAGATTGTGTTTGCACAAAACCTTTTTGCGTTATCAATACTGCATCTTGTTAAAGTTATAGCATTTACTGTCTCCTTAAAGCCTTGTTGGTGTAGCCATGGGCCACATGTGGAGGGCATTAACAGGAGCTGAGCATTCACAGATAAAACACAAGCACGCAGACGTTTGGAGACACTTCGGAGCCTGTGTGTGGATTGGCCGTTATCCTGTCGGGCAAGATTTACCACCCAAGTCCTGCGGCCGCTGCGAGGGGGTGTTTCTGTGCGGTTTCAGTGGCTTGAACTTAAACCTGACTTTTAACCTCTTTTGTGGAGGAGGAAGAAAGCTGATTTATAGATGGCATATTGTTGTTGCAGAAGCTTACAAATGTCTTTTGTGTGTTTTTGCAGGAATCAAAGAGTTGGACCAAGTCATCGTCGTCCTATTCACCACGCACATGTTCATCGGAGGATTTTTTGGGTTTATTCTTGACAACACCATCCCTGGTATGAAAGCAGATACGCAGCATGCACTGTTATCTGCTCCCACAACGTTTAGACAATCTGCACAGGGGGGAGAATGAATTACCTCTGCTTTGATAAATCATCCTCTTTATTTTCTTAATGTTTTGTCACATGGTGCAGTAAATGACATGCACACAATTATTAAATGTATTAACACTACCATTTATTTGGGAACACATAGTAAACAAGAGCCTCTCCTTTAGACTTAAACACTTTACGTTTAGAAACGGGAGGTGAAGACTTAGACTTAGAATTTCATCTCATGGCTTCAATTGTTCGCTTGATTCCTTAAATCTGGTATTTTCATCTGTGAAGCTTGAAAAATGAAGGGACAAACACATATTGAACGAGTTTAAACAGTGATGGTGTAAGCTTGGTGGTCGTTTTCCGTTTTTTTCATTCTGAAGCCTACATTGTCCTGACGGTAACACATTCTGACACTATTACTGTTTACTATGGAGCATAGCTAAATGTTAAGGTGGACACAATGGTGAAATTCAAAGGATGGTGAAACAAGGGCAGCAGGACTTAACTCCACTGGTTGGACACATTGCTGGTCTCTGCATTTGGCCTCATTAGTAAAGTATTTTGAGCAGGTACTTTAAATGTACAAGAGTCAGCAATCACATTTGTTTTCAGTATATACAAAAAGAAATGATATTTTTTTCTTGGTTTTAGGAACAGACCAAGAGCGAGGTATTAAAAACTGGAGAGAAAGTGTTGGTCTGATGGACAGAGTGGAGGACAGTGACCTCTCCTGCTACGACATCCCCTTCTGCGGAGGCTTCCTCAAACGCTTCAGGTTTCTTCAGTACCTGCCCTTCCTGCCGTCGTACAAGTCCATGGTTAAAGCACCAGTGTCAGTCTGCTGTAAAGATGTCCAGACTCTGTTCAGTCTCATAATCCAATAAATTCTAAGGTGTATTTATGCATCGGTAAACTGTCTAATGTTGGAGTTAAACCCTCCAAAAACAACTGCCTTATTTTATTTTATTTTTTAAGCAGCTGACATATCAGAGTCCCCACAGAAGCAGCAAAAGTCTGTGAATTTCCCTTTGGTTTCCAACAGCAGCGCCCGTTGCTATATTTATATGTATATAAATTTGTATTACATGAAAAATGTGTGTAGGATTAATTTTTATTTTATATCTAAAACCTGCTCCCCAGCTGGTATTTAGTCACACCTTATTTTCCCACCAAAGCAAAGGCATAGCTTTATTTTTTTAGATTGCAAACTCTCAAAAATCCATCTTGTACTGCCCCAACCAAACACTTTCCATAAAATGTACCTGTTGAGATAAAGTGCAACACAGTCTTTAAAATGTCATCTTCCTCATTTTCTTGAGAATAAAATGTTTGATCTCAAAGAGTGTAAGAAAAAGAAAAACATATTTTTTTGGCCTAGGGCTAATTGACAACATTAAAGTGCTTGGTCATGATTTTTTTCTAAAGTCTATTTTACATGAGAGGACTAGAAATTAGACCCAGAAGGATATTACATACAACAACACAAGTACTAATTTTACTACTTCAAATATGCATTTGCACAGTATTAGCAAATGCATATTTACACCTCTAAAACAACAGTATTTAATTTTTTTACAGTTTTTTGCAAAAAAAAAAAACATTCCCCCCATAAGAGGATCTTTTATCCCATGGTTTGGCTGGACTTTTTTTCTGATTGGATAACAGGTGCAGAAAAGCCTGGTGACTGAGGTTTAGTAGAAATAGTTACTGCATTTAAATCCATGCACTGCACACTTCCTGAGCTGTCTGTCCCAGTTTGGTCCAGCTCTGTCTACTTGTTTGGTTGATACCATTACTAGCTACATTTGTCACTAGTATTACTTTAACCTTTCTCCAAATATGGTTGTCACTTCTTTCATCCATAAACTATTGTCTTTCTACCTCATCACCATTAAAAACTTATCGTGGCTTTATAACTTTAAATATAAAATCACTGTGTATAGAAGTTCATATTTATTTAATCTTTTTAATATACATTGTAATTATTACAAATTTTTGTAAAAATATTTTTAAACACTGATGTTAAATGCGTAAAATCTAACCTTATTAAAGACCTTCATTTTAACATAAAACGGCAATGATTGTCTTTTATTTTGTGACTGTTGCACTTAAAAGTCCAAAATGGTCCTGATGCAGAATTCATAGATTTTGTGATGTCACAATTAACTTCAGTTCAGTTGCAGTAACATTCACTTTAAATTTAACAAATCATTTTTATTTATTTTTTATGTTTTTCTCCTGTGTGTCTCCCCCTCTCTCCTGTGTCTGTCTGTGTGGAGCTGTCCCTGGAACCTGTGTTCACTTTAGCACACCTGCAGCTCAGCTCATCAAAACCAATCACGGCTCACCTGTAGCAGTAGAACAAACCTCTCCAGTCCTCCATGCTTTACCAGATCATCAGTTTACCCACTTTAGTAGTAGTGCTGATTTTTCCTAATATGACTTCCTTTTGCTTGATGTCCTGTCTCCTAGAAACCTCTGCTTATTTCTGTTCGAGTTTTTGGCCCTTTGCCCAGCTCCAAGCCTGCTCCTGTTTTTGTTAAAGAAATCTTTTGAACTGCCTTTTCATCTGTGTGTGTCTGCCATTTTAATCCACCAGTTTACAGTTCATAATAACAGAATTACCTAGACACACCTTGAGGTTAGAAAGTGAACCAGCTTGTTACGTTAAAAACAAAAGGCTAACCCCAAAGTTATCTTAACTCTTTATAGTAGCCCTCTCCTCATAGCTGTTACTTTTGAGAGTGGCATCATGAGGTCAACAGAAAGTGCTTCCTTAAGGAGTTGCTAAAGAAGTGTCAGTTTGGTTTTGACAACTTTTATTACAATTAAAACACAGCTGCTTAATCTGGTCAAATAAACCATTATCCAGAGGTCCCTATGCTAAAAATATTAAGTAGTAAGCATTGAAGTATTTACATCAGACATGTCCACGGTCTGGCCCAGGGGCCAAATATGACACAAAGTGAGATTGCATGTGGCCCTAAGCTTAAGATAAAATGTTTATAAATCCAACAAGACACAATGTAATTTAGAAGAGAAGAAGAAGAGTAGCACCAAACTGGACTAACCAAAGAAAGTGATTAAGCTTCTCATTTTCTCTACCTTCCCTTGGATCTGACCGTCTTTAGTCTTTGATGCAAGTTTCTTCAGTGTGTTTTTATGAAACAAGCCTCAGGTTTATGTCACTTTGTGCAATTATACTGTACATTGGCCGTTGTTGAACTGTGAGCAGGTCACACGAGTCGGTGTCATTGGATTAAAGCCGCTCTGCTCATTCATCACATAATGTTGATTATTTATAACTCAATAAATGCATTTCCTCCAGAAGTCCAGCTGTTTACAGAGAAGTGCATGGGACAAAATGGAATAACATCTTTACAATTTAATTTCTCTGGAGAGAAAACATTTGAAAAGCTACTTTTGGTTTGAATGCATTTGTAAAAAGTTGTGGAAATGAAGCTGTGTCACTGCAGTTATTAATGGGAAACAGGGCTGAAGTTAATCCTGGTTTAGTAATGACGGACTCAGGACCCAAATGCACCCAAACAGCAGGCTCAGAATGTCAAACAATGTCATCTTTAATGAGACAGCGGTATGGGGCTGCAGGTTTACTTTTGGTTCAAGTCTTGATTTGAGTTTTAGTTCTGTAAAGTGCTTTGGTCTAGTTTTGATTTTGCTTTTGTTTAGTGTTCAGTCATTTACTCGTTTTAACTATATATCGATCCATTTATTGACAACAGCTCATCTAAGTTAGCTGTGTTAATTATTTTGGGATAGTTATGTTCCATTTGTTTTTTAAGATAAAAGCACAAAAACTAAGTCAAGTCCCATCCTCTTCTGCTTTTGATAAATCTGGACACAGTGAATACATTTTCTTTGTTAGTCTTTACTTCAGAGTCTGGACCAGCAGTGAAGGGGTCACTGTGGCTCTAAAAAATTGACCACATTGAACTGAGGCCTGGAGACTAGTCGATAAAACAAAGGTTCTCTGGGACTTTAATAATTTACAAACAAAAGACTAAAATCATCCCATGGTTCGGTCCAAACTTTGTGGACATTTTGTTTTTAAATCTGAAGTTTATAGGCACAGTTTTACCTCCAGCTCTGAGACGGACGACACCAAACATTTGGAAAATACTAAACAGTGTTTCAACTATGCTTTTTACAGTTGAAACAATAAGAAAATATCTATCTGACATTAAAGACCAGATTATGGTGCTTCTGTTTAGCTGTCATTTTCTAAACATACTAGTTTCTGGAGACTGGTGTCTTGTCAGGACAATTTTGTCTCCCTCAAGCCATGCTAGTATACGCTGTGGTTTGTTGACAAATGGAATTTACTGATTGGTTTATTCAGTGAACGTAATTCCGCTCATGGTCCCGCCTTGAAATCCTGTTAGAACCCTGCAATCCCAGAAATTTCTGTGTGTTTGCCATACAACGAGAAAGCAGTCTGGCTGGCCAGGCTACCCTTGAAGTGCAACTCAGCTATGAACAGTAGACGGATGCATGGACGATAAGAATGTTTGGTAACACTTTAGAGTAGGGGGCACATCTTATCATGAATTCATGCATTGATTCATGCAGGTCTCATTGCATTAAATTTTAATAAATCACCACAAATGACTATGTTTTCATTATATTTTCATCATAACTTTAACCAAAAACCCCTAACCTTAACCCAATGCACCTACTCATGCATGAGTCACTGCAAATCATAAATGTTTGCAAGAATTTATGATAAAATGTGCCCATTACTCTAAACTGTTACCGAAATTTTGGTGAATTAAAGGCTTCCATTTAACTCGAGCAAGTGTTGACGTGAAATGAGTCATAGGATTAGAAAGAGCAGAGGAATAATGTGTGACAGGTTTTTGGTTAAAAAAAAAAAAAGGAACACTTGAGGTAAGTCATGTAGGTCTTTGAGCCAAGGCACATTTTATACATGCAAAAAAATTGCATGGAACACCAACAGACACCAATGTTACAAAATGACATGCTGTGATCCTAACGCAGTATCTACAATGACAATTTAATCTCTTAATTTGTTGGGCTGGGCCTGCTTGTTGGCAGGAATCGAAGACAGGCACACAAAGCTCTTGATCAACTGTCTATCTGTGGCGTTTAAGCTACTTGGGACCAGGGCACCGTCACACCAAACCAAGAGTGGAGTCGGTTAGGTTGGATCCCTGGTAAAAGGAAATCCAAACAAACGCCTACGCACACCTGACGATCTCTCAAGGCACACTGGTTGAAAAACACTAATGTAGGCTACTTGTTAGCATTCACTTTTTTTTTTTTTTCCAAAAATGTATTAATATTAGGAAATCATTTCTCTGGCCCTAGCACCATTTTTCTAGATTTTAATTAAGTTTAGCTCTGGCTTTAGTCCTGGTTTATTAAAAGGCTTAGTCCTACTTAAGGTTTTTGTTTTAGCCAAAGGCAGGACAATTGGTAATGTTGTCACTTTATAGGTGTTTTTTTTTTTAAGATAAAAGATCCAACTACTTAACTCCTATCTATCCTAAACTACTTAATATACAGTAGTTAATGAACTCGATCTACACTAGTCTGTTATTCTACTTCCAGTATATGACCCTGCAATATTATATCAAAGAGTGAGTCATACTTTAATTTGAATTTTATGAGATGGTCCTCAATAAGAACTTTGTTTATTACTTAATAACTGCCTTATCTGCCATTTTAACCTGTATCTTTATGTACTGATTTGATTCAACATCATTTTAGACATGTGTCTTCTCATTGGCTGCTCAATCTACCCTCACCTGAATGAGAAGCGTAACAGTCAGGCCTCAGTAAGGCTTTTATTTTTGGGAAGATGGAGGAAGATGGAATAGCCCTGAGAACTTGATAGTGTCATCTCTGTATGTGACTCTGTGTCACATACATGTGTGTTTCTATGATGCTTTCACTCCAAAACATCAACGTTAATGAAAACCTGTATCTGGAAACTATACTGTATCAGTTGGTCTGGATTAAGACCCAGCTCTTTATTATCAACTGCCTCCATTTAGGAATCAAAAAAAGAGTTGTGGAAACTGGAAACCTTTTGTTTACTGCAGCTCCTAAAATAAATTACCATTTATTATTGTGTTTCTAAAGCTTTAGAGAATCAAACGTTTTAGCCTGATTATCCAAAGCGAGTGTCCAGCCGCTGCTCTCTGTAACGATGAACCGGAGCAGCTCTATCAGGTTAAGTACGGACACGAACGCTGCTTCTTGTGAATGACGTCTGTATCAGAGTTACACTACACTGGCCAGAAACGACTGTAAAGCACTGAGTAATGAGGCCCATTCAGATGCACAGCGATGATTTGGACACAGACACAGAGTTATGGCTTTGGAAACGCAGACTCTCCACGTCCACATGTGTTTTATACAACCGTCCAGATGTGAACGAAACCGAAGACAGATAAACGCAAAGTTTTCATTTTGACAAATATATTTCACTGAAACATTCTCCCTGTCTTTGGACCATTCATGTTTCCATCATTTTATTAAGTAGTCATCTGGTATTTGCAACAGATTTGAGCAACAGAAGGAGGCAGTTAGTCATGTTTGACATTTCTTTGTGAATGGTAAATGGTAAATGGTGGTAAATGGTAATGCATTTATATAGTGCATTTTTGCACCCTTCTCGGGCACCCAAAGCGCTTTACATCATGCTTCCACTCACCCCATTCACACACATTCACACCTGGGGCAGACAGAGATGGGGGCTGCCACACAAACGGCGCTCAACCTTCTCCGACCACCACCAAACACACCTCTACAGTCACACACATTCATACACCAGTGCTACGGACACTGGAGGCAAGGTGGGTTAAGTGTCTTGCCCAAGGACACAACGACAGTATGAACTGTGGGGCGAGCGGGAATCGAACCTACTACCTTCCGGTTGAAGGACGGCCGCTCTACCACTGAAAAGCAACGTTTTAGAAATGTAACGACATAAGGCTCTTCCTTTTCAGAAAACCCTTAAAATCCATATGATTCATCTTTTTCTGTAACACAGGACAATTTATTTGATTTGAAAAGTGGTACAAAAAAAACGGTCCGTATCATGAAAGGTTATAAAAGGAGTGTTTTAGAAAGAGATGGGCAGAGATTCAATCTCTGAAAGAATGTGGAACAATTTTTGGGATAAAAGTAACATTGCCTTTGAATATCTACCGAACATATCAAATGATTTCAAGAATCTGGAGAAATCTCTGTGAAAGGATTGAGGTTAAAGGTCAGTGTTGGAAGCAGCACTGCATCAAAAACAGACATGGCTCTGTTCTGAAATCACTGCATGGATCAGGAACACGTCCAGAAGCTGCTCACAAACGAGAGTTAAAGCTATATTCTGCAAAACACATTCTGTGAACACCGTTTTCAGGAGTGACCCTCAAAGCTGACTGGAGTTCCCTCGATCAGCGTAGGGTCTATCTCGTGCACTCCCCTCACTCTGACAAAGCACAAGTTGGCTTTGGAGAATGTTTTTCAACATTTGAGCTTGTTATTTTTTAACAAAGATGTGGACTTTCTGTGTCGGTGTCTGTTTTTGAAGCTAAGCGGAGTTTGGGTGTCTCTACAACCAACCAGTCATGCAACTGGGGAAGCTAAAAAGAAACAGTTATTCAAATTTTTTAAGCAGAGAGACATTGTTGTGACCCGATTGTGGATCAACCCGCCACCTTGTGGTCCGGCTCTAATTCAATATGTTGTACCTTAAGTAAAGCTGCTTTAAGAGCTTACCAACAGAAACACACTGCTGCGGCGCGAGTTAATGCTAATCCTCGATCTGCCGCTCTCAGGCTTTTACACATCTCTACCTCAAACCTCAGACCTCAAACATGTCTCCTGCAGTTACAGGTCAGACACATTTAAGTTACAACAAAACTGAATTACTGTTGGTTTAAAGGAGAATGTGGAGTTCCCCATTAAGGTGTTTAAAAATGGATGTATTTGGAAAACATAAATGAGGACTTGCAAGAAGAACAGCAAATGTATTGGTGCAGGGTATTGTTGTAGTCACAAGACCACACAATCCTGACAGTAAATTCCACAAACATATGCAATACATATGTTTGTATCTGGCAAATGTGTTCAGAGCATCTTCTTTTTGGCAGTCTGCCTTTTCCTTCAAAATAGAAGTAGACACAGAGACAAGATGAAACAGAGCGAACAGAGCCAGGATCTGATGTGCTTGTGTTCACACTCCTCCAGGTGAGCTACTGAGGCATGTGCCAAACCTCATTTACATAATGCACTGAAAATTAACTGTTGGCCTATAATGTGCATTTAACATTTGATTAATCACTGAATCCTGTTGTTTTCCACATAACTATGCAAAAAGCAGCTACTGTATTCCAGTGTATTGGTCACCAACCTTGAAATTTTGATGAGCTCTACATAAACGCAGAGTAAAACTATATTTGGAATGCAATTGTGCTTTTATACAACTTTCTTTAAGCAAAAGCACAGTTTATTGTCAAAGGAAATATAAGATTGTGGAGGAAATGATTGACTGATTGACAGGTAATGAATGTTTGAGACTGGCTCATGAGTCCTCCCATAATAAAAGGTTTATGTCCATCTCAAACAAAGCCTAACTGTAAGACTACAGACACACAGTAAAATGTTCACGTTTCTTGCGTCTGTTACAGTTCCTATGGCCCCAGACTAAGTCTTCGGGTTCGGGACATTGTAGTCGAGGGCTCTTCACTTTAAAGTACGCCCGCAGCTGTCCGTACAACTCAATCCAGATTAGGATTATTTAATCCCGTTAGACGTGTTCCAGGGCCAAAGCAACAAGTTAAATGTATTAATGTGCACCTGGCAACCCTCACACAGTATCTACAAATCAGACAGGAATCGTGAACAATTCTGATTTAAAGAAGAATAAGTCACAGAATATTGATAAAAAGTGTGAAAACAAATGGTACAGCGCAACATGGTGTTTGTCTGTTAGCTCAGGTTAGTTGAGATGAATTACTGCTTTGATTAAATAAGAGGCAGTTGGCACCAACAAGGTAAAATTACCTAAAGTTTTATAAAGTGTACTAGAGAGTACTCTGCTCTTATAAAATCAACTCCCACAAAGTCTCTGCAGGACGTTTAGGAAAAAGGTCAGTTTAATATTTCAGGCCTCCTATGAACACTGGGGGCACTATGATGCACTAAGCCTCTGTTCTCTGGCTCTGTCACTTTATGTGTTTCACTGTTTACATAATCTTATTTTTACATTTGTCTGTTATTTGTGCTTCTGCCCTGCTCCAATGACCCACAGACCCACCCTGCTGATATTAAACAGACTTATATTCTTAATTTATTGAAACTGTCCTGGACAGGATGATGATGATACTGATGACGCGATGATGATGATGATGATGATAATATTAATATAATAAATGAAAATGAGAAGAAACACAACTGTGCAAAGGCAGTTCTGAAGAGGTGGCTTTTGAGGGTTGTCTTGAAGGAGGTGAGTGTGCAGCAGTCTCAGATGTGTTTGGGCAGAGAGTTCCAGAGGGTGGGGGGGCACTGTCTCCCCAGCTCTTGAGTTTAGTCGTGGTGGGAGGAGAAGGAAGGTTGGCATCGGATGATCGGGGGGCACAAGTGAATGTGTGGTGGTGGAGGAGCTCGGTGAGGTGAGTGGGGGTCAGGTAATGGAGGGACCATTAGTGAGGAGCTTGAACTGGAAGAGCCAGTGGAGGTGCTATTCATTCTGATCATTCTTAGCCTTGCAGCAGATTTGCATGACTTAAAACCTGGCAACTGCTCCGTCATGACCATTAGAGCCAACTCTATTCCAGTGCAGTTTGTACAATTGGTGCCTGTATACAGAACCTTAATGAGCTGAAAAAAAAAAAGGGATTAAAGAGCTCCCGCTCTCCCCACAGTTCATACTGTCGTTGTGTCCTTGGGCAAGACACTTAACCCACCTTGCCTCCAGTGACTGTAACACTGGTAATGTAATGTAAGTCGCTTTGGATAAAAGCGTCTGCTAAAATGAATAAATGTAAATGTAAATGTAAAAAGGATTATGTAATGTAGTAGCAACTGATTGACTTCATGTGTGTGCTGTCAGTGAGTGGGTAAGGATCATTAGTAAATATATATGAGTTACAGCAGCTAACCTGATAAAGGAACAATCAGGTTCAATAATACTATGGTTCTGATCTGAAAACAGCCAGACCCTTGTGGCATGACAGCGGTGGCCTGGATTGTTTGGTTGTTTCTGTAGGTGACGAAAATAAACTATAAACAAACTCAAGTGGTGTCATATTTTGTGGTTTAATTATTGAAACTAATTTCCTCAACAACAGAAACCATGTGAAAGTGGTTTTGGCAGCTCTTCTTTTATGACAAAGTTCTGTATATTAACTTTGAATCAAAGCCAAAAGGTTTCACTCAACATGTTTCTTGATGAACAAGTGATTTTATTTTTGACAGATTTTAAACAGACGTCATAGAAACGATTTCAATAAACAAGATAAATTAAGACGTGTAAAAGACATAAAGGAATGATGGTAGAGGGAAGGGTCTGATGGAGCAGGACGGGCTAACAATGTGACAAAGCTCAGCTCAACTAAAACCTGTTCAAATCCAACTAGAACCTGGACTTCTGGAATAGGAATAAAATCAGAAGAGACTGTCGCCTCTTGTAATTTCTCATCAAAAGTTTAGACTCCCCTGAGCGAGGTGGAAGCTGGTGTTAAACTTGTACTACAGAGAATTTACCTTTTGCATTAGTATTCTAGTTTACTTTGGTTTTTCTCTAAAATGTGAAATCCCTTTGTTGTCTTTCATTCCAACAGTTTTGTCTTATTTTGTCTTTTTTAAATTCTAAGTAGCAGTCTTTTTTTTAAATGGTGTTTAATCTTTTTTTTTTTTTGGTAAGCTGTCTTGTTTTTTATCCTTTTTATAATGACTTGTTTTCCCAGTTGTGTTTTAGTGTCTTTTTTTATTGTGTCTTATTCTGCTTAAAACACGGATTAATTAAGTCTCATAAAGCTGAAGGTGGCCAAAGGAAATGATCCAAATGGTGATTTCACTTTAGAAAAAATAAATAAATTAAACAATCAGTTGAGTTCATAAATGTCCAGGACCTTCAGCAGGAATGTGTGCTCATAACAGAACCAGAGTGTGTTTCTCCTGCAGCAGTGTTCAGTTTGTCCAATACATCTGTATTACACCACTCCCTGTCCAGAGTTCCACCAGTGGACACTTATGGTATTGCATCAAAAAATCCTATTCTCAGAAAGGATTTTCCCTCTAGACCTAGAAAATTTATTGTCAATTCTTTCTTGTACATGTAAACGTAGACAAAAAGAAATCCAGCTCAATGTTCTAATCAACTAAGCTCGGCCTGTAAACGTACTGGTGCCTCTCCTTTCCCAACTCCTTAAAGAACTTCCTAAAGATTTGCACTCAAGGTTAAGAAAAAGTGGTTAGGAAAAGGAGGAGAATCTATTTTGATTGGGCCCATGTTCAATTATTTATATTTTTTTCATAATGAACCAATGCAAGGAGTGTAATTCTGATTTTCAGAGTCAGAAAAAAAAATGTTCAGAGTGATGTGTTAACATTCTGTTAATAATAATAATAATAATAATAAATCAAATGTATATAGCGCTTTTCAGGGGACGCAAGGACGCTATACATAAACAGGACAAATAAAACAAACAAAACAACATATTTCAAAGGCGGTTATGAATTTTTATAAATTTTATATTTGCTTTTGAAATGGTTCTAACACTTTTTTTAACAATGTACTCTTTGTGTTTTTGTCTCAGGTTCTCATGGCACTTACTGCATTTTTTAGCTTCACGTTTCCTGATATGACTGTTCTGTTAGTGTTTGTTGCACTGTTGACAGATTCCAACAGACATCTCATGACCAATGATAGAAAAATCACTGATGTACTGCCAAGAAGAACTGATGACATAAAGATTGTTTCTTTTCTTTCACCTGATAACAGATTTTTCCTTTTCACAACATGTCCGGGCTGGTATTTGAGATCTTAATGTCAATACTTCTGAAGCTTCTGTATTTTCTGTTAAGAGAAGAAGATACGAGATAGAAGTCTTACAGTTCTCTTTTTGAATTAAAGTGAATTCTATTGAATACCTGCACACATGAATGCAGCATTAGCCTGAGTGCTTCTCTCTCCTCTGTTATGACCAGCCCTCAGCAGGTCCAGGAGGCAGACACCCTCCACACTTTATTGATAGAGTTTATAGTTAGGCTTTAGATGAACTGCACTAGGTCCAGATTATCATCCGTCTTATGCTGCAGTCATTATTATTTGGAGCATTTGTTGCTTGTTTATTGCACTACCATTTGTCCCTCTCTGCCCTCCTCCACCTGGGAGTTGAAGAGCTCGATGCTCTTGCAAGTGTCTCCAGCCCGACGTCTGAAAGTCCTCTCAGTTGCCTGTAACTGTTCATGCTAATTCTATATGGACTATATTTTATTATCTCTACATACGTACGTTAGAGTAAATGTTAATGCGCTGTATATCTTTCCTGGACACATCTGTCCCTCTGTCTGTCCTGGGAGTGGCTCCTCCTTCTGTGGTTCTCCCTGAGGTTTCTCTTTTTTGTGGAAACAAAATCGGATGCAAAAGTACCATCGAGAGTGAGATGCATCAAAGACCTGGCTGGAGAGTGTTAGTGGAAGTAAATATCAAGCCAATTGTACATTTGTTGGCAGTGTCTGGTGTGGAGCATCGTGACCTGTCATACATGCAACTGTTTTCCTCGGGAGAGACACATTCCTGCAAGGCTAGCGCTCTTCCAAATCAGAGCACTGTCTCACAATCCTGTTAATTCAATCTGAGGTGGGCCACTGACCCTCGGCTGAACCTTTCCACTCTGGACAGGTATTAAACCCTAGATGTTCACTGAGGGTTAAACCAAAGACTGGCTCTTTATATGAACAGGTGTGTCTTTCTTCAATTAAATTCTTACCCGATTAAAAGATGTTATGACTCTAAACGTATAATTGATTCATTTGACATGCTTGTGTGACTCTTAAGAGGATTGGACCTGAGCCTAACACAATATAAATGTTAAAGTCTTCATTTGTTTTTGGCAGACGTGATACGAAATCTGTCATCAAACTGTTTTCTGTTATTTATTAAGAAGCAGACGCATTTTTCTGTTGTGTTGAATCCGGTTATCTGGTTTAGAGACAAACTTTAGGTAAGGGCAAGGAAAGTTGAAAGTGAGCGCTGAGTGGAAATGTTCAGAAATGGATAAAAATACAGAAGTCTTGACTGGCCACCAGGAACAAATCTGAAAGGTTATGTTTTCTGCATGTTTTTGTGAGAATCCTGTGTCAAATGTGTCACATCAGACTTAAAAACATTTACCATTAAATGAAGCCACTTTAGTTAATTTTAACATTTTCACTGTTTGCATTGTCTTTGAAGAGTCCCAGTTACTTTAGTACACTCAACAGTCTACAGTCAAACCTATGGCACATTGAAATAATTATACTGCTAAAACCAAGGCCAAGTTAGCTTTTGGTATGTTTTAATTTTTATTTGTACATGGACAGTGCACAACAGTACATTAACCAAGACACAGTCAATAATATAAACACACAACTGGAGGCAAATCATAAAACACAATGTCACACAGTCAACCACCATTTACTCTAAAATTATTCCAAGATGAAACTGTTTGGCCGAGTCCCCTGTCAGAGAGATCTCGGTTTTCGTCCCGGTCGTGGAACACTGGACCAGCTCTACACCCTCTCCAGGGGGTGTAGAACTAGTCCACATGTGCTTTGTGGATCTGGAGAAGGCACTGTGTCCCTCATGGCGCCCTGTAGGGGGTGCTCTGGGGTCCGGGGCCCTTGGCTAAGGGCTGTCCGGTCCCTGTACGGAGCAGGAGCTTGGTTCATTGTCGGCAGACCCAGTGCATGTAGGACTTCGGCAGGGCTGCCCTTTGTCACCGGTCCTGTTCATTATCTTTTAGAACAGGAAATTTAAGGCGCAGCCAGGGGCCGGAGGGAGTCTGGTTTGGGGACCACAGGATCTTGTCTCCGCTTTTTGCAGATGATGTTGTCCTGTTGGCTCCATCAAGCCAGGACCTTCAGCTGCACTGGGACGGTTTGCAGCCGAGTGTGAAGCGGCTGGGATGAGGATCAGCACCTCCAAGTCTGAGACCATGGTTCTCAGTCG
This sequence comes from Perccottus glenii, assembly GCA_024416835.2. Lineage (NCBI taxonomy): Eukaryota > Metazoa > Chordata > Actinopteri > Gobiiformes > Odontobutidae > Perccottus > Perccottus glenii. Next base: position 1,983,980 of record CM044563.2, read on the forward strand.
GAAAAGGGTGGCTTGTCCCCATCAGGTTGGTGGAGAGTTCAAGTATCTTGGGGTCTTGTTCACGAGTGAGGAAGGAAGGCACGTGAGATTCACAGGCAGATCGGTGCATCTTCTGCAGTGAAGGCGAAGCTCTCAATTTACCAGTCAATCATCGTTCATACTCTGGATGGCATTCCAAGATATAATCTCACTCACACTTTGCACTTACTCATATGCTCATACTGTCATCCATAAACACTTTCAACCCTAATGAATGCAAACTTGTTTAGATAACAGCCATTTCTTTGCCAGGCGTGCAAACATTTGGAACCCTGTGCATGTTATACTTTGAGTTGGCAAATTATTCCAAAGATTTATGGCAACAGAGGAGAATGTCGATTTAGTAAAAACGGTTGTACATTTGGAAACACTGCACTCTCTCTTGGGATAAGTGTTTTCTTTCACCAGCAAGGACCACGCCACAACAATGTAGACTGAAGAGTTTATTGAAAAAGGTTATGCGTTGGTTGAGGATGTTGAAGGATGGAGATGGTATCAGTGCTAAAGATGGAAGATGGTGAGAATCGGGTTCTAGTGAAGCGAGAGAGAGGGGTAATGAAAGGTGTTGGATGAGGGCTTCTGGGAAAATAAGGGGTGTGGTCGAGGTCTAGTTCAGGTGATGTTGAGGCATGGCTTTGTTTCCAAACAAGTTAACGAATTGACTCCATTTCGAGGCAGATCTCTACAGAAAGTGAACGGCTAAACAATAGAGGACAGAAACTCAGCTTACTGACCAATCAGGGACAATGAAAAAACAAGCTGCAGTACAAAGTCACTTTCACTGAATGGGATTTCAATATTGCACAACTGAGTTCACTTGACTCATTTGAGGGTGTGTTACACAGAAACATCTTTGAAGGGATATCAAAACAATTCTTTGGAAAGTGTTGTGACTCTTGAGATGAAACGTTTCGCTAAATACCACTGATAACTGTTATTATTTTAACAGTAGTTTTATCTTCACACCCAAAAAACTGGATAAATACTGCTGTTAGTCACACACACACACATCTGCCTCACAAACATGTTCACACACTCACACTTGTGCTTGCAGTGGCTCAGGTTTGTACTGTTATTGTGTCCTTGGGCAGGACACTTCAATCACCTTGTCTCCAGTGTCATTGTAGAAGTAAGTTTGATGGTGGTCAGCTGATGTAAAGAGCTTTGGATTCCCGAGATTGATGCAAAAAAAGTGCTATATAAATGCATGTTATTTACGAAGATGAGTAAAAGGCAGTGTGCAATCTTAAATATCACACCGTGTACATCAGCAAGGAACTGCTTCTGGGTTGGTGTTGTCATTCATCAACATCAGCAAACATTAGAATTGAGAATTCTAATTCTGTGACCATCCTTGTGTAGAAGCAATGCCACAGTTCTCTTGTGTCATATTTGTTCACATTCAGTCAGAACAACTGCAAGCCCTGCTGTTATGTGCTTTTTTCACCGATTTCAAATGTTGCATATCCTTTTGGATGAGACAACCCTATTGTCAAACAGCAAATACGTCTATGACTGCTAGTGTTTCTTCTCAGAAGCTGGTGGAAAGGTCAAAGCATTAGTTCACCGCACAGTGCAATAGCAAGAATCCAGCTGAGAAAGCAGAATAACCAAGCCATTATTTGTTATTGACACTTTTGACAAGACAATGCTCAGACATATCTACTAAACCTTGTACAAGATTTCAGCCACTTTCAAATAAATAAGATGGAGTCAACAGATCCCACAGGTCCTGGAGTTTAGTCTTGGCTCTAGACAGTTTGTCGCCGGTCTTAAACCTCTGAAAAGTGTTTAGGATCTCAACAATTAATACCTCAGAGGATTAAACCTTTGACTTCTCTGCTTCCTGACACAAGCCCCAAAACCTTCCTCTTAAACATAATGGATCTTATCTTTGCCACTAGATGTTCTCTACTCAGTAATCCCCACAGGAAGACATCAGGGTGAAGTCAGAGACCAACAAAGCCCGAGCAAAGACAAAACACCAGGTTGAACCAACATCAAAGCTCGGATTTAACAATTCTACTGCAAGTGTCTGCAAAGCACCAATGAACAATGTGCAGACCTTCGCCCGCTGGATGTGTTTTTAGATCCTGCACAGCGGAGCCCCCAGCAGCTCAGAAGAGCATGCGCAGGAATTACAAGATGGCGCGGTAAAAGCCCTTCATTAAATATGAGATTGCACTGTTGATAAAATTAACTCAATACATTGGGAAAAGAAAATGTGCTTATTGCAGATCTTATCGCATTTAATGCTTGAATGTGTAAATACTGTAAACACGTAAATATTTAAATAAAGAAAATGAGTTTGTATATTTAGATGTACTTATTTGGTTTCCGGCCTGGTATGATGTGATCTGTGCAGATTGATGCAAACTGGCTCCAGCTTTGCAGAGAAATGGAACTTCTGCGTATCTCCGGCGCCACGTCGGATTACAGACGTGTGCCTTGAAAACTGGGGGTCACCTTTTGAGTTTTCTGAGTCCTTTTTCCATTTGATATTTTCTGCACCACAGTGGGAACATGGCCTTTAAACATCCCCAGACTTCCCTTCTCCACAGACACCGCCTCCAGCTTCTTGGGGCCAGTACAATGTTCCAAAGCCTGCTGCTGTTTCCGCTCTAAACGTTCTGGGTTGTCTTTCCTTTTTAATTATTAACACGTGCATGGATTATTTTGGTTTTCTTGGAATATCCTTATATCTTGAGTTGACAAGACATTTGTATGTTTATAGCCCAATAACACAATAGTTTCTATATTACTTTGTAAAACTCCAGCAGATTCAGCCTGTCATACTGCTCTGTGGTAAAGGCTTTAATGCAGCTAGACTTCTGTCTGGCTGCCATGTTCTGAACCATTTCAAAGCTGCCGCAGGGAAAGAAAATAAACAGCAAAAACCATCCAATCAAAAAAAAATGACCTTAGTCTAAAGAGCCTCAGAGGTAAAAATGAAGCAACATTGAAGTCATTCTGATCCCAGTTTAATGTCACAGGTGGACCACAAATAAAAGTAGATTTAGTGAGGAGCAGCTGAATTGTGCTGAGCATAAACCGACGGATGAAACGGCTGTAAAATATGATGGATAGTGGCAAACTTGTTCCCAACTCATAAAGGATCAAGAGGGAACCCATGCTAAGATTTAGTCAGGTTTATGTCTGCTTTACATCAGGAAAAACATGCAAGAGTTGGACCAAAACCTCGCCTTTATCCTTGTTCACTCAGCTCTAGGAAGAGTTTAATGCTATAGGGGCTATTTGGGGGGCGGCAGTGGCTCAGTGGTAGAGCAGTCGTCTTTCAACCGGAAGGTAGGCGGTTCGATTCCCGCTCTCCCACGGTTCATACTGCCGTTGTGTCCTTGGGCAAGACACTTAGCCCACCTTGCAAAGTCCAGTGAACTTTGGATTTAAGAAAAGGCTGGAAATAATAATAATAATAATAATAATAAATTAAATTTATACTGTGCTTTCATCAGAGACTCAAAAGCTCACATTATTCACTCCACAGTCACACACTGGTGGTGATAATAAACAGACATACTGGAGCCATACTGTCTTGCCCAAGGACACAACAACAGTATGAACCAGGGAAACAAACCAGAAGGTTATAGAACGACCACTCTACAACTGAGCCACCTTGCCCCAGTGGACAAAAATAAATAATAATATTTTTGCATGTGTTTTTATGAATTTGGTAAAACACGTATTGTCCTACCACTGTAAACTACTGTAAAACTCTGGAAAATGGAACGCGATAATTTAGCTTGTCTGTGCGTTTACTACTCGGACAGGTCAAGTTCATAGCAAATAATGCTATGAAGGTCTCTTCTTTTTTAATAAAACGGCTCCACTTTGGGCATTTAGCCAAGAGGAATGACTTGATATTGTCCAGAGAGTGCTGTACATTAAGTGTTGAACAGAGCGAACAGTATTGTGGCCGTGGCTTGAACCACCCTTTAATCTGTTTAGGCTCAGGATCCAGGCAATCCCAGCTGATCCCAGACGCCCCCGGCCCACGAGTTCACGTTCCTCCAGTCTGGACCACACGGCCAACACAGAAACGACCCACACACAAGAACTTCACTAACTCTTTCTCAAACAACAGCCTACAAACACAGACAGTGATTCTGCCCCTCTGAAGAACAACAGAAGGAAGTAAATGCCATCTTTGTCAAGTTAGAAACACCCCCTCTACACAGAGAAGGTCTTTCTTCCATTTACACTGGGTTTGGAGAATCAAAACTAAAGGAGTTTTACCATTAACCTCGGAACAGCCTAAACCTCTTTCTTCTTAACCTTTTATTGGAATTAAAGTTACAGCGGCGCTCTGAGCAGTAGAGGGTCATTATCTTTCATCAGGTCAAAAATTCTGCTTAATCAGTGACATTGGCCAACATCTAAATTGGAATTTGTTAAAGCAATTATTCTGTGAGAGAAGAGACTGACTAAGCTGCTAGTTTAAGTCTATCTAAAACCTGTTAAAGACATTAGCTTCTTTTAGCTTGTGCAGTCAGACAAAGTGTAGCTCTCAAGTTAAGTCAGTCACTTGTTTCTAGAGGAAACGGTTGAACCTGAGTAGTGTCTGAAACCACTGTGGTCCAGCCTAAAGCAGCTCTGTGTAGTGACTGTGGGGTTAGGGACCAGCTGTTGTGTCTTGTTGTTCCCATAATGTTCCTAAACGTAAAGCTTCTTTAGCATAAATACGGCTTAAAGTATTTCCTCTAATGTACAACTCCTTTGTCCAGCACTTATTGCCTTCTTGACAGCTTTAAGGATGTATTTCATTCAGATTAAGAGCTTATTTCAATGCTGTCAGTAATCTGAAGCCAGTGGACAAAGGTTTTAAGAGTGGCATATACTTAACAGTGTATAGTGCGAGCACGGAGGGTTGTAGGTGAGAGTGCTACAGAAATACTGTAGACCTCAAGAACCTCCACAATGAAAGTCTGTGGAGGTTCTCAGTGACCCAGTATCCAGGACACCTCCTGGGGCGCTGTGGCTCAGGGGCACAGTTGTCCTATAAACTGATAGTTGGCGGTACGATTCTCGCTCTCCCCACAGTTTATACTGTCGTTGTGTCCTTGGGCAAGACACCTAACCCTCCTTGAATCCAGTGTTGTGGCTCTCGTGATGAATGTGTGAGAATGTTTGGTGGTGGTTAGAGTCCATAGGCGCAACATGGCTGCCACGTCTCTGTCAGTTTCCTCCAGGGCAGGGACAGATGTAGCTCACCACCACCAGTGTGTGACTGTGGAGTGAATGAATATTGGATATGTAAAGCATCTTTGGGTCTCTTGAAAAGCATACAAGTACTATGCATTATTATTACCTCTCAAGAGAAAGGGAATTCCTTGAGGACTCTTGGCCAAGAAGGCAACAGAGGAGGTGATCTGAGACACAATCTTTCTACCATTTATTACAGTGTCCTAAAACTAAAACAGTTTCTCTGTAAAAGACCATTAACACCTGAAGGGAGTAGTTCTAATTGTCCACAGGAGAATAACCCCTCCCCACCAGCCTCACACTGCCATTCAGCTCTTAACCACACTTAAAGACTTACACAGACTTTAGCTTTAATGAACTTTAATTCAATCATAGTACAGTATCATAGTACAAGTTAAACCACTCCCTCTGAGCGATAGAAAACTCAGCTCGCTTCTTGGGCCCACCTGGTAGAGCACATACCACATACTCAAGCAATCTGGGCTCAATGTCAATCCTCTTTCTCTCACCCGGTTTCCTGCCTGGCTACATCTGTCTAAAAAAGAAAAACCCTCTGCTCTCACAGCAGTTGAACTCAGAATTGACAAAGTAGATTGGATGAGGGACAAAACGTGTTCATCGTCAAACTACGTCCAGATGCATCTTTGGAACTTTTTCCTGAACATTAATGTAGAAATATTAATACAAAAAGCTGTGACATTAAATTAAAGAATAAAAGCAGGAGCACTATACTCAGTGGTAGAGTGGTCGTACTATTACTGATAGGTTGGCGGTTCAATTCCCGCTCATCCCACAGTTCACTCTTGTTGTGTCCTTGGGCCTGTGTGAGCATGTTTGAGGTCGGAGAGTTCGTAGGCGCAGAAGTGTGTGACTGAATAATGGACTCTGTAAAGCGCTTTGAGAGCCTTGAAAAGAGCTTTTTAAATCCAATCTATTATTATTAAGACTAAAAGGAGATTAATCTGAACTGATCCTACACTAAACCCCAGACCAAACCAAGACAAAACCCGGACAACCTGAACTGAACCGAGTGCTAAATAAATATAAATCTACCTTGAACTCTGATTTATTCAAGTCTTAGTTTGGGGAGCTATTCCAAGAACCGAGCAAACTTAACTGTCTGACTTATTTTGTTCTGATTTCTGTTTCATAAAACAGACTCAATAACCAGGAAACTTATGAAGAAAGTTTAGTCTGTTCCTGGTTCAGACCTGGTTTCAAGATGCATTTTGGACCATTTCTTTATTTATCAAATCTACATTGCTGGGTCTTTGTTGTTGATCGTTTAAAGGGATGTTGGAGAAGGTTTCCTTTCAGTGTTTTCTCGTCGAGGTTTGATTTAATCAATGCTTGATGCAATGCAAGATAGAATCAAGATAGTAAACCAAGCTTTTCTGAGTAAGTTTGCTTTTATGTAGCAGACAAAGTGAACACTAGATCATTTTGACCCAGAAACAAACCAAGCAGGTTCAAACCAATTCTAAACAAGGACAAGACCCTTGAGTTTAACATTCACAACCTCACTGACCCTCCACAGCTGTCAGAGTTAAACCCAGAACCTCTCCAGAACCCTGCCCTACACCAGTGCAGCTGAACTAAATGATGAATAAAATAATATAATAGCTTTATATGAAATGCACTGTTAAAGCTGCAGAGCATTAGTCTTAAACCTGGCCCGGAGCACTCTGTACTGTACTCCTCTATCTGCCACAAAATCTGGGATAAAGCCATTTCTGATCATCAAAGAGACCCCTTCCAGAGCTTTTAGCCTGATTGTTAAAGTTTATTCTTAAAGATAAGTGTACGTAGTACAAGGTTTTACACATCACGAGTTGCACAGGACTGAAAAAAAATGCGTGTTTTCTGCAGGCGACCACTGTGAAGACTAAACCTGGGTCCTATTGACTCCCAATTTACAGAATACCAGGCAAGCATTTTCTGATCTCAATGACCCTTTTTCATTTAGACACAAAACCACAAAGAAGGGCTTTTATAGAAAGTGTTTGCAAAGGGCAGGTTCTCTAAATAAATAACTGGAGGTGATCTTGGTGAGGTGATGGTGAGGCCATCTTGTTAATGTTAGTTACGATAAAACGACTGCTACATTGTTCAACCTAATAAAGCTGCAGTTAGATGACTTAATCGAGCTATAAGCACAGTCTGCAATCGCCAGTGAATCAAAATGACTGACCTTATGTTTCCAACATGGAAGCCTGCCTGCAAACCTAAGTTTAGATTTTAAACCTCAAACTTTATCATTGTAAAGTCAGCATCAGACCAATGCAGTCGTGTACGGATCAACAAGTGCATATTCTCTGTAAACCTCTGTTTTAACACTTTGAGATGATGCCAAGAACAACAAATATTTTAAACTAGACTTTCCACATAGAGCTCTCATCACTCCACAACAACCACAATGACAGATAGACCAACCCTGTGACTGTGTGTTTTATGTGGAGATAATTAACAAAACATTTTCTTTTTGGTACAGAGCTTCTGATTCGAGTGACTCATGCATGTTTTTCTGTTGTGATTAGTTTTTCAGAGGTGATGGCATTTTTTGGACGCCTTTAAAGCCATGATTTATGGAAGAACTCCCTAACATTATCAAGCGTTTGATCGACGACCCACACCTTTCATTGCAATTTTTTTTTTATTTTCTTAAGACCTACTTCCTTGATTTATAGTGGTTCTTGTGAAAAGTTACAGGTTAATCAACAAACTTTTGCTCAACAGCAACGGCGAACAACAGAGTCATGTCACGTCCCCGGACGTTTAAACTGCTTTCCATTTTACTCAATTTACGAAGCACTTTGGAACGTTTTTTTCATTGTGACTCAGCTCTGCACTGATACGCAGCAGTTCTATTCTTCTCAGACGCCGGAGCCAAACCACATAAATCTGCACGGATGAGATCGCACCAAAATGGAAACTGTACGTGCACAACTTTCGGACAAATTTTCCTCATTTGAATATCTAAGTGTTTATTTACACAATTAAGCATTAAATGCAAAAACAAAGCATTTTTGTGCCCGATATAACGAGGAAAAAGCTGTGAATCGATGTTTATTTGAACAACAAAGTGATCTCAAACTAAACTGGTTTTCTGGTCCTTCTTCTGAATAAACACTTGTTTTGCTTCCGTGATGCTCTGCAACGTTGTTCCACAGCGGCCACTATGGGCTGGAGATGTATTTTCTTTTATTGACTAAAAAATAGCGGTGCTGTGAACGTGGCCCATCGCAACAGGACTTCAGAGAGTGTTGCACCAGAGACGACGAGATGTTATTCTTGAAGTGGAGTCATTTTTTTACTTTAGGCTACAACCAAACTAGCCTGGTTCTACCAGACTCTCGTACATTTCATTTGTACAGAGAGTCTGGCCTCGCTCCATTGACAAGCATTTACTTCCTTGTATGCGGGAACTCTGTTGAAGTTTAAAACTATTGGATCTGCCCAGAGTCACTCAGGATCTGCCATAGCCAATCGCTAACGTCGATCCAACGCAAACTGACGCACTACATCAACGTCATCGTTCTCAGCCACTCCCTCTGTTCGCTGATTGGTCCTACAAAAAATTGATTTCTGGAAACCTAAGAATATACAGCAATCCCAGACGTAGTACTGAAGCGAAATGAAATTGAGCGGAAGTACGTAGGAGGGCGGAGCCAGGCTACAACCAAACGCCCTTTTTACAGGAACACTGTAAAGAAGGAGAAGCAGGGGGCATGGGTTTTGACCTAAAGTAGATATGTTTAAGAACATCTCAAACAAACATAATCTGGGATAAATTAGTTGATTATTTTGAAGCTAACCCATTTGAAGAAGCGATGTAAATGTCTCTCAGCAATATCTCATCTCGGTTAGCACTGTGCCCAATTTCATTTTGATAACTTGATTGTCTTCTATATTGAAAAAGTAACTCTACACCACTCCATTCCTTTTCAGTTTCCCTTAACACTAAGCTGTCCCATTAATGCTCAAGCTACTGCAATCTTCAACCTCCTGTAGTGGGTTTAGACCTGGTTATGTCCTGGTTCAGACACGGTTTACCTCCTGTTGTGGGAAAAAGGCAGGACCAGTTAATACCCCTCAGTCTGACACTGCACATAGTTTTTTTTTTTTTAACTCTCCAGTTGTAGCAGAGAGGTGTAGACGGACAAAACTGAGCTTTAAATATCTGCGTCAACATTGTGGCTGTGTTTATTAAACATGCATGTTTCTATGGTAACGGTGCAAAAGAAAGTGAACTTGGAGCCATCCCTGCCATTGCTGCTCTCATTAGCCTAATATCCACTTCGCCTTCTTTCTACAAATGAAACCATCACTGGATAAACTGGCTTTTTAACACAAGTACACTAGTGGCTTATGTTTAGTTTGTCTTTAGCATGTCTGGGTTAAACTGTTGTCGTGCTCAGCTGAATGGCCTTTTGTGTTGTTTTCTGAGTAGGATAAGGCGGGACAGGCGGCGGCGGTGGATGATCCTCTGTTGGGACAGATCCAGCGCGGGGCCACCGAGTTCGCCTCGCAGAAAATAGAAAGTGATCTAATCCTGGGGCCTGCTCCGTGTCACTGCCGTCCCTCCCACACATTTAAACAACACCATTAACACGTTTAGGGACAACACTGGAGAGAAACCTGGGACGTCAGGGGCCAACAGAGGGCTGGCTAGAAATGAACAAAAATAAATTAAAAAAGGTAGAAAAACAGAAAAGTTACAGAATCGCGTAAATTTTCTAAAAGGTTCCAAAAAACTGGACATGCAATTAAACATAGTACAATGAGAATTGGAAGAAATAAATTGCTCTGAATAATTTAACTAAATAAAAAACTGTCAATTTTGTCACAATTCATAATGTTTTTCTATAATTGCTTATTACCTTGACGGAGGACTATGTTCTACTGCTTCTAGTGAAACAAATACAATTAAATCTGGACTATTTCGCAATTCAACAAACTACAACTAATATTGCACATCCTAAATTATATTATTATAAAACATTTAGCATTAGCTCTGTGTAATGAAAATCTGTCTAGAATAAAGTGATATTTTACCAATAAAACCCATCAGGCTGATTATTTGAGGCAGAGTTTTCAATCAAACCAATTCTACATGTGTTTGATTCACTATTTAAATTCACAACCACATGTCTTTTAGGTTTGGTCTTTCTGTCTCGGTTCATTTCAGGTGCTCTGGTTTTCCCTATACAAGGGCCCAGGACTTTTCTGGTATTTAAAATGTTTCAAGGACCTTCCAGCCTACATACAGATGCCTTTGTTGAACTCTTTTCTTGAGTATGTTATGGATGAATGAGAACCACAGACATTTTTCTGGTGGAAAAAATAAAAATGTGAGAAGCTGGATAGCCTGTTTCAAAAGGGCATAATATTTTTTACAAATACAAAATCCGAGATATGAAGGACTTTCCAATCCAGGTCCAAATCTCAGAAGTTCGTTACTTATTTAAAGTTGGCAGTATCCAAATCCCCCTCCCCAAAAAAATTCCAAATCCCTTTTCAAAGTCAAAATACAAAAAGGCAGAGACTTACACATGCAATAGAAAGCAGGCAGTAACAGGTCAAGATTAACAGACAGGAAGGTTTGGCAACAGACAGATCAAAGTTCATGTCTTCACAAAACCGCTTGAGTATTTCATGAGGTGAGCAGGTTATAAAGGGTGTGGAAGAAACGGTTAAAGCAAAGGCATCTGGACTTAGTCATCAAGGTGAAGACGTTTGAAGATACTTTCAACTCTGAGTTAAACGGGTAAGAGAGCTGAGCTTTAACTCTCGAGGGAGGGCTTTGACCTGAAACTAAACCTGATTGGACCAGGCTGTTCTGGTCTCATAGACGTTAGCTCTGAAAGGACTGTGTGACTCCTGATGTGAGAGTTGTTAAAGGCTCAGGTGAGACGTTAGTGACACTGTTCCAGGTGTTGTACAATGAAACTTTTTAGGTTTTCAAACACTGGCAACATGAATCTAAGGGCCCCCTCCTCGGTTCAGAGAGGGCTTTTTCATTTGAACAAAAATCACTTCCTTCACCCCACCTTTCTCTTTGAGGTGGAGGTGACCTGGATGACAAACCCCTCCCTCGAGAGTTAAAGCTTCACATAGGGTGTGGAAATGAGCCACAGGTGAAAACAATCAGGCTGTGATGAGGAGTGCAAAGCTGAATCACAAACATAAGGAAGGACTACCAAAATAAAAGCACAACAGGAAGTGAGCAGAACATGACAATATCTCTGTGTTCTCTGAAGGAAGTGTCTGGAGAAAGGGAGACCGCTCTACATCAGGCCCAGGGTAAAACACAATCAAGTTAGAGCACAAAACGGACCATGTTTTAAAATAGATAAAATCCCATATATTTGCTCTTTTGTCAGAACAGAAAGATTTCTTCATAGACACTGGATTCTGAATGGCTGTAGTTTCCCATCACCTTCCCAGATTGTAATTGGTTTGGATTTGTTATTTTGTGTTAGTTACAGGTTAAAACAGAATGTTCAGCAGGTGTCACGGGTCACTGTCGGTCGAGGAAAATAACTCCGGCGGTGACTGTAACTTGAACTCAGACCACTGTGTGAGGCTCTCTTCAAACCAGGGCCAACTTCAGTTTACTGAAGTCTGCACCTGAAAGAACAGCAACAAAACAAGTTAGTTCCAGGTCCATTTATCCAATGAGCAGATGTAACTAAAGTTTAAAGTGTTCTGCTTTATTACTGTTTTTTGGGTGGTCTCTTGACTGGTCAGGTTGCTCCAGCTCCTCTTGAACTGGCCATATTTAAGAAGAATGGTGCAGACAAATAGACTGTGCACTCTTGTCTTTGACTCAGACATGAAAACCCACTTTTCTTTAGAAACCTGACCTGGACTATTTTGGATTTGGTTGATCTATCCCAACAGATAAACTGGTCTTGGTCTTGACTCTGACTTGATCTGCCATAGTCTACACAACACTGGTTAATGTTCAATGACAAATCTCAAATGTTAGGCAGTTCGATTCCCGCTCTTCCCACAGTTCATACTGTCGTTGTGTCCTTGGGCAAGACACTTAACCCACCTTGCCTCCAGTGGCTGTAACACTGGTAATTACATTAGAACAATGTACCGTATTTTTCGGACTATAAGACGCACTTTTTCTTCACCAAATAGTGGGTGGAAAAGTGCCTGCGTCTTATAGTCCGAATAGAAGACCATAAGACGAGTTGCAGAGCGGCAGCGGGTGAGGGAGGACCCGCTGCAACTCGTCTTATGGTCCGAGTTGCAGAGTGGAATAACCCACCCTGTGTCTGTTTTAATGCACAGTTTTTAATGACTTAGTTTTCATTCATTAAAACCCGCTCGGTGCGTCTCTGCTTCTTCTCAGTACGTTCGCTCGCTGCTTTTGACACAGGTCAGCGTAGGCCCAGGATCCTCGGTGTTGTTGTTGGAATGTGTTACGCAGATCTTGACATGGCTCCTTTTTATTCCAAGGACAACAGTGATGCAGTGTTTTTATGATGAAGTGTAATAGTGCACAGATGTTTTCTCCATCTCAACACTGAGGTGTACCAATGAGAAAACCTAAAGTAAAATTACAGCACTCACATTAAGACAAGACAGTCCCGATAAATAAATGTTTTTGTTTTTAAGTTTGCATTTAGTCTGTTGTCATTTATGGCTATTTGAAACTTTATCCCATGAGAAGTTGAGTGTTTCCAATATCTCAGAGGTCAAATTAAAGGTAACATACCCTACAGGCACATTGATATTTTCTAGAATGCCCTGGATTAATAAGGCCAACAAGAAAACACTGTCCACAAACTACGGAGATCATCCTGAGCTCAACAAACTGGACCCTCTCTGGGCCCTTTAACTCTGTAAGGCCCGGTTTTCCAGGAGCAAGATTTCAGATCAGATTTGTCTCTCCAGATGTTTCCAAGGGCTGGAGTCGTCACAGACCCTGAACCCAGCACTAAAAACAGGACTAAACCAGTGCTAAACCACGCAGGACTAAACCTTGGACTTAACCAAGGCTAAAACTAGCTGTAAAACACAAACATACAGGCCTATCCCTGGACTTGTACAAACTAAACTACTCATTCAATACTATCCATTTTTTTATCAGCATTTTCGTTGATTATTAATTTAGAGTAAATTATTTCTCCATCTCCCATTGATACTGTCTTATGTAAACACTCAGGACAACTTTGTGAGTGTAAAGCCCTGGAGACGTAGTAGCTGTCAGACAACTATTTACACATCCTCGATGATTAAGAACTGCTCTGACAGAAAAGAACACTTCTCTCTGGCCAGGATCCCTACTTTTGAATCAGTCTCGTGTTAAACCCACCTTCATCACAAGCACCAACACGTTGAAGATGCTCTTCTGTTGAAAGACAGTTTTTACCAAAGCACTTCAGATCAAAGACATAGTTTGAGGTGTGAGGGGTTGGAAATTTAAGCATTAGAGCCTTTAGCAAAATGTTGACATTATTTTACAAAAAATAAATTAACTGGACACATGTCAGTGGCTTGCCTGGGGAGACTCGGGTTTTATTCCGGCTCGGGTCACATGCTTAATGCTTCATGTTTATCCACTGAAAAACTTTTCTAAGATTTGAGTTCTTGTACGTGGATCAGAAAATCAGCTTTACACTAAACTAAAAAGACTACTATTTCAAAAAATATTTAAATAAAAAAGGTACACATTTCAAACCAAAAGAATATGTTGCAATTTCTTGATCTGTTTTTAGCAATTTAGCTTTTTAATTTTTATGTATTATTGTAGATTGGATCCATTTTTTTTATGTTTCTTTTCATTTGTCAGCCATTTTTAAAGCCTGACCAAATATTCTGGAACCACCGCAATACAATTTGGGGGAGGAGTAAATAAATAATACTTCCCACTGCATTTTGAGCTACTAATGGCGGTTTTCCACTACACAGTACCAGCTCGACTCGCCTCGACTCGGCTCGCCTTTGTTTGGTTTTCCACTGCGTAAAAGTTGTACCTGTACCTGCTTCCAGGTACTTTTTTCCGTATCACCTCCGGCGAGGTTCTAAGCGGGCTGAGGCGATACTAAATTGTGACGTGAACACACGACAGACTGCTGATTGGCCAGAGAGTCACTGTTCACTGCGTCATCATTGCACGCGCCAGACGGAGTATCCTGAATAACCCCGCCATTTTTAAATAGTTTGGCCAGAGATTGCGTGATAATTTACCCAGTCCCAGACTTTAGTATTATGGCAACTCGGAAAAATGCTCCGTGGTCAAGCGAGGAGGTGCAGACTTTTCTTTGTTTGGTTGCCGAAGAGAAGATCCAGCGAGTTCTATGTGTGTGAGTAGCGGGTGTGTGTCGCGTAGAAGATTACGTCATGACAGGTTCTTGCGGCGTCGCTATGACGACTAGGTACTATTGTGGAGGTACTATCTGCAATGGAAAACAGAGCGAAAAGCGAGCCGAGCCGAGTCGAGGCGAGTCGAGTCGAGCTGATACTGGTAGTGGAAAAGCGCCATAAAAGTGTACACGTGTAATTGAAATATATACTGTAAATAAATAGTAATGTGTATGGTGTATGTATGTTTGGATATTAATGTGAGCACTGTCCACAATGCTGTACAATTTGTATTTCATACACTGGGCGCAGTGGCTCAGTGGCAGAGCGGTCGTCCTTCAACAGAAAGGTTGGCGGTTCGATTCCCGCTCTCCCCACAGTTCATACTGTCGTTGTGTCATTGGGCAAGACACTTAACCCTTGCCTCCAGTGTTGTTCCAGCTGTAACACTGGTGAATGGAACCTTAATGTAAGGATAGATGTTTGGATAAAAAAGTCTGCTAAATGACTAAATATCTTGAAATAAGAATGCAAGATAAACTAAAGCTGTAACCAAAAAAAAAAAAACAGTAGGACTAAAGGAATTAAACATAAGATCAAACCAGGAGGCTGCACTCTCAGTCCATACGGTGCAGAGTCACGCTTTTGTATTGGGCCATAAAATCATAAAACTCAAACAGACACATTGAGCCATAAAGTGGCCGACGCTGTGAAATTTTTGTGTTAATCAATCTGTCATCTCTCTTATAATGTAAATAGGGTTATTTTCTATTTCACAAAAAACGTATCACTGTTAAATGTAAAAAGTGACGTACAGACAGGGTTCATTTTGGAAAGAATACAACATTATTATCAAGGACACCAGTCACTCTAATCAGAAATCAACACATGCATGGGACACTGATGATACTAAAATCAGCAACGGTTATATTTTCTCAGAAAACTCTACAAACTCCTTGACCATCAGTCCTTACGTCCTTTTACAAAGTTTTTGTTCAGTCGGTCATGACCTTTAACATCACAGCCTGGTTTGGGTCACCACAGAGATGTATTGTACAGAATGTGACAGGGTTGCCAGATCAGAGTCACTGTTTCCACTGATGTAGCCCGAGCTTTAAGGCACTGTTTCTGTTTGTGTCCAATCAGAGAGCCTCAATAAGACATTGGTATATTCATCAAATACCAGCAAACCTCTAAAAGCAGTTATCATCATAAACAGATATAATAATGTTCTAATGGTTAACAGCTAGTTTTAAGAATAGACTGTGATCAAATACTATGAGCTTTAACGAGTTTGGATCTGGGCATTTTTGCCTTTAACATTTTTGCTATACTTTCCAGGAATCTCACATAATATTCTGTTACTCTTGCTCCAGTTATAAATTTGCATTACCATTTCTATTGAACTCATTATTCACTTTATCAACAGAGGATTAACTGATAAACAGTATCTGAGTGCTTGGAGTTCAGTCACAACAAAGTGCAGACAACAATGAAACTCCTCTCAGAGCTTTTGAACTTGAGCCATCTTCCTGTTCAGATATGGTTATAAGATCTATAGTTATAATTCTACAGTCCACATACAAACCGGATTCCAAAAAAGTTAGGACACTACAAATTGTGAAGAAAAGCAGAATGCAATGATGTGTAAGTTTCAAATTTTAAGGGAAAAATAAGTTGATTTTAAATTTCATGGCATCAACACATCTCAAAAAAGTTGGAACAAGGCCATGATGTTGTAATTGATGCAGTATGTGGTCTGGCATTGTCTTGTTGGAAAATGCAAGGTCTATATATTAGGCCTTATTTTTATTTTTTTGATTGAGACTGATAAATGCTGAGTTTACTACAGCAACAGTGTGAAGTCCAGCTGGAGGTTAATTATCAACTGCACATTTTTATTTAAACAACCTTATCAGGAAACTACAAAGACTTAACAATCTAAAAATAAATCTTTTGAGGATTTTTGGAAGATTGTGGAGGTCAGGGGGAAGTGAGATGGAGGGAGGAGGAGCGGAGGGAGTGGGAGGGAGTGGCGAGGGTGGGGCCAGGTTATGGAATGCTTTGAAGGTGGTGAAGAGAGTTTTGAAGTTGATATGTTGCTTTATGGGGAGGCACTGGAGATATTGTAGGAGAAGGGAGGAGATGTAGAATTCTGGAGGGTTTTGTTTGGGAGACCAACGAGGAGAGTGAGGTAGTCAATACAGGAGGTGACAAGACTGTGGACTAGAATGGCAGTGGTGTGGGGGGAGAGGGAGGGGCGGGCATGGGAAATATTGCGTAGATGGAAGTATGTGACCGAGTGACATTATTAATGTGAGACTGAAAGGATTGTGAACTGTTGATGACACCCAGCCTCTTGACCTGAGGTGGACAGTGGAGGTGTCGATGTTAATGTTGAAGCTGAAGTTTTGTGAGTGAGAATGGGGTGCTTACAAAGAGGACTTCTGTTTTAGAACTTTTGAGTTTGAGGAAGTTGGAGGAGAAGTATGAATAAATTTCCTGTGGGCACTGGGTGAGTGAGGTTGATGGAAGTGATGAAGAGGGTTTGGTGTAGAGCTGGGTATCAGCCGCGTAGCAGTAAAAGTGAATGTTGTGCTTATGGAAGATGTGACCAAGTGGGAATATGTAGAAGATAAAGAGGGAGGGGGCCCAGGACAGAGCCCTGGGGCACACCAGCAAAGAAAGGGAAGGTTAGAGTGTGTGTATTAAGTTGAATAAACAGTGTGCGTTCAGTGAGATATGAAGGGAACCAGGAGAGGGCTGTGTGGGTGATAACAATTGAAGATTGTCTGTGGAGGAGGGTGCTGTAGGAGATGGTGTCAAAAGCTGCAGTTGGTTCAAGGATGAGAATGTGAGCCGGAGTCAGCTGCCATGAGGAGGTCATTGGGGGTGCTGTTGCAGGGCTGTGGAGGGACAGAAACCTGATTGGAATTTTACATAGAGATTGTTATTAATGAGATGGGTGTGGAGTTAAGAGAAGACTGTCTTTTCAAGAATTTTGGAAATGGTTAAATTTGAAATGGGGTGAAGGTTATTGAAATTGTTGGGCTCTTGTTGCAATGAATGGAAACTAGTGGACCAAAATGGTAGACTGAGACAAAATGGCAGTTCAAAATGTTTAGTAAACAACATGAGCAGAAGGTGGAGATCCAGAGGTGGAGGGTGGAGCAGAGGTGGCAGCCAGGCAAGTGTCAGAAGCTGGGACGGAGTTCTGCTCAAAGACAAAAAGGTAAGTATTCAGTTTCCACAAACAAAAAAATCCAAACTTCAAGAGATTTGAGCGACAGTGAACCACAAAATGGTAACGGAGAACCTGGCGAAGAGTGGAGGACTGAACAGGGTTCTTGGACCAGAGATGTCCAAGTGTTATTTTACAAGTCCAAGTCAAGCCCAAGTCTTTGGCCACAAGGCCAAGTCAAGCCCAAATCCCTTTGCAGATGTAGCTTAATGTGAGTACATAATACTCCGGTCTTATTAATAAACACAACGCTTCTCTCGCAGTGTTAGGTTCACTGACAAAAAAGGGAATTCAAAGTAACTGAACTGTGCTGGAGTCTGTGGCGCTTTAATTGTATATTTTATAAAGTAGGTGAATGCAAAGATTGTAGCTTGTGTTATAACAGCAGGACTCTAAAGAAAACTACTACTGTACAGCCCTGTTCCGTTCTCTCCCTCTGCTGCACTGGACCTGTTGTTTTTGTTTCACGTATTCATTAAACTTGTAGATGATAATTGGAAATGTAATATTTGCCTATTCTATGTTATATCCTAGTCAGGTAAATCTATAAAATAAATAACCTGACCTTTCTATTTTACTTGCTTCTAATTAGGAACTGAGAAGAATAACTATACGGCCAACATAAGTGTAAATTAGAACGTTAAATAGCATATCATGCAGAGTTTAGCTTATCATCAGGTTTGCTAATGTTCACTCGTACCTTTATAACTCACCTGTTCAAGTGTGTTTAAGTGTCTGATCAAGTTTAAAGTTGTTGTCTCGGTGTTCTTTATTTGTACTCAACAGATTTGGCTCTGTAGAAACTGTTCATAGACAAACTTTATTAAAAAGGTCACCGGAGACGTGCAATAAAATTTTAATGTTTTGAGTAGTTTTGTTGGTGCAGTAAAACACGTCACTGACAACACACTTCCTGTTCAGAGCGGGAGCGGGAGGGGGAGCGAGTGCTGAGCAGGCGTCCATGCGAGTGGGTGGGAAAAGGTTCATTGTCCAAGGTTCTCAAAATGCAAGTCAAGTCCAGAGTCTTTGGACCACAAGTCTCTGTCTGTAGAGACTCAAGTCCCCATCTCTGTCTCATACGGGAGCAGGTGAGTGGTGATTGAGTCTGATGAGCTGCAGGTGTGGTTGAGTGAATGCTGGCTCCAGGGACTCTGCCCAGCTCCACAGACAGACACAGACACAGACAGACACAGACAGACACAGAAGGGAGGAAGAGACAAACAGGAGAACCCAGGGAAAAGACGGGGATCCTGACAGATCTAAGCCAGGCTTTTTGAGAATGGGAGTAACAGTGGCGGTTTTGAGTGATGGAGGAAGAGTACCAGAGGTTAAAAAAGAGGGAAAAATATTGGTGATGAGAGGAGCCAGTGAGGGAGGCAGATTTTGACAAGGGCTGTAGGGAGTGGGTCGAGCATTAATGTCTCAGTGTTGCTCAGAGAGAGAGATAAAATTTTTTTTTTACTTTTTAAAAGAATTTTATGGACAGTTGTATCCAATGCAGCACTCAAATCTAGTAGCACCAGGTTTATCGAGGTTTGTTCTTTTATTGTTACTTTGATAAGTGCTGTCTCTGTGCGGTGGTGTTTTCTGAAACCAGACTGAAACACTTCTAAGAATAAGTTTGCTTCTAAAAACATAATGGGCCGTATCTTTCGGGCGGTGCAGGCCTATCTTGTGCCCGACGCAGCTACCTCCTGCCCGTCTGCGGCTCTGCCAGCACAAGTCTACAGCAGTGTGTTTGTTCTTTAAAGCCCACTGCAGTAAATGTAGGAGCAGGACAACGGACTGATGCAGACATTATTAAATTCAACGACAACGAGAAGTTATTGCCATTTACACGTTTATTTTTTTTTGCACATGCTTTGGTATAAAAATAGAAGATACATACATTTTATTAAATTTATTATATATATATATATATATATATATATATATATATAAATTTTATTATTTTTTTACTTTTTCTTTTTTTATTTAGGGTTTATATCCTAAAACATTACTAACGAATGACTAATAATCTACTTCTACATCTGTAAACAATTTTTTTTTTTTTACTTTATCAAAGCAAAGGCACTGGTTATCTATGATAAAAAATATTATGCTACAGCCAGGCTAAATAAGAATATACACGTTATGACTGAGGTGGAGAAAGAGTAAAAAGTTATCTTAAACAAGGAGAAAGCTGGGCTTTAGAAACAGACCACAGGAAACTGAGCGAGGGACGCAGCCTGATCAGGAGGAGGATTTGTCTGGAGCATCGTAAAAATACAGTCTCAAACCTGTTGGTGCTACTATCATCCACATTCCTCATCTCTGCCTGGGCCTGGACCAAGTCCTGACAGGTGTGACACCTGGACTCAGTTTATCATGTGTAACAGCAATTTATTACAAACTAAACCGAAAACATGCCACTGTGAACTGTAAAAAAAACTATAACTATATTTAAAACTGTGATAAATACCAAAGTCCAGTTCTCTGTTTTGTAGTGATTCTTTGTAGATGCTGTCCCACCTCCTTCCATCTCTAGTAGAAAAAGAACAGGAATAGGTGGGGAAAAGGCTTCATTTAATGTCACAGTCGCATCTGTTTTCAGCCAGGCTTCAGTTAAAAACAGGTTATTGTCAGTGAAGGATTTCTTGCTGAGGGCTTTAGTGTTGAAGAGTTCAGTCTGATTGTGGGAGGGTTGACAGTTAAAAGCAGGTTCAGGTGAGTGTCTTTTTGACACAAATGGTTGAGGGGCTCTTGTCTGAGAGACAAGGAGGACGTGGGATGTGGTTGAGAGTGGATGTACCGTTTATAGATGAAGAAACATGGATGTTATGAATCAAAAACAGTAAAACTGAGACAAAGTTGATATTTGAAAACCGGTTAAAAAAGTTAAAAATACTGAGACTGTTTATTTTTTTAATCTGATCACATTCTGAACTCTAATATATTATTGCAATAAAATTTAAATTCTGTGAGCACAGTTCATCAATAATAGCCCTAACCCTCTAGATTAGGGATCCCAAAATGACAGCTCTAAACACAACACTAGTTTATTTCTGTGCATTTAATCCGGTTGCTCATCTACTCTTTACCCTGCACCGTGCTCACTTCCTGTTGACAGTAGTAAGTGGGTTAACCTCTGAACTATGGTCTTTTGGTTTGATAAAAGCTGCAAACTCATTACCAAAGCACAATGGTAATCTGTATTAATGAACAGGAAAGGAGAGCGAGATTGTGTTGGTGGTTCTTGAGAAACACTCTTAATTAAAGCTCTGGGAGCATTGCTTTGGGAGCTGCTGTAAGTCTGTAATCTCCCAAAGTGTTGGGTTAGACATACAGCCCTCTCTGACAGAGGACTGAGAGAAATTCCCTGCATTAAGTCTAATTGTGAAGGTTTGATTTGATTGAAAATAACAGGATTGTTGTTTAATGTCAATCAAACAATATCAATAAAAATATCAATGTCACTTGTTTATTTATATTACAACAGCAGTTTCCTCTTTACAGACTGTAAAGACAGCATCCCTGTCCTTAGAGCCTCCATCAGGGCTCAGAGGAAAAACAAACAGTCATGAGAACAGAAAGAAAATCCACAGCTCATCTAGGCCCTTAACTAGACCTAGTGCCTTAGTCTTAAAAATAGAGCAGGTGTCTGCCCGCCGGATATGGGCTGGTTTTATAACAGAGGAGCCGGTAAATGCTCTTCCTCTGGTCTACTTTTACAAACTCTAGACACCACTAAAGGGTCTACTGGGCGGGTAATGAACAACAAGGTCTTCAACAGTATTTAGCCATTAGGGGCTTCGACTTTGAGTTTCCTTTCAATGAAAACGACAGTAGCTCAGTGGGTAGAGCGGTCGTCCTTCGACCGGCAGGGTGGGCGGTTCGATCCCTGCTCGAAACATCCCAAACATCCCGCTCTCCCCCACATACTGTCGTTGTGTCCTTGGGCAAGACACTTAACCCACTGTGCCTCCTCCCTCCCAATACACACATTGGGGGGCCAGGACTCCTCTGCAAAAGAGATTTGTAATCTCAGTGGGACTTTCCTGGTTAAATAAAGGTTAAAAAAAAAACAAAACAAAAAAAAAAAAACAGTCTACTTATTTGTGTGCATGAGAAGGATATGATGTGATTTAAAGTCAGTGAACAGAGGCGTGTGCAGTGAATAGTCAGAGTTGTCCTTATAAATGAAGATGCTTAAAGTGGCTACTGACAACTATTTATTTTTGCATCCGAAGCAACATGTGAATAAATGCATCAATGCAAACCCATTGAGTCTGAGCATTTTAATATAAATTCAAATGTGGAGCAACATTGCAGCAAGATTTAATCAACACCTGAGAGGAACGGGTTCGAGCTGTAAACTCCTGCAGCGGTTTGTTGCTTTTGGCATAAATCTTGAACAAGTAGCGACTAGTTTCTTTCTAACTTTGGCACAATCTTTTGTGACCCCCCCACAGGAGAAAAAATGTCTGGGTTAAAGTCTTCAGTGTTTATTTCCCGATATGTCCCACGTGTTGAAAGAGTTCACTACCGATCTAGAAAGGGTTACGTTAAGCTTATCTTGCAGAAGTGTTGCAGTGAGACTTTCAGGCAGGCTGAGGTTGGGTTCAAACAAACTCTGAGGCAGTTGCCTGGATAAATATTAATGCTGCCAAATTAACCTTGGTGCACCAGATCTGCAAGAACCAGCTTTTTGGGATAGTTTTGGTCCACTTCCAAATGGATCTTTGTCTAGTTCAAAGAAAATGAGAACAGACAACAAACTCAATGAACCAAAAGCACGAGAAGACAACTTCTAAAAGAATGTGCTGGTCAACTGTGTGCCGTTACAGAAGCTCTTTAACCCAAGTCTTTTGGGTAGGGTGCCTACTTTGTGGAAAAAAAACCTGTATAGTACTGGTCCCAGTCTCATTTTATGAAAACATTTGAAAGGTTGCTAAATAGAATCTTAAGATAACAGACTAAACATGCTCTAGATCCCCTACAGTTTGCCTATTAAGAACATTTTTGTGTTGAGGATGGTATACTATATCTGTTCCATGAGGTCTACTCTCACCTGGATGAACCAGGTGCGTATGTAATTACATATGCACCTGGATGAACCAGGTGCATATGTAATTACGTGGAATACTGATTACCTGACAGGTAGACCACAATATGTCAGGGACTGTGTCTTTGAGAGTGTCATTAGTCGCACAAGGACTCCAGGTACTGTTCTTGCTCCATTTCTCTTTACGTTATACACTACAGATTTTAATCATAACGCTGAGTCCTGCCACATTCAGAAATACTGCTGACACAGCAAAAGTGGCTTGTATCAAAGATGGACAAGAAAAGAAATACAGGAACCTTTTAAACAACTTTTGAATGGATGGAGCCAACATCTCCAAAACTAAAGAGATGGACATAGACATTAGGCTCGATACACCCCCAACTCAAACTGACCTGAAAATAAATAAATACCTGGGAGTACAGCTGGACAATGAGCTGGACTGGTCTATAAATACAGATCCAGTCCAGGACTGAGACTTGGCACATACTCTCCTCTGACAGCGCCATCTACTGTGTTTCTGGAGAAAAGCTCAGTTTGTTTTGTCATTTGGTTCAGAACTTAAAAAAATGTGGTGCTTCAAAGAGAGACTAGAGCCTCCTCCAACGTCTCTTTGACTCTGGAAGGAAACAAAGGCAAAGGAGAAACGACATAAATGGTAATGCATTTATATAGCGCATTTTTGCACCCTTTTCGGGCACCCAAAGCACTTTACATCGTGCTTCCACTCACCCCATTCACACACATTCACACCTGGGGCAGACAGAGATGGGGGCTGCCATACAAACGGCGCTCAACCTTCTCCTACCACCACCAAACACACCTCTACAGTCACACACATTCATACACCAGTGCTACGGACACTGGAGGCAAGGTGGGTTAAGTGTCTTGCCCAAGGACACAACGACAGTATGAACTGTGGGGAGAGCAGGAATCGAACCTACTACCTTCCGGTTGAAGGACAGCCGCTCTACCACTGAGCTACTGCCGCCCCGACATAAGCGTCTTCAGGAAAGACTGAAGATTTAACCTGAAACACTTGTTGATGCATTAAGTGTGTTTACCAAAGTCACAAAGTGAGCTGAGGAGCAGCACAGACCAACAACAAACTGATTTAAATATAAGAAATATGCTCCGTTCAAAACAAGACACACTCATTTTGTCTCCAATTAAACCTTTTTTTACGTGGGGAAAATAACTTAAACATCAAGAGAGATGAAGAAGGACTCTATCATTAAATATTCTACCAGAACAACCACATTTGGAAACAGGAAAGACTGTCCAGATGTCCCTTTGTCATACTGTGCTTTACAAATAAAATGGCATGACCATTAAATAGGATGTTTTCATTTATCTGTGATTATATCCATCTGTAAAACCACCCAAAGACGTGATCTAATCCAGTATTTTACTCACCAGCTGTCACGAGAAACAGCTGTAGAGTCATTACTGGAAAAGACCTAAAACACAGTAGATTTTAACATTGACATCATTTATCATTTCCATTCATTTTCAGCACTAATTGTTCACTATAAATATAAAGTACATATTGTTAAACAAAGTACACTCAGTTCTTTAGCATTATTAATTAAAATGTAAATGTCTGTGGGTGTATAAACCAAATCTGACCAGGTCCAAAGGTTTCTTGTAATTGGATAGAAACCCTTCACAATCATTTCCTCTTGTTATTAATTTATTCATATCCCATTCACTCTCACTTTCATTCCCCACGGGACATTTAGAGTTACCAAATCTGATCTTTTATTCAGCAGGATGTAGTTTCTGGAAGTGTCCTGAGAGAACCATGAATGTGTTAAAAACTGTGGATACAGAACCATTCCTTCTGCTCTGTAACCAATTCAACCAGGGGCCACTCGAGGTATTTTAGTGAAAACATCCCACAGCAAAGACTTTTTGACGACAGGTTTAACATAAAACTGGAAATGCAAGTTCTGGACTTTACAACTGTTTCCTGGAATCTCTTCCACTGTAACACACGATGTTCTTGGGCCTGATTGGTCTCTATCCCTGAGTCTTATCTTGCTCTTGATGCACCCTGATCTCTGTAACGACTTATCCTCAGTCAATGTGGTTTTGACAACAGAACACTACACTTTTATGTTGATGTAACTAAAAACGAAAATCCAGTTTAGTCAAAAGAACTGAAGAATAAAGTCAGTTGCCTAAGAGTCTAGGATCTACTCATTCATTCATACCTGCCTTTTACAACCACCACTGCTACAGATAAAGATAGTAGCTTCAGTTCAATTTGAAATAACCTCAAAGCACTTTAGGTTTCATAAACAAAACTGTTTTAAGTCACCATTTCTGACAAAAAAAAATGCACAAAACGGTCTCTATTTGAATTAGAGTCAAGACCATGATACTTCTTATGTGACATTAAAAGAATAGAGAGAAAAGAATCGGTCACTTCTTTCCTAAAGTAAGTTATTGTCAGGACAGTCCTGGTTTGGAGAAGCAGATCTTAGTAGATGTTATGATAAGCCTTTTTTTAAACAAGCTACTGGTTATTGTTAATGTTGTGTTGGTTTAGTTTTAGACAACATTAGTATCTTATGGCTCTTGCTTCAATTCAAAGCAATACATTGTTAGGTATACTGTGCTTTTCAACCTGCAGAGACCTTCAGAGCACTTTAGTGTCACAAACAGGGAAGATAGAGTCTAGTGTCTTGCCCAACTGGAGGAGCAGGGATAGAACCACCAACCTTCTGCCTTGTGAATTCCCCTCTCTAATTCCTGAGCCACTTTATGTTTCATACTCAAGCACCGTGGAACTTGTGTGTCTCTGGACACAACAACAAAAACCTGCAATGCACACCTCCGTCTTAACCCTTTCCTTAAATTGGGAACTAACCAATTATCTTTAAGAAGACTGGACTTTAGGAGCTCTGTGTACAGGAAGTATGGTTGTGCATAAATGTTTTGACCTAGCTCGCTAATTAAATTGGTCGTGGTTACTGCTTAACTTCTCTGCGGTCATTGGACTTGTTTAAATGATTTACAGCTATCTCCTGAGGTTTATGATGCATGAAAGTGAAAACCCCTGAGAAGACATGTGCCCTTACACAAAACTCCAGTAGTGACAGCGTCTTTTCAGGTAAGATACCTGAAGAAATGCTCTCACCTCAGGGCCTTGTTTAAACTCACAGCATGACAGTTGTTTCAAATGATTGTCTGTCTCCTGCTCGCTCAGAGATAAAGGCTCAAAGGGGCTCAAGGGGCACAAACATTCACTAAACTGGGCCTTCGGTAAAAGTGAGGTTGATAAAAAAAGATGTAAGTGCAACAATAAAAGGCAGAGTTTAAAAAAGAAAAATGCCGTCAGTGAAAGCAGTTATTTAAATGGCCTCTAGGGGCAGGGTCAAAACATACATACTGGGAATATTATAAAACAAAATTCTGAGTAAAAATGACAAATGATGATTCAGCAATATATCTGAACTTATTTAGATTAAGGCAGTGAAGGAAGTAACAGTGAATTAAAATGCTACAAACAGAGCAGAGTAGGAATAGAGTAAAAGATTCTTGGTGTGTTTAATGACCTTTTTATTGTAAATGGTGTGCATTTATATAGTGCTTTTGGAACCCTTTTTGAAGACCCAAAGTGCTTTATATGATGCTTCCATTCACTCCATTTACTCACATTCACACCTGTGGCAGACAGAGGGGGTGGGGGTGGGCTGACATAAACAGGGCGCTCACCAAACTCAACCCTACACTTACACCTTCATACATCAGAGCTGTGGCTCTGGAGTCAAGGGTTAAATGTCTTGCCCAAGGACACAACGACTGTGCTGCGACTACTCTTTCCTCTGCTGTTCACTCTAGAGCCTCTGCTCCAGGGCTTTTACAATTATTTTTTAGGCAAAACAACACCTGGTTAAAGTCTAGTTTATATTTTCTCAGACCAACAAGTCTGAGAGAATATAAATATATATTCAGTTTGATCCTTACGCCTCACGTAAGAAAGCTTTTTTTAAATTAGCTGAAGATTTTTGGATCATATCTGACAATAATTATAACTTACCACCAGCTTACTTTAATATAAAACAGTGACTTTTATATGTTGGCGTTAACAAAACGGTGCAATCAAGTTAAAACCGTTTACACACACACATCCTACCTGACTAAATATTTATACTAATTTACTAACAATAAGTCCATTTAAAGACAGTTAAGTACATTTATTTACAAATACACTGAGCAGACAGTAGATAATTACTTTATATATATATATATTTTTTTAATGAAAACATAAAAGCTATTAAACTAAGCCCCAGCAGCTGTGATATCATTCATAAATTAAATTACATCATTAAAAGCAAAATATGTGACCTTCCAGTAAAAAAGTGCTTTGTTCAAAAAAGTGTTTCTGGTTTATTTTTTTATATTGAAGATGAGTTTAGTTAATGAAAGTGAAGGAGTAGGCCTGTAAATATTATCAGGAGTCCTCCTGTAGTTTCTTCTGTTACCCTCATCCTCAGGAACGCCACAAACCTTCTCACGTTCAACAAAGCTCCTCAAATTTCTTAATTCTAAGACTGGGACGTATGCATGTTGAGGTTGTGGTTAGTGCTCGAGAAAAGGCTTTAAGATGACTTCTGTTGGAAATTGACACAACATAATGAATTTAATTTACAAGAAAATAAAGTTGTTTACCATTCTTTTTATGAACGGACCTGCTTAATGTCAAATTCTTAGAAAATGCCACTGGCAAATTGTTTAATGTGATTTAGTTAAAGCCATAGACAGTTTTCATAGAAAGCTTTAAAAAGGCTTTAATGAAAACAGAAAGTGTTTAGTGAGCAGACGTTAGTTGGAAACATATTTGTCTGAGACTTCCTCACACCTGTCTCCAAACCTTTCACTGCCGTCTGGAAACATGTATCGGCAGATCGAGCCTATTAGCGTGATATTTACTCGTCAGGGCTTTGACAAGTTTCGTATAAACAGGGATCATCTTTAATGCACTTTGATGCCAGAAAGAAACATTAGACGATATGAGCAGGTGCCAAGGACTCACTTGAGCAGAAGAACTGGAAACATGACATTTAAACTTCAGGCAAAAAGAAAAACTTTGAAAGTGATATGATTGTTGAAGAGTGTTTCAGTTTTGAGTGTCATGTTTCAGTGTCCAGAGGTTCAGGCAGTCGTCCTATAAACGGAAGGCTTAACCCACCTTTCCTCCAGTGTCTGTGGCTCATGAATGTGTGAGAATGTGAATGGAAAAGGAAAATAGCCTAAGGCATGTTTAAGTTCATGTGTCTCATGTTCTAATCAAATAAATACATTTAAAGAGAGCAGAACAAAAAAGGTAAATCTGTTCCTCCTGATGAATGAAAAAAAAGGTTGAAGTAACAGCATCTGGACTCAGTTTTCAAGGTGAAGATGTTTCAAGGTGAAGATGTCCTGGATGACTGAGAACCTTCACAGACATAATCCTCTGATGAATGTAACACAGATGATATAATACTATTTAACTCTAAATATCTAATGTTATTCCTCTCTGATATGATCCTTGTCAAATGTGAATGAGCACATATTGTCCAGATTTCTCAGGGTTTTTGAAAAAGACAATAACTCAGGCTTCTGTGTTGTTCCTAACCCCTCACGAAAGTGCTGCAGTACACAGGAGGAGTACACAGGAGGAGTACACAGGAGGAGTACACAGGAGGAGTACACAGGAGGAGTACACAGGAGGAGTACACAGGAGGAGTACACAGGAGGAGGACACAGGAGGAGTACACAGGAGGAGTACACAGGAGGAGTACACAGGAGGAGTACACAGGAGGAGTACACAGGTGAAGGGTTTCGGGCACCACACAACAGTTTTTCTGTCACCGTTAGTCACATGACTCTGACGTACATACAAAACGTCAACTAAACTAAATCCACTGATAATGGACTTTTGTTATATATTGCAAGACTTTAGTGATATAGGTAAAAATGTATTTATATGTTTTATTAACAACTCTTGGCCTGTTAAAGACCAAAACTGACTGGATTATATCAACTCTTTTAAGCTGCCATAGTTCTGTCTGTTTAAGTTCGGGTTTAGATAACATTTAACAAAAGTGACAATGTGGAATCTTTTATGACATGTTTTAATATTTTTCTGTCTATTTTAGATTTAGTAGTGCCATTAAACACAGCATTATTTTTGGGACTCAGTGGCTCAGGTGACTCTCCCCGGTTCATACTGTTGTTGTGCCCTTGGGCAAGACACTCAACCCTTTTGCCTCCAGCTGCCACAGCTCTGGTGAATGAATGTGTGAGAATGTTGGGACAACGGATGGAAATTAGCCTGAAGCTACAGTCTGGCATGTTTCCATTCATGTGGCTGTGTCTTCATTATCAATCAAATCAACTAAAAAGGTTCATGTTTCTGCACCTGATGAATGAAGAATCTTGTGAAATTTGGAGTAAATGCTTGTCATTATGTCTCTGACAAACAAGCCTATAAGATAAATCCTGTAAACCTGTTTTTGTTCTGATTTTATTTTTATTTAACCAGGATAGTCCCACTGAGATTACAAATCTGTTTTGCAGGGGAGTCCTGGCCCCATGTGTGTTTGGGGGGGACTGTTGTACATGTTTTTGGTGGTAGGGGAAACCGGAATACCCGGAGGAAACCTACAGACACAGGGAGAACATGCAAACTCCACACAGAAAGACCCTGCCCTGGATGGGAATCAAACCCAGGACCTTCTTGATGTGAGGCAGGAGTGCTAACCACTCTGCCACTGTGCCGCCGTTCTGATTCGATCTCATGCCTAAAGCAGCTGAGACCACAAAGAATTAGCATTGTCCTTCGAGTGTTCATGCTCGTGTATTCATATTATCAGTGCTTGTATTACTTTATTCTGAGCTGCTGTGAAGGAGAAAAGAGATGATTAGACTGACTCAAGGTTAAAGTGTTAGAATGAATTAGACCCATTGTGTTACTACTGTAAACCCTGAGCACCTGCCTCACACACAGGACACTCCCCTGATTAGAACAAAAAACTGCCCATGACCTCTAAAGACAGATAATAACCTTTAAAAAAACACCACCACTCTGCATCTTTTTTATTGTCTCCATCAAATTAACATGTGACTGCAGAAAATGTTACAGAAAATACATAATTACTGCTACAACATCTCCTTTTCAAACATTAATTTTATTTCCACCACCCTGACTCCGCCTTCTCCTTCCTCGTGGCTCCGCTCGCTCCAGCTCCACTCACCTTCCAACTGTCCAACAAGGAAACAAACTGTTTAAAGATACTTACCTGAGTCCAGTGTTGGGGTTCTTTATCAGTGACTTGCAGCATAGTCAGTGTTAACAGTGGCCGAGGACAACCCAGTTGAATAAAACAGACTCTCCTGTCACTCTTGACATTGGGTGGAACCCTGCGACCCAGACTCAGAAGTATAAGAGGTGGACGTTTTTACTTTAATTTTTTGTTTTTCTTATTGGCTAATATTACTCTAAATTCCTGTGCCCATGGTTCATGGCCAAACTATTCTCGCAAAGTTCCCCTTTTAGCCTTTTTGTCCCGTGTTGCGTAAGTGCATTCCATTGAAAAATGGCATTATGGCATATTTTGCTCATTTAAATATGGATGTGGAGGAATAATGACATTTTTTTGCATAATCTCTGATTTGTGAGATATGTGTGCTTTTATTTTAGCATTTGAGGAGTCAGAGTCAGATCTAAAAAGGGCTAAAGTTCTGCTCCTCTTAGGAAGTTAGTAAAATTTGACTTATGCCCCTTTTGTGGATCTAACGCCTTGTTTTAAGTTTTACTAATTCTGAAAGGGTTGAAAAAGAAGGCCTCTGAAGATAGTTTAGAAACAGAAGACTTTTTTTTTTTAACCCTTTAGCATTGTGACTACCTGGATGACTCATGAACACCACTCAGGTTTAGCCGTCCATTGTTCAAAACAGAACAGTAGGATATGGAGTCATGTGACGAGATGTGACATGGCCTTTAGGTTGAGTTTCATGTCATATCAACTGCAGTGGAAGTTATCGTGTATTGGTCATGAATTTCTGATTAAATGTAGGTTAAGTCATGTCTTGAGGTTTAGTCCTAGATGAATTCCATCCTTGTGTTAGTCTTGGTTTAAACATGGCTTAGTGATATAGGTTTAGCCCTAAAGGAGCCATTTTACAGCTGATCCGATGCATGAAAATGTGCATCAACGTCAATGTTGCTAACATTAAAAAAGAGAACACGTGTAATGCATTAGCCTGCTACATCTCACGTTACAGCTTTAACATTCGACCTTTGAACTAAACCCAGCTGACTTCCTCTTGTTCCTGATGAGTCACTGTGTCCTCGTGCGTCGGGATGAATGGATTGGGAAGTGGGGCAGTGATGGTGAGAGGCATGCTGCTGGACATGGGACAGCTCGCTCCTCTGCCCCACAAACTCAATATCATCTTTGTTCTCTCGGGGTTTTGTCTTGAACCGGCGCTCACTCTTTTCTCTGGACTCAGGGCTGAAGTTTAATCAGATCACAAACTTCTCGCTGCACAAACATCAGAGCACCACAGCATCAGGTTTGTCGGGCCACACGCACAGGACATTTTTTTTACATAGGTTTTTATATTGTCAGCATAAAAGTGTTTTTTGTTTACAAAAATTGTTGTTAAAGACGCTTTTTTCCAGGATTAGATTAATGTTAATTCAGGATTTAGGTATAGCTTTGTATAAATACAATTTTATTCTTTGTTTAATCCTGACTTACATTTTACATTTATTCATTTAGCTGACGCTTTTATCTAATGTAATTACCAGTGTTACAGCCACTGGAGGCAAGGTGGGTTAAGTGTCTTGCCCAAGGACACAACGACAGTATGAACTGTGGGGAGAGCGGGAATCAAACCACCAACCTTCCCGTTGAAGGACAACTGCTCTAACCATTGAGCTACTGCTGACTTATTTCGAAATAGTCTTTGAAGGTAGTTTACTTCTCAAGTGCATGAAAAATAAACCTATTTTCCTAAACATTTTACTAAAACTGGTTTACACCTGAAATGGACTGGGATTAGCCCTGGTCCTGGTCTTTCCCTGGTTTGTTGAGACTAGTCCTGAGCCCTGTATTAGTCTTAAATGTAGTCTTGGTTTAGACTTGAGTCCTTGTAAGGTTTCCTGGATGTAGTCTTGGGTTTAATTCTCATAAGCCCTGCTCTCCTTGTTAAATGGTTTTCTCCTGGATTTAGTTCTTGATTTAGGTGCAGGGTTTATTTTAATTCTAGGATCATCAGGTATAATCCAAAAAAGTGGTTTTACAGTCGAGCCATGTTTTAGCTCAGGTCTAGTTTTTTCCATTATCCTTGTTTATTCTTGATTTAGGGTTAGTCCTCGTTTTAGCTCAAATATGTTCTAATATAATACACGCTTAGTCCTCTTTAAATCCTGGTTTAAGTCTTGCTTCAGTCCTTGTTTTAAAGTCTTATAAGGTAGCTTACAATTTCTCCAATTCATAAAACCTACATAACATGCTCTAAATATTCATAAAACATATGTAATCCCCATAATCTTACAAAAACCCCGCGTAAAACCGCTACATTTCCCTTGAACCAAACCTCCATCTGCGCGTGTTGCTGTTGGCCGTGCGTCGCGTGCGTCAGAGAGAGGGCGTCGCTCCGAGCTGCCGCTTTTTACGCATCATTATAAAGGCTTACCTCCCTCCCGTGCGCGCACTGTCCCTCTCCGAGGCTGGATGTGGATGTACGGCGCTGCGCACAGAGCCACGACGCTGTCAAACTCCATGGGCAGCACGCCACGCGCAACGACGACCACCGAGCCGAGCAGCACGACTCCACGACCACCACCACTTCTGTGACGCTTTCTGTCTCTGCGCTTGGATACTGACTTACGCGTTGGATATGTGCACACAGGACGATGACAACCCCTTTTCTCATCGTAGAAGTAAAATAAAATAGGATTTCCCTTTTCACTGGATTTACTCCTGTCGTTCCATATGAAGAAGCCAAAAGTAAGTCACTTGTTCAACTCTTTTCTTTTTGTCGTTTATGGCATGTATCTTTTTAAACACACAGCGAACTTTACAAAAACGGATTTGGTTCAAGAGATAGTGAGCACCAAATCCATGCAAAAGACCGGGTTTGGGTCCAGGTCTACCAGCCTGTCCCCGCTTCTAACGGACTCCTCTCCCCGCGAGTCAAGCGCTCTCCACCGGAGTCTGCTCGCTCATCGCGCGGTCCACGTTTGACGCAGCGTAGTCCAGCTTTCAGTCCCAGTTTAGAGCTTGTGTCTTCATTTTTCCACGTTTTAATCCAGGTTCAGCCCTGCTTTAAACCTGTGTTTAGTCCGGGTTTGTACTGGTTTAGTCACAGTTCATTCTTGTTTCGCTGATTTTACTTTTGACGCTGTCACTTGGCTTTAGTTGCATTTGGGGACTTTACATCACATAATAACATCTTTGCAGTTTAGCTCATGCTTTCGTTATTTACGCGTTTTCCAATAGACATCCCCCTCACTTAAGCTTACTTTAAACGTACTGCTTGTGCGGCACTTTCTCTCGTTTTACGCACTTATTATTTAAGTGACTGCACAGTTTAACTTGTAACTCGTAGCACTTTCTCTAAAACAGCTCCTGCGAAATCCATTTAGTTGTCAGCTTATGCAAACTTAGATTAATACATTAGCACTTTCTTAGCAATTCCAAACACGTAAAAGATCTATACTACAAAGGCACATTCGTCCAGCCTCACTCTCGTTTATCAGCATGCCATTGGAAGACTGCGTTTACCTGTCGCTCACCTGGCTCCTGGATCTTATCTGTCATCACTCAAATCATAAACAGTCAAAAGGACAGGTTAGGTTTCATCAGCTTTCATCTTGTTTTAATGTGTCTTGTTGTGCTTAAAGTTTGGATAATCAGCTGAGGTCTGGAATAAAATGTGCTCCAGGTCGTTTTAAGGCATGGCTGTTTTTGAGCAGGGACTTTAAAACAGGGCCGTAACTAGAATATGACTTTCAGGGGCAAAAACAACCCCCTAATTTCAACTGTTTTCAATGTGATGCAAAATATGGCACGTGAAGTGGAAACAGAGACAACCTGGTTTAGTCAGGGTTAAGTACTGGTTTTAGTCCTGGCTTTATATTTGATTATTCCAATTATAGTCCTGGTTTAGACCTGGTTAAAACCAGGGTTTAGTCCCAGTGCAGTCCTTATGTAGCCTGTTTAAGTCCTGTTTTAAGCCTAGTGTTGTCTTTATTTTGCATGTTTTTGCCCCAAATTTGGGTTGAGTTTTAGTTCAGCAGATTGTTCTGTCTAAATTCTCTCACAGAACAAGAGAATATCTTCTTGGTTTAGTCCCAGCTTTAGTCTTGGTTATAGGGGCATTCACATAAGCCGGGTAAAGTCCTGCTTAAGACCATTCATGGTGCTGTAGTGCCGGCTTTGGTCGAGTTATAGTTCATATTTAATCCTGGATATTCTTGACGCCATTAAAGACTTGAATTTAGGACTATGAGAAGGGGCAATACATTTTAAGAAGGACACTACCAGGTTTGTTCATTTTGTTCAATTCTTTGGAACATTGCATTTTTTAGGCCAAAGTCTGTTGCAAAAACAATGCCTCACTTAGAAATCTACTTGTATTTATGGATTTGACCAAAGTAAAGGAGCTAACGCTGTTGTAAAGTCCAGTACTTTTTCTGTTGCAGCCTGGTTATCTGGGCGA
The DNA here is from genome assembly GCA_024416835.2 of Perccottus glenii. Classification (NCBI taxonomy): domain Eukaryota; kingdom Metazoa; phylum Chordata; class Actinopteri; order Gobiiformes; family Odontobutidae; genus Perccottus; species Perccottus glenii. The sequence continues at coordinate 2,018,569 of CM044563.2, forward strand.
ACGTTACTAACCCGTCTACTGCAGCTGTTAAAGTCATTAACCTAAGGTGGTTATAACCCTATTTGTCCAATTACAGTCAGCTTTTATGTGTTTTTTTCTGCCAAAGGTCTATGGATTCTTGTAAAAACAGATTTATATCAAATTAAAGCTTAAAGTCTCATCTTTCCGGCGATATAAACCATTTCAACACGTTACAACCACAGCGCCGACACCAAAGCCTTTTTTACAGACAAGCACAAAGTTAGAGTTTGGAATAGTCTTACTTTAGACGGCTCTGTTGGACTCAAACTGTTCCAGATCCACGATAGCTTGGCCTCATTCTGTCCGTAGAAGCCCAGGAATAATATCCAGTAAAATGATTAGGTCCACAAGACATATTATATCCACCAAGGCTCAAAAACTGCAGAAAAGTATTCCCAACTTGAAATCAGCAGCGACATTTTTTGTCATTTCTTTTGATAATAAAATCCATAAATCCTCTTGAGACCGGAAAATAAGCTATTAGATGCTAACAGGAAGTGTTAGCCTTCGATTGACACCTTTTTTAGCCAATTCTGATGAGTTTTTAGCAGGCGGGACCTAGATTTCCTCCAATTGCCTCACAGACTCTGCGGCCATTACGCATCACGTAAACGCTTCTAGCACGTTCGTTGTTCTCCATATATGGTCAGCATGACGCTAGACGGATAGCCAATGATCTCCCGAATCCAACGAGGTAAAGCAAGGGGGTTTCTTCCCCTGCGTCTGTGCAGTAGGCGCAAACACAAGTCTGCTGAATGAGACACAGTCTGCGTAATATGACGCACGCATGTTTATCGCGCTTTCACAGACCTTTTTGCGTAAAAACTATGGCAAAACTTACAAAAATAATAAAATACTTGTTAGAGGATGTAGTGGAGGCATGTGCATTTATTTTTATTGGCATTTTGGAACAGCTGCAGTCGGAAAGACAGCGTTTAGAGGGGAGGCGGATTTGAAGCACATGAAGCAACATTGTCTCTTGTTGCAGAAAGCACAAGAGACAATGTTGCAATGTTGCACATATATTGTACATTGACACATATTGTACATTGACACATATATTGTACATTGACACATATATTGTATATATATATTGATTGAATCTAATCTAATCTAATCTAATCTAATATTGTACATTGACCAACAGTTTTATAACCTATGTATATAGTTTGCAGTATGTTTTTTATGTGTGGATATTATTCAAAAAATATATTTTGGCCCATAACACTCATTTTGACTATTTTTTAATGTAAATATGTCATTTTTATTGTGTTATTATTATGGAATATTAATTTTCATAACTAATATAGTGATTATGTTTGTAAATACAGATTCCTCTAGATGTAAGCTTTCAGTAGAGCCCTCATTGATGCCTGTGGGTTGAAGCATTCAGAACTTATTGCACTTTTTCATACGTTTTCCAAATGTGTCCAATTTGGATGAGTTTGGATAAACTATGGTTCCTCTATAAAACATGGACCTACCAACATAAAAACTGGTGTAAAAAATTCATTTTTTCAGATATTCTTTTCAAGTTTGAAATGTGAGTAGTCATCAAGTTATTATTTTGGCCCATAGTGTGTTTTAGTCCTCAGCTACCTCCTGAAGCCTTTTACCCCTTTATTTTCACTAAATATTTCAGGCGAGAACACAAAAAATCATTTTTTCTGTGTGTTCCAAAGTGTATAAAATTGTATCAGTAGTACTTAGAGAGATTCTGACTGTTGTGGGTGAAACTAGAGGTTGTTACCTTTACAAAGAGCCCACACTTGTATTTAAATTACATAGGGTTCAATAACAGCAGTCATTTTAATTTGGAGAGGTCACATTACACAGGAATGCAGAAAAAATGACCGAAAGAGATAGGGGGTTAACCTAAGGTGGTTATAACCCTATATGTCCAATTACAGTCAGCTTTTATGTGTTTTTTTCTGCCAAAGGTCTGTGGATTCTTGTAAAGTGACATATTGTTATATTTAATACATTAAAGGGTCATTTCATCTTTACCAGTCCGTTTAATGGTTAAGGTAATATAACTGTGATCAATCATGTGACGATGAAAACATGCAGAAAATCCAGTTTTATTTTTCACTGTTCAAGCAGTCAGTCCAAACAGATACTGTTAGTATTTGATTTATGGGACGGAGCAGTCATTAGATATTGGTATGTAACGTGTTATAGAAGCAGATAGAGCCAGAGTTAATCTTGGCTCTAATGTGACCCTCTTTAAATGCATCACTCTGAATTGATAAACGGTAAATGGATAGCATTATATCCCCTGCTTTTGTTGGTTATGTGCTAATAAACAGACAAAGTGCTATATAAGGCGCTAAACGGACTTTTTACTTAATAAAATGGTTTAAAGGTAAAAAGAAAGAAAGAAAAAAGACTAAAACAGGGCTTCCTGGAAGTTATGATTTAAACCAAATCTTATTAAACTTATTTCTATTTTTTCTTTAGTTGGAACAATGGCTGGCGCTGTTAATGAGGTAGTCTTAAATTCCTTATTTAAATGCCTCTAAGTCTGAATTGAAGCAAAACAGAAAAATAAAGTGAACAGATAATAAATAGTTGATACTTCTACACAGTTTTTGACTCTATGATGTACTCAGTCCAGTTCAAATGCACAAATGAAAAAGGTGTCTGCCCTATTCGTTTAGCTTCATAAATGGAGTTGGTTGGTTTTAGACCAAGACTGGGTAGAAGTGGTAGAAATAGTCCAGTCTCATACCTTTTTCAGTTCAGGCTTCAGATACGAGCCATGTTGTTGGTGCATTTAATGAGACAAGTCTCCATCCAATCCCAACAATAAGGTGGAAAATTAAATCAGCTGTGGTTTTATTTAGGTTAAAACAAATGCATTTGTTTCCAAGACAAACTCCAGTTGTTTTAAAGGTGGTTGTCTACGTCTTGTACATTTGACTTGCATTGCTGTGAGATGAAAGCTAGCTTAATCTTTAAAATACACGACACACGACACACTTGTAAGAGTATGTTTAATGTTTGGAACAGCACCACGTTGAGTTTTGGGAATGTGTTTGGAAAGTATGTCTTTAAATATTACTTTTTTGCATTGATTTAAGAACATTTGCTTTGTAAATTGGGAATTTAAATGGTTAAAGTTGGGGTGGCAGTAGCTCAGTGGGTAGAGCGGTCGTCTTTCAACCGGAAGGTAGGCGGTTCGATTCCCGCTCTCCCCACAGTTCATACTGTCGTTGTGTCCTTGGGCAAGACACTTAACCCACCTTGCCTCCAGTGACTGTAACACTGGTAATGTAATGTAATGTAATGTAATGTAATGTAAGTCGCTTTGGATAAAAGCGTCTGCTAAATGAATAAATGTAAAATGTAAATGTAAGTTGTCTTCCTGTGACTTGTGTTGCTGTAGTTCTGTCCACTGATTTGTATTGCCTGTGTTTAAGCTCAAAGTAAAAGCTAAAGTGATTGGAATTTACTCTGAGTGTTGTGCAATCTCCGACCTGTGATTAGTCGTGTTTAACCCGCGCTGTGTCCTGCAGCCGTCTAAGCCCTGCTCTCGTTTGAATGGTTTTGTGGCCAGTGCCTTAGCTCCAGGTCAAAGGGTGTCGGCCTTTACTGTTACTGCTTCTGTTGGATCTTTTCTAATTAACTCCAGGCCTGGCTTTTAAAACATGAGTCTGGTCACATTTACACTGATTTAGGGAATTTGCTACCACTTAATTATACAAAACCCTTTAGTATTTTAAGTTAGTGCCAGTGTCCACATTTTGTTGCTCGGTAGAGGTTTGCACAAAACATTAGTTTCAGTCTGGTTTGCATTAGTTACACAAGACTTCAGAGGCAAGACTTTTTACTTAGATTTTTGGCATATTTTCCAGTTTCAAATGATGTTAAATGACCAAAAACAAACATGATTTTCTTCTATTTTAAGGCATGTGACGGTTTTCAGGCAGATTGGTCAAATACAAGCAGGAGTTTTTTGCAAAATTCTGTTTACGTACTCTCTTGGTTTGGTCCTGGCTTTAGTCTTGGTTTAGTCCTACCTTAGACCAAGTTTAAGTCAGGGTTCAGGGACATAAAAGCCCAGTTAAGTCCTCCTTAAGACCTTCCATTGTGCTGTAGTGCTGGCTTTGGTTGAGTTTTAGTTCATGTTTAATCCTGGAAATTCCTGATGGCTATTACTGTGAGACTCCTTGAATCGGTTCCTGGTTTGGTTTTAGTTTTAACCGAGGTTTAAGTCCTGTTTTTATTCCTGAGTTAGACTTTGGTTTGCTCCTGAGTCGGTCCTTCCTGCTTCATGTGTTTGGTCCTGACTTAAACTTGATTAAGTCCTGGTTTTAGTCCAGATTTAAAGCTATAACTGACCACATGAGGTCCTTAGTTTACAAATTATTTCAGTCCTCATTTGTTCTTGTTTAGGTTTACCACATTTTATTTGTCCTTTGTTATCATCCTCTCATTTTACAGATGAACATTTACAAATAAAGTTTTCCTGTGCTTTTTAAAATTAACTTATATTTCAGTGTGATTTTAAGCCCAGGTTGTAATTCCTTTGTCTGTTTATTTGAGCTTTGAATGTATGTTGTGTGAAATATCCAACTTAAACCCCTGTTATTGATTCAAACAAATGTTATGCTTCTCTTGATTTGCTTGAGAAGTGGCGTTTTGCCTGTGTTTGAGTGAAGTCCAGACCTCCACAGTGTGAGGCGTCTCCAGCAGAGAGCGGACTTCTGCAGGATGCGGCCGCACGCAGAGCTGCAGGCTGCACACAGAGCAGAGCTGCAGGCTGCACGCAGAGCAGAGCTGCAGGCTGGATACAGAGCTGCAGGCTGGATACAGAGCTGCAGGCTGCACACAGAGCAGAGCTGCAGGCTGGATACAGAGCTGCAGGCTGCACACAGAGCTGCGGGCTGCACACAGAGCTGCGGGCTGCACACAGAGCTGCAGGCTGGATACAGAGCAGAGCTGCAGGCTGCACTTGCACACACACCACTCCTCTCACAGATACATGTCACATGCTCACATCCAAAAGGATTCATCCTGGACGGTTTTTTCACTCTGAAGTTTAAGAAAGAAATGCTCCAGAAATGAGTCAAATGTAGCTTTAATGGAAATGTCTTTTTATATTTAGATTAAGATTTGTACTTTTTTAGTCCTGGTCTTGGTCTAGTCCTGGTTTAGTCATGTCAGGTTTGATTGTAGGCAATGACTAGTTTTTAAGTCCATGGTTTAGGTCTAGACCTGGGTAAGTCTTGTTCTTGGTTCTGTAATAGCTATTTAATTTTGATTATGTTTTGGTTTTCTTCTTGGTTTTAATTCTTGTGAAGTCCTGCTTTAGTCTGAATAATACGTCCACATTTTTTTTGCCTAGTCCTGGTTTGATCCTAGTTTAGTGTTCACCTCCTGCTGTAGTAGTACCTTCCTGCTCTGTTTTATCTTGCTCCTATCAAGCGTCCATCTTTAAAAGCCCTCTGGCGTTATTTATGGCCCTGACACTAAAACAAGATAACGACTCAATCAAGCCACTTTTGATCAAACCTCAGATAATCCTTGGAGGTCAGATTCCAGGAGCTGATACGGGGCTTAAGGTTTAAGGGTCTCAAATGGGTTCCTCTTAAATCTTTAAGTATTTCTGCCTTGGGTCTCGCTCCAAGTGACTCAATAAACCTGTTCACAGCAGGTTCCCATTAAACCTGCGCCTCACTTCTCCTGAAATATTCTGTACATGAGACTGTTTTGTGACTGTAGTGCTGTATTTTGGATAAATATTGATGAGTTAATCTAAGCTCTGTCCTGTTAGTCAGTCATATGGTTACATCCCACTCTTACCTTGTTTTGATCTTAGAACTAGTTTTAGTCTGTCCAGCCATGACTTCAGTTCTGTTGTAATTAATTCTTGTTTTAACCTTAGTTTTCTTTATATTTTACAAAAAATGTAACCATTGGTTTATTACTCCTGTCTTGCACACAGACACTTTTATGGCCATGACCTGGTTTAGTCCCACTTTATTTCACACATTTCTTTAAAGAAACCCCACACTTTTGTTCCTGCCTGCATCTGGCTCGTCTCCAAGTCCAAAGTCCCTCTTCTGTGCGTCCCATTCCTAACTAGAGACTCAAAGCACAAGGACTAGCTGTTTATTACTCATATTGTACATTTGTTTTGAATTGAAATGTCATTCAAATCTTTATCTCAATTCATTTTTATCTGTCCTTTTTGTCTCATAGTAGCTGCAAAGTTTGGATGGATTTGTTTAATTAAGATTTGTGTAATGCTTTTTAAAATGCAATTTTCTAGATTGAATTACTGCATATTGCATGGTTACAGTCAAGTGTTCATGGCCATGTTTGATTTGTTTCCGGTTAATGTATTTGTTGTCTTTGGCGACACTGGTTGCTTTATAACAAGGCTCCAGTATCAACACGACGAAGAATGATGAGGGTTTTTGGGAGTGAAGGGAAGAGTGGATGAAGGGTTAGATAAACGTTGGGTGAGAAACAGGAGGTGGGCGTTCGCTGAAGGCTGTCAGTATCACACTCGAACAGACACCAGTGATTTCACAAGATCTTTCTCTGACATTTAGCACCGGACAGACTTGACATCACATGACTTGGAAATGCATGTCTCCATTTTACCTCCAAAAAAACGATGGCACTCATTTTAATGTCCTCTTTGATGAATAGGTTTGACTGGAAGATGTTGTTTATGTGACTGTACAGTACAATACAGGGACTTGGTATTTTGCTGTTTTATATTAAGTCATATTTTGTTCCTGATAACATTAGGAAACTTTAAATAAAATGTTTTGTAATTAATAGTGCGTTACAGCTTGTTTTAATTAGTTTTTTTTCATTTTTAATATAGTTTTTTTTTAATTCATTCATTCATTCCAGCTCTCCCATACCTTGACACGCCATCTCCTTTTCCCTCTTTCTTTTTCTATTTTTATCTCCGACAGCTTTTTTGCTTTATCTATCTTTCAAAGACAACTGTGTGCGTACTGTGACAACTGTACGTAACATTAGCTGGCTCACGGCGCCCCCGCCAGCCACGCCCTCTGGCAATATTCCATTAATTCTATTCTATAGTAGAATTAAGATTTATTCTACTACAGCCTGTTAGTCCTCTAAAATGTTATATAGTATTGAGGAAACACTGAAATGAGTTAGAAACGCAGCTAAGCTACATTTTGTTTGCTAATACCATGGCTTTGGCGCCCCCAAGATGCTGCGCCCCTGTGCGCCGCATATGCCGCATACCCCCTTTTTGCGCCACAAACTCACACTGTTCACTTTCTCACAGATTTACTAGAAGAAAAACTAGGTGCCACTGAAACCACACGACACATCAAAGATTTCCGCCCTCATTTCCAGAGAAGACGAGAAAATAATTTTTCACTAAACGCATTTTACAAGGGTTTATAGTATGAACAGTTTTCAGAACAAAGGTTATTGACCAGTGCAAACTTCCACTGTGTGAATGTGACCCACTGCACTGAACTGGAAAAAGAACCGTATGTGCTGGTTAATTATTTGTATTTCTTTTGGCAGAGTTTGTTATAATATGCATGTTGGGTCTGAGTGCTCCTCCAAAAGTGCAACTGCAATTCCAGAACTTATGCCACCTTTTTTATTGTGAACAGCTATGGTAGCCCTGAAGGAACATGTTTTCATCCATAAAAAAACCCAGTGGTAACAGGACAGATGGTAACTTTTACTTTTGAAACAAACTCAATTATAGTTCTTGGATATCCTAAACCTTAAGCAAGGTTGAAAGATGAAGTGATGGAACTAAAATGGCTCCTTCAGCAGGGTTCTGCGGCGCTTTTAAAATGTCTTCTGATGTAATTACACTATTAAAAATACATTAGTATGATATTGACTGATGTGGTACATTTTGTTCAACTGTTTCCGACATGTTACATAATGCTTTAAATCTTTAAATGTTATATGGTATTATGTGTGTGTGTATGTACGTACCTGAAATACTAAATCAAAGAGTTTTAGTACAATAAAAATTAGAAGTAAAAGTGAAGTTTTTGGTTCAACACTTTTAGTTTGGGTCCTTCTTAGTTTGAGCTTATCATTATAACTCAAAGCTCAAATGTGTCCCTTTTCAGATTATTTCTATTGTTACAGGATATTTAAGTCATTATTTTGTGTTTGTATAAAACATAATTTTCAAAATGGAAGACAATATTTTGTCCAGACTCTTGAATTGCGTGTTTTTATGGAAAAAGAATGACATATGAAATGTAACGCGGCAGGATGTGTTTTAATGCGTGAAAACACATGTGCAGTTAAGTCTCATGTCTTTTATTCCTTTGTTCTTGTTGTGCCTGTTTACTCTGATAAAGTCGGAAATATACTAGAGTAAACAGATTAACTAGAGTTACAGCCGAAATGTAAACAAAAAAACTAATAAAAAGGTTGCTACTTCCGCTTTTACAGACTAAAGTCAGACTAGCTCATCTTTTTGCCATTTCTCTTCTTCCCTTTTTGTAAATGAAACAAAAGTTCAAAACGGTATGCAGAAGTGTTTTGTTTAAAGCAGAAGGAATGTTTTTGTTGATGACGTGCTATTAGCCATTTCAGGAAATAAACGTAATTTTTTTGAGTTATGGTCTATGCAGTTGTTAATGTGAAACCAGTTTGTCGAGGCTTTTCAGGCAATAAGGAAATAAAATGCATATTTTTTGTTTGAAAATTGACACATGAGTGCAACTCTCAGAAATCTGAAGACTGGCTTCTGCAGATATTTTTGCACAGTTCAAATGTGGAGCAGCTGTAGGTAAGGCTCCCTGCAGACCTGTCAGGTCAGATCTAATTACACGATTTATTTACAAGCGTGTCAGAAAGTCATTAGAGAAACTTGCACCACACATTTACAAGGTTTAACTCTGTTGTAGTTTTTTGTATGAAACGGGAAACAGATATTTTGTTACGGTAGCTTTGCAGGGACATGCTTTAGTCTGTGGACAAACCCAATGCAAAAGAGGAAAGAAGAAAAGGGTCGAAAAGTCACAGTCTTAAGTCTTAAGTTATGTTTTCCTTGTTAATGAAATATTTTATTGAAAAATAAGGCAGCTTACAACGTTATTTGAAACAAGAAAGAAGGAGTTTTGGTGTGTCCTACAACATTTTACGCAATGCACCTTTAAAGTCACACAAGCCCCTGAAATGTCTTAACTTGTCAATGAAGGAGGTTTTGTATCAGTGTCGCATATCGTTGGCACAAAATCATGTGGGTTCTGGGTTAAGAATGAGCCTGAGCTGCTTCCTTTTCGTTATCTTTTATCTGAAACAGTGAGCTCCTGTGACAGAGGCAACAGTGTCCGGTTACAGGCTGCGGACAGCTCAGTGATCATGTGCTGTCACAAATCAAAACAGAACCACTTCCTTAAAAAATGGTAACGACACATCAAAAAGGCTGTCTCCTGTGAAACTAGTGATTACAAGTGTGAAACAGTTCAGTGCAAAATAAGACACAGGGAAATGCATTTGTATATCAGACAGATTAAAACAAAATCTAACCCTCTTCTGTGGTCTTGTATCTTCACAAAAGCCTGACATGTTTATTTTTTTTCTGCAGAAGTTTCCGGAAAAATAACATCAGAACGTTCTGGATGCTTTTGTGTGACACTTGGCTTCAGATAAAGACTCCGTCGGCTTGATTTGGAGAAAGATCGGTGTATGTTTGATGCAAATGTTCTCATGTGAGATGTTGTTTGACGTGGTGTGGCAGAAGTACGTGACTTCATTAAGGCTCTATTTAAAATTGTGTATCTGAAACTGCCAGCGGAAGTTTACTGCAAGGTATAAACCAGTCTCACTTAGAAATAAAGCTATACTTTGAAATGAATGTTTGACAGAAGAGAAAATACAAGACACATCAATATAATATGGAAACAAAAACACGTGACACATTTCAATGCCCAAACTCAAACATAAATTCTTTGAAAGAAATGGACCCAGATAAGCGGTAGAAGATGGATGGAGAAATGGAAACAAAATGGTAAATTGTTAAGGTGCAAGTGGTTAGGACTCCAGCCTCACGGCAAGAAGATCAGGGTTTCAGCTACAGTCTTCTTCTGTAAAGTCTTCTGTGTGCTGTGCATTTAAATGTCCATTGTTCAATCTAAAACTCCTTAGTCAAGAACTTAAACGGGGAGCATGTGTTTAATCACTAACGGCACATTGTGACAGGAATCATCTGTGAAAATACGTGACCTTAAGATATTGTCTACATTTACATTTACATTTACATTTAGTCATTTAGCAGACGCTTTTATCCAAAGCAACTTACAAGTGAGGATAACAATGGAAGCAATTTTAACAACACAAGGTACAAAAAGCATAAGTGCACAAAAACTAGTCAGTTTAAACCCAGCGCAGTATACAGTGCTAAGGATAAGAGAATTTATTTTATTTTTTTTTTTTTAAAGAAAGGAATCGATAGAAAGGAAGTAGGACTCAGTGTTTGTCAGTCAGGTGTTGACGGAAGAGATGTGTTTTCAGGTGTTTTTTAAAGATGGCTACAGAATCTGCTGATCTTGTAGCAGCAGTAGATCATTCCACCAATGTGGAACAGATCCAGAGAAGGTACGTGAGAGTGATTTTGTACCTTTTTGGGACGGTACCACCAGACGTTGTTCATTTGCAGAGCGCAGGGATCTGGTAGGAACGTAGGTCTGTATTAGTGAGTGGAGATATAGGGGTGCAGAACCAGAGGTGGTCTTGTAGGCCAAGAGCATAGCTTTGAACTTGATGCGGACGTCAACTGGAGCCAGTGTAACCTAATGAATAGAGGAGATACGTGCGCTCTCTTCGGTTCATTAAAGACCACTCTTGCCGCTGCATTCTGGATCAGCTGCAGAGGTTTGGTTGTGCAGGCGGGGAGTCCAGCCAGTAGAGCATTGCAATAGTCCAGTTTGGACAAGACAAGAGCCTGGGCTAGAATTTGCGTAGAGTGCTCTGATAGCTTAGACTTTGTTATCAAGGATAATTAAACACTATCACAATCATGCACTTGTTTTATTGAGTTTGATAAGCCCTATTCCTCAAGGCTGGATTTACAAATACATGAAGAAAATCTTACCATAAACTTAAAGCTGTCAACGCAGCTTTAAATGACATAATCCTGCAGTTAGCTCCAAGTCCTGAATTATTGCCAATATTTATCCTCATTTCACTTTGCTTTCTTTTTTTACCGATTCTTTTTGCAAACAGACCTGGCCAGTGCTGAAGTAGACACTAGACTTTCTCTGTAGACCATGGCAGGATAGTCCTTTTTAAAATAAGGAGCAAGTGATTGGCCAAAGCATGATGTAATGGGCTGAGCTTTCTCATCTCTATTAAAAACCATGATAATAGACTAGATGTGTCTTAAGGTTTTTCTTTCACGTTGTTCTTATAACATGCTTTCAGCTAATTAAACTATTTTCTCACCATTGCTTTTTCATTTTGCAGAAACACATAAGAATCAATCAAATGTCTGTCATTATTATTAGCATTATACAAAGTATCAGTCCATAACAGCATCTCCAAAAGTCAGTTGAAAATGATGCGTGTGTCGCTGGGCGGCTGTGTACCTTGTGATCGTCAAACCAGTTTTTGTTTTTTGGTAAAGAGCTCAGTCTCATTGATATCTGCCGTCACATGTTAATGGCAGGACTGAAATTAATTTGGCCTGGTTATGTGATTTGTTTTCAAGCGTTCTGTAAAGCCATTGTTCCAACACCTTGTGAACTTTGAGCTGTTTCAAATTAGTTTATTGTCCTGGCTGCTGCACAGAATCACATTTGAAATCCCAGGAACCGACCACACGATTATTGAACCAGGTTTTAATTGTCTTAAAAAAGCCCTCTTTGCATTTATCTCGGCAAAAAAGACATTTAAACCCCAATAGAAGGAGCCATTTTAGCTTCATTACTTCCTCATAGTATTTTCTACTGGACCTAACCCGAGTTAGGTATAACATGTCAAGTATAACATTTAAAATATATGATGTGTAGAAGATAATGTATGTTGGAGTTAAAAAGGTAAACTTATGTCAAACGAGATGATATCAGGTTCACTCAATCCACAACTTCAGAGTTTCATAAAGACAGATTAGAGTCATATTTAAGCCAAGTATCTAAGAGTTAGGGCTGTGCCATTGCAATTTAAGAACATGCATTTCTAAACCACATATGGCTGCAATTGTATTTATTAATTATTTATTGATTTTAATTCAGAATCAGAATCAGTCGGTTAAATAAGCTGACTGCTCATTTGGGTCGGTGAGTCAGTTGATTTTTTTTGTTTTAATTATTGTATTTCATGACATGGACCTAACTAACGTGAACCTAATGAAATAAATAAACATAAATCTGCTCCGGTGCTGTGCGCAGCTCAGACACGACATGCTGCAGTTTAAATGTTTATAAAGTTTATGAAATGTTTAGTTGTGCACTGAATACATTTAGAATGTTTGAAAAATCTAAATGACCAATACAATTGCTATAGCAAAAGCAATATTAATTTAATTGTCCAGTCCTACTAAGAACAAAGTAAAACGTACCAAACCAACCATTATTATTCAGAAAACTGATTTCCCGCTTGTCAAAATGATCGTGCTCCTTGGCAACGTTTTCTTAAACCAACAAATGCAGTTTAGAAACGAGATGAGCAGAACCAAGTGGGGATCTGATGTCTTCTTTCTTGGTTTTAAATGTTAACTCGAGTAGGACTCTGTCTGTGGTGATGCTGGTGGTTAAAATGTTCACAGTTGGTAAATCATCTGAATTATGGTTGGTTTCTGGCTACAATTCAAATAAAAATATATTTTTGAAGCAAATGTGTTTCGAGTTAAAGGCACTTTCTGTCACAGACGCCTTCAGCTTTTGAAGTGCATGATTCTTGTGACGAGAGACGAGACAATGGTTCTTTTGCACAGAACCGTAGCCGTGCGTTAAATGAGGTGTGTCATTAGCTTTGATATTAATGCCTCGTGGAAATCTTTAATTTGCGGATTAGAGCGGCACGGCTGTTAACGTTTGATTGATGGAGCTTTTGCACGTACCTGAAAGAGCCAGCCAAGAGAGAAGGAGGAGAGGGAAAGGTAAAAAACATGTTTAAAGGTGTATGTGCAGACTAACAGCAGCCTGAAATGACCGGTTGGATTGGTTTAGGACGATGATTTAGTGAATACCAAGGTTGGTCTTTGTATAAAAGGCTGAGTGACTTAGTGTCATGTGAATGAGAAATGAATGGAAAAATCAGTATCACATGGACTCCGACCATGACTGGAGCCAAGATTGGGTTTGTTCCGAGGCTTGGCGGGAAGTGTAAACCCAAAGGCTTGCTTGCACATTTGTAAAAGCCTATTAGCAACAATAAACAGTGTTCTCTCACCTCTTAAAGCTGACGAGTTTGGAGGTAACACATGTATTACTCACATTATTATCTAAGACTTGGCGAGGACAGT